>NIPM01000076.1:2067-603625 GCA_002738285.1 Holacanthella duospinosa | reverse complement strand
AAAAAAAGGTGTGATTTAAAAAAATCTTTTATATGATTCGGATGTGACGAAATATAAATTATTCCTAGTTAACATTTTCACGTCACTGGGTCAATGACCTTGTTATAAATTAAATAACTCAATTAAAATGAGTAATTTACAATAATTGTAAATTATTGTAATCAGGGTGTTTGAATAATTATTATTCAAACACCCTGATTACAGTTTGCCTTTTTGATTTCAAGTAAATCAATTAAGTATTGTAATTCAATTGTTGATAATTTCAATATTTATTATTAGTAGTAGTTTATGTATAATCATCATATTATGTATACATCAGAACTTACATTGTAATATATATTTTAATATGTGGAACTATAAAAGTATATGAAATTACTATACAAGAGCATGTAATTAAGTCCTGTGATTAATATAATTTGACCCTGCTTAACCTCTAATACAACATAAGATCATCAGAATTGTCTGAAAAACTAGGATAAAAATTCAATTATACGAATTATTCAGTCGTCGACTAAAAAATATAAAATGCTTAATTAGTAATTAAATTTCTTTTTTAAATTGGGGTCATTGAACCTGTAGCATGGCTGTTCAGAAATCTCACATCTGTCATCATTAATAATTTAACATTTGTGCACCAAATTTATCTCAGCCTCACCCAGCAACGTAGTTGGGCAGATCAAAAATACTTAATTTAAAAATTTTAATAGTTTTTGTACAAAAGCTTGTTATCTAAAATCAAATCTCACTCACCTGACTCAGTTTGAGTCGTGACTACAATAACTCCTGAGTTATTAAATTCACAAACAGTTTTTATTTATCCAATATCTCTCATTGATATTTTGGATTGTCGTGAGCAAAATCTCTCTTAGGCTGAGCCAATAGGATTTTGTTCTTCAATTTTCACACCAAAAGTGAATTTCCTAAGTTGGTTCTGAAAATTATTCACAAATTTTTAAATTGAATATATGGATGCTTATGGTTACTAATCATATCTCTAGAAGGTATGAGTCAATTCCATTGAATTGATCGATGAGTTGAAGAGCCCTATCTGTGACAACGACAGATATGTACTTGTCTAAAATTTCTGGTATAGACAACTGAGCGCTTGAGTGCTGGAACGCAAAACCGTGATACGGGAGATCGAAATTTCTATTTCTTCAAACCAAACCATCAATTCACCACCTGAAATTCCTTGATGACTTTGATCTGGATAAAGAATAGGAATTTGACGATCTCGAACGACGGCTTACTACTAGCTCATGTTAATCTTTTACCAGTTCATCAATGGCAAACTTATTTTTTTATGATTTCAAAAAAAAAGTTTTTTTAAGTGTCATTGACCATATAAATTTAGCCACAGTTAAACTCAAAAAAACTGGTAAAATTAGTAAAATTAAAACAAAAAATCCGGCCTTTGCCCTCTAGCGACTGAAATGGAAACTGTTATCACTATGGAGGAATTCCAAACCTCCAACCGACATTTTTATGTTTCTTTTTGTCGTCTCTATTCGTCCGCACTGAATTTATAAAAGAGAGAAGCCAGTGAACTTTTTCTTCAGTTGTGTTTCACTTTCAAACCGGAAGGTTCTCTTTTTTGAAAAGTAGTTTAATTTTTTAGCTTAACTTCTTCTTTCAACTTTTCTAAAAGTTCTAGTAATTTTTTGAAGCTAATGCTATTACCTAAACAGAATAGCAATGTCTTCTATTTCTACTGACTTGCCAATTGGTGAGTTTAATAATTATTAAAAAGATTTTTTTTTGTTTCGACAAGGTCAATTACCTTTTTTTTTCAGGCATTGCTCAATTGAGTTTCAACCCATCCATTGGTGAGGATAATGACGTCGTTCCGCCTGCATCACCACCTCAAGAAAGGGACGAAGAAGGGAAAAATTCAAAGGATCAAGGAAAAGGTGACACTGTCGCCCAAAAAGGATCTCAGGACGAGTCCTGTGTGAAGAAGATGAAACGTGCGAAGTCATCTGGATCCAACTCGTAAGATTATTAATAATAAAATTTATAAACAATATTTCGATTATAAAATAATTTCTTTTTAGTACTCCACCGAAGAAGCGTCACGCTGCGCGCCGATCGAAATCTGCTTCGTAAGTTTTTAGTTATTTTTAACTTGACCTCACTTGACCTCACTTGACCTTTGTCTATTTTTTTTAGTTGCGGTCCAAAAGGTCGACGTTCTCGCTCTCGTCCAAAAACGTAAGAAAGGAATAACTTATTTTACAATTGTGTCACTCTAAATTCATGACCTTACTTGATCTTGATAATTCATAACTTATTTTTAGCTCCCATAAGAAGCGCCGTGCTGGTCGCCGTTCCAAGCCTAAGACAATGTCGTAAGATTTGAGTTTGATTTTTTTATTTGATCTCACTTGACCTTTCAATTTGATTCAGTTGTGCGCCAAAGCGAAAAGGTCGTCGCTCAAAATCTAATAAATCCACAAAGTCGTAAGTATTATTTTTTTTATATAAAAATCAATAACCATTATCTGATATTTTATTATTAAAAGTGCTGCAAAGCGTCAAAGCCGTCGGCGTCGGTCTCGCTCTCGTTCAAAGACGTAAGTTTTGAGTTTTATTTTATTTTTTTATTGACCTCATTTGACCCTTCAATTTTAGTCACATTTGCACCTAAGTTTGTTGGCGCAACTCTAATAAAATTGAATAATCGTTTGTAGTTTTATTATTAACATCAATTTCTTCAAATATTAAACTCATTTCCAGAGCTGCTTCAAAACATAAATCCACTCGCCGTTCTCAGACTTCAAAGGCTAAATCGTAAGTTTTTATTTTTTATTTGATTATAATTTGCTTTTATTTGATCTTATCATTCAATTTAGCTGTACGCCTAAACGGAAATCTCGTCGGTCCAAATCAAGATCGTAAGTTCATTAGTATCAAAATGAATTTGATTACATTTTAACATATTTTTTAAGTGCTACTCCAAAACATCGACGCGGTCGTCGTTCTGCATCAAAGGGAAAACGGTAAATTCTTTAAAAAAATTAAGCCTTACTTCACCTTGGAATTTAATTCCGATCTACAATGTTTACTGTTTTTTTTGTAGCCAATCATCAAAGCACCGAAGCAGTCGTCGATCCCGCTCTGCATCAAAATTGTAATCTTCATATTTTTTAAAATGAGTTAATCATGACCTCATTTGACCTTTTAAATTTTTTACAGGTGTGGCAGAACTACTAAAAAAACCACTCGTCGCNTCAGAAATCTCACATCTAAATCTCATCAATAATTTATTATTTAATATTTTTGCACCAAATTTGAAAAAAAAATTATTTTTTTTGGTAATCAACTCAACGCAAGAACGTAGTTGGGCAAATAGAAAATATAAATTAAAAAAGTTTTTGTACAAACGCTAGTTAGCTAAAATCCAACTTCAATGATCCTGATTCAGTTTGAGTCATAAGTACAAATACTTTTGAGTCATTAAGTTTACAAAAAGTTTGAATTTGTAAAATTAAACTTGAAATTTAAGTTTATTGTGGTAAAAGGCTGATTGGGTGACAGAGTGGAAATAAATAGGCTATTAGTTGCATATTTTTTTAAATTATTATTGTTTAGCACAAAAAAAAAATTTCTGACAATCTAGCTTGATAATCAGGATTGCATATTTTTTTTTTACTATTTTCGGAATGGTAACAAGTTCCCGTTGAGTATGATCTTGACAGGGTCATCCTTTAAATCTTCAACTTTGTCCACATAGACAAAACCTATACCAAATTATTTGCAAGTGTTGCAAAAAATTTTCTTAAAAAAAAAATTTTTTTTTTAAGTAAAATCTCTTACCTTCAAAATCAATAGCTGACATAATGCAATCATCAAAATTTTCATGAATTTAATTCCTTGATAGGCNTCTCTTACCTTCAAAATCAATAGCTGACATAATGCAATCATCAAAATTTTCATGAATTTAATTCCTTGATAGGCGTTCCATAAACTAAGTTAATTTCATGAAGCACTGGATCTTGACGAAGTATTTCCCAATTTTCCTGTGCTTTCATTGGATGATTTTCTGTAAAATGAATCAGGACATCTTCATTTAGGTCAAGTATTACACAAAGTTTAGCACCCTTCGTAGGTAAGTCATATACTAAGAAAAAAATTTTTTGGCACAAATTTGCAAAATTTTTACAAAATTTGACTTGACCGCCAACAATGAATGTCAGATTCGTAATCTACGCTAAATTTCCAGTCGATTAACGTATCACTTAGCCGAATTCTAAAGAGGAGGGCTATTCTACAAATAAGCCGAAATTTCAAAATCCAAATTCAGCCAATCAAATTAAAATATTCAAATTTTGTCCATTCTGATTGGTTAAACTAGACTTTTCTTGTGGCAATCATATTGAAAGACACTAAAAGGAATTCTGAAATGAAAAAAAAAATTCATTCGCGTCAAAACAGACAGATGTCCTACCAAACTTACGGGGTCATTAATCCCAAGTCGTTTCTAAAATGTTCCTTTGAAACTCAAATATGGTGATAAAACTTTTAATTCAAAGAGTAGAAGGTAAGGATAAGGTAATTTAGAAATACTCGATAAAACGTTGTAATTTTAGAATTGAAATGGAAACTGAATAAATGGCATTATTTGTGGACTAATTTTGAAAATTTTAGACAAAATGACAACGATCGACTTGGTATACTGGAATTCCGTAATGTTTCGAGTTTAAAAATTAACTGTTATACTTGACCCCTTTTCAGAGAATTGATTTTCATTTATTACCATTCAATGAACTCGTCAAATAACGAGAAATGAAATGTCACTTGAATGGAACCATTGAAGTAAGTATTNTATTACCATTCAATGAACTCGTCAAATAACGAGAAATGAAATGTCACTTGAATGGAACCATTGAAGTAAGTATTCACTGAAGCAATAATCAGATAAGAATATTCTGTTAACATTTTTAATGAAGGTAACTTAANATTGAAGTAAGTATTCACTGAAGCAATAATCAGATAAGAATATTCTGTTAACATTTTTAATGAAGGTAACTTAAGACTGAAAAAAGCAAATTATTACACCGTATGTTGTGTTAAAGTAAGAAAAAAGCTTTTGCAAATAAGTTGAGTTAGGATGGATTTTCTTAGAAGATTTAGANATTGAAGTAAGTATTCACTGAAGCAATAATCAGATAAGAATATTCTGTTAACATTTTTAATGAAGGTAACTTAACACTGAAAAAAGCAAATTATTACACCGCNACATTTTTAATGAAGGTAACTTAACACTGAAAAAAGCAAATTATTACACCGCATGTTGTGTTAAAGTAAGAAAAAAGCTTTTGCAAATAAGTTGAGTTAGGATGGATTTTCTTAGAAGATTTAGATTGGATAAATTGAATTGTTTCATCCCTTCAATGATGAGAGTCCAGCGCGCATGATTTCATCACACAGAAGAAGATTAGATGCGACAACAATACTAGAAAGGGAGAGATAGAAATAATTAGAACTTAATTGAATTCATTATTATAGAGAGATTATGAAATCTATATTACCTAGCATCGATGATNAGAAATAATTAGAACTTAATTGAATTCATTATTATAGAGAGATTATGAAATCTATATTACCTAGCATCGATGATTTGTTTCTTCACAGAGTAATTGTCAAAAATACCCGCAGCAGATGGAAGGAGTGTGTCACCAGTGTCCAGATCCAAACCCACAACTGTGTCACCCTGACCGTTACACTGCATCGATTTCAGAATAACATCATGTGCATCATGTCCTGCATTCGTCACGAGTACTTTTGGGATTATTAAGATTGCTCTGGCAAAGAGCTTCACACCTAGTACCGAGCGACTTTGAACCTAAAATATTTAATAAAATTTCAATTTGACTAACCAAAATTTACAAAATCAATGCCAAACTCTTAAATCAATATGGTTAGTTTCAATTTGACCTACCTGAAGATTTTCCAATGACTTGCTTAGTGCAAGTTCATAGGCCCCAGCACCAGGGACCAATACCCCATCCTGACAGACATTGAACAGAGATCGAAGTCCATCACGTACCGCATCCTAAATCGTAATATGGTAAGTACATTTTACTAAAATGCAAACTTCCCAAATAATACTAACAAACCTTCATTTGTGCCATAGAATGTTTTGTTGGTCCTTTGAGTAGCATCGTTACACTCTTAGGATTCCGACATTCCTCAACAAATGTGAACTTATCCTCTCCCTATATATATAAATCTTTATATTATAAGAAACCCTTTATATTTACAGAAAATAATAAAATCTTTNTATCCTCTCCCTATATATATAAATCTTTATATTATAAGAAACCCTTTATATTTACAGAAAATAATAAAATCTTTACTCACAATAACGTGCTCATACACAGATCCAGCATATCCAAGACATTCAGGAGTTAAATCATCAACAGAATTCATTGCTGTACCTCCACAAGCAAGACTGAGTCGCTCCATATTACGACGCTTGGCTCTTCGTAAACCCAAAATCCCTTCTTTTGAGAGCAAATCAAGACTCAGTGGATCAATACCCTTTTGATTGATGACAACAAAGTTCTTGTCGCTCCCAGCTGGACATACTTCTTTCTTTAGAGCGATAATTTTTCGTACGCGTTGTTCAATGAATTCCCGTTCGGAAGCCAACAACTTCTCACGAGCTTCTGCTGTACTATAGAAGAATCCAGAATTCACCTCACTAAAACAGAACAAAAAGAAACAATTTGATTATCAAATTAATGACTAAAATATTATAAGAACTCACGTCTTCTCAAATTCTAATGACACATTGCATGTAAGAATGTAACAATTAGTAAGTGATTTGGGCATGTCAGGGTGTCTCCCACCGTGATCCATTACCAATCCTTTCACTAATGTACTTTGTAACTCATTTCGATGTTGCATTTCCATCATCTCGATCATGTGAAGATCCAAAGGTTTACCATTTTCATAAATACATTGGACCGCATCCACACAAATCTAAAAATTTTATTTACTTTTACTTGAATCAATTCATTTGAAACAATAAATAATAAATTAAATTTGACTCTTACATCCGCCAACAAATCAGCTAGTTTCCGATGTACTTTTGTTCGAAGTGATGTTCTGGCGAGGTTGATGAGAACCTCTCGATCTGTACAATCAGCAGGAGTTGCCATTAAGTCCAATACTTTCATAGCTTCTTCTCTTGCAATCTCAAGACCATCGGTTATGACACGCGGATGAACTCCTTCTCCAATGAGACCATCGGCTTGCTTCATAATTTCACCGATGAGGAGAACAATGGATGTAGTTCCGTCCCCAACAATGTCATCATGTGCCGTAGATGCCTTGGCAATTAATGATGCTGTGGGATGCTGAATTTGCTACGCAAAAAAAAAAAAAACAAAAAAAAACATCTATATGGTACAACGTAAATATCTTATAATATAAATTTATAATTTAATTTACCATTTCATGAAGAAGAACATTCCCATCCTTGGTGACTTTGATATCTCCGGCTCCAGAGACAAGCCTAAAAACCCAAAATGAATCATACCGTGACCGTCAGTAAGGTTATTAGTAACTGTACATTTTCATTGTCCCCTTTGGTCCAAGATTAGACTTCATCACTTCTGAGATTCCACGTGCTGCAGAGATGTTTATGGATAAAGCTTGAGCTGCACGAGCGAACTCAGCTTTCGGATTTAAGATATTGATGGCTGCCATTGTGATCAATTGCTCAACTTCTCACGACGATTTAGTAATTGATAATTTACCAAAATTTAAATAAAGACAACAACCCCTTCCGACCTTATACGGTAAAAAGTGACTAATTTAGAAGAACGACTAAAGTCCTGGCTCACTCACTCAACTCAACTCAAAAAAAAAACACCACTTCCGCACCTCATTTATAAATTATCAATTAACGGCATTTCATTGCAGTGTAAAAGTATTTTCTCCATTTCTTTGATTCATTTCTACTCAATTAATAAACTAATAATAATTTCAAATAGTTTAGGAATGAATTTGATTAATGAATCAAAAAAAATTGATTTATTTAGAAAGATGTAAAAGCATGTAGAAAGTAGAGAATTTTTTTTAGATCTTTCTAGAGAATTCTAAACCCACCAAACACCACACCCTCCAAAGTTCCCACGCATNATTGATTTATTTAGAAAGATGTAAAAGCATGTAGAAAGTAGAGAATTTTTTTTAGATCTTTCTAGAGAATTCTAAACCCACCAAACACCACACCCTCCAAAGTTCCCACGCGTAAGTAAATTAAAATAAAGGAATTTTGTTCAATAAATTCTCATTTTTTTTCTCAATCTGCTGTTAACTTACCTTTTTCCTTAACAATGGATAAAATTCAACAATAACACAACAATAACATAATTGTTCTTATTCTCTGAATTTTTGATCAGGATTCTAAAGAAAGTTGTTACTTTCTATGCTCTCTGCTTTCACTACTAACTCAGTTATATAAATTATCTCAACTCTTTATTAATAAGGCAGCTAAATTTGATTGATTTAAATTAAGTTCATCCCCTTGAATCCATATTGTGAATCTCACACTCTGTCATACATGACCTACGATCTAAAAAATTGTCATTTTGGCAAGATATCCTTGGTCGACACTTTTTCATCCCTATGTCATAGTAGTACTGAACAATTTCTGGGTCTTGACACTTACCTTCCAAGAGTTGCTCTTTACATTTTTCAGGAAGTCGTGTGAATTGGAACAAATTATCGTAATTCGATTTTACATTCTGTCCATCCGATGAAGAAGACATGAGAATACTACCTTCTCCGGTCGACCTTTTTTTACAAACTGACATACAACTTTCTTCAGAATCAAAATTGTTAGCATTTCCTAATGAAAAAAAGAAACCATACAAATTTTGATATAAGTTAAAGACTTAGCTATCTACTGTATTAAATACACACGACCTACCTTGACAACCTCCAAAAATAAAAGGTTTGCATCTTTTCGTGTCTCGATCCAAATAGTAACGAACAATGTCATCCTTACATGGTCCTATAATTCAATAATAATTATTTTGTCTAAAACCTATTTACATAATAGATTTTCTAAATCAATTTACCTGAATCTTTTGGTAAAAGGCAAGGACTACTTAGCTCTGGATGAAGTGACGGAAATGGTCTATGAACTCTATTGAATCCTGATGACTCAGGTGAGAGCTGTTGAAGCGGCGTGTGACTTGATGAGTATGAAGGGTAGGATGGATTATTCTGAAGAAAAGGGTCATTATTTGAACCAAACGGCTCACTGAGGACATTACAATTTTGTGTAGGGGTAGGAGAGCAAGTTAGAGGTTCTTGACAGCTCCAACAAAGACTATCATAGATGACGTAGTCAAGTGGATCACTCCTCGATCCATGGAGTCCATAGCTTAGGAAGAGTCTCATCAGTGTCCTCAAATTCAATTGAAAGAGTGAAAATTAATAAATACAAATACAAAGCGTTTAAAATGAATCCTTTACCTTGTCTTATCTAGTCCCTCCCCTAGGAAATGTTAGAAAGGTACCATTAGTAAGATTTAAGTAAAGTCTTTCTTAGAGCCAATTAAATCATTTACTATATTTTCTACCTGGAATATAAAACGAGGCTATTTTTGCATCATGAATGGGAAGCTCAGGGACGTCACAAATAATAGATTGATACGTCAGGAGTCTTCCGTTTGTAGTAATCTTTCCAGATAGCTCCGGGAGTGACTTAACACTTAGTGTCTATTTTGAAGAAAATAAAATTGTGTCAAGTTGGAGATCAATTAGTATTCTCATATTTTATTCCTGTCAATTACCCTATAAATGTCAAAATGACATTTGATGCTGGGGTCATCCGCAAATCGGTCACCCCAGACAAGAACTTCGCTACAAGGTTTGTTCCGGAGGTCACAGACTCCTTGATGATTGAGATGTGTGACTCTAGGACCTAAGGCGATACTTACTGAGCAGTCAGACCCACTGAATCCACTTTGACAGTGACACTGTCCTGTTCAAAGGTCAAAGATAAAATTTAAAAAGTTCTGAAATTTGAATTGATCTCATTGAAGACAAAAATTGATTAAAATGACGAACCATTTTCACATGATCCGACTGCGGAACAGTTGCCAAGACATAAAGAAGACAATACAGCCAATGGTGGAGTCCCATGTTGTCGTCCAAGCTGTGGCTCCCAAATGCTGATGTTGTGATATACTTGATCTCGACATTCCCATCTTAACTGTTCTAACGCGTCCATTGACCATATTGCTGACTTAGTGTACTGTCAATTGAGTAAAACTCATTTTCAATATCTCGCCATTTAAGAAATTGAGGTTTTTTTTCTCATGAAGTATTACCAAGACGTCATGTTTACATCTTCTTGTATGAATGTCTACATCCACATGAGCTATGTCCCGACAAAGTTTGGCTGTAGCTACTCCCTCGATCATTCGTAGACAAAAAATTTCTGCTTCATCCTCCTTCCATTCTTTCTTCCCAGATTCCTGGGCCAAAACTCGGTTTTGATTTCCATTGAAAACAGGTTCGAGAGAAGTGACAGTGTCCGAAGTTCGACCAAAGTTCTCTTCGTCTGATACAAAGTCTTCATCAAGAAGCAATTCTAGAAGTTGATGTGTTACGTCAGCTCCTCGTGGATCAACACATTGAGTTGAGAAACACTTGTTGTTGCTATTTTCAGGGTCCTCTTCTGTTGGCTCTTCACTTTGGTACTCATCGTAAGGATATGAAGAGAATTTAGATTTTTGTTTCGGTCGGAGTTCAACTACTGTTGGTTTCTTGAGTTCGGAACAACTGCAGTGACCTGGACTATGAGGATCTTCCTCTCCTTCAACAGAATGACCATCATTGTTAAAGGCACCTTGGAAAAGACTTTGTTCAGGCAATAAACGCCATCCTTTACTAAATTCGTCACATTGAACTTTTGTTGTAGAGTTGTCTGCACAGGCGACTTGACCTTTATAAGTTGTTAAATCGTTAGAAACATCATGGTCAAAGGATCCACATAGTCCGCCAGTGTGATCCAGGTCAGGAAGTGAAGCTTGGATTTTTATAAATCTCAAATTAGGCCCAAAGTTAACTCTAGTACCACTTGGGAATTGAATCTAAAATAAGAAAATAATTAAACAAATTATTGGGTTAAAAAGGTGAGTCATGTGACTCAAAGTCAAAGGTTAAAAGAGTCACATGACTCAAACTCACTTCGGAATCACTTGATTTTGGAATAATGAGACTTTGGAATCACGTGATCTTTGTAATCACGTGACCTTCGTAATTACGTGACCTTTGTAATCACTTGACCTTTGGAATCATGTGACCTTTGGAATCAAGTGACCTTTGGAATCACATGACCTTTGGAATCACTTGATCTTTGGAATCATATGACCTTTGGTATCACGTGACCTTTGGAATCACGCAATCTTTGGAATCACGTGACTTTGAGTCATTGAGAACTTGTTAAACAGACCTACCTGAAAAGTCCGTCCTTCGTCGATTCTCACAATTTGCGGAAGATGAGAAATTTTGCTCGGCTCAATATAGCCACCTTCAGCCGTGAAACTCCAAAGTTTGAGCTTCCCAGTACTACAGATATCCGCGGCGAGCATTGCATCACCAAAACGAACAGCCACAGCACAGTTACAAATTACTCTCTGAGTACATTTTTTAAATTGTACTTGAACTTCATACGGAAGCGTGTCGTGTTTATAGAGAACGAATATCCCTTCCAACCTATGGATGTATGTGAGTCCATCGAATGTTATCGTGTCTTCATCCATTAAACATTTTTCCTGGACATCTCCATGTGTGACGATAATCTGAATGGAAACATAATCTACTTATTCCAACAAAAAGGTATAATTTTAAATTGCAATTTCTTACTTCCTGTGATGGGAGTGATNTAAACATTTTTCCTGGACATCTCCATGTGTGACGATAATCTGAATGGAAACATAATCTACTTATTCCAACAAAAAAGGTATAATTTTAAATTGCAATTTCTTACTTCCTGTGATGGGAGTGATATTTCTTGCCACCGTGGTGGACTCGACTCAACAGTTCGAATGTCAATGAAAACTGTCGAGGGTTCAATATCACCACTTTCTCTTCCACCAATGAGACCATCATTCACTGCCCACACAGGGATCCGATGTGTCGTGTTCCACTCCTCTGCACAAACTTTGTAAGTACAGCTATTAAGAACTACCTAATCAAATTTAAAAGTTTTTTAAATATTAGACCAATAGGAGACTATTGAATAAAAATTTCACTAAATAAGAAATGAAACACAAAAGTATCATCTCACTAGGTCAAATTGACTTCCGTCAGCACATCGCGGTGTGTTTGACCCCCGGGTAGAAATTTCAAAGGAAATACAACAACCTTCTTCTTCCACTTCTTCCTGCTCTTCGTCTTTCCGTTCTTCCGCTTTTTTCGGTTTTTCTTTACCTGCCTTTTTCTTCTTTGGTGGACAGGTGATTGGAGTATTCGTCTGGAACTCAAAATAT
Organism: Holacanthella duospinosa; assembly: GCA_002738285.1. Classification (NCBI taxonomy): domain Eukaryota; kingdom Metazoa; phylum Arthropoda; class Collembola; order Poduromorpha; family Neanuridae; genus Holacanthella; species Holacanthella duospinosa. Next base: position 591,104 of record NIPM01000076.1, on the reverse strand, counting down.
CCCGGATCTCCACCTTACAAAATCAAAATTAGAATTCTACTTCTGAAAAGTCGGCTCCATAATCCTCGCGGATCAATAAAGAAGCCGAAAACGATTCTGAGCAAGCGTAACAGTATCATACCTTCGTTGAGAGTAATAACCCCTGGACTTGTTATGACAACACCTGTATTAAATGGTGGACTCGTCACGACGGTAGTGAAAGTGTTGATACTTGTATGCCTCGCTCTTGCTCGACATTGTAGCTAACCAAACAAAACCAACAAAAAAAAAATGGCTTCCTAATGAAAAAGCAATCACTTCCGGTATAAAAAACACTTACAATTTGACCTACAGTCCACTTATCTTCCTTAAGTAGACCTTTGTGTTGTTGAACCAATCCAAATGTTTCTGTTTGAATGGGTTCCTCATCCGCTAGCCACTCGACTTCCAAGGCCACTGACTCTGGTACCACATGCCCTCCAAGAGTTACATCACAAAAGAATTGAATTTGGCTAAGATCTTTGGACATGCCATAAGAAACTTTTGTCTCAAGTAAGTCTACTGGAACTATAGATATTTACATTTAAAAAAAAAAGGTATAAAATATAAACTTTTAAACGTAAAATTTCAGGAAATGGTCATAAACTTATGAAAGTATTTATGGACTTTACAATGACAGGGTGTATATCCGCTATCACTAGAGAGGCCAACTGGACATGGGACTTCGTAACCAGCACAATAGGCTGATGGACAAGCTGGTGTTGGCTGCAAGTGATAGACAACAAAAGTGGTGCAATTTTTGACAAGCATTGGAATTTGAGTTGTACAGCATTTTCCTTGAATTGAGACACAACCATGAACTTTGACAACTCCTTCATCTACAGTTGGAACCGAACCTATTATATTTTCAGAGTAAAAACCTCCAACATTATTATTTACACCGACCTAGTCAGGCAGGTACCATGGATCCTAAAAATTGAAATTTAAACTCATTTTCATAATAAAAAAGAGTCATTCACCTTTCATCCAGACAGGTGCTCGTGTTCCACAGTAATTAATCCCAGGACATGATGTTGGAATTGTATTTCCAGCGAGTGAGTCAAAGCGATACCATCCAACCTCTAGGTCTCTGTCACATAAAACTGTTTCTCTATGCGTTGAAGAGCCTAATCGATAGTTGTAACTCCGTTGAGGTTGATTTTTAATTAATCGATAATAATTTGAATGACAGGGATCAATTGGTTTTGGAGCTTGTCTTCCCCTAGGACCTTCAAAGTGATGTTGGCCATTTTGCTCATGATTACCAAAACGATGGTCACTGGATGTAAAAGAAATAATTATTAAATTTAAAAATATATATTTTGAATAACAATAATTATTGAATAATAGTAATTATTGATAAACAATGGTTGAATACCTGTATTGGCCATTCGTACAAAATAACTGAATCCAGACAACCAATGCACCACAAAACACAACGTCCCACTTAGCCATTCCATAAATAAATAAATTCTAATTTTTTTTAAAGAAATTTAAAGTTAATAATTAATTGTTGAAATATTGTTGTTGTTTTTTGTATAACAACAGAAATTTCAAAGATGGAACTTTATCATCTCTACTGCAAAAAAAAGAAATTAGCAACAAATGATGCTAAATTAAGGCAGAAGTTATTCTATGAGAAACAGAGTTATCGACTACTCTAACAATGGATTCAATTAACTCTCAAACATGATTTTTCATTGTTGTAAGATTAGTGAAACTACTATTCTTTTGAGATCTCACAAAAAATTCAAAATAAAAATTTTTGCAAGTAATTTAGTATCACATGAATTGGCAAGGATTTGCATCATCCCTCACCCCTTTGACTTGAATAATTATTACATTTCATGGCCCTGCCCTGCCGAAAAGATTTCTGACAATTTTTGATTCAGTTTACTAAGAATATAACAGATAAAAAAAATTTTCAGAAATCTTGAAGATAATTTTATTATTACAATTTCTATTGTTCTCACACCTAATAAAAGTAACAACGTTTTGTGGTTTTTTTTTCTTTGGGTTTTCCTTCATATTCTTTCCAACTACTTAAAACGTGAATAATATTGCCATTTTTTTTTAAAGAACTAACCAGTAACCACCTTATAGTGGTCGACCAAGGGCATACTAATTACCGTGTCAAGTACACGATAGTAAGGCTAAGTGTTAATTTCAACATCACCAGGGACAATTATAATTGGTCAAATTATATCGACGTATCAATGATATAATATCCTGGTGGTGTCAGGTCTAAAAATTTAGGATGACTATGTCTCTATCACATCGTCAACATTAATTATAAGATCCCAAAATCCAAATGTTCTGGTTCTGGTATCGGTTGACTCCACAGATGATTACTTATTAGGTGATTACCTGTGGAGGTATAAGAGTAGTAATTTGGTATTAAGATAGTTTTTACCAAAGGTCCTAACTTTAACAGTTAGAGCCTTTGTCAAAGAGAAATCTTTGGGAACGATCAAGTTTTTGTTTTCATGAGCGTTCGTACGGAAAGGGAAAATGGTGCTTGAGGACAAGAATGGAGAAGAGTTAAAAAAAAAATTTTTTTTATAAAAAGTTACGCCTGATGGATTACAAGCATGAATCCGATTAATCAATTGAATGAGTAAAACATGAAATATATATTAATTTTTTCTTATAATTTTAATTATAAAAGATCATAAAATCGTAATAAATGTTTCTTTTGTTTATTTTCGCAAACCTCAACTTTTATCATTTTTTTTTTCTTCTTCTAAGTTGGAGTTAATGACCCCACCCAACCCACTTACTTCCTGCTACTCATGTGAATCTAATGAAATGTTCTAAATCGAATTTTACCTATTGTTATAAATGTGAAAGAAGAGTGACGCAAGAAGCGTTAAAATGAATGTAAATATACAAATACTTATCTGTATATCTTGTACTAATAAAGACTACTAACATAAAATCTAAGAAACTACTCAATCAATTACTCAAGAAATATTATGAAGACGGATTTTTATATAAAAAAAACTAACCTAGTAACTACTAAATCATTATTTCACAATTTATAACATTTCTTCATTGTTGAACTTAATAGCCTGGCAGTTCAACAGATCCATGACTTTTTTTAAAGGCTTTATAAAAGTTTTTTTTTTCCCTAAATTACTATTTGAAAAAAAAATTTTTTTTAAGAAATTACGAATTTATTCTTTTAGGAATTGCTACGATCCACCGGTTTGTTCTTTCCAATATTTTTCGACTATTTTCTTTATATGCACGACAGAGGCTTCTTTTTCTCCTTCTACATTTTCCATTTTGTATGGACAAGTAATACGTACTTCATTTAAGACAACAATTACACCCCCATCCCATGTAACTTCATCAATACTAGAATAAACAAAGAATTACTAGTTTCTAATGATATTCATAGTCATTTCAGTTGTTTTTTTTTTGTTTTTTTTTTTGATTTTTCACTTACGTTTTAGTAATAGTTAGAAAAAGTTTTTTCCCTTCTGGGGTGACATCAGCTGCCAATGCTCTAATCCGAGCCTGCTTTGTTCCAATTGATTTCTCTCTCCGTTTTCCAAGCTGTCAATTAGAATATTATACATAAGAAGTTTTAGTAATCCTTATAACCTTATTTAGATTTGCCTTTTTAACAAAAACGACAAGAACTTCACAACGGACGTTATTTCAATTCAATTCTGAACTCCTAAACCATTCTAACCGATCAAGTCTCTCTGGGCCTGGGCCTGGGGTGNCAAAAACGACAAGAACTTCACAACGGACGTTATTTCAATTCAATTCTGAACTCCTAAACCATTCTAACCGATCAAATATCTCTCTGGGCCTGGGCCTGGGGTATTTCCTATTCCACACTATTAAGAAAATATATTTGAAGGGGACGTCGCTAATGCCCGTACTGTTATTTTTTTTTCAACTCCCTGGAAATAATCAGTACACCACACCCATGGAGTTGGGAATAACTTCAAAGATTTGAGTTGTGGCACGTGGGATGTGGTTCAGAATCTGAACTGGTTGAAGGAATTTAAATAAGGTCTCAACTCTCAACTCATTAGGAAGAAATTCTTCACCTGATAAATCTAAACGTTCATTTTTTTTAGAATATAAGCTCCATTACCTTATGAAAATCAATTGGTCGTAGATGTTCCGCAGATGGCCGATCATCAACACTAATTTTATCCACACAGTCTGCATTTATCAAGTAGACATTACTTGATGAGGCTTTACCATTTGAAGGAGGTGAACCTAAAATATAACATTATTATAATAAAACTTTTAAATTGACATGAGACATGAGACATGACATGGTGACATGAAATACAAAAGAACGAGATGGTTCGCTATATTTCTTTAAAAACTTTAAAGTTGAATTAATTATTTCTAATAGAATTCTTTAATAGTTGATATTTATCGTATGAAATTGTTATAATAAATTTTATCAAATTAATTGAGTCTGGATGGGTGTGGGTGTGTGTAGTAAACTTACGAATAACGAGAAGCCTTGAACTGCTTTGAAAGGCTGCGACTTCACCTTCAACCTCTCCTCCTTGGTATCGACACTTAATATGTGAACCTACTCCAAAGTAACCCTTATTACCTAATTCACCACCACCGCCGCGTTCACGTTCTCCGGCCATAAATTCAATACAAAATCTTAAAGAAAGACATCAATTGAATACTAGAGTCAAAATACCCGACTCTACACTCAACCCATCCGTAGAATAGCCAGAGTACTTGGAAACTTTTACTCAATACCGTAAGAATTAAGAGCTGTAAGAGATTGAGTAAAAAAAATATCACTCGTTTCTACCGACAAGGAGGCGCAAGATTTCAGTGGTTTTTCTTTTGAGCTTTTTGAGTTTCCGACTACAGAGGGTATTCTATGTATTGGGCTGGGTGTACAGTAGAGTATTTTGACTTTTATCAATTGACTTCCGTTCTGCTAACCAAACTGTATAACAATTCGACTGACTGTTTCCTAGGTGATCTTCTCTATACAATATACAGGATGATCCATAAGTAGGTTTAGGCTTTTGAAATTACCTAATTATTGAGTTCACACAGTATTTTATTTTTAACGCATTGGAAAACTGAATATCAAGAAGGAATATTTAGAACAATTGCAAAGGTCAGAGGCCAGTGTTACTAAAAGGTCAATTCATGATTAAATGAAAAAAAAAAATTTTTTTTTAATTTAGCATTAGGATTAGAATGAAGACTCATTGTCCCAAATTTAAGCAATCCATTATTAGAACTTTTAAACTCATCGAAATCGTTGTTGATCTAGTATTTTAGACTTTGTTTCAAAATTTTAATACTAAATTTTAATGCTAAATCATAATGCTAATAATTTCAAATTTTTTTATTTCATTATGAATNCAAAATTTTAATACTAAATTTTAATGCTAAATCATAATGCTAATAATTTCAAATTTTTTTATTTCATTATGAATTGATCTTAATAGTGGTGACCTTTTGCAATTATGCCAATGTTCTTTCTTGACATTCAGTTTTCTAATCATGAGTCAGAAATGAGACCCATATTTGAATTGTCAACTCAATAAAAATCTACAAAATTTTGTGGCGGGGCTGACCCGCCACTTTGAGTTTGAGACAGGGATTGCCACAAAAATTTGGTCTCTGGTGGGGTATGATTTCACGTCTTGGGTATTCCGGACCCAACGCACTAACCATTTGTGCTACAGAGCCGATCTGTGCAATCCTGTTCTCAAACTCAATACAACTCCGAAACTCTCTTTCCTGGTCATTCATTGCCAGGTAAGGAGTCTACTGTCTCATTTATGAGTACAGTAGTGGGGCTTGAGTCTTATGCTCAAATCCCCACAATTTCAAAAGTACAAATCTGCAGGATCATACATTATTCGGTATACAATGGAAGTGTTTCCCCCATTCATTCCAATGTATAGTTATAGTAATACAGTAAAGTTCGGCTATAGTGACTCCGGGTATAATAGAACTCCGGCTATAGCAAACCACACTGTCCAGTCCCTACCAAGCAAATGAGAGATTATGTGTTAAGTAGTCCGGCTATAATGAAATCGGCTATACTGAACTTCCGGCCTTAGTGAACCAAACCTACCGGTCCCGAGAGTTATTTTGAACACGCATGAAATATGTCTGAATTACGCAATGAATTCTTCCTTATTCTTCTGTACNGAACACGCATGAAATATGTCTGAATTACGCAATGAATTCTTCCTTATTCTTCTGTACCCATCTATGCACACGACTATGATGAAACCTCAAAGTGAGTTTTAGTTAACACACTGCAATTTAAAAGTCAAATCCAGCCACGAAACATTTTCGTTGTTGCTTAGAAGAACTGGATCTGGTGGGGAGAAATTCATGGAACGTGTCACTTTGTTATTGCACCCAAAAGAGACTAGATCCGAAAAGTAGAACCCAATTAGCGTAGCAATATTTCTAAACGCATGATGCTTTATTGTTCTTAAGGCAAATATCAAAGCTTGGATGAATTCTTTAATTTTTTTTTAAATTTCCGTATTCAGTAGAAAATAAACTTACAGGAATCAAACCGAAAAGCCTTTTTGTTTGTGGACAGTTCTGATCCACCATTTCCAATTTAACACTTATTGATCATCTCTTCCTAAATTTTTATCATCCAGTACTTCTCTACATCGACGTAACTGAATTTGTAATAAATATTTTGATATAATGAACAATTATTGAACTGTAGGGTCCGTTCACTATACGGATATAATAAATTCCGGCTATACTGAACCAATTCTGCCGGTCCCTACGGAGTCACTATAACCGAACTTTACTGTAGTTAGTTTGAAAAAATTAAAAAAGTGGGTTGGAAATCACTATTTTTTATGCATGCTTTTTTACTAAGCATAACTTTCTCTACTGTACTGTGTCTTTTCCAAAACACTTCATCTATAAAATAATTATAAAAAAACATTATGTCTCTCACATTATGGTCGCTAGTATTTTTGAAAAATAGCTTGGTAAACATTTGATCGACTGAGACGTTTTGAAAAGGATAGAATGTATATCGAATTATACCTGATTCTGCACTTATGGACAACCCTGTATATTTAATCAAGTCATCTCGGTCAGTCAGTCAGTTGAATAGTTCCGCTACATTTCAAGCGGCTTAAATTTCCCGCAAATTTTATAAATTTGGATTTTTATAAATTAAAATCATTTCGGAGGTAAGTGATTAATTAACAATTAATTTAAATCCCAATTTATTCTCTTCTTAAGTAAAACTGAAAAAGTAAGATCTTATGCTTCCACTGCTTGTGACGTTAAGGAGAAGTCTTACTGCAGCTCTTACTTGCAATTCTAAAGTTTGGATAATTCAAAATCCAAAGTCGTCGTTGGCATACTCAACATTGATTAAACCTCTTCCGTTTGACACCACTTCTACTGGAATCAAAAAGGTGTCAATTTCTCTACATCAATTCAGGGTATGAATGTAACAACGTAACTCCTATGAGTATATGAGACATCATTCATTATTTACGTATTAGAAATTGGATTACCGTTGGAATAATCAAGAGATTGAGACCTGACACCTTACTAATGATTTTTTTGAAGTAGAATGTAAAAGGTCGGTATCTTACTTTTAGATGACATCATCAGAAGTCGAAAAAGCCAAGGGAGCGAAATTGGAAGATCAAGAAGAAACAATTTTTGGTAAAATTATCGATAAGAAGATCCCAGCTGAAATTATCTATGAAGATGATCTCTGTTTGGCTTTTCATGATGTGAGTCCTCAAGCTCCAGTTCATTTTCTAATTATCCCAAAGAAACGTATAACTATGCTCGAGAAAGTGGAAGAAACTGATATTCAAGTATGTTACATATAATTCATTTGTGAATTGTGTAACTTATGTCATTACTTAATTTTTCATTTTTAGCTTTTGGGACATCTGCTAGTTAAAGCTAAACATACCGCTGGATTGCTGAATCTTGCTGATGGATACCGTTTGGTAATTAATAATGGACCGGTTAGTAGTATTAATAGCGGATTTTCTCTAATAAATGATAAGAGAACATGAAAGATAAATCAAGACTAACTATTACATTTTTTTAATAGGCAGGATGTCAATCTGTTTACCACCTTCATCTTCATGTTCTTGGAGGACGGCAACTTGGATGGCCTCCAGGCTAATCCACCCCGTGAGCCACATAGATACATTATTGGAACAAACAAATTCGAAAACAAAAATAAATTAGCTAATAGACTTGATTCATTTGAAGTTACATGTAGTAATATATTTTATTTGAACAGTTAGTTCCGGTGTTTCATTTACCAGAGAATGTTGCCATTCTTTGACCACCACTGGTGCTAACTCATTGACTGTGCATGCTAAAAGGAAGAAGTAAGCACAGTTCCTATCAACTAGGCCGGTTTTGAGAATATGTCAGAATTTTACAAAGCTTCTGACTTTCTCTTCACTACTAATTCCAATTAATTGGTTTAGTAGTTTGACATTTTAGAAACTTTCTAGAATTACCAAGTCATGGTAAAATTACATTTCTTAGATACAAAATAGAAGTGATAAGGTAAGGCTATTAACTTCGTCTAATAATTGTACAGTAGGCCAAAATTGAAGTGAGTGGTTAAAGAAGTTTTAAGAAGAATTTTAGGAATAAGTTTACAAATATTCATCTTAAGTTTTTTTTTTTTTTTTTCATTTGAAGAAAGAATCGGTAGCATCGAGAAATGTCTTTTTAAATTGAGATTCAGAAAATCGATCCACAGATAACTTAGCTTGATTTCTAATCAGAACTTTTGCTTCATTGCGCATGTATATAATGTGTTTTATTGCATCTGCGTATTCCAGTTCGTCAGAAGCTAAGAATGCATTTCGACAACCACTGTGGTCAACGGTGATATCTTTCGTAATTGCTCCAGAGTTATGGGCAACTGTGATGACTCCAGCTGCCATACATTCAACGACACCTGCCGGTAACATATATACATTACTTATATAATTATTAATAATATTTGTAACTTAATATCAATTTATATTAAACTTTTAGGTTAGTTAACTTACCTATCCCAAAGGGGTCACAGTTCATTGTATGAATAGCAATGAGACTCTTCTCAAGTTCCTTCATCACTTCATCGTAAGGAAGATTTAATTTAAATACCACATTCTCTTCCACTGATAGATGCTATTTAACAATTAAATAAAATTTAATATAATTATAATTATATTCTATTTAGGTTATAATTTAACTCATCGTACTTTACAAAGATCCTCCATGTCTTTGACTCGGGCTGAATCTTGGGTGGAATTACAAGTTCCAACAAAAACCAATTGAATTCGTTCCCATTCCTTTTCCGAAACAATTTGTCGGAGTTGAAAGAGAGTACGAATTTGAAGTGGATGGTCAGCATGTGACCAAAATTGACCTAAAGAGATTATCTGCACATGGGTAGTGTCATCTTCATCTCTTACTATACTCTCTTCTAGTTTCTCCACAGGACATGGTGGATAGACACAGGAGACTTTGGATTCACAATTTATCAGACGGTTAATATAGTTTTCTGTCCAACTGGAGTTAACTAATATCTAAAATATTATGAAAAGATTAGTTTACTTAATTTTCATTTTTAAAAGTTAGTTTAGAACTTACAACTTCACTACATTGACCAGCCCAAGAATAGCAACTTCGATAGAGTTTAGATTGTGTAATTTTTTGTAAAATTTTTACATACTTGTTTCTTGAATTTTGATTATTGTAGCCACGATTTGAGAAGGCATGGAGGATATCTGGTGACATGGACAAGTAACACCCTACACGACACTTACCCAAATATTTAAAAATGGGAAGCATAAAAGTATACCCCACGGTATCAAAGTACACATCTAGAATATAAAAGACTATCATTGAAAACTTGTATCTAGCAAAAGAAGAAACGTAATGGACTCTCACCTGGAATGAATTTCCAAATAGCCTCAAGTGCTAATCCTATGGAACCAAAATTTATACTTAACCGCGGAAACCTCGGATACCGTACTGGATCTACCAAATGCCGTTTTTGTAAATAAACAAACTCGACTGGTGATGCTAAGGTCACATTGAGCTTCAACTTAGCAATGGATAGGATCTTTTCTGGTGGAGAGTCAATGTCTCCTGTGTACACGATGTATCGGTAATGAGGATATCTATAGTTTCAAAAATTTAATCCGTAATTATAAGTTATAATTTATAAATTATAATAATTCATTTGTGGTACTTACTTGCTCTGTAAAGCTGACAAAACACCCCAAAGTATTCTCTCCTCTGGATTTCCAAAAGTACAAAATGGNAGTTATAAATTATAATAATTCATTTGTGGTAACTTACTTGCTCTGTAAAGCTGACAAAACACCCCAAAGTATTCTCTCCTCTGGATTTCCAAAAGTACAAAATGGATGAAATATTCCAACTGAAAAACGATGGTCGCGGCATTTTTCTAAAATTTTTCGTTTCCCAAGTTTCTAAAAAAAAATATAAAACTCAATTATATAAATTATGATCGTAGTAACCTCATTTTAGGAAGAAAATTGAACAGGTCAAAAAGCTAATTTAAATTCAATACATTGTGTTTTTTTTTTCTTTAGCACATCAATTTTGTAACATGTGTGTAAAATTATTATTAATGGGTTTTTATAAAAGAAAGATTTGACTATTTAAGGTAAACAATGATGATAAACTTTCTCTCACAATTGGTTATGATTATGAATTTCTTACTTTTGCAACAATACAAATCCCAATAAGAGTAAATCCTATTCCAGTTATAATCACAGACAACAAAACTAAGAGTAAAATCATAACAACTAATTATTAAAATTTTACACACTAATTGCTCAAAATTTTGATTCCCCTGGCACTTAATAAAAATAAATTTTTTTTTTGCTTTGAATTCGATCCAAATCGACTCCGCAACAGTCGGAGTTTTCAAAAAGTTGTCGGGAGAAAGTCGGAGTGTTACATAGACTTAGAATTATGTTGCAAATGCACAACAAAAGGATACAGTATGCGAATTTTATGTACATTTTCACTATAATTTNACTTAGAATTATGTTGCAAATGCACAACAAAAGGATACAGTATGCGAATTTTATGTACATTTTCACTATAATTTGGCGCAAAAAAAAAAAAAAAAAGAGTTATTTTTAAGAAGTCTCTACAAGCCTGAGTATTTCAAGTATTTCAGTGGTAATGAAGCATAAAATGAAACACTTATGTATACATAATTTATCACACGCCTTAAAATCAATGGACTCGAATCCATATAATGATTTAAATTTGAAACTAAATTTTTTATCTAAACTTTTGAATTTACACTAAAGTTATATAAATAACTATGTAATATAACCTCGGGAAATCTATGTCATCTGCGGCCATAAATACCAATAAAAAAAAAATTAAAAAAAACTCCGCGTATAACCCGCGGACAAAGTAAAGTCAATATTGTAAATTTCTTCAAATAAATACTAATCATAAGTATACAATTGTCTATCAATAGAATGAACAAAATGATTCCTTCAGTACTATTTTGACCCATATTTAGACCTAATTTGACACCAGAATGTACATAATTTTTGTTAATTTTTATTAATATTTTTAAAAATAACCTATATACTACTAGATAACAATAATAATAATTCTAATTCATACCTGATTTTTAACAGTTCAACCAAAGACAAAGTGTCTAACTAAATTAAAAAAAATAATAATAAATTTCTTTTTCTAGCCAACAACAGAAACACCTGTCGAACTAAAAGTATAAAGCCAAGGTTTTATATGAATGTTGTCGAGCGTTACTATGAAATTAATTAGCTAACTGTATAAGTAGGACATGTATATCTCAACTCTTTCCGCGGTTCTTAGTTGAGTTTTAGAGAATATTTTTGTGTTGAGAAGATGGAATTGGGCAGGGTAAGAAGACATGAGATTCCCAGAGGGTATTTTTGACAGGTAAAAAGAAGGGGTTCGTTTTTCGGGGTGGAAAGAACCTCTCTCTCTTTCCATTGTAGAGATTTGTGGAATGGGATCCGAAGAATAATAAGTTGGAGTAGCATTGTTGTTCTTCTGAGGTATTAAATGCTCGACGGCATGCGGACGAGGTAAGACAAGTACCTCGGACGAGCCCTTAGGCAAACTTAGTCTTTGGCCTTCCACTTTGACAATAATCTCAGAAGACCAGTTCATTTTCAACCGTCTTTCTCAACGGACCATAATGCTTCCCAATGGTCAAACAAAAGGGAATGCATTCCACAGAATTTTTATTTAGATAGGATCCAAACGATATCCCTTGAGTCATACAACCATGCCTTGTCTATTGTTCTGTGAAATCCAAGGGAATCAATGGAGAGGTTACAATTTTTTAAGTTTTCAAAGTGTCAAATTAATAACTATTTCCAATATTAAAAGTTGAGTTAAAAGAATTATGTGGGGTTTAAATTTAATTTTGATGAGCCTGGTGCTCCAATCAGTTTTGATTTATTCACAAAGTCCAGGACCAAGTGGACCATTGAGAACAGCAGAAATGCGTGTTGAGTTTGATATAACTGAAGAACTTCCTAAAGGTTCTATAGTAGGTAAAATACCAATCAAATCTGGTTTCATCTATCGTTTCAATGAAAATGTTCAAGAATTTCAAATTAATGGGACAACTGGTGAGATTCGAACAGCGCAAGTCATTGATAGAGAAATCCTTCAGAGTGATCGTTTTGATTTGGTTGTTCTTTCAAGTCAACCAACCTATCCCATTGAAGTAAGAATTCAAGTAATTGATGAAAATGATCATTCACCATCATTTCCAGAATCATATGTTCGTGTTAGTTTTTCTGAAAGTGCAACTCCTGGAACAAGAGTATTTTTAGATACTGCAGAAGATCCAGATAAAGGAATAAATGGAGTAACAGATGAATATAAAATTCTTGATGGAAATGAAGATGATCATTTCCGACTAGGAGTGAGTTCAAATCCAAGTGGTGAAGCACCATTTTTATATTTGGAAACAACAGGAAAGTTAGATCGTGAGACAAATCCATTCTACAAATTAAATATTTCTGCTCGTGATGGTGGAATACCAAGAAGAATTGGATTTCTTTTCGTTGAAGTTTCTATTATTGATGTAAATGATAATCCACCAATTTTTGATCATTCGGATTATGTTGTGTCTTTGAATGAAAGTGTGTCAATTGGAACTCCAGTACTTCAAGTTGTTGCTACGGATAATGATGATGGAGACAATGCTAAAATTACTTATTATTTTGGAGAATCTGAGACACAATTTAGTGTTGATTCAGAAACTGGTCTTATATCAACAATGCAACCTTCACTAAATTGTCAACAAAATTGTCCACAACATCAAATCAATTGTCCTAAAAGTTGTGTCTTTACGGTTTTTGCTAGAGATCATGGTGTTCCAAGACAAGATGGACGGACTTATGTCACTGTCAATTTACTTGATGCAAATGATCATGATCCTGTAATTAAATTTAGATATTTTCCTGAAACTGCTAGTGCAGCAACGGTAGATGAAAATGCTCAAAATGGTTCAGTAGTGGCAGCAATTTCAATATTGGATTCCGATGAAGGTAAATTACAATCAACCAATCAGATTTTCTTTTCTCTTCTTAACCTAATTTAAACAAAGTATTAATCTCTTTTCATATAAAAATTTCAAAAGTGTCAATTACACACAAGTGCTAACTATATAGAGTTACTCTTCGATGAATCACTTCGTTCAATGAGGTGTTTTCAACTGTGTTTTTATAAAAATCAAAAATGCTACTGATATTAGTAAAATATGTTTCATGAAGTTTCTTGAAGTTGATAATTAAATACTTAAATATTTTCGACATTAACAAAAATATAAAATTACATTAAAAAAAAATTTTTTTTTTTCTTATCATAAGACTCATACCATGAGAGGTCATTGACCCCATGATTCTTTCTATAAAGTGTTTGGAGAGTTACATAGTCAGAGTCTTGTAGAATTTTTAATTCACACATTTTGATAATTCATAGTCATAAATTCTAACCAATTTCAAAAAAAAAAAAAAAAAAAAAATTTATTTATTTATGTTTTGTTCTTTATGAATAGGAACAGTATACATAGACTCTCTAACAAATTGGATATGCTAATGAATTACTTTACAAACTAGGTTTGAACGGTGAAACAGAAGTTGAAATAATTTCTGGTAATGAATTGAAACATTTCCGACTTGAATCTACACCGTTGTTCCAACTTGTGCGAGTCAACGGTGTCTTAGATAGAGAAAAAATTGGAAAATACAACCTAAGTATCAGTGCCACTGACAAGGGCTCACCACCACGAAGTGTTGTCTCCTTCCTTCTTATTGAAGTCAATGACATCAATGACCATGAACCAATTTTTAAACAAACTGAATACTCGGCAGTTCTTCGAGAACTTGTTCCTATTGGTACCTTTGTAGCAAGTATCAGTGCAGATGATGAAGATACTGGAATAAATTCTCAAGTTTATTACTCAATTGTTTCTGGAAATACAGGTGATTGGTTTGGAATTGATACACAGAGTGGTCTTCTTACAACTAAATCAAAATTAGATAGAGAAGAACAAGATACAGTACGACTTAAAATTTCAGCAAGAGATGGTGGACCAAATCCAAAATGGGCTTATAGTGAAATAAAAATAACAATACTTGATGAAAATGATGAGAAACCAATGTTTGAAAATGAAAAAATTAGTGTGAGTTTGTCTGAAGCTGCACCATTAGGTTCATTAATTACAACAATTTCAGCTTCTGATCATGACCAAGGAACAAACGGAAGTGTTTCCTACCACTTGGCACCTCAAGTTGAAGATATGTATCCAAATCTTTTTCATTTAGATTCAACTACTGGGAGTTTGGTAAATAAAATGAAATTTGATCGTGAAGTTGTACCAAGTTATGAAATTTTGGTCATCGCCAAAGACAAAGGATCCCCACCTCTCTCATCAACGTCAACTGTCAGTCTCATCATCCTTGATGTCAATGACAACGAACCAGTTTTCTATCCAAGAGAATACTTCCTAACTTTGTCAAAACATACTCCAATCAATACAGTTGTTCTCCAGTTGTCAGCTTCAGATATGGATGAAGGAAAGAATTCAAAATTAACATTTGATTTTGAATTAGATGAAACAAAAATTTTTACTATTGACTCTTCAACAGGAATAATTAAACTCAAAGAAAATCTGGCAACATTGAGTATGGATTATTTTACATTGAGAGTTGAAGTTAAAGATGGTGGAGGATTGAAAGGATCTGAGAATGCTATCATTCATGTTCTAAGACTTGATACACTGGATGAGTCAGAACCATTGGAATTTCTATCAAAAGAATTTAAATTTAGAGTAACAGAGGATTCTGGAATTTTAAATGGAATGAATGCGGAAGAATCTAAAGAAATTGGTAAATTGAGTCTGCGGAGTGATAAAATTCCAGGTTTTCAAAATTTAGAGGGTGTGGTAAAGTATTCCATTTTGAATGGGGATCCAAATAATGTCTTCCGTGTTGATAATGAAGGGGTTTTGTACTCTGTCAAACCTCTTGATCGTGAAGTGAAAGTAGACTACAGTCTCTCTGTTCTTGTTCGGAATCGAAATGGGCGGAGTTCAGACTATGGGAAGTGTACAGTGAGGATATTTGTAAATGATTTGAATGATCATGCCCCAATTTTTAATATTAATAAACCAGAAGTAGAAATTGATGAAAATGTTGCCATTGGATCAGAAGTTTTCTTAGTTCAAGCTACAGATGGAGATGATGGTGAGAATTCAACTATTCGATTCTCATTGGTACAAAATCCAGATGAAATTTTTAGAATTGATTCAACCAATGGTCTTATAACACTACGAAAGAGTCTTTATGGTGAATCATCAAATCCTAATCGTTTCAATTCAGATATTTATAATAGAATCTTAACAATTGAATTGGTTGCTCAAGACAGTGGAACTCCACCTCTTTCTTCACATCAACAAATCATCGTCAAAGTCCGTGATGTTAATAATTTCATCCCTGTTTTTGATCATAGTTCATATGAAACATCAATTTTAGAATCAACTCCACTCAATGCTCGATTTTTTACTCTTACCGCTTCAGATAAAGATTTAGGATTGAATTCACAAATTTCATATGAAATTCTTGATGGAAATGGAGCTGAAAAATTTGGTATTTTTCCTGATGGAAATTTATTTGTTAAAAAAATTTTGGATCGAGAAGATCAAGACTATTTTTCTTTAACTGTTATGGCCAAGGATGGAGGTGATCCATCAAGGTCTTCTACTGTTCCCGTTGTAGTTCATGTAATTGATGAAAATGATAATGCACCTAAATTTACAAATTCAACTTTTACATTGTACATCAGTGAAAATGAAGAACCTGACACTTTTGTTGGAAAATTAAGTGGAATTGATAATGATATTGGACGGAATGCTGAATTGACTTATTCAATCCCAACAGTTCAGAAGGATTTTTTAGTTGATCCTAGAAGTGGATTTGTTCGAAGTCTTAAATCCTTTGATCGTGAGAAACTTCTTCAAACAATAGGACAAGACTTTCTTTCTTTTGAAGTCATTGTTCAAGATGGTGGAACAATTCGGTTGAAAGATACAGCACACATGCGCGTTTACATCGAAGATGACAATGACAATAGTCCAATCTTTCTCAAAAAATCTTATTCAGCCCAAATATCCGAAGGAGCTCCTATTGGTTCTCAAGTAGTTAGGGTTTTAGCATCTGATATGGACGAAGGTCTCAATGGTGACATTATCTACTATTTTACAGAAACAGATGAGGAACAAGTATTTCGAATTGATCCTTCTACAGGTCAAATAACAGTTTCAAAAAATTTAGATCGTGAAACAGTATCAGAATATACATTAAGTGTGACTGCACAAGATATGGCAGAATCTCGATCACTTAGTTCCATGACAACTGTCTTTATTGAAATTCTTGATGAAAATGACAATGAACCTGAATTTGTACAGAGTGAACCATTTATTTCTGTTATTGAAACAACTCCAGTTAATCGAGAACTAATGCAATTTCAAGCCACTGATCCTGACTTGGGATTAAATCAATTAGTAACTCTATCTATAACTGGTGGAAACAAACATGAAGTATTTCGTATTGATCCTAAATCTGGTTCATTATATCTTAATAAACCATTAGATTTTGAAAAATATTCAAGTTATACTCTCAATATTACTGCCAGTGACACAGGAAATCCTAAACTTTCATCATTTATACAATTTTTAATTAAAATTGAAGATTTTAATGACAATGCACCAATATTTCCATCTACAGCAATTGTTCGTCAAATTCAAGAAGGAATTCCAACAAATACATCTATTGTGACTATTTCTGCAGATGATCTTGACTCCGGACTCAATGGAAAAGTCAAGTATTCTATTTTAGATCAAGAACCCCCAGGAGAATATTTTGGAATTGATCCTGAAGAAGGTCGAATTTTTACTCAGCGTGAGATTGACCGTGAATTTACTGACAGTTTTCGACTTACTGTTGTTGCAATGGATCAAGCTATACCCATTCTTACACGTCTATCTGCTCAAAAATTGGTGACAATAATTGTTGATGATATTAATGACAATGAACCCCACTATACATCAATGAATGCAGTCATTTTAAAACGAGGAACATTGGGCTCAACAGAAGTTATGAAAATTCGTGCAATTGATCCTGATTCTGAATCAAATGGAGTTGTCACTTATGAAATGACAAGTGGTGACAGTTCACTTTTTAAATTAAATCGAAATACTGGAGTACTCTCGCTTCGTCGTTCAGTTACAGAGATACAACCTAGAAATCAATTAACAATTCGAGCAACAGATGAAGCTATTCAATCCCAAAGAAAATTTTCAGATCTTTATTTAACTGTTTTAGGAATTGAATCAAGAATTTCTGAATCAAATCTTAGTTTCAGTGTGATTTCGTACAATGGTTCAATTTATGAAAATGAACCCATTGGTACTTCTGTTCTTCGTGTAAATGGTGTAAGTGGGGTTGAAGCATTTTTAGGTGACATTGAGTACTACATTACTAATATCACATCATCTAAAAGTGGAAAAATGCAAGATAGACTTTTTGATATTGATGTTCGAAGAGGAATTATTTCTACGACTAGTATTCTCGATAGAGAACTCGGTGTATCAAAATTTGAATTGGAAGTATATGCTATTCTCGTTTCATCCAAAGGACTCCATACTGCTAACACCAAGGTAAGAAAATAAAAATAAATTTTTTTCTTAAAAGCCGAAACNTATCACATCATCTAAAAGTGGAAAAATGCAAGATAGACTTTTTGATATTGATGTTCGAAGAGGAATTATTTCTACCACTAGTATTCTCGATAGAGAAATCGGTGTATCAAAATTTGAATTGGAAGTATATGCTATTCTCGTTTCATCCAAAGGACTCCATACTGCTAACACCAAGGTAAGAAAATAAAAATAAAAAATTTTCTTAAAAGCCGAAACTTTTTTTTTTTCTTTTAATTACTATAGCCAGATCGAAAGAAATAAAACTTTTTTATTTCGGCATTAGATGGAAATATTTTCTCCGCGGCTTCTGCGCCGTTGGTATAAATGAGGCTTTAGAACAAAAAAAAAATTTTTTTTTTTTGGTTCTTAACTTTGACAAATCTTTTATGATTGGAAATTGAAAATTTGCAATAACTACACTTAAATTTATCAATTTATACCATATTTTGTAAATTTAAGGCTAAATAATAGTTAAATACTTATAAGAGTACAAAAATTTCAACGTTACCCACAATTTTCATTCTCCTGGCCTTAAAAACTACCTCCGGTGTATCGGCCGAAGGCATCTGGTCCCAATTCTCGTTAAGAAGACCACATTTTTTTTTTCTTCTTCCATCACTATGAAATCGGATACGGAAGAATTTCATTATTGTCTTTTGATTCTATCTCTCTCCTTTGCTTGAAATTTTACGACCATTGTTGAAACTTTGAAAGTAACAATGTGAGGTCTTGACATGACAGAAGCCTATATCTTTCTATTGTTTCTACACTGTCTCCAGTGCTCTTAAGCTTTTTTTTTATTTTTTTATTTTTTGTTCATTTTTCTTCGTATCATCTATCTTTTTACTACAAAAAAAAAATGAATCTCTTCATCTAAATTTGACTTTTACCCTAAAAAAGACAGTAAGAATGCGCAGGAGCGGTATATACAAGTTGGATTAGGGTACATTTTTTTTTCTCCCTCGTTTAGTAGGATTAAGGAGTTCAAGGGTACTCTTTCAACAAAAATTTTGAAGACCTCAAAGAGTCCTTTTTTTTTCTTTTTTTTTTTCTTTTTTATTGTTCCCTTGTCTAAAAGACCCCTGCTATTTATGAATCTTTTTAAAGAATGGATGAAGTATAGGTTGACGGGAGTTTCATTTTGAAAAAAATAAAAAAATAAAAAAATAATAAAAATAGTGTACAGAGTGAGTCAAAAATTTATGTATGGGTTTTCCCAAGTGACTAACCTCCCAAGTACTATATGATTTTGAGCATAATGAAATATGTAANTGAAAAAAATAAAAAAATAAAAAAATAATAAAAATAGTGTACAGAGTGAGTCAAAAATTTATGTATGGGTTTTCCTAAGTGACTAACCTCCCAAGTACTATATGATTTTGAGCATAATGAAATATGTAAACTTCAACTTTTCATTTTCTATCTGTCACGAAATTTATGATATATAGAAATGTATAGAAAGGTTATTAGATTTATTGTAACAGTTTTCACGCTCGTAGATGAAATTCTTCTTGTCGAGTTGAAAGGTTCAATTATCATTTCATTTTATATGAATACTTCAACTCAAATAATATTATAAAATTTATAAGACTCAAATTAAATTCAAAATTTTCTTTATTTAACTATTATGGCTCTTAAAATTATTGTGTATGGGTAGTTATTTTATGTAGTGGCGCCATTAGAAAATGTTATTATAATATATATAATATAATATATAAATATATATATTTTATATTCAAATTTCCATTGTCTTCAAGAATTTAATTTTATATAACACCTTATTCCGTTCTTTTTTAAATTCATTTTCTTCCGTTCCCATGTTGGATTCATCAGAAATTTTGATTTATAGAGTAGATAATGTCAGATCAAAAAATCTCAAGATTTTTTTTTTTTTTTTGAAACTCTCCAAAAACCGCGGACAGGGAGAATAATGATTAGAAGAGAATGGTAATTTGAGCGTACGAATTTTCAACTTTGGGTATTTGTATCAGGTTTAATTTCTAAAAATTTATGTGTTTTTTTTTATAACTACTAGTTGAGTGCTAGTCATAGAGAATTTCTTATTGTTAGTTATAGATTATAAATTATAGATAATAAACATCAATAATTCAATTTTTGTATCTTTTTTTGGAAATATACTAACAGACGAAGAGTATCCGGATGACATAACCCCCATTCCAGTTAGGTTGAGGGTTGTAAAAAAAACGGATATACCTATGACTAAAAAATTGCGTATGATTCAAATTCAAATACAAACTCAAATATTAGTAGCTCAACCGACCATATCCAAAGTGAAGGAAGAATTGCAAAAAATATATATATATATATTATTATTTGAAATGACCGCCTTGAAATTCCTTTTCAAGTGACGTCTTACGACTTTACAAATAGCTTTAGTTTGAATATTTAAAAGTAGACAATGTTGAAAGATCCTATTCTTTAGGTTTCTTTTGTTATTAGAATTTCATAACCTAACTTGAGACATGAGGATTATGAAAAATTAAAAAAAAAATAAATAAATAAAAAATTTTTTTTCTTTTACATTTTATTGTGTTCAGATGAGATACCTTAAGTTACCGGATTTTATTCTTAAAATCCCTTAAAATCCTCTATAAATAGCTATTTGATAATAAAAAAATTGAATACACATCAACTTGAAATTTTTTATTTAAATTTTATATTCGCGGTAACTATACGGGTTCTTAGTCAAGTTCAAGTTATTATTCTCATTATTAACCGTGATCACTGAACTTGAAGAAGTTTATGTAATTCTTTTGACCTTTTGTCTGTTTCTGATAGTTAATAAATATTGAAGAAAATAATATCTTTATATTTTGTCTACATGTATCCCTGTATACTTGTACATATATATATACATATATAAATATAATATAAGTTTATTCTACACGAATATACTTGTAAATATACAATAGTCGACGGATATAAGATGATTCATTATAAGACCATAATACCAAATTTCTAAGATGTAGNAAGTTTATTCTACACGAATATACTTGTAAATATACAATAGTCGACGGATATAAGATGATTCATTATAAGACCATATTGGTTATAATACCAAATTTCTAAGATGTAATTTTGATTTTCTCCCATGCTAAATGAATTTAGCATGGGAGAATAATTCCTTATAAGACCAGATAGATTATAAAATATAAAATTTTCGGTTGAAAAATGATGGTCTTATATCTGTCGACTACTGTACTTGTGTATATTGTATACTAATATACTCTTATATCCATGTAGTAGAATATCCTTAGAACAGAAACAATAGAGTTCTTCAATTCAAAAGATTATATAATATGTATATTAAGTTTTCTATCTTGTGCTATTATTAGAGTATATAGAGTATATTATAGAGTATATTCATGAATTTCTTGATGATTTTGATAAAATATGTATAAAATAATGAAAAGTGGGTCAAAAATTATAAATATTTTGGTCTTATATTTGCTTAAATCCGTTCCTATTGTTGTGTAACATATGAATGATGAGTTGGGTAGTGATTTGAAAGGGTCTCTTATTCCCATTTGGATGCTATTCATATATAATTAGAGGGTCCCTCTAATGAAATTCTCTTTTTCAGTATTACTGTATTTTTTTTTNTGGATGCTATTCATATATAATTAGAGGGTCCCTCTAATGAAATTCTCTTTTTCAGTATTACTGTATTTTTTTTTTATCTCTTACAAAATTCTATAAGATTGAAATGGACTCTTCCTTTCTCACCTGTATTCTTATACCTATGAAATGAACATGGTTCTCAAAACACCTGAAATTCATACTGTGATTCAATCCAACCAATAGAAAACGTCCGTCTCTTAATATCCTCTACGAATATTTGAAACTAGGAGAAGAATAGAAAAAATATTGAAACGGAAATTCCGAAATTCCGAAATTCATTTTCTAAATGAATATTGGCAATTCCAAAAAAAAAAATTTTTTTTTTTTTGTATGTTAAAGCGGAAATCAAAAGTATTGTTTTTCGGTATATTTTCTCAATTCTCGGACTAAGGTTTTTTTTTATCAAAAGCTTAACCCTTTTGGTAAAAGAGATGAGAAGATGAGATGTAAATCTTTAATAAGAAAGANTTTTTTTTATCAAAAGCTTAACCCTTTTGGTAAAAGAGATGAGAAGATGAGATGTAAATCTTTAATAAGAAAGAACAACCCTTTGCCTCCACGGCTCAGGATGAAAACTTGTTTAGCTGGATTCCTTCAGGATCCAACCAAAAAAAAATTTTTTTTTTTTTTTTTTTTTTTTCGTTTTAAGAGTAAGTAGACAGAAGGTGTACCTGTAAGGATTTTTTGGACATCTTCAATTGACCGGCGACGATTCAAAAAATTTTCAGTTATCCAGGACAGAATTTGAAAAGAATACCGCCGGATTTTAAATTTTAAATTTTAAGTCCCTTAAAATGATTTCTTGGAATTATTTCAAAAAAAAAAAAAATTTTTTTTTTCATTTATAAAAATTTCATAAACGAGTCTCAAAAAATATGAATTTTTTTTTTTTTTTTTTTCTTTTTGATTTAAAAAACTTGAAACGAAAAGGGGTAGAGAGGTTTTAGAGTCTCACAGCATGGTCTCCGCTGGCGGAACATAAGTCATACCTTCTCCTGCCCTTTTTAGTATCTTTTCTAATCATCTTGTCCTTGAAAAGGTACCCTGCAGTGCCTTCGATGAACAGAAACGTTCTTGTCAACTATCAACTACCTTCATCCATACTCCTTAATTTGGATTAATTTCTTAGGAATCAATCCTATATATCAAAAGTTTCAAAATTTAACTCTAATATCTTTATTTTTGGTTCCGACATCGACAGTAGGTCACGGGTATAAGGAAGTGTTGAGAAATTTCTTCTTTTCTTTTTAGAGTAAATTTTTTTTTTTCATTTTTTTTTTTTTTTTTTTTNGAAATTATGGGTGACTGGATCAATTCATTAGTAGCATCGATTACTTTCAAGTTTTGAATCTGTAGCTATAACTCAATTTGTGCTAGTTTGAGGAGGTCTCGTCTCATCCGACTCTATCCAAAATTCAACTTAACTAGTCAAGCATGTTTTAGGACATGTGAGTAGTTGGCTTCCGATAAGAGACCTCACCTGTTCGTCGTTAGTTGGGGTATGACAGACAAAAACTATTCTTCTACAACACACCTCCGTCTTTTTATCTAACCTCACCATACACAGTCATGGAATTATCAAAGGTTTTACAAATTTTTAATAATCTGTCTGCTTTTTCTGATTTTAGTTAAAGGCTTATATAATCTCAATCGTCTGTCTGCTCTTAACTCAATTTTTTTTACTACTTTCAACTTCAACTTAACTCTCTAGACAAAATATTAATAACTGAGACAGTTAAAATTGGTCTCATGACAAGGAGCAACTCTTATCTTCAATCAGAAATAATTACTCATGGACTTAATTTTCTTCTTTTTTTTTGCTTTCCATTTTTTTCATTTTTTTTTGTCTTGTCTTGTCTTGTCTTGTTATTTTTTTTTTTGGTAACTTGAGCAGAATTTACCCTTTTTGAAATGATTTCAATTCATTTCAATTTTTATTTTGTTGAGTTTACTCTGTCTTATTAGGCTTATTTATATGAACTCTTCTAAATTTACAACAAGAAAAAGAAGAAGAAAAAAAAAAAACGAAAATGACAAATGACAAATAAATGAATAAATTATTTGAATAATTTAGGGTATGAAATTTTTAAATTATACTTAAATTGAAATTTGAAATGGAAGTGATGAATTTAAATAAATATAAATAAATTGAAGCTGTCTTCAATTTTTCAAAGGAAGGATTTTAAATTTAGAGAATAAAATCCAGTGAGTTGTGTTAAAACTGAAAGAAATATTTTAATGAATATTTTAATGAAATTTTAATGAATGATGATGCGCATGACTCTAAGATGATTTAAATTTTCCGCGGTGTTTCTATAGTTTTTCTCAATTTCTGGTGAAATTGGATAGGGCAAAGTTCCAAGATTTTTTTTCTTTTTATCTTCATCTTGGTAATTCTTGACGCCGCCAGTCTCTAGTAGTACTCTTTTTTGGTATATTTTTCGTTAACAATTTCTTCCATCAATTTTAAGGTCCTATCATTCTAGGTTGTTATTTTGTTGTGGATGAAGGTTCTTGTCAACTTGATTTACATCACTCCGCCTCAATATTTTTCGGTGACCAGACCAGGTAGGCTTCGGAGATAGAGTCAAGATTAATTCCAACTTTTCTTGATGATCATCATTGGAGAAGATGATGTTCAGGCAGAATGTCTTGAGCAGGGACCAATAGAAAGAAGCAAAAAAAAATAAAAAATAAAATAAAATAAAAAAAGCTAAAAACATGAGTAGTACATTGTATTTTATCCTAACAACAGAGTTATCTCCTTGTCTTTCAATAAATAATTCTAGAGGTAAATATTACTAATCAATTAATCAAATGTTAAATTCTCTTCATAAATATTTGAATGAATGTTAAGGATTTACAGACGGATTACTTATGGATGATATAACCAAAGTAGGATTCTCAAGTCGTGGTTTTCTTAACTAGTGAATACATTTAGGAGCAGGTTTTGATTACATGCTGTGCAGAGATGATAGACATTTTCTATTAATTTTTGAGCACTACAACAGACTCTCCCATAATCTCATATTCAGTCTCAAAAGATATTACAAATTCTAGTTAATTTTCATATGAAGGACACCATTTTATGATGTTAATATTTGCTTCATTTCTCCTCTAAGTATTCTATTACTCTCCAACTTCATTACTTTTCTCTCATATATATAAAAAAAAAATAAATTTTGGTTTCATAATTTATAATTTTATTCACTAAATAAAGTCGGATTAACCTGATTTATTCTAAGCCGCACAGTATTCTAATATTCTTCAGCTCTATAGTACTACTCACTGTTCACCTTCAACTTTCCCACAATTTAAATTAATTACATTCACAAGGTACATTATTAATTTTGTAGATTTTGGATTTTGGAAATGTTAGAAATAATTTTTTTAAAATAGCATATTTTTTTTAAGTTTTGAGTTTTGAAAGAAAAAAAAAATTTTTTTTTTGTTTAGTCAGACGGATGAGAAGTAAATTGTATGACCTTCCCGCCCTATCCGTGAGTATGGTAAATAATTGTAAATGTCTAAAAAGAACCCTAACATAATAAGCTTGAATTAAGGCAGGTACGCACAAAGGTGTGAGAAAATACAAAAGAACAAAAAAAAAATATACTTTTTTTCGACCGTATTTGGGAAAAAATTTATTATTATAATCCTATTTTTTGAATGATTGACAGGTTTTAAAAAGTTATTTTATTTTACAAGCTTTAAGAATTCCTATGTTTAAACCTTAACTATTATTTCCCTCTGGATGCTTTATTTCTTCCGTGTCTTCTTTTTTTTTTTGCCCACTTTTTGAAAAAAAAAATAAAAAAAAAAAAATAACAATAGAAAGCGTTTGTTTTGTATAAAAAGGAAAGAAGGGTTGATTGGACTAATCCAAAAAAAAAAAAAAAATTTTTTTTTCATGGTTCAACAGGTGGATATTGAAATTCTAGACCGAAATGATTCACCACCAAAATTCAAAGAGAGAAAGAAGCAATTAAATATTTCCGAGAGTGCCCCTGTGGATTTTGAAATTGTTACTCTTGTAGCTACGGATGAAGATACACTTGGGAATGTTTCCTACTCAATTGTTGGTGGTAGTAGTGGGAAATTTCAAATTGGAATAAAATCTGGAGTCCTCAGAATTC
Organism: Holacanthella duospinosa; assembly: GCA_002738285.1. NCBI lineage: Eukaryota > Metazoa > Arthropoda > Collembola > Poduromorpha > Neanuridae > Holacanthella > Holacanthella duospinosa. The sequence goes on along the minus strand of NIPM01000076.1, from coordinate 565,001 downwards.
AAGATCCATTGGACAGAGAAGAAAAAGAAGAATATCTACTAATTATAAGAGCTTCAGACGGACTTCAACATTCTGACATCACCCTTGTCATCCAGGTAATCCGGCATTTAAAACAAAAAAAAAAAAAAAAATTTATTTTTTAAAATTTAACGCAACAGTTTGTAAACCGCGAACATTTGGTAAGGTTAGTTGATTATTAGGATAATGTAAATATTAATAGGATTCATTTAGAAAAGAGTCATTCGTATTGGTCGAATGTTGATATAAATGAAGATTCAAATTCAAAAATTAAAAAAAAATATAACCAATATGTGCAGGTACTGGATGAAAATGACAATCCACCATCATTTTCCAATAATGGAATCTATTCTTTTGACATTCGAGAAGATGCATCTGAAGGTTTCTCAGTTGGTGGATTGGAGGGAGTTGACCCTGACAAGGGTGTCAATGGGGTCATCACTTACTCTGTCCTCTCTGACTGGGGTAATGATGTCTTTGCACTTAATTCTGAAACAGGAGTCTTTACTCTGACGAGCCGTGTTGACTACGAAGACGTAAGTTTCAATTCTCACATGAAATTATGAATTATGAAATATGAAATGTTGAAAAAATTTATGAAGTCGGAGACCCATAGGAGATGAGAAAAATAAGGAAAGAAAGAGTTGTAAATCTTTCTTTGGCGCAAAATTTATCCTCTGAAATGTCAATTAGTTTTAATGGGAATCGTGTATGTTGGAAGTCTGGAAGAGGCGAGGTTAAGGTAGATGAAGAAAGAAACAATTTTATGGAAAGGAGCTCCTTATGTAACAAGTACCCAGGAGGAGGCGTTGAAGTGGACTCAAGAGTATAAGGATTTTTAGGGTACCTCACTAGATTTTATTATCATAGTCTCTAACAAATCCATACGGAAAAATTACCCCCCAGACATAAAAAATTTTTTATTATAATGAAAACCTTGGCTACTAAATCCTTTTATGAGGAGGATAGAACTAAAAGTTGAATTTATTTAGAATGGAATGGTATTAAGCTAAGAACTAAGGATTTTGTCGTTGAAGAACAACTGTAAGTTCAATACTATGTACGAGTTGTAATGTGGTAACGGGGGAATTTGTCGGTGATGAGTTTTTTAGTACCATGTTATATGATGTTTAGAGTTTAGAGTTCAGAAAACTTGTCGTTTACACAGTTGAGTAACTACTACTACTACTACTACAATAGAAGTTGTCGTTGAGAGATTTTGTCGGGGACGAGTGGTATTGTCGATGTAACCCCTAGAAATAGGAGTTATAAGTATCTATGAGGGGGTAATTTATCGGGGAGTATTTGTAAGTGGTATAGTTCCAAAGGAACCTTCTTGTACCTAATTTTGAGACGATGATCATCAGTGTCAAGTCTCAACTTTATTTATAGGAAGAGAACCCTTTGTATTTTTCAAATTCCCCTCCCTTGAATTTGAAAAGCGCCTTCGTGATTCCCAGCCATCCTGATAAATAATCTTCCATGTCACTTTGGAACTTTTTTTTTTTTATTTTTTTTTTCAATTTTATGACCTTTGTTCATAGGTCCAACACTATGTGTTCGTAGTTCAGGCGCAGGATGCCGGTGTGCCTCTTCTTTCCTCTACGGCAACTGTCTATTTGAACATCATCGACTTGAATGATAACTCACCTGTTTTTGACCCAATGAGCTACACTAGAGAAGTCTTCGAGAATGTTTCGATTGGTTCCTCTGTCCTCAGACTGAGTGCCACAGATTTAGACTCAGGTAAGAAAGGATTCAATCATTTCAAAAGTACTACAGAGAGAAATAAGTACTAAAAACTTACTTGGAAAGCTTTTTAGTTTTATTACCTAAATTTCTTAGTATTTATTTATCTTTCACGGTTAGGTCTCAACGGTGAGATCAGATATTCCATCTTAGCTGGAAATAATGGCGGGAGTTTAGGAATTTCGGATAATGGAACCATATTTACAATAAAATCTTTGGATCGTGAGACTGTCTCATCTTATAGCCTTACTGTCAAAGCTACCGATCAAGGACATCCTAACCAACTATCTTCAACTGTTCAAGTAAATTATAATTCTCTGTATAAACTTTCAATAATCAAAAAATTTTTTTTTTTTTTTTTGGTTTCATTATTTAAAAGTTAGACCAGATGAGAATTAGGAGCATGCGTGTTGTTCCAATTCCAACATATCGAAATATCGAATTCTCGTTGTTGTCATTATAATAGGTCATTGTTTATAGGTGACAATAATCCTACGGGATGTAAATGACGAAGATCCATTATTCATCTCTCCAAATGAAACAATTGTTATGGAGAATCAATTACTGAATACAGTAGTTTTAGTAGTGAAAGCCGTGGATCCAGATGAAGGAAGAAATGGTTACGTAGAATATGTTTTAACTAATGAAAAATCTACATTTACTTTGGGATCTGTGGATGGACTGTTACGAGTAAATGGGATCATTGATCGAGAAAGTAGGCAAAACTATACACTCAAGGTATTGAATCGTTTATTCATCGAATCGTTAGAAATTCTCATTAGACGAATCCAACAAGGATTCAAATGATTTTCATTGGTTAATGAAGCATGGAACTTAATTCTTTATTCTTTTCTTTAGATTACTGCCAGAGATAAAGGTGAACCATCGAGATTTTCAACCCAGATCCTATTCATACGGATTGAGGATTCAAATGATAATAGTCCGACATTTGATCCCCGACAATATTCCGCTGCTATTCCTGAGAATTCTTCCCTAGGCATAAGTGTTCTCCAGGTAGATTAATTCTTATTTATTTATTTTTTTTTTTATATTGCGCATGATCATAATCATAATCATTGAGGTCAATGAACTCATTGAGTATAACAAATTTATTAGGTTTCAGCTACAGATGTGGATGAAGGCTTAAATGGACAAATCCGTTATTCTATTGTTGATGGTGATCCAAACCATGATTTTATGATAGGTGATGACTCAGGACTCATCAGACTCTCTAAGAATTTAAATTTTGAACGAAAACAATCTTACATTTTGACAGTTCATGCGGAAGACTCTGGAGAACAGGTAAAGTTCATTAGCTCTCTCTCTCTTTCTACACACATGCGCATGACCGGAGAATGAGTTTAACTATAGAGTGGTTTTTATATCCTAGGCTCGATACGACACTGCTTCAGTTTTTATAACTATAGTCAATGTCAATGACAATCCACCAATTTTTCTTGATTCTCCATATATTGCTTATGTCCGAGAAAATATGGGTGATGTACCAGGGAGAGTACTGCGTGTAAGTGCTTATGACGCCGACGCAACTTTATCTCAACAACTCCGCTACCTTATCAAAGATGGAGACAAGAGTATATTTCGTATAAATGCAAGTAGCGGTGAAATTAGTATTCATCGACAATTGGACAGAGAGACTCAGTCAGAGTACCTCCTCACTGTGGTTGCCATGGATGGAGGTTAGTTGAACTCTTTTGACTGAATTTATACAAATGAAAAAATCTTGTTTTGCCGAAGGGGAATTTTTTTTTTTTTTTTTGTTTAGTTCCAGCAGGCTTTATTATTTATAACCAAAGACGAGTCCTGAGGACTGAAAGTGATAATTCAAGGTATCGGAGTGGACATAGGGGTAGGGTTTGTAAGGAGCGGAGCTATTAAAACTCATAGGCTGCAATTCACAAGTTACAAGTTGAACTTCCTTAGACGGAGTTCAAGTGAGTAGTGTGTTCAATGGATGATTTGTGACTCCCAGTTGAAATTAGTTCCAACCTTTGTTAAAATATTTTAACCCCTATCTAACCAAAATCCAATTTATATTATTATTTTTTTTTTTTTTCAAAATGTACGAAACGTTCGTATCCAGAGGTATGTATCTAGTGATACCTGCTGAGCTACGGAAATGAGTCTTTCATTATTATTATTATTATGTTAGAATTCTGTAGAGATTAATACTCAAGGAATTCACTAATCTCACTTTTCTCATTGTTGTGTGGGTGTTAAGTGGATGAGTGGATTCCATTGTTGAAACAAATTCAGTTTCATTACGAGTTAAGAAGGATGATTAGGTCCCTTGTTATTTCTTAACCCTCCTTCGACTTCAATTCTTTATGAATTATTCTCAACACAAGAAACATTATTTCCATTGAAGATGAGAAAGAAGCTCAAATATTATATAACACGGTCCCAAATTATATATTTTATTATTATTATTATTATTATTATTATTATTATTATTATTTTTATTTTTATTATTTTTTTTTTGACCAGGTGTCATACGGTATTGATCATTTTATAAATTCATATCCTCAACTTACACTTTTCTAACCACAAAATGAGTTATTTCAAATAATGGGTCAAATGAAATTGTCAGGGAAATAAATTATAAGAAACCACAAGTCAAGAAAGTTGTGTAATCAAATTACTTCTTTTTTTTCCAATAAATAAATACAAGGTTAATTAAATTTTTGGATTTGTATGTCGTAGGAAGAATAAAGATTTTTTAACTCTTTGACAGTTTATTAAGGAAACTTTTTAGTTTGAAATTTGAATTTCAATTTTTTACTCTTTTAATCCAATATTTGAAAATCCTACTTTTACGACATACAAAAATCTATTTGAAAATCCTGCTTTTACGACATATAAATCAAGAAAACATTTAGCCTAGCTTACTTCTTTTTTTTTGATAATTATTATTATGTCTATTATAATATTTAAATTAAATTAATTTTATTTTCTATTCCCTCAACATAAGGTATGGATAATCGAGGGTTAATAAATCCATGAGAATTTTTCTGATCTTGAAGTTGAATTTTTTTTTTCCTTAAGAATACAAGTACTTGGTAGCTACTGTGTGATTTTAAGTCTTGATTTTTTAAAAAATTTAAACTTCTTAGACACCTTACTGGAATGAAACATGATGTTGATCACTTTTGCTAAATGTTAATAATGTAGTAATCGACTCTAAGCGTAGCTACAAGAACATGGTCCTGCCGAAATTATCATAATCGGTAAAAAGGACAAAGACAGAGAGTTTTGGATTTCTTAACAGGTTTTTTGCATGTAATTGTCCATGTGAAAACAATGACTACATTCCATTCTCTCCTGAGTAATAATGTAAACTTGAATTAACAATATACACTTCGAGTCTTATACAAAAACGTTGAAGTTGGAGATTGAACTTGTAAATCTACAGTTAAGTAGTTCATTCAAACCGATGTTCACTGTATGTGACATTTTTAACATTCTTACTTTTTTTTTTCTTTCTCTCATGAGGTTAATTTTTTTTTTTTTTTTTTTTTTTTAGATGTACTATACTCGAAATTTGATTAATATTGGATGTTAAAAGTTATAAGAAGTCTAATTTATGTGTATTTGGTTTCAGGCTCTCCGAGACTTACTGGGACTGGGATGGTACGAATTCGTGTAACTGACACCAACGACAATCCGCCTACTTTTGAACATGAGCGCTATGAATTTTTTGTTAGAGGAAATAGCCCACCTGGTACAAATGTATCCCGAGTTTTTGCCACCGATGCGGATGAAGGACTTAATGCTAAAATCAAGTGAGTGAGCAAACATGTTCAAATTGCATAACTAATTTTTTTTTTTTTACTTGCGTGTTTCAAACTTGTTTAAAATTAGTTGCATGTGAGTAGGAATGAGATAATATGACCCCTCCTATTGGTCAAAGTGACCGCGCTTTGTTCCCTTTATCACTTTCAACGATTCATATTCAAATTTAAATTTTTAAATTATTAACTTAGAGGCGTCAAGGTCAGAGGAAATGATTAGTAAATTTGTATCAAATTTTTTTTTATCTAAGGTACTACCTCCAAGGACCCGGCCCTTTTGTGATTAATGAGAATTCTGGTGAAATTAAAACAACGGCTGAGATGGATCGTCAAATTCAACAAGCTTTTCATTTGATTCTGGAAGCAAGAGATTCAAATCCAATCAACCAATTGAAAACATTTACTAATTTAACCATTCGAGTTGAAAATCCTAAAAATAATCTTCAACTTCTCAAAGTTTTTCAAGGTATTCATTGAAAAAGAAAAAGATAATAGGTCAAAATTTAAAAAAATAGTGTTAATTTCGATTTTTTTTTTTTTTTTTTTTTTTTTTTTTTTTTNATAGATTCGACCAAGTATGCTGTAACAATTCCAGATGGAAGTGGACCAGGAACTTTTGTTTTTGGTGTGTCAACGGATTCAATGATTCCTAGCACGCGAAGTAAATTTTATCTGGGAGGAGTTGATGCAGATAAGTTCCAGATAGATCAAATGAGTGGAGTTGTTAAGACACTCAAGACAGTTCGTCTTATGGGAGGAGCTACAACATTTCAATTGGAAATTCACCAATCAGATGAGACTTTGGTCAAAGATCCTTCATCTTCAATGCTCAGTCTTGAAGTTGAATTGAGTGATTCCAAAGGTTTTCCAACTGTTCGATTCCAAAAAACCTTTTTTACTTTTAGTGAAAATACACGAAATATGCATGTCACTAAAATTGAACCGATTTCACCAAAATCTGGTCTTACTTTTGGGATTGGTGGAGGAAATTTAGGGAATTCATTCCAAGTGGATAAAATAAGTGGAGAAATTCGAATTTCTACAACTGGACTTGACTATGAACTGACCCCGGAGTTTGAACTTTGGATTCTTACTTGGAGTGAAACTCGACCTAAATTAGTCACAGCACTCTCCCTACGTATTAATGTTACGGATAAAAATGATAACGAACCAACTTTTGATCAAAGTGCTTATCAATTGAGGATACAAGAGGAAGAAAATGGTCCAAAATATATAGCAACTCTTCGAGCGACGGATATGGATAGTGGAGAGAATGGAGCAGTGAGGTATCGATTGAGTAGAGAATCTGAAGCTACTTTTGGACATTTATTTGAAATTGAAAAAATTTCTGGAGAAATTTTTGCTAAATCAAAATTAGATCGGGAAGATGTGAGTCAGTATGCTCTCACAGTAGAAGCCATTGACCTTGGGAATCCATCACAAACTGGAACAACCTCATTGGTTATACTCGTAGATGATAAAAATGATAATCCTCCACGTTTCACCAGACTCTTTAGTGTGAATGTCACTGAGAATGTTCAGGCTGGAACATTTGTAGTCCAAGTGACCAGTGTGGATAAAGACATTGGTGAAAATGCTAATTCATCTTACATCTTTACTGAACCTACTGGAGGTCATCCTTTTAAAATTGATCCAGTGAGTGGGAATATCACAGTGGTAGGGATGTTAGATCGGGAAGTTCAAGATGAGTATCTCATTCGTGTAGCAGCTATTGATGGTTCATGGCGAGCGGAGACATTGGTCACCATTACAATCCAAGATATCAATGACAATTCACCTGAATTTGATCAAAGTTTCTACAGTTTCAATATTGCTGAAGATAATCAACAAGTATCTTTTGTAGGTCAAGTCATTGCTTTCGATAAGGACAAACGAGGGCCGAACTCCATGGTGACATATGAATTGAAACAATCTTCTGATTTTTTCTCAATTGATCCTATCAGTGGTGAAATATTTACAAAACGACGCCTACAGTATAAAACTAGCAGAAGGAAGGAATCTCCTGAGAATGTCCATAGCCTCGTTGTAATTGCTGCTGATGGTGGGAAACCATCACTATCATCCGAAGCTTCAATATCAATTAACATTGTTGACTCTAACAACTCACCGCCAAAGTTTCTACAGTCGTCATACTCAGCGGCAGTTTTAGAAAGCACAAGTTCAGGAGAGCGCGTGATTCAAATTGAAGCTAAGGATTTGAAAGATGTAGGTCTCAATGCACAACTTGAGTATTTTATTCTGCGTGGGAATGGAACTGAGTTATTTTCTATCGACAAAAATTCTGGTTGGGTCACCGTCAATTCAGATCTCAAAGGACGAAAGTTTCAGAAATTTTTACTCGAAGTGAAAGTAGTGGACAAAGGGATACCTCCACTCTCTGCTCAAGTCACCCTCACCCTAACAGTCACTGGCCCAAATATTTATCCCCCAGTCTTCAGTTCTCCAAATTACAGGGTCATTGTCCCTGAAAATGAAGCCATTGGAACCACCATTGTAACATTGGCAGCAACAGATGCAGATACCGGACCCAATGGACAAATTCGCTACAATATCACCAGTGGAAACGAAGATGGACATTTTCAAATTGATCCTACAACTGCCGCCGTCAGTACTCGTCAAGTTTTGGACTATGAGAATCGAAAAGAATACAATTTAAAAATTGGTGCCAAAGATATGGCCTATCATTCTCTCGAAAGTGAGGCAGAATTGACCATTTTACTCACAGATGTCAACGATAATGCACCTTACTTCTTGAAATCCTCGTATCGTGGTGAGATAAAAGAGAACGCCCTTATTAACACCTTTCTCATCCAATTGGAAGCCGTTGACAAAGACTCAACCAAATACGCTCAAATCCATTACGCCATTGTTGGAGGGTCAGGGAAAAGTTTCTTCAATATGAACCAATCAACAGGAGTTATCATTGCTAAGAAACGTTTTGACTATGAAGAACGTCGAGAATATGAGCTTGAAGTTATGGGATCGAATCCTGATTCGAGTCTTTTTGGTACTACACTAGTACATGTAGCAATTGTTGGAGAGAATGAATATTATCCACGATTTGTTCAACCTGTTTTCCAGTTTACAGTATCTGAGTCTGCGCCGTTAGGATCATTTGTTGGGAGTGTAGAGGCAAAAGATGAGGACAGTGGACCAGATGGGGTAGTTTATTACTTATTTGTGGGTTCAAGTAATGATCGTGGATTCGTAGTAAATTCCAACACCGGTGTTATCACCGTCTCACGACGACTTGATCGAGAGTCACAATCTAGAGTAGTTTTGACCGTACTTTCAAAGAATGCTGGCTCAATTCGAGGGAATGATATTGACGAAGCTCAAGTTATCATCACAGTCCAAGACGGTAACGATCCACCGGTCTTTCAGAAGAATTTGTACGAAATCACTGTGGCCGAAGGTCTACCATCAGGGACACATGTAATCTCAGTAGAAGCCGAAGATATTGACGTTCGACCTTCAAACAATCGATTCTCTTATGAAATTCTTCAGGGAAATCAAAAAAATAATTTTCGTATTGACTCTCTTACTGGATCCATATATACTGTGAGTGTCTTGGACAGAGAGATGGAATCGGCCTATACTTTGACAATTGGGGCTGTGGACATTGGTGACCCACCACAAACTGGTACAACCACACTTCAAGTGACAGTTGTAGATAAAAATGACAATGGACCAATTCTTGATGAATTGTCTAGAGAAGGATCAATATTAGAAAATGGACCCCCAGGGACAAGAATACTAACTTTGAAAGCTACAGATTCGGATTTACCATCAAATGGTGCTCCTTTTACATTTTCATTAGTTCAGGGTTCATCAAAAGTAAAAGTTGATTCAAATTCAGGGGTTGTTACATCAGCTGTATCATTTGATAGAGAAATAACACCTGAATTTACATTCCAAGTATCAATTTTGGATAGTGGGAATCCACCAATGGCATCAGTTCAAGAAGTCAAAGTGAATGTCATGGATGTCAATGACAATCCATCTACACCACGAAATGCTCAAGTTTTACTCTACTTGTTTCAAAATGAAATTCCAAAAGTAAGTGTAGGACTTTTAGAACCAATTGATCCTGATTTAGTTGGTCACTACACCTGTCACTTAGAACGAAGTCTGACAGAGACATTTTCTTTTCGTAATTCCAACTGTAGTCTCTTTTTGAATAAAATCCCTAGTTTCACACGACAGTCTTTGAAAATTATATCAAGTGATGGACGTCATGGTGAAGTTACATCAACAGTGGTGATTGACTTTCATAGTTTTGACAATACGACATTAGAAAATTCAATAATTTTGAGAATTGGGGGGAGGAGTCCTGAAAAAATTTTGGAAGAGAATTACTCCAAGTTGATATCACTGTTTAGACAAATTTTTAGATCTGAACCACATATTTACAGTTTAGTTCCTCATCTCGACGGTACAGATCTCATCATCACTGTTGATACTGAAGATCGAAAAATGATCATGACAAGTCTTACAGGACAAAAAAGTTCTTTGGAAAGATTACTCGATGGTCCAATTACAATTGATTATTCACCTTGTGGAAGTTTAGAAAATGTTTGTCAAAATCAAGCTACATCTTGTTCATATAGTCTCAAAACTGGCCCTTCACGACTTGTTACACAGAGTCCTCTATTGATTCTATCAACACCGGAAGTACGAACTGAAGTGACCTGTGAATGTTCTGATGGATTCGAAGGTCCTCAGTGTCAATATCGAAAACAACCGTGTCTCCCTAATCCCTGTGAAAGTGGTGGAACATGTACAAAGTCAGGTTATGATTTCATCTGTGCCTGCTCACCTCATCGATATGGTAATCACTGTGAACTCGAAAGAAGTAATGCTTGTGAAATTAATCCTTGTAGAAATGGAGGTACTTGTAATCAAGATCATACCTTAACTTCTTCTTACTTTTGTCTCTGTCGTCCTGGATTTCTTGGAAGACAGTGTCAATTGACTGCTAGTGATGCCTGTAAACCTAACCCATGTCAAAATGGTGGTGAATGTGTCAGTGGCGGAACACCGTCAACCTCTTCACAACCAAAATGTAAGTGTCCACCACAATTCTATGGAAAATACTGTGAGAAATCTGGTTATGGATTTTCATTTGGGTCTTTTATGACCTTTCCATCTCTTGACCCTAATACCAATGACATCACGATTGTTTTTTCTACCAATAAAAATAATTCACTCCTCCTTTACAACTATGGAGAACAAACAGGAGGTCGCTCAGACTTTATCGCTATTGAATTACTCAATGGAAGACCAACTTTATCCTTTGGTGGATCTCGAACAGCTGTTGGAACAGTGTCCATCAATAAGGTTGTGTCAGATGGTAAATGGCATCGGATCACAGCTATTAGAAACAGTCGAGTAATTTCTCTCAGTGTCTCAGAATGTGAAGAGAGTGGAGAATACTGTAAGGATTGTCGTCCAGGGGATAGCGCATGCTCAGTCGATGATGTTGGTCATACTGGGTAAGTTCAAAAAAAATATTACTTACTTGACCTTGAATAGAAATTAGTCATTCAGTTTAAAAATTTTTATTTCAGGACTCTGAGTTTCAATGGAAATCCACTTTATATCGGTGGAGTGGCGAGTGTGGGTCCTATTTTGGAGCGTTTGGGACAGGTTCATACGGATGATTTCATTGGTTGTGTACATAGTTTAGAGGTTAATGGTAGAGGTCTCAATATGTCATCACCTCTGACATCTCGTGGTGTTAGTGAGAAGTGTCACAGAATCCCTGACATGTGTAGTCCAGCGAAACACTCGTGTGGATCAGGAGAGTGCATTGACCTTTGGGATAGTTTTGCCTGTCGATGTTCGGATGTGGTTGCACCCAACTGCGACGACGCCTTGTCATCATATACATTCAAACATAGCGGTTTCTTGGAGTTCCGAATGGGAGAGAAATATAAACGAAATCAATTGTTACAAAACGTCCGACTCAACTATCCAGATGAAAAATTGAAACCAGATGATGGACTACCTTCGAAAATTCTATCGTTTAACTTCCGGACGTATGAGCCCACCGGCGTCATCTTTTTTGCCGCAACAAACCAGGATTATACACTCCTCCAGGTAATTTTTTTTTTCGTTCTTACTAAAACATTTACATAAATTGAATTTTATTTTGATTTTATAACCGTTTGTCCTTTTAGCTCAACAACGGTGGGATTACATTTAGTACAAAAGTATCTACCAATTATCCAATCAACATGACTGTCCCAAATTTGGATCTTTTTGATGGTGAATGGCACAATGTACGACTTCATCGACAAGACCAAGTGCTTCAACTTTACATCGATGGACAGAAACACGGGGATGATTTGAATAGTGCTTCAAGTCATGATTTTCTAGATCCATACTTGACCTCTATAATGCTTGGTGGAGTTCACGAGAATTTTAACCTTGGCAAGTTACTACCACGTAAGACTCAATTAGATTGACTTCACCTGATTTTTACACTGTTTTCAAACTTTTTAAATAAAAGTTATTATTCCTAACTTTTAGATTTTGACGGATGTATTGGAAACTTTAGTATAAATCAACAGTTCCAGCCATTGAATGCTTCTGGAAGTCTTTTAGGTCAGAGTATTCAATATGGACATGTGGTGCAAGGATGTAGCAATGCCTTGGGTACTGCCTCAGCCCCTGACCCCCTTAGTATCGGTGTCACTCTCGTCATTACCTTCTTTGTACTCCTCCTCGTTGCCATTTTAGTAAGCTTCGTTGTCTTCCGTCTTCGAAAAACAGAAAAAGGTCCCTTACCCGCTGTCCCAAAACAAACACCCACTTCTCAAACAGATGTCATTCGAAACAATATGGTAGACAATGGTAATGAAACAGAGACAATTCGACATTTTGTACGAAATTCTAAAAAGATGGGTGATGGAAGCAGAGGATATCAGAAACCAGATATCATCGAACGAAGTAATTCAACACCTTCACATAATCTCTCCAACTCCCTTCATAGTAGTATGGGGAACGGTGTTTCTCTCGAACCTGATTTATCTGAACTACCAGAACACTATGACCTTGAAAATGCAAGTTCAATAGCCCCTTCAGACATTGACATTGTCTATCACTACAAAGGATACAGAGAGAATCTAGGAAGACGTACTAACTCCTCCCCTTTTGCACACAGTCACCATTTCCCTGTAAATAGACAGAGTCCTGGGGTTCGACAGAGCCCAATTTCTAATGTCCTCAAAAGTACACCCTTAGCAAGACTGAGTCCAAGTAGTGAGTTATCCCAACAAACTGCTCCACGTATCCTTACACTTCAGGATATAAGTGGGAAGCCATACCAAAGTGCCTTACTTCATCAGAAAGATGGCATGAGTCCGAGCGAACGGAGTCTCAATATAAGTCAAAGTTCTGCTAGGAGTAGTATAGTCAATCCGTCGTGTCAGGGAAAGAAAAAACGTAAAACACGCGGTGAGGGAGGTTCCAATAGTATGTCCATTGGACTCACAGCTGAAGAAATTGAGCGTCTCAATAATTCAAGACACAAAAATAATTCTAGTCTCGTGAGTACAATGGACGTTGTATCAAGTTCGAGTGAGGAAGAGATGAAACAAGATCATCATCCTAATCAAGAAATGACTGGTCCACGTCCTCCACCCAATCAAAATACATCTAGTGAGGATGGAGAGTCAGGAAATGATTCATTCAGTTGTTCAGAATTTGAATATGATGGGAAGAAACGTGGAAACTTTCGTCAACCATCTCATTTAATGGTAACAAAAAGAGGTCCAGAAAAAGTTGAAGGGGAGGAGTCTTATAGGGGCTCACTCTCAACACTTGTGGCTTCAGATGAAGATCTTTCGTATATCAATGGCTATCGAAAATCAGCTCCAGGTGGAAATGATGGACCTCCAGCTGAAAGTTGGAACTATTTAATGAATTGGGGTGGTCCAAATTATTCTCCTCTCACCAGTGTGTTCAAAAATATTCCAGATATGGCCGAACCTCATACGACTTCAAATGGTCCTCCTATTCCATTCCAATCCAACCAATCCCATGCCATAAATAATTTAGGATCCTCAACAAGTCGAGGAAATCGTTATCCTACTCCACGTCCAAATGAAGAATATGTTTAACTCTCGTCATCAATTGACCTTCTCACATCTCAATCCCTTCACTCATCAACAACAATACTCCAGTATTTTTTATTATTGTGCTCTCCAGAATAATTATTATACATTATTACATCTATCCGTCTCCTTACGTCTTATTGTTACCATCTTTTGATCCTATTATTATTTTTTTTTTGACAATTTCAAACATTCGACTTTTTGCTTTCTTTTGTTACGGAGTCAGGCCTTCATTTTTACTTTTATAATGTGCCAAAAATATCCGAGGACTTGATAAAGTTCTATGACTTGTGTATCAGAAGAAAGAATAAATAAAAATAAAATATCAACTTTCTTATGACTACCATAATCCATTATAATAAATTAGTTTCAAATTAATACATTATTATCGTTATTATATTCTTATAAGACCCAAATTTCTCTTTATAAGTCCCAAATTCCTTATTTAACGAGTTAAAAGGTTCAAATTTTTTGGGATGAACGTCTCTTGCCATCTTCACTTTTGGTACAACTCATCCCCGATAGGCGGTTTTTTTTTGTTGAAAATCTACGAATTGTAAATTGTGATTTAATTTTTAATTAAAATCATTTTAATGTGTTTTTTTTTTCATATGATCCACTACTCAAAGTTTGGTCAAGTTCAATGAAAGATGGTTACTTCCATATGATTTTTATAAGACCCAATGAGTCTTATATCCGTTATAAGACCCATATTTCCCGTTACAAAATAGGAGGTCTTTTATCTATCGACTACTGACTGTAACAGGGCTATTAGTTACTATCATATCTCAAATCATTTAAAAAAAAACAAAAACTGGGAATACCGAAATATTTGATAATATAAAATGCGCAAAATTGAATTCAAGGACTTGATGAACACAATCAATCAATTATCTATATACTTTCAAGTTTATTTTATTGCTATGAGATGATATAACTTAATTTAAAAACACAAAAATGTTTTTAATCGTAAGTCAAACCCGGGATTCATGAATCTTTGAATTCGGATCCAATCCTNCGAACCCGGGATTCATGAATCTTTGAATTCGGATCCAATCCTAAATTCAAAAAATTCGAATCCAGTCAATTCGGATTTAATCCTAAAATTTTTGGATTCGGATTCATAAATGAGAGATTCACTGGAACTAAAGCCTACAANTTTCAAGTTTATTTTATTGCTATGAGATGATATAACTTAATTTAAAAACACAAAAATGTTTTTAATCGTAAGTCAAACCCGGGATTCATGAATCTTTGAATTCGGATCCAATCCTAAATTCAAAAAATTCGAATCCAGTGAATTCGGATTTAATCCTAAAATTTTTGGATTCGGATTCATAAATGAGAGATTCACTGGAACTAAAGCCTACAANCAATTCGGATTTAATCCTAAAATTTTTGGATTCGGATTCATAAATGAGAGATTCACTGGAACTAAAGCCTACAATCAACAATCCAGCCTATAAAACTAAAATAAATTAATACAATGTCAATAATTGATGAGAAAATCATTTCAGGTGTAAATTAATGTATTAGGAGTAGGACTGTCGTCATTAAAGTTTCCCAACTTGAGTTCAATTTTATCACTTTATCTTATCTAAATCACCTAAGAGGCCTAAAAATCAATATTTTCAACGAATAAAATCATTTTTCGATACGTCATTTACCAAATTGTAATTTTCCGCTATAAGTTATGTGATTTGATCACAACATGTTTGTAAATTCAATTGTTACACAAACTTTAATTATTCATGTGGTTATAACTTTGAGTTTCGGTAAGTATTAAAAAAAATACAACTTGATTAGGTTCCTTACAAACTACCCTACACTTACCAAGTTTCCAAAGTTTTAACCGTTTTTTTTTGTTTTTTTTTTTAGGTAATTCATTCAACGAATCAGAACTGAATATTGTTGGTGGAGATGTAGCAATTCCAAATGAATTTCCTTACATTGTTAGTATAAGATACCTTGGATCTCATTTGTGTGGTGGAGCCATAATTAATGAGAAATGGGTCATGACTGCAGCTCATTGTGCACAGGCGTCAATACCATTTTCTGATGTCACCATCATTGTCGGTGATCATTTTCTTAATTCGAAAGACAAAACAGAAGAATCAAGAAAAATTAGTCGAATTGTTATTCATCCAAAATATAATTTGGAAACATTGTTTTCTTCTGACATTTGTCTTCTTGAACTCAACAAACCACTCAAATTTAACAAATTTATTCAACCGGTACAACTACCACCAAAAAATTTTCAACCTAGTAGTGGTAACTTGGTTTCAAAATTTTGAAATTTGAAATATGTAAGAATTGGATTAATTTTTTTTTTTTTTTTTTTTTTTTTGTAATAGGGTATGGTATTGTTGCTGGATGGGGTATATTAATTGAAAATAGTACTAAAATGCCGAATGAACTTCAAAAAGTATCCGTGCCAATTGTAATGACTGAAAAATGTAAAGAAGCATATGCTAAAAATCTTGTATTGATAGATGAGACTATGATGTGTGCAGGATTTGTAAGATTTATTAAAAAGAAATTATATAATTATATATTTTATATTAATTATTCAAATTTGTACAGACTGGAAAGGATAGCTGTCTAGGTGATTCAGGTGGACCGTTGACTTGCCCTGGGGCTTCTGGGCCTGTCCACTGTGGAATTGGTTAGTATCTTAATTAACACTTTATTTCTATTTTTTTATTTTTTATTTATTTTTTAAATTAGCAGCTGATGCTTTTTTTTTTCTATTTTTTAGTCTCATTCGGGATTGGTTGTGCCAGGAGTGACTTTCCAGGTGAGTTTATTTTTATAGAAAAGTTATACAATTAGATTTAGTNTTATACAATTAAATTTAGTTTTTTAATTATTATTTTCAAATTAATTATAATAAAATTAATTAATTTTAGGTGTTTATGCAAAAACATCTTATTTCATTGAGTTTATTGAAGATGTGATTGGTGGGAAGTTACCTGGAGTAGAAGTACCTCAAGACGGTGGTGGTGGTAGAAGTATTGGAGTATTGAATTCATACAGTATGTATATACTTTTCATCATTTATTTCTCATTTTATCTCATTTAGCTTTTAAATTTGGATGAATTTAGAGAAAATTTTTATTAATTTTCAAATAATTTATAATTAATAATAGTAAAATTATTTTAAATCTTGAAATTATTAAATTTAAAAAAAAAATTATTTTTTTGAATTTTAATTCTAAAAATTATCAAAATTAGAAATAAATTTAATAATATGACAAAAAAAAAGTTGACTTGTTTTTCGATTTGATTGAATCATTTAATTTTTAAGTTTGATTTAAAAAAAAAAATTTTTTTTTTTTTTAATAATTTATAAATTCCATGAGTCATCCAAAATTCTAATAATTGAAATTGACTATTTAATAATATAAATTGAGAATTTTTAATTTTTTTTTTGGACTCAACGGTATAGCAATTTATTATAATTTTTTCATCTAAAGGTGACAAAGAAAATTTAATTGAGTTAGATAATTTAATTAAATTTTGTTACATTTTTAACTTTCAATTAATAATGAATAAAAGACTATAATTGAACCCACACATTCAAATTTAGACTCATTGGACCAGACAATGGTTATAACATAACAATTGAAATTTAACATCTAAATGGAACCTATATAGAATTAATCAGAAATAAAATACTACTAATTATTTTTCCAAACTTTTAACTTTTTGACCAAAAAAAAAATTATTTTTTTTTTAGAAAAAGAAAATTTTTTCAAGTGGCAAATTGCCCAACAATTGCCCAACAATTTAATAAAATGAATTTTAATTAATAAATATATATAAAGCTTTGATTATATTTTTTTTTTCAGAGCAAGGGAAAAAGTTTGGACTTTTGGACATTTTTCAGAAAAATTTGTAATAGTTTTCTTTTAGCGTTTAGGCAACTCGGTCTCAAAATTTGATCTCACTATTTATTGTTTGCATCAATCTTAATTTTTTTTTTACTAAACTAAAGAAAGCTTCCTATAATCAGGATACTATTTTTGTGACTGAATTTTTTAATTCAATGAAAATTTTTTTTTTAAATCCTTGACTCAATAGCACAACAATCTATTATATTATTAGTATTTATTCAACCAGAAGTAAATTTTTTGTTAATAAAGATGTTTGACTGTATTTGAAAAAACAAAATTGTATAGGGAAAAATTTATCAAGAAACAAACATATATTTCTGGAAAATATTCTTGAAAAAAAAAAGAATTTTTTTTTTGATTGGTTATGGTAACAATTACATTTAGTAGTATTGGTCAAAACTTATTTTCCCCAAGTTTGACCATTAGGTCAAAAAATTTTGACCTTGGGGTTAAAATTCTTAACCTTTGGATCAAAAAAATTAGACCTCTGGGTCAATATATTTGACTACTATTGATGATTGAATGATTTAGAATACAGGGTAATTACCAACATGGGTACGATTCATTGAAAATAATTTTTCAGAAAGCGTAATCACATTTTAAATAGCTCTGTAGGTGCCGTTTTTTTTTGTGTATTTTTACACACTAATCACATTTGAACTAACAAGATTTTTTTTTTACAAGTAGCCATATAATTAATTTCTAATTATGTTGAGGACATTTGTTTTATTTTTAACTAGTTGCACTATTGGCGGGACTTTTAAAGAAAAAAAAAACTTCTTATTTTTAAATATTTTTCCAAGTTAACCCTCTTCCTACAGCGCCTACTATCCTATTCTTAATTTAATTTTAATTCTTTTAAAATCTATTCTTTTTATTCTCATGTATCAAACTACAGACAGTTGAATCAATTTACTAAAAGATGAAACTCATTTGCTGGGTTGGTCAGACCGCCATGCAGCTTGTTTCTCACTTATTAAGGGATACAACGAAAGCAGGCCAAAATAGCATTCTTCGTTGTTCTTCTTGTACCTAAAGGGTTTTAAAAAACATCATCATAAGTCAATAAGATTTGTTAAAAGAATGAATATGATTCGTTTACATTTTGTAGCTCCTGGAATTATTCTCCAAGCTTTTGTGGGATGGCTGTAATGGAGAGTCGTCTAATATTGGGCTTGTCATACTCCTCCATACTCATAGTACGTTGGCGTTGCAATTTCTCCGGTGTATCCTCTGTGCTGCCAGAAAATGTCCTCTGTCTCTCTACTCCAGGCATCGTCACAGAAGTCAAGAGTCCTTGACCTTTACAGAATAGGAGAATACTCTGAGCCACTTTGTCCGGCTAAAATTAAAAAAAAAAATAAATAAAAAAAGATGAGAAAAATCTCTTAGGGCACTCACACACACTTCTCTGTCACTTTCCATATCTTTCAGCTCAACAGAATTTTTATTTTGAGTTGGTGACAATGGTCAAAAATCACTTACTGCTTCGTTGATGACATCTCCAACGTCATCAATTTTGAGCAGCTGGGTTTTCTGTTTGTCCATTTGGGCATGCAAAATCTGAACAGTGCTTCCATAGGAACCTTTAGTTCCTGCCAAAAGCAAAGTGTCGATCTTCAGGTTCTTTTCTAGAAGTCCAGAGACATCTTTACGACTAAAATAATAATAAATATTAACATAATATTATTAAATACTCTCATTATATTAATCAAAAAAAAAATAATAAATAATATATATACATATTATATATATAACACCAACAAAAATGGCAGAAGAGAAAATAGCCATTTCGCCATCGGCGACTATTTTGTCGTCACCATTTTTTGGTCTGACTTAAGGTAAATATGAATACTAACTTGAGGAACGCGCTGACATAAAGTTTCAAATTCTTCGCATTGATTGCAGAGCGTAGTTTGGCCTGATAATCCTGAATGGTCTTCTCACGATCCTTCAAGAGCTCATCATCCTTCAATTGCTATTTTAAAAATAATACCAACCGGAAATCAAATTAAAGGACTTATATAAAAAAAATAAATTTTTTTTTTTTTGAAAAAACGAACAACTAAGGCACTACATTACAGGATAGTAGTCTCAAATCCTCAATCTACGAACAGGTTACTAGACTACATAAACTACTAATAAATAACTAATGGACTTAAGGCTCCCAAGTGCTAGTGTTGAATTCATTCTGGAATTAGACTTATTAAACTGGATTTTCTAGTGCTAATGAGCTAATGAGAGGCTATATATGTTAGCTACTAAATTCCTGTAAGCTCAAGTACATCAACTACAATATTTAGTTGTAGTAAATAGTAAATTAGATATTCAAAAATTACATAACTACGATTAGTTGCTGAATAAGGGATTTATTTCTTGTTCCTCATGAGGAATAAAGAGACGACAGAGACACATTCAATTCAATTACTTTCACTAATCAACTACTTTGACTANTAGTTGTAGTAAATAGTAAATTAGATATTCAAAAATTACATAACTACGATTAGTTGCTGAATAAGGGATTTATTTCTTCTTCCTCATGAGGAATAAAGAGACGACAGAGACACATTCAATTCAATTACTTTCACTAATCAACTACTTTGACTAAATTTCTAATCAAGAAATTATAACTACTTTTTAGGACATGAAGAACAACAGTAAAAGCTTCCGAAGCCAATAAAAAAAAATAAGTAATCTTTTTTGTATCAGATGGTCGATGAACCGTTTTCGTCAACGGCGTCGTTCCAACAACAAATTCAAAATGCAACTAATAAGTATTTGAAGCATGGAATTAAAAATTGATGACCCAGTAATGAAAAACATGCATTAAGACTATGACTAAGGTACTCTGTGAATTTGCAAATTAAATACAGTTATAAAAAATTCATAAAGAAAATTACCAAAATTTCCCATTTATACATAGTACTCTTTTAGTTCTACTTTATTCTGTAATGGACTTTAAATTGCCAATAACTAATTGATTTTTTTATTAATCTTAAGTTAAAAGTGCTTCTAATGATTTCCACTAAAATGGAAGAGTTAAGTGAATTTGAAAGAGACATTTACTTGGATTAGGAGTGGTTTATAAGTCAAATGAACTCTTATTTTTTTTTTGAAAAATATATAATAATAATAATGGAAATATTATATAATTTTTTTTAAAAAGTAAAGGAAATTCCATGTTTTCGTTCAACTACGATGAAGCTTGGCTAGCAAAATTTAACAAATTTTGAAATTAAGAAAACTACTGCTAGATTTATACTTTACATCATATCCTCCTACTTATTATCTAACACAAATGCAGAGTGACTTTCCTTAATAAATTTTGATTGTTGTTATTATAAGAAAGAATGAAAGGATATTATACATAAGACACACCCTTTATATAGTTCTATTAGATTCGTCTTATAATATTTCCTACACTGATAGACTTTGACATCATGACTCATTTTTCTATATAGACTTCAAAAAAAAACAAGCAAAAAAAAACTAATCATGTGCCGACACATTTGACCTCCAATGGTCATCAGAAGTAACCATTGATTTTCTTCTGATTCAGTTTGATATAACTGAAAATTAANTTATATAGTTCTATTAGATTCGTCTTATAATATTTCCTACACTGATAGACTTTGACATCATGACTCATTTTTCTATATAGACTTCAAAAAAAAAACAAGCAAAAAAAAACTAATCATGTGCCGACTCATTTGACCTCCAATGGTCATCAGAAGTAACCATTGATTTTCTTCTGATTCAGTTTGATATAACTGAAAATTAAATTTGTACAAAATTTTTTTTGCATATTTGTATTATATTTATTTACTAAGAAATATTAAAACTGGTGTTAACAAAATTCACCAACACGTTTGAGTTCCAGAGGTCACTAAAGCTAACACATATAAACAAGGACATGGACTACTTTTGATGACCTATGGAAGTCAAGCGTCTTGNTTATATTTATTTACTAAGAAATATTAAAATTGGTGTTAACAAAATTCACCAACACGTTTGAGTTCCAGAGGTCACTAAAGCTAACACATATAAACAAGGACATGGACTACTTTTGATGACCTATGGAAGTCAAGCGTCTTGGTCGATACTGTTGACACCTACTTCAACATTTCTTATTGCCTATATATATCCTAATCCTAACATTGTGAAAAAGTTTGAATCCAATCGAACTGAAGATCATGAGTTGCATTTGATGATCTCTAGAGGTCAAATGTCTCAGATCAATTTCTTTGAGGTCTATAAGAAAAATTACTCATGATGAGAATCTATTCGAGTGTAGAAAGTACTATGATACAAGTCTAACAGGAGGACCACCAATGGGCATTGTGTCCTTTGTGTTTAGTCCTTTTTGAGTAAAAATATCTTTATCAAAATGTATTAGATGAGACTAGAATGAGATAAAGTATAAATCCAGCGTAAGCCCGTTCCCTTCTTACTAACTGTCAAAATGAAGCAAAATTGACTAAAGTGCCTAAAACACTCGTGTATAATAATAAATATTAATTATTGTCTCTGTCTCTACAGTTGTTAAACAATCTACTCACTAATAATCAATTTTCTCCTCCAGGACCAGGTTGTTAGACTAAAAAGTTATTAATGAAGATTAATGAAGAAAAAGGCAAAACTAAAGGTAACAATGGCAGAAGTAAAAAAAAAATGAAAAATTATTTTTTTTTTTTTGAATTTTTTTTTTTTTTTTTGTATTTATTAATTGTTGATGACATTACCTCTTCAAGGTTCTTTGTGTTGAAAAGTCACGAAGTGGAACATGGACATATAAAAAGAAGAAACATGTGTCAAGGAACTCTTTGGAAGGTCTTCATCTCTAAGGTCATCTCCAGAGAGCCTTTAGGACTCTGCTAGATAGAAACTTTACCCAAATACCTACAATTTCTAAAGCAGTTTCTTCAAAACCTCTCAATCATTCATTCAAATTCCGTCAGAAAAGTAGAAGTGATGAAGCAAACGTAGCCTTAGTATTATTCTTATTATTATTATTCCTTATCATGCAGTCTCTAGCAGTTGGACATTGATTGAAATCCAAGGGATAGTGGGAAGAGCTTGTTGGAACAAAACTAGACTCTCATTTTTCGAACCACCTATGTAGCTAAAACATGCAGGATTGTCGTCTTTTTCGATTTTTTTTTTAGATATTACCGCCTTTAATGAAAGGAATAAAACTTTCTCCAACTTGTCCTCCAATGAAAACCGATTGTTTTAGGGGTTCCTTTCTTTTTCGAATGAGGTTTTACTCTAGAGAATTACTTTCTATTGGATTTAATTTTCTCTTCGTTCTCTAATAACTCAATACTTGTTCCACTTAATCCAGATTTAACTCCTTTCTCAACCAAATTCAACACATTTAGCTTACAATTCACTTACGAATTGGTAAATTTAGGTAAAAAAAAAGTTACAAGTGTGGTAGTAAAAATATTATCTTGTACTCTCAAAGGAAAAAAGGTCGCGGTGTTGGAGTGAAAGGAAACATAGCTAGTTTTTGTGAAACCAGAGGCAAGTCCTTTAACTTCAACACCGCGACCTTTTTTCCTTTGAGAGTAATTAGTTTCAAAAAAAATAAAATTGCCCATCTATGAATCTATGATGTGCAGTGGCGTAGAGAGTGTGGTCTGAGTTGAGTACCATTATAGAAATTTATCTAATTTAAAAATTTTCTATTATTTAAAAGTTGTATTACACAGGTGAAAGAAAATGACAAACATTGTTAGATGATTATCATAATTTTTTACTTTTTGTCGCAGTAATAGGACTTTCAATAATTAATTTAACATTATTTTTAAATATTTTAAATTTATTCATGAAGGTAGAGAAATTACCATCCTGTTGGATAATTTATGACTAATGAAATTTTAAAAAATATCTATTTCATTTTCTCTAAATCAATATTTGGAAATTATGTATATATTTCCAAATATTGATAATATTGAAAATTATGTACTACGACATATGCTTCAAAAAATTGTGGTAATCCTCTACTTGATGTTATTATATTCACTGTTAAAGTAAATTAAAAATATATATATATATATAAATTTATCAACTAAAAAAAAAATTTTTTTTTTTTGTAAAATTTTTTTTTTCACTGTGTGTAATAGAGCTTTAACTGGAGTAATTATGGCTCAAACTTAAGAAAGTGTATGTAAGAACGGTGTAGAAATAGTCTCATTTTGTGTAATACGACTCTAAACTCCTCATGTTATTATTCCTAGTTGGAAAATTTTATGACGCACAGAACTGCTACTGGTTACGTCTCTGAATACATTAAAGCCTAGGTGCCATTAAATTTATCGAAATTAGTTCCTAATAGGTAAGGTTTGAAAGATTCTCCTCCTCCAATAGCGTCATTTCCAGGCGACAACAAGACTTAAAGTCTTGAACCAGAATGTAGTCTGAGAGTATAAAAATTGAAACTTACATGTCCAAATTTATGGAAAACGAGGTATTGCTCAGTGGTCGGATTGTGTCCCACTTGACCAAGTTTCCAATACATGATCTAATAGTTATAGTGAAGATGAAAAGAGACCATCCGAAGTGAGATTAGATTTAATGAGTTGAACCTTGTCCTTAAAATACTCCATGACACCCGTCTTTCCTGCCGTAACGTTGACAAGGATTAATCCCAAGCATCGTGAGGCATGGGCCATCCCAAATCGAAGCAGGATATTTGCTCCAGCTCCTTCACCCAATCCAATCACATACTTGATGTGCAGAAAATCCAAAACAGTTACCAAGTCCTCTCCTAGCATCTGCATTGTTGGGAAAGTGAAACTTCTGGAAAATAAAAAAATAAAATAAAGAAATTCAGAATATAAGTTGGCCATTATTGGTAAGAAATTTGAAAAATAAACTTTACTTTGAAATCCAATCCAAATTGGATACCATAATAATTCTTTTCAATTCTCACTCAAATTACAAGAATAATCTCACTTCCAATATCATTTTACACGAAATTGACTTTTTGATTTCTTCGACTCATAAAAGTCTTGTCCTATTTCATGACAAATGGTTTCAAATAAAAACGATATGATCCAATCTCAAATTTAATTCTCCCACTCTAACGCTCTCACCAACCTTCACTACCCTCAACTCGACCAAATAACCCTCGTCTCTAGACACTATTATTGATTACTACTCAAATTTTTAATAATAATAATAGTAGTAGTAGTTAGTAATAATAATAATAAATATCTTGATGAGAGTGACTGATCTTCATCAATCTCACCTTCCATTTACTCTCATTACTTTTACTCAGAGAGTAATTTATGAAGAAAATTGTAAATCAGTCAAGTAAAAGTTTGATTAGAAAATGAAAATTTATATCAAAAACAAAAAAATTATGAATACAAGTAAGTATACTAAAACTATAGAGATCATGTATCATTTTTTTTTGTTTACTTGATGTATATCTTTGGTTCAACAACTATTAGTTTCTCAAGTATATTTCATATTAATAATATGAAATAATATAAAATAGGATAAAATTTGAATGATATTATCATGTGTGTGTGTGTATGTATCCTCTGTGTATCATCTATGGTTATAGAGAGATAATGAAGTAAACCGCAGTACGTTCCCCTTGGTAGTAGTTTGATATGAGTATTAGTGGTATTCATAGCCTCAGGGCTCTTTTTGGTTTCTAATTTACATTATCCCTAGAAAAGTTAGAGTATCCCGAAGAGTCAGAAACTCATTGGGATTGGTCGTTGAGTCTTATTCTATAGAGATGAAAAACTTACTCCTCTGGGAGATCTGGTGCATTGTCCTCTTGTCCAGGGATATCCACATGAATGAAGACAGAGCGTTCTTTGATTTCTCCCATACATGGATGCTCCACAAAATCATGGAAAGACGTATCTGGGACAATTGAATTCAAAATAAAATCACTCAATATGAAGCCTTTTTTTTTTTTTTTGTTAAGCTTGAGATTGAGCTAATTTAATTGAGTTGGGCATGGAATACTTACGATTGCATCCCAAATCGTGAACAGTAAGAAAAACGGCGCGTTTTTCTTGTTGAGACAGATCCCCCTAGAAAGTAATGAAAGTGACGCAGTTCATTTACAAAAAGAAAATAAAATTTATAAGTAAAATTAAAAGAAAAATAATTTTTTTTTTAAATTGTACTTGGGAAATTAATAAAGTAAGAAGAGTGTTGTTTGTTGTTGTTTTTAAATGGCAAAATTCTGATCCTAAACTTGTGAGTACTTTTCAGAAATGACCAGAGCAAAAATTGACACACCCAAAGATGAGAAATTAAAAAAAAAATGAAGAAGTTTAGATTCAAAATTTGAAATTGTAAAATTCAGATATGGGCACATATAGGTTATAGGTTTGAGTTAGGTAAACGATAGTTGAAGCTGGAAGGATAATTGAATTTGGATGGTTTTGGTAAGGGGCCATTTTGAATTTAGACTTTTTTTTTTAGTACCATTGTTGGTGAAGCCATTTTTATATATTTCTTTTTGGGTGTGGCCAATTTTGAATGAAATGAAAAACTTTTGTTCGCTGACAAATAAAAGAAGTTTATAATATTCCTGTTAACCCTCATAGCATGCGTGCGGACTTTCAGGAATAGATGATCTAAAACTTTTACTTTGGCATTTTTCCATAAGACTTTTTTTTTTTTACAGTTTGTAATTTATTTACTAGTATTTCTTGATTCTTAACTTTTCCTTGGAATAATTCACCTGTGCTTCTAAGACTTACTTATTTCTTCCAATAATTTTATCCATTTCGATAAAATCGAAACCGGAAAACTCTGTCAAGAAAAATCTATTTTTCTATCAATAGGAAATGAGGGTTAATTCTTTTTTTNAATCGAAACCGGAAAACTCTGTCAAGAAAAATCTATTTTTCTATCAATAGGAAATGAGGGTTAATTCTTTTTTTCTCTCAAATTATCACTCAACTAGGGTTTTTCCAATTGGAGGTGATGGATATTATTTTTTTTTTCTCTAAGGTACAAGGTTAACCAAATTTTTGGATCTCTGTGAAACCTAATTTTGCTTAAAAAATAAAATAGAAATTGAATGTGCTAACTTAACTATTTTTAAATTATAATATTCCTACNCCTAATTTTGCTTAAAAAATAAAATAGAAATTGAATGTGCTAACTTAACTATTTTTAAATTATAATATTCCTACCCATGTGCATAAACTTTACTTGAAAAAAAAGTTTAATAAAAAGTGATGAAAAAAAAGGTTCCAAAAATTTAGATTCATACCAGCTGTTGTGGTATGCGGAACAAAAATGTAAGGGGGTAACAAAATTCAAAAGATTTATTCTCGCGCGTTCGGGTCAAGTTCTCCTTCTAACTGTGGCCATAAAATGGGAGGAGCTACGGTGAAAACGGAGAAAGAGAGTGTAAAAAAACTTTAAACACCTTGTATATACATTACCCAAAAAAGTTATGATAATAAAAATAGTTTTAAAATTCTAAATTCTCTGAATATCTTGAGTATAAAATTTGATAATATTGTATATAAATACTCTTCTTACTTACCTGAATATAAATGCTCAGAGGTCCACATCTCTCTGTAGGCACCAAGTGCTTCTACAGTAATAAAAATTCAAAAGCTTGGATTAGTCCTTTAGTTTAAATCTAATTGAATTTGAATCTTAGAAATATTTCTAGTAAATAACATAGAAGCAGGAGGATAAGAAAACAGTGCCAATTAGAAACTATAAAGCTTTGGTTCACTTAATGTGTAAATCTTCACTAAATGTGATCAAAGGAATTGAAACAATGGAGAAGAAAATATAGCTCTCTCATCTTATAGTAAAATAACAAATNCTAAATGTGATCAAAGGAATTGAAACAATGGAGAAGAAAATATAGCTCTCTCATCTTATAGTAAAATAACAAATTCTAAAAAGAACCTCATGCCAAAAAAATAAATGAAATTTAAGGGTACATGAGGGTTAACTTAGGATAGAAACTATAAGATAACTCTTTTCTCTTCTTCATATATCATCTTAACCCTAAATTTATCAATTTTACAATACACCAAGTAACTAACATAAAAATAAAAATACTACACATGTATATTTTCACTAAAAACAAGTTCTGTGTATTAGTACAGAAAAAAAAAATTTTTTTTTTGTAAACAATCGATTCAGTGAATAAATCAATTTTTTCTATCATCTCTCCGTCGGAGACGATAAGAAAAATAAAAGAGACAAATTTATAATTGTCTCCATCATATTTTATTTATTCAGTCAAAGAGATTTGAAAATTTGTATAAAAAAATTTATAAAAAATTATAAAAATTTATAAAAATTTATAAATTAGTATAAAATTTATGTCTAAAGGAGATTGAAACAGAGTACAGAAGAGTAAAATAAAAAAAATTTTTTCCCTTGGCTCAAAACTTTAGCCTAAAAAGTTAGAAGATATAGTAGCGAAAGGATTGAAATTGGGCAAAGTAGGACAGACAAAAGAGTTAAGGTCATTTGAGCAAAAAAGCAAGGAAATGAAGAGATCTAGTTAGAATCTGTCCCAGATAAAAAGCATGAATCTGGCCGAAATGAATTTAAACTAAAGTGATGAGTATAATAAATTAAAATGAAAAAAAAAANTAAAAAGCATGAATCTGGCCGAAATGAATTTAAACTAAAGTGATGAGTATAATAAATTAAAATGAAAAAAAAAATTTTTTTTTGTTGTTGTTGAAGCTTATATAATTTTGGGTATTATTAATATTATTATTAATATTNTAAAAAGCATGAATCTGGCCGAAATGAATTTAAACTAAAGTGATGAGTATAATAAATTAAAATGAAAAAAAAAAATTTTTTTTTGTTGTTGTTGAAGCTTATATAATTTTGGGTATTATTAATATTATTATTAATATTNGAAAAAAAAAATTTTTTTTTGTTGTTGTTGAAGCTTATATAATTTTGGGTATTATTAATATTATTATTAATATTAGTATTCTTATTAGACCACCACTTCCCACCTTGGAGAGAGAACGGGTGGGATGAGATGAGTTTAAAATGAATCATACCGAACCGAGTTTGGTGACATCCATACTGCCACGTCGGACATACTCCATACTTCGTTTCCTTGTCGTGTCTTGACTGATTCGTCTACTTTGTTCCTGACTCGCTCGTCTCATCTTGACCAATCCCTAAACTTCCAATAAATATCCTCTAGGAGACTTTTTTTTTTCTTTATGTTTAAATTTTACCCCTTCCTTGGAATATATTGGACACGTACTTTCTGAAGGGTACCTCGGAGGATATGACCTTTGGTTGATGATGACAACACACAAGTTGAGTATTATTTCTAACTCAACTCAAGAGTCCAACCAAGTTTGACAGTTCTACCTGTCATAAGAAATGTCATTCAGTCATCAAATGTCATGACCTCAAAACACCATCACTCCATCCCTTATTCAAATCTCTATCACCACCACCACTAATCCTTTTATGACTACTTTTATACTCCATACTCCATACTTCATCTCATCAACCAATCAGAATACAACTACATTTTTTTTTTTTTTCAAAAGTCTACAAGTCTAATCAAATGTATCCCCTTCTCTAACTATGATCCCTGTCACTTGAGAATACTTGAAGAGAAAGATCTTCCTCTCTATGTCTAATAGTATTAGTAAAGCCTCGTTATGTAATCAATCAACCCAAAGTATCCAGTGACAACTGCAAAATTTTAGAACTTCCGAAGAGGTTATCTCTAGAGTATTTTCTCATCTCTTCGTCAAGCCTCAACAATCATATAATCCCGCCTGATAATTATTAATCATGTAATACAAACTTTTAGGTAGTCGTTAGAAGTAATTTGATTGGCTCAAACCCACCATTATCACCAAACTTACTAACATTCTCTTGGTTTTATACCCTAAAAAAAACCTGAAATACTAAACTTTCTCCAACCCGGGACCCTTTGATCCTTTAAAAATTTATCTTAGATTTGACATAAGTATTATTCCTATTATTAATCTTATAAGTATAAAAAAAAACTCAAAGTTATATTCTTCTCAGTATATAACTCATCATCTCCTTCTGTCTTGTGTTCTTGAAATTGAATTTTCAAGTTGAGATATATGTCGTTATTGAGAAAGGCAAAGGACGTGTGGGTGATAGTAAACAGAAGATGTTTACTCATGTATTCTTATACTTAAAGAATTCCTCCCGGGGGGGAAAAAAACGGGAAGTAAAAACCCGAGATTTTGATACATACGTCTAAATCCCCATCTAAAAAAAAAAAAAAATTTCCNTGTCGTTATTGAGAAAGGCAAAGGACGTGTGGGTGATAGTAAACAGAAGATGTTTACTCATGTATTCTTATACTTAAAGAATTCCTCCCGGGGGGGAAAAAAACGGGAAGTAAAAACCCGAGATTTTGATACATACGTCTAAATCCCCATCTAAAAAAAAAAAAAAAAATTTCTCTAGTATCTAAAGTCTCTCTCTGTACTCAAATCCTTGCAAATTATTGTAAGTATACGAGAAGCTAATTCAATTTACACATGGATATCCTTGTCTGAAGGATAGGAAAACTACTTGAATTATTATTAATACTGGTTCCTTCCTAAAAAAAAAAAAATAAAAAAAAATTTTTAAACCTAAACAAAAAGAAATGAGAAGCATATGGGATTGGATTTATATTTTCTATTGTCTCATCCCATCTTATATTATTTGAATCCTATCGAGTGTATACATGTCGAACGGTTTCAATAATAGTTTCTACACTTGAAATTATACTCTAAAAGCATCATATTCAATATCATTACAAAGAGAATATACTACCTTTTCTTTCTTTTCGTCTATAATCCAGTTTAGGTTTGGTATAAATAAAAATAATAATACGAGGTTTTTTTTTTTGATATGAATAGGGGTGTAAGGTATATTGTTTAGAATTAATCAACCTGAGTATAATTTGGTAACAATTTGAGGAGTCTTTTTGGTTTGTTAAGTGATAGTATTAGTTTCCAAGGTCTTCCCCCCTTTAAGCTAGTTAGTATTAGTGTTAGCGACTTAGCTATAGTTAGTTTACTTAAGCTAACTAAAGCTTACAAAGTTTCTAGCTCACTACTGACTACCGAGACCGACCACTCTTCTTATCCCCATCAAGCTGTCTCTAATAGCTATATTATTCTTGTGATTATGAATATTATGATAGTTATTATTATTATTATTATTACTATTATTATTATTAGTATTATTATTATTATTTTGAACTGGTGGAAACTGAATGAAGGTAAGTAGTGAATTCGTGTTGGTCTAATGTAGTATGGTATCAATTACCAAATTTCAATTCCTGCTCATGCAAACATCCTCTAACATCATTAGAATAATATATTTTAGAAAAAGAAAGTTTTGACTCGCTAAGTTATTAGTATATGAATAGCTCTAATCTTTCAATATATGAATAATATCTTTTACCACTCCTTAACTCAAAAAGTAAGCTAAGGAAAAACCTCTAATCACTAGGTACTAGTATCAATATTTGCTGGACCTACTTATATTACACCAAAGGAGCCTACTGTGCTGTCGCCAGACAACTTTATACCGACTTGGACAATTAGCCAATTCTCATGAACAAAAGAAAAATCTTATTACTTTTTTTTTCTTCTTTCCAGTTTTGGAAGAAACATTGTTGGAGAAAATAGAGTAAATGAAAGGTGTGTATTATTATTTTTTTTATTTTTATTTTTTCTGTATACAAGTATTAGGATTAATGGTATTTGTGGTATATTTGTGACAGGTATGGTTCCATTATTGAAGAAATTGATTCTCAATGGGATCAGTTCTATAACTTATATACTACTAGTACTTGAACCACGTGTGTGTTAGGTAAAATGAAAGGGAAGAGAAAGTAGTAGTGTTATATTTATCTGATTGGTAGAGAAAGTCTTCTTTTTTTTCATAAGTTTCAACAAAGTACCAACAACATTTTTTTTTTTTTTCTCGGTCAAGATCTAAATTTGTACATTTTAGACTTATGGCGTAGAGATGAAGAACTGGAGTGGTTATTTTCAACTTATTTCCAACCTCTTGGCGAGCACTTAAGCTCCACGAAGAAGATATAGACGAAGAAAAAGAAAAATTTTTTTTTTTTTGGATTACCTGGTTAGGACAATGTTAGAGAAGAGAGAAGATGTTGGGTCTTAGTTGAAGAAGTGTTGGAAAAAGTATTTGTTAGATGTGGTAGGAAGTTAAGAGTCAAGTAATATTGAAGGAGGAATGAAAATGAATTTAAGTTTGGAGAGAACTTGTACCTTCCGTTGCTGAACTTGTGCTTCCGAAAAACTAACTGAGCACTCTGAGTTTTTTGGCAAGAGCAAAGCAAAAAAAAAAAAAAAAAATGTAACTAGGAGTTTTTCCTCGAGCGGAGTAAGTTGTAGAGTTTTTATTGTATCGGTCCTATCGGAGTAGTTGGTAGAGTTGTTATATAAACTTGTATAGAAGTTCGTGAAGGATTTGTCTGGGTGCTGCTGGAGTAAGTTGTGTGAGACTGAAACTCTTTTAGGATTTTAACCTCTTCGGAAAGTCCCCTCACTTGAAGATGACATGAGGCTATCGAGATTCGAGACCACCACCAGTACTATTCCAAGAGAGAGAATAGCCACAGAACTAGGGAGCTAGGGAACTAGAGAGCGAGCGCTTAGAGTCAGTTAACGACTTCTTCCACTCCATCACGTCCGCTCAAGAGTCCACCGCCACCTAATCTTTATCCACAGTCTAAGAAACCTTCAAGACTGAGGTCAAATCAGATGGATTTTACTCATCCACTTTATCTTAAAATACTCTATTTAACTTACAAATTCATTTATTTTTATATTAAAATATCAACTATTTACACTCAAATACAACATGAATTGATTTTGACTTAAGTTTTTTTTTTTTTTGTTTAAAGATAGTCATCGGATTTGGTAAAGATAGTCAGTTTGTGGTCAAACTGATCAAAGTAAACTCATCGAATGAATTCAATTCCTTTTCTAGATCTTAGATCTTTACTAAGACAAAATAATCATTTGAAAAAATTTAATTTAGAAATACACCACCATCATTATGGGATTTTGTAGAGAAAAATTTTTTGAAGATTGTTTCTTTTTTTTTATATTGGATACTATTAGTTGATATATTTACCGCTAGAGACGTTTATGTAGCCTGTCAGTGAAAGGATTATTTAAGTAAGGTTTTATATAGGAAGATAAATTATTAGTTAACTATAGTTAGGATTTAATAAGAGTAATCTATGAATGATTAACCCTTGTTGATCTCATGAGTTGAATTTAGTTGAGAAAATGTAAATTATATGAGCTTGTCTGGCGTTATGTATTATGTATTTGCCATATTAACTCAACTGAGCTGATGGAAAGGTCATTGACCTTTCGTTTATACTCTCTTCAATATTAATCTATTTCTACCAACTAACTCCACATCTCAACTATTTCAAATGTCAAAAAAAAAATAAAAAATTATAAATTAATTTATTATTATTATTATATTCTGCTTATTAAATCCTTTATTTAATAAATTATGAAACGACAGGTTAGATTAATTACCATTTTCTACTTTCTTACTATCGTATTCAGTATCAATATCTAATATATGAAGCGTTATAATCTAAGGTATTAACCTACGGTAAGGTAGACTCAAGTGGTAAATTCTGTATTTAATATCATATAGAAACATGACGCATGTGCTATTTATAAAAATCCATTCTGTAAAGAGTTACAAATAAATTTTTAACACTTGTGATAGAAAATTAGGTGGAAACAAAAACTGTCCATTTAAAGTTTTTGAGACTGACAGACAGACTGACAGACAGATAGACAGACATAATGATCAGAATACTCTCCTACTACTTATAGTAGTCTACCAGTTAATAAAGAGTCTCTTGTTGGGAAATTCATTTGTTTTTAGATAAAAATAATTAATTATTGTATTAATATGAATTGAAAATGTTGTAATAATTATAATTGATAATCTATAATTTTTTTTTAACAAAAAATCAGGTTGTATTTGTCTCCAAGGTTGTAAATTCATTAGTTCCGCTTTGTAAAAATTATCAGTAGTTTACTAGATATCAATGCATTGTCTAATAAAATTAATACTTGAAACTTTTTATACTGAAAAAAAATTTTTTTTTTTTTTTTAAATAATTTCTGTAATGGATTTTGTAAAATAATAATATGACTGGGGTAAGTAAATTATTAGGTAACAATGAGACATGACGTAAAGACTCGATTGTAGTGAGCATTTACAAGGCTATAATGAGGTTGATGGTAAACCACTAAGGAATTGTTTTCCAGAGGATGTTTATGAATGTTAGACAAAAAAGAAAAAACATTTGACCATTGTTTGGTTCTTTTCATATTTGATTATTTTTTTTTATCAGTGTTTAAAATTAGTGGTCCACTCAAATAACAAGTAATGTTGATTGTAATACCGGTCGTATTATTCTCCAAACTCAAGAAGACAATTAGAGGTCGAAATTAAATTTACTAACAATTACACGAAAATTTTTACTTTGAAAAACTTGTCACAGAAAACCTGGGATGGAAAAACATCTCGGGGGCCAAAATCCGGTGATGAGTTGTTTTTTTTTAATTTTTTTTTAATGTTATTATTATTATTTTATTTTATTATTTTTAATTCACATGCAAGGGTATTTTGTTGGCAAGTGCTTGTATGATTTTCAAAAAGTGATACTAGCAAAAAAATGGTTTATTGATGAGATATGATACTATGCGCCAAAATTCATTTGGCAATTCATACCAGGTAAACTCCAAAGTTCATTTTATTTTGCAATAATTATTTAATAATTTATTTCCACAGATGGTTTTCTAAATTTTATTTTTATTTTTTTGTTCCTTTCTGAATATGAAATTTATGATAAATATCAATGATTTGTAATTCCAAAAAAATATATATAATATATTTATACTAATAATTAATCAGTGATTATTAACTTATGTTTTTACACTAAAGTTCACACGAGACCTTCCCAATAACGCCCGTTTCAACGCTTTTTTCCAAAATCAGCTTTTTCAGGAAAATTTTTCTGAAAAAGTTTGAAAAATCAATACATACTTTTTCATTTCGTTGTCATTCCGTTTTTCATCCGTTGTTTAAAAAAGTTTTTTTTTTCTGAAAAAAAAAAAAACAATACATATTTTTTCTTTTCATTGCGAACTCCGATCGTCATGTGAAGTTGAACCGTCTCTACTTTTTTGGAATTTAGAGTACGCCATGACAACTTTATGAAAAAAGAAAACACGACGATTTGAAAAAGCATGAAACGGGCGTAAGAAAATCATAATTTTTTAAACAAATTAAAATAAATTAAATTGGGGACTATAGGGTTAAACAATTTTAAATTAATTAATTTTATGAGGGGTTTTAGAAGACATTTTGTTACATTTGAAATTTTTTTAAATATAAAAATTTAATTAAATTTTCAAATAATTACAAATAAATACCTTTATCGTTTGTATAAATTTTTATTGTCAATAATACTATTATGTATTTCCAGATTCAACTTTGTGACTTATCTCGTGCTATTTTCAATATCGTAGTAAAGCATGACCAATAATTAAAACATGTACTTTATACTACTACTGTTACATTTTTAATTCCTTTGTGATAATTAAAAAAAAAATTAAAACTATAAAAATCTAATAATAAATTGAAGGAGTGAAAATAAATGATTTGACAAGAATGGTAAGGAGTTCAATGACCTTTGTAGAATGAATACGTTAAATATATATACATTGTATATATATATATATTTTTGCAAAATTTAAATGGAATCTGATCGATTTTTCTATCATAATTTACGCTCAAGAATAAAAAAGTTATTATAGAAATGTTTATTTTGCCTTGAGAGATGTCGTGTGGACTGACTATGAGTGTGTATTATTACATTTATTTACATTGTTGTCAATTTTCTCGAGTTCAAATACAGTATGTTATTTATATAAGATTTTCCTCTTGAGTACCAAAAAAACTTTGTTAGTACTATACTACTTGAGTTAATTTTAAATTTAAATTTATTCAAAAATGAGTCAACTTTGTTCTCATTTAAATCTATGAGATTAAAAAGTGTCTATCAAACTCAAAAGTTGGGAAATTGGTTGTAAGAAGAGAAAAAAAAAATTAAAATAAACATTAGATAAAATAATATATAAGTTTAATAGAAACTTCCATTTAAATAACATTGTAATTTATAATAACCAATTCAACTAAATTTGAAGATTATTGTTGACAATTTTGAAAAAACAAAAAAAATTTTTTTTCATTTTTCATTTCTTACGCAATTATTGACTANCATTTAAATAACATTGTAATTTATAATAACCAATTCAACTAAATTTGAAGATTATTGTTGACAATTTTGAAAAAAAAAAAATTTTTTTTTCATTTTTCATTTCTTACGCAATTATTGACTAAAAAAAAATAAATTTCCACTCCTGATTTAGTTATTATGGATTGAGGAAGTATAAACGTTGTACTCCAATGTCAACATAAGGACACAATATCTAAATTATCAGAATTGACCTTTATAAACAAGGTCATGAAATGAATCAACAAGGTTATCATCCATGTACTCATGTACAGAAACAAACTCACTGATTACTACAATTGAATTTTCTTAATCAACTTGTTGAGAATAGTTTGGGATATAAGCAACAATAACCACAACAGTCTACTCGTCTTC
Organism: Holacanthella duospinosa; assembly: GCA_002738285.1. Classification (NCBI taxonomy): domain Eukaryota; kingdom Metazoa; phylum Arthropoda; class Collembola; order Poduromorpha; family Neanuridae; genus Holacanthella; species Holacanthella duospinosa. The sequence continues at coordinate 528,664 of NIPM01000076.1, read as the reverse complement.
TTAAGTCTTTAATTTGTTATACACATTTTAAGAATTTTAAATAACAATAATAAATTATATAAATCAATTTTCAAATATTAATATTAAATTAGATNCTGATTTAGTTATTATGGATTGAGGAAGTATAAACGTTGTACTCCAATGTCAACATAAGGACACAATATCTAAATTATCAGAATTGACCTTTATAAACAAGGTCATGAAATGAATCAACAAGGTTATCATCCATGTACTCATGTACAGAAACAAACTCACTGATTACTACAATTGAATTTTCTTAATCAACTTGTTGAGAATAGTTTGGGATATAAGCAACAATAACCACAACAGTCTACTCGTCTTCTTAAGTCTTCAATTTGTTATACACATTTTAAGAATTTTAAATAATAATAATAAATTATATAAATCAATTTTCAAATATTAATATTAAATTAGAATTTAATCTAAACTCAAGGCTTTTAATGGTTGTGGTAATTTCATTATAGGGAACTTCATATTGTGAGAGACAGAGAAAAACTTAACCCTGTTACATCATTAAAAAAAATTTTTTTTTTAAATAAATATGACCTTTCTGAGGTTATATACATTTTAGTTAGAGACGAGTCAAAAAAAAATAATATTTTTTTTTTAAAGTTAAATTTACAATAATTTTTCTCATGCTTCAAAGAAGAATCATCCTAAGTGGGGTTGGGTTGTCTATATATTTGACGGGTGTAGAAATTATGTTTTTTAATTTGTTTTACAAGTCATGCAACGTTGATCGATATTTGACACACAAAACACACCCTTCGTCATGTCAAATTACACGCTAGGAAATAATCTAAGGTTTATTAGCATCTGAGCATAAGGAAATTACGACTACACGAGTCACGCATGCTACATAGAGTCTAATGACTCACTATTTACAGTACAATGCACTTATGGCTCCAAGTTTATGGAACCAACATAAAAAAAACGATAAAAATCCTATTTTTTTTTAATAATTGGACGCCAACAAGACCTTCTAGTGGTGTTTATATTATTTTGAAATCAAACCTAACCTAATTTTTATTTTATAAAAAAAATTTCTTAAATAGCGAATTTTCAATCTCTGCTGATTGTCATAATATAGGTTATTTTTTTACGAACAACAATCTTAATAAATGTTAGTNCATGCTACATAGAGTCTAATGACTCACTATTTACAGTACAATGCACTTATGGCTCCAAGTTTATGGAACCAACAAAAAAAAAAACGATAAAAATCCTATTTTTTTTTAATAATTGGACGCCAACAAGACCTTCTAGTGGTGTTTATAATTTTTGAAATCAAACCTAACCTAATTTTTATTTTATAAAAAAAATTTCTTAAATAGGGAATTTTCAATCTCTGCTGATTGTCATAATATAGGTTATTTTTTTACGAACAACAATCTTAATAAATGTTAGTNGGAATTTTCAATCTCTGCTGATTGTCATAATATAGGTTATTTTTTTACGAACAACAATCTTAATAAATGTTAGTTATATATTTCCATTAAAATTCATAACATCTTTTTTTTTTAATAATTATTAAAAAAATATTATTAGTTTTAAAAATTTGAAACTGAGAGTTTAGACGCAAAGCGCAAACCCTCTAATACTGAATTACCTTTTTCTTACACACTTTAAAATTTTAATAACCTTATAATCAATAACAGAAACAATTACTCTATGAGCAACAATTTTAATCAATTTTAACCAATTTAGATTTTAAACAAATTAGATTCAAATTCAATAACTCCCAATTCTAGTTTTTCTTCATTGTAACAGAAAATAAGTATAACTGTATAGATATAATATCCGTTCGGTTATAACCCTAAGAACCTAATTTTACTCCCTAAAAACTTTTACTTTCACTTTGACTCGATAGTGAAAAAGAAACAGTAGAATCCGACGCCTTAATAATATCTCCACCCACATACACCTCCTTTTTCTTTTTCTTTTTGATCAATCAATTCCCTAACCACCTATTACCAAAACTAACGAAAAAGAAAAAAAAAATCAAATTTTTATAATTTCTACCAAAAAATTATTACCAATGCCAGACGTCTTAAATTCAACTAANAAAATCAAATTTTTATAATTTCTACCAAAAAATTATTACCAATGCCAGACGTCTTAAATTCAACTAAATAACTACTCTCACAATTTCATCAAACCGTGTTTGAATAGTATACTAAAAGTTTTCTATAGTCAAATAATGAACGAAAAAATTAAGAAAAAAAAAATGAAAAAAAAAAAGAATTTTTTTTTCTTTTTTCACATCCTACGTGTCCAGAGAAGAAAAAGATATGAAAAAAAAAAAAATATGAAAAAGTCAGAATTTTCTTGAATAGAATTAGAAAAGAGGTGTATCGATCGAGTTCTGAGCGCGTTAAGGCGTCATAGTGAACTCAACTCCGTCACTTTCACTTTCTAGAAAAAAAAAAAAAAAAAATACGGACAAGCTTAGAAGTGAAATTCAGCCTGTGGTGTGGTTTGGAAATTCCCCCATTGTTTCTCAAGAGAAAGCCTCAACAACTTTCTCCACTTTCTCCATTTCCTCTTCTCTAAGGAATAATTCACCACTTTAAATCTTCCCACTACTGTTTCGTAAACAATGAAAAAAAAAAATTTTTTTTTTCATCCTTCAATGACTCAACTAGAGATGACACTTGATAATTTACTACCTTTTATATAGACAACGGAGAATTTATATAAGATTACATAATCTTTATTAAAGAGAAAAAAGAAAGAAATATTTAGATAGAATAAGTGAAAACAAAAAAAAAATCTTTTAGAGGTCTTGGGGTTAAGTGACTTTACTTGAAGTGTACTTATGACTCATGAGTCATAAGGTAAATAAAAAATAACGATAGACAAATAATGGATAGAGTCACAATGCAACGACGATGACACTAAGCCAAGGGTTATGAGCAGACATTAAGCGAGCAGCGGTGTCACGACAAATTGACTATTTTTATTTTTGACAAGGTCAAGGTTAACTCTTTTTTTGAGTTTTTTTTTTTTTTTTTGTGTGTGTGTGTGTTAATGAAAGTATATTTTATCCCTGACCTTTTCCAAGATGCCTTGGCCATGTTTACAATCCCCGTTGTCTGTCATCTCTCAGAGTTCTTGTCCCACTGATTCCCAAGTACGTGTCACAATATTACGATCCAAGGACTCCTGGACACGACTTTGTCCAGAAGATATTGTTATTATTTTCTTTTGTGTGTGTATTTTTTTTTGGGAGGGAGGTCGAACAATCCCTGTGGATTTTCTACTAAGACGATGAGCGAGCGAGACTCATCAATTCTAAACTGGTCCTTCTCAACTGGAGAAAGAGGGAAGACACTTTCACCAAAAAATATACTTTTTCTTGGTCTTTTGGACCAAACATAGAAACGAGCTCAACCCAAGTGTGTCCAGAGAGCTAGAGAGAAAGTAAGACCGTTTAACATTTACAATAATATATTATGAACTTGCGCAGAAACATTAGTCAGCACCCTAACTTCGTACTTTGCGACAAAGACCGAGAAAGTTTAACTTTCTTCTCAAAAAAAAAAATAAAAAAAAAAAAAACTTTCTCTAACTCCAAAAAAAAAAATTTTTTTTTGTTGTTGTCTTTTCGAAACTTTCACCGAAAGCAGTGAAATCTGTCTGTGAGGTGTTGAAACTGAAGCTATTTTTAAATCCTAGAGAAGTCGGTGTAGAGCGCTGTGAGTCTAAGAAAATTTTTTAGACTATTCACATGAAAATATAGCTAAAGTATATCTATTTTTTTTTTGTCTCTAGGTAATCAAAAAATGATGCTTTCACTATTTTGGGTAAATGAGACAGAACTTACTACATCTTACTACATTATTATAGTTACTACATACTACTACTAATGAGGATGTGCTACGTAAGCAGTAGAATATTAGTAAAAAGAAATGAAATGAACAAGGTGCCAAAGGGAATTTGTCTAGTCACTTAAAATTCAACCACGACTGACGAAAATCTCAAAATCAGCACTTCTATTCAAATCAAAATGTACGAAAGATTTAAGATTTTGCAATAATAAAGAGTCCTTGACACAAATTGAATTCAATGATGATGAAAAATTTTTTTTTTTTTTTTTTTTACTTTGAACATATTCTGGGAAAATTTAATACAAAGTCTGTCAGATTGTTTCTAAAGACGAAGAAATATGGATTCTGATATAAAATTTTTTTTTTTTTTGAAGGGGTAAAAAAAAGTAATATGACATTTTGTAAATTCAACAGTGTGGACTTCATGAATGATGCAAAAGTGTGAATATCAAAAAATTTGAAATGATGAAACCTTTTTTTGACATTTCGTGACAGGTCCTCTTCCACTCTGTATCTAAATCAATCAATTTTTCTTTCCATTCAGAACTTGTATATGAATTTTTGGTTAAAAATTTTTTTTTTTTTTTGCAATTTCAATGTTACAACTCAGGTGTAATTTTATTGGATTAGCGCAAGTTTTTATTTTTTTTTGCTCATTCTGTCATGGGAGTTTGTTCGATTGGACAAAATTCCGATGGGAAGGTAGGAGAACTACATAAGCAAGGTCATCATCAGTTGGCTTGACACCGCTTGTGACAACAGAAGAAAAAAACCCTGAAAATTCTCTGTCACTTGTCTCTTGTAGTCAGTTGAAAAGTTTAGAAGAGACAAGTTCTCCAATTAAAAGTATTTTATGAAAAAAATAATACTAAACTTTCAACTTAATTCTCTAATTGTCATAGTTTTTTGATTAGTAATTCATGCAAAAAGGAATGGATGCGTCTTCTTGGAACTGGGAATTATTATTTCCACCACTACCACGCCTCATCTTATTGGTAAGACCTGAGGGAAGGGGTTAAAAAATTTTGATTAGAAATTTCACTAAGATTGACAAAAAAAAATTTTTTTTTTAATTTTTATTGTGGATAAAATTTTTTTGGATTTATTGCTGATTTTATTATTATTAATGACTTATTGTTGTTTGTATTGTACCACAAGTAATACAAAAGGTAGACAGTTTTTATTCACAATAGACTTCAAAGAAGATAAAATTTAAAAATAAAATTAATTTTTTTTTTAATGAAGCGTTCTGAGATTCTTAGGTTCCGACAGGTTGTAATTTTGTTTAGGTTGCCAAAAAAAAAATTATCAAAAAAATTTTCACTCAAACATTTTATTTGTATTCACATAAGAAATAATCACAAAACTAAATTGAAAGTGGTATCAAAATTGACACCGTCAACTCCACTTATTTTTAAATTATTATAAAATTAAACAAATTTTTATAAAATTTCAAAATTTCAACTTACTGTGAAAACAGTCACTTTTTTTTTTTAATTATTATTGTATACAAACTTAACCAAAATTTAGTTTCTTTTGTAAATACCAAAAGTGATTTTCTGAAATTGATTCAAGTATTGAAATGAAAGTCACTTTTGTTACAAAAAATACTAAATTTTTGTTAACTCTGTACTTTCCAAAAATTTTATGACTTGTCCCAAGCGACACTAATAAAATTGACATTTGCTTCCACCTCTACAAATTGTTTAACTTTTTATAAACTTTAAAAAAAAAATCTTTTTTTTTATATGAAAAATTTACAGCTTAGTTGCATATAAGTCATACAGGTCTGAAAAAAAAAAAAAAAAAAAATATATTAGTCAGCTTTCAATTCACTATCAATGTTAACGTAACCCTTATTAATTCCAATCTTCTTACTTTTACCACTAATTTTAGTAATTTACATTAAAAAAATTACCAAAGGTAACAAAATTAACCTTAGAGCTGAATGAATAAAAAAAAACTGTCTATTATTGTTTAATTTTTCTTTTCCATTGTTAAATAATTATTAGTTAATTAAAAAAATTTTAAATTTAGAAATGAATAGAGTCGAAAGTACTTAAAAATATAAACTATTTTGGCATAGTATGTATAATATTTTATTTTTGTTTCTATTCCACAGCGTCCAGCTCTGGTGATGGCTGACGATTCAATAGAAGCTGAAGTACGTGGTGGTCCAAGTGGCGGCGTGACAAATACAGCTCGTAGTGACTCAATTACCTGTCCTGCATGTCATGTGACAGTGACAATGAGTCGTAGTTTAGAAGGACGACGACGTGTGGTCTGTCCTTACTGTCGAGCTACTTACAATCAACAAGATTCCCGAATGAGAGCAATTCCAAACGGTCGCGACCCACTCCAACATTTGGTACGGTCAAAAGTTTTATTCATTGATTAATGGATTTAATTCTCTGACACCTCCCAAAAAAAATATATATATATAAAAAAAAAAAAAAAGTAACAGATTGTATAAAAAGTAATTAAAAGTTGATATAATTTAGGACGTCGGACCAATTGGAAGTTTGCTGGTGGGACGTTTAGGGGGTGTCCGAGTTGGTATCCCTGATGTTCATGGGTTAATGTTTCATCCCGATTCCACTGTCTCTTGTACTTCTCTGCCACGTCTTTCCAAGGTACATGAATTGAACTTAATATTGATTCTTAACCTATTCATTGTCCAATTCTATTCTCATTTCACTCCCATTTTATCACCCGGGTATCAATTATTCAAAAACGTGAAAAGGTTTCAGTTTGAAATTACCTCGAAATATCATATAATAACACTCAATATATCTTAACTTCAAGTAGGGCAGTCCATGTATCAAGGCAACAGATATGACAACAAAAAAATTTTTTTTTTTTTTTTTTTTGGCACACATAGTTTCCTTTCATGTCCAATAATTTTTCAATAATTCCTTTGGTTCCAGTTGAGCAAAAGTTCCAGCGTGGAATTTCCCTTTTTCTTTCTCCTGTCCCTTGGTTACAACAATATAATCATTATTGAAAGTTATATAATTTTTGATCAAATTTTTTTTGATTAAATTTCAATAATAATAACAAAAAATTATGCTTTGTCAGGATCGAGTATCTAGATTTGAATCAGATTTGAGTGAGGATAGTTCGACAGTTGATGCAGGTCTTAGTGAAGTCGCTGAACAACTACTTCTTCGATATACTGAACAAGAAACTAATCGTGAAGAGTTCCTGTAAGCCTTCCAATTCATTGTTAATCCTATTGTTACCTTAAATTCATTAGTCTAAATTTTCTGAATAGGAAACCTCAAATCTTATTATTTTCTATTCTCTCTATTTTAGTCAAGCCGTTCGGCAAGCCACACAGACTGGAAACTATGGTGACTTACTTCGTTTTTATACCAGAACTTTTGAGTCTTATGCTGATATCTGTGCAACTTTTCGGGTAATAGACTACTACTATATTTCTAAATAATTATTATAACATTTATATGGTTTCTATATATCTTTTAAAAAAAAAAAAAAAAAAAAAGAAGATTTAGAAGACTTGTAAAAACCTTTAATTTTGAAATTTTCTCTGGTTTAAAAATAGGCTAAAACGAATGAGCTGGAAGAAGGTATGGATAGACAAGCCTTTCTAACACAGGATCCTCACCTTAACATGGAGTTCGTTTACTCCGTCAATGACACACTGAGGAACTCGGTAAAATTTTATCACACAAAGTTTCAACTTCCGGTTTCCGTTGTATCCGGTCTTTGATTTATTATTATTTTCACTCTCTCACTTTCTCTCTCTTTCTCTCTCGTTCCTTCGTTTAGCCTTCCGTCGTCCAAAAAACGGTTCTCAAGTCCGTAGTAAATGCTTTGTTGGATGAGAAGAGAAAGTAAGTCCTATTATATTTATATATATATATTTTTTTTGCTTCATGTGACATGAGACATGTGTCAAATGTCCATGTTTTTTTGTGGAAATGGCTAGGAATTATGTAGGATTAGTTGAATTGTCCATTAACTGCCCTCTTTTCACTTCCCTGTTTTATATTACCAAATAATAATATTCAAAATCAAATTCCCTGTCCTTGTCAGGAGTTTACCAAACCAAAAAAAAAATCAGACGGAATAAGTCCGTCATTTTAGGATTTTTAGACTAATTCTAAAGTAAATACAATAGATGGCTTTATCCAGGCTAATCTTCAATAAATCCAGACTATTTACACCTTAGCTTTCATTTTTCAATATTTTTTTTTTTCATCACGGATAGTGGAGCTAAAGAAATTTATATGATTCACTACTACTTACATTTAGTCCGTCTGTCCACTTGTGCTCATGTTGTTGTTTTTTTTTTTTTGTTAGAAATGATGGTAATAATATGTATGTTCTGATAACCCTTACTGAGATATTAACCAATGAGAACCATCTACAGAAGATTTATTGAACAATTTCAACCATTTTTTTATCATTAAAGTCTGATTTTAAGGTTACTATGGGTTACTATCTAGCTTTTTTTTTTCTTATACTTTTAGATTATATGCTAAGGATAAAGTTCGAGCCTTATTTGTGATACTGCAAAATCCTATATTTAATGCCCAATCATCTTACACCGTACTTGCTCACGTCCTGCGACATATCACTTCACTGCCCAACACTGACCATCAGATGCTCGTCCATTGGTTCCGAATGTAAAAGGATTATTGTGAATTTTCTTTTAAAGTTGAAAATGAGTTTTTTTGAATTCATATTTATTTATTTATTTTTATTTTTGTTAAGGTTGGAAGTAGGAAGACTTCGAATGCTTGTGAGACAATTGACTCAGTTTGTAACAATTCGTCAGTTCCCACCGGCAGATCGAACCCTACCGCCTTTATCAAAATCAAAATGGTGGATTCCCGCCGCTGCTCGTGTTCTAGCTCTACTGAGTAAGTCGAGACAAAAGACTTTAGACAGTTTTGGTTGTTTTTGACAAGAGTTGACAAGGGATATGCCTGTCACTTTCAGATGCGGCTAACAATGGTGGACAACCTGCACTCCTTCACTATACTGAATTTTACAACAGTGCTTTGGATCATGTTGACCTCATGCAAGAGTATTGGAAATGGCAAGCACCAAGTCCTGAAAGAGCAGGCCAATTCTCCGTACTTTTTTCCTTTTTTATTATCTAGATTCAAAAATTTATCAGTAATAATAATATTATTTGGCTTTAATTCAAAAAAAAAATTTTTTTTTTTTTTTAGTTTTGCCAATATCCGTTTATGCTGAGCATTGTTGCCAAACGGATTATTCTAACCAAGGTATTTTTCTATACTGTAGTACTAAACAAATTAAAAAAAAACTATATAAAAAAAAATTTCTTTTTTGAAAAAAAAAAAAAAGATTAATTAATTTTGTTTTGAAAGGATGCAGAACACCAAATGATTCTAGTTGCTCGAAGATCCTTAGTTGCAAAAGTAGCTCGTCATCAAACTCCCCAAATTGATATATTTTTCTTGAATATTAATGTTCGAAGGAATCACTTAGTAGGTGACTCTCTCAAAGAGGCAAGTGGTAATCAATTTTTTTTTAAAATTTATAAAAATTTGAAAATTCAATTTAATATGAAGTGGTTAATTGTGCTATTTTTTTTATTTTTTTTTTTTTGAAAAGATTGGTACAAAACAGAAAGATCTTAAGAAAAAACTTCGCGTTTCATTTGTGGGAGAACCAGGACTTGATATGGGAGGACTTACAAAAGAATGGTTCCTTCTACTTATTAGAGATATTTTTCAGGTGAGTTCAAATTTTGACATAAAAAAATCTGTTCAATTTAACATGAAAACTTTTTGAGTATTTTTATTTCTATTTTATATTTTTTATTTTAGCCTGAATATGGTATGTTTGTCTATTATCCAAATTCACGATGTTATTGGTTCAGTTTAGCTCAGCAAGGGAGTCTACGAGAATACAACCTCATCGGTAAATTAAAGTCTTAAAAATGGTATTGAAAAAAGACCCTTAGGCTATAGTAGTAGTGAATAGAGTAAATAAAAATATTTCTTTACTCTAGGTGTACTAATGGGTTTAGCGGTTTATAATTCAATTATTCTCGATCTTCATTTCCCATCCATTTGCTACCGGAAACTACTCTCACCTCCTGTAGTACCACCTTTGGAAAGTGCTGCTGTTGGTGTCACTAGAGATCCTTCCATTGAAGATTTAGCTGAAATTATGCCGGTAGGTTGTCTTTTTTATACTTAACCCATTGACCACGGGACTAGGCTTGTAAAATGAACATGAATTCTTAGTAAAAGTAAATGATTTCCAATTCTTTTCTCTATGTGAATGAAAGTAATAAGAAGAAAGTGTGTAGGAAATAATAGATTGAGAGATTCAAGATGAAACTTTTAAGCTAGATTAATAGAAAACTCTTTGGATTGGTGCGTGGTGATTGGTTTGTTTGAGTATTTATTTCTTCTAGGACGTGGCTCATGGATTGCGAGAACTTCTCAAATACGAAGGGAGTGTAGAAGAGGACATGAGTCTAAGTTTTCAGGTAAAAGTACTATATATATGTATATATATATAATTTTTTTTTTTGGACTGACTTTCTCCAAACTCTTTTTGACTAACTTTCTCCAGGCATCATTACAAGAGTATGACAGAATAATGACGTACAATCTCAAAGAAAATGGAGAGCACATCCTAGTGAGCAATAGCAATCGAGATGAGTATGTCAAGCTCTATCTCGACTGGGTCCTCAATACAGCCATTTATGCCCAATTTAGAGCCTTTTATCTTGGATTTCACTCTGTGACGGCATCTAATGCATTGATAGTAAGGCTAAAAGCTCTTTTCCGTTCTCTGCTTTTGTCTCCAAACACTTAAATCAACCCTAAACTTCCAAAACTACGATTCTATGAACATCCAGTTCATGAAAACTTAACCCCGACAAAATCAAAATCCGAAAACTAGTCCAAGAAAATCCAATACTTAAAATAAATAAATAAATTTTTTTTCTTTACAATCTCCAAACTTTTAAAAATCCGATATATAAAATATTTTCTTTATTCAAAATTTTGTGCTGTCGTTCCCTTAGTTTAATCTTATAACTTAATTCCAATTTTTTTTTTTAATTTTTACCAAAAAAAAAAAGCAACGAATCACAAAACTTGATGATTTTCAAAGTAATTAAGTAAGGTCATACATTGGTCAATACGTACTATAATATGAGACATATGGGGTAGGAACCAGTTACCCAATAATTACTTTGATTATTCTTAACAATCGTTTTTATTTTTTATTTTTTTCATTTTTGTATCTCAAGTTTCTCCACCCAAGGGAGGTTAAAGGGTTAAATTTTCCCATAACTAAATTTTTAGGGGTAAAATTAGATCGGGGGTGTATTTTCCGGTGTTGGATGTTAATATTATGTGAAAGTCTTAATTCTTGTTGGGTAAAGAGACTTAAGTCCTACGATTTCAATTACATTTCTTTGGCCTGATTCGGTGAGGATGTGTCACCATAGAGATGTCTAGGACTCTCACTCGTCGCCAAAGAACAACAACGTGGTCGCCCAAAAGATTCTGACATTATCATAAAGTTTGATTTTATGATGCCTTGATCCGCTTCTCTTCCTCTGTTTGCAATGAGCTTAATATGCAATAACTTTCACCACCAAAATCAAATGGTTGCATTAATGTATAGACTCAGCTTCTGCCTCATGCTTTTCCACTAATCCTACTTACCCCTGCTTTCAAAATACGTAATATTACTCCGTTTTCTATCCTTCCTCAACGCTCATTGGTTCATTTTTTTTTTTTTTTTTTTTTTTTTATATCAGATGCTTCGACCAGAAGAAGTAGAAATGCTTGTCTGTGGATCTCCAACACTTGATTTACATGAACTAAGGAAAGTTACTGAATATGATGAGTATCGTCCTGATGACAGAGTAATCCAGTAAGTTAATCTAAAATTAGAAGAAGAAGAAATATATAGTAGAGATATAATTAGTAAATAAGATATCCTTGGGATATACAATAGGGACTTTTGGTCAGTAATCACCTCTTTACCACTCGAGTTACAAAAGAAGTTCCTTTTGTTTACCACCGGAAGTGACAGGATCCCTGTAGGCGGTATGGGTGAAATGTACTTCAAGGTAACTATAACTTCTGACTCAACTGTGTAAACTGTGACATGAAAAGAAAAAAAAAATTTTTTTTCTTTTTTCTTGCTACAATTTATCTAGATTTCAAGAATGAGGGATCGTGATGAGAATTTACCGGAAGCTCACACTTGTTTCAATCAATTAATTCTGCCTGACTACCCTACAAAAGATGTTTTAAAGAAAAAACTCACTATTGCAATTTCTAATGCTGAAGGATTTGGACTTGAATAGAAGTACCCTGAGCCCTTGGATATTCTACCGTCTTTAGACTATGATTAGAAGGAGACAAATTGATTTATGACTAAAAAATTTTACTTTTTTTTTTTACTTTTTTTTTACTCACTTTTTCTTTTTACGGACGTCTTATAGCTTTCTCCGCTTTCTTCTTCCGGCTCTTATGTAAATTTTTCAAGTGTTCCGCTTTCACTTTTTCTAAAGTTTCTATTCTTTTAAGAAACTCAGGAGGACTTCAAACGACAGAATCAAATCCAAAGACTCAAAATCTAAGAATTGACTTTCAACATCCGTTTTTTAACCTTAGGTTTTGCAATAATATTACCTCTTTCAAGTGGTCGACTTCCGCCTTTAAGGTTACAACCTTATAACTAACGACTATAGAGTAGTCGATGGATATAAGATTATTCTATTTCCAGTGAAAATTTTCTGTCTTATAGTCATTATGGCCTAATGAGTTAATGACTTATTTTCGCATGTTACATTATGCTCATTCAAAAATTATATCTTGAAAATTGGCTCTTATAACCAATATTATGGTTTTATAATACTTGATTTTATTATTATGTTCACTACTGTACCTAATTTTTAGGTTTTTGTCTCAGAATTGTGTAAGTACTAACCTAAATCCATATCCGAATATGACAATTGGACCAATCAAAAAAAAAAAAAAAAAAAAGGCGACTAGCTCTAAGTTTTACCCAACAGCANAAAAAAAAAAAAAAAAAAAAGGCGACTAGCTCTAAGTTTTACCCAACAGCAGCAGAAAAACAAAATTAAAAAATAAACTACTAGCAGCATTTGGTACTAAAAATTTAGGATTATAGACCGATAAAATCAAAATTTGTTTCAGAAAATTTAATTTTGAGCAGTATTTTTATTTATTTTTTTTTTGTAACAATGTGTCTACAGTTTTAGTCGTCTGTACTACCGCCAGAGTATCATTGTACATTGTCTAAAATAAAAATTATGTAATGTCCACTTGTCACGCCGCTCATTATAAGTCAAGTGTCTCTTTCTTTATAATTTAATCTTAAACCCGANATGTAATGTCCACTTGTCACGCCGCTCATTATAAGTCAAGTGTCTCTTTCTTTATAATTTAATCTTAAACCCGACGACATTTAATTTCTTAATTAAAAATTATAATTAATTCACTGGATCTCAATACAAGTGTGTCTAATAAGTTACATCATAAATTACGATAGTGGAGTATGAGTCTTATCAAATTTAAAGGNCTCAATACAAGTGTGTCTAATAAGTTACATCATAAATTACGATAGTGGAGTATGAGTCTTATCAAATTTAAAGGGTTGAGGATATGGGTCAAAGTTCAACATTGAATCATCTGGACACAAATCATGAATGTTTTGTCCAAAAAATTACAAACTTTAGTAGCAAGTAGTTATTACCTAGTAGTNATCTGGACACAAATCATGAATGTTTTGTCCAAAAAATTACAAACTTTAGTAGCAAGTAGTTATTACCTAGTAGTAGAACTTTTATGAAAAATTAAAATTAAAAAACAAAGACAAAAAAAAATACCGAAAAATTAGTGTGTACCCTACTGACCCTTAGTACATAGAAACACAATACACACCTTCTCTTCGCCTCTGGTAGTTTTCATATTTTTTCCGGAAGTACAGCTTCTGTTGACATTGGCTATTGTTCCTACTAGTTCCAAAGTTCAAAAAAAAAGACCACATTTGTTTTGAAATTGACCATTGTGTATGTAGTTGGTTGTTCAACCATTGGTATGAGTATGAATAGTATTTCATTCCATTTCCCATTGTTTTTTGAAAAAATCTTTGGGTACATAAAGTGGTTGGTTTGGTAAAAGGATTTTGAAAAGCGTAGATTTTGTTAAAGTTTTCTCCCAATGGAAAAAGGAAATCCATGAATTTTCTCTCCTCTTCCTGAGTGAAAGTAAATGAAGCAGACGAGACCGGAAGTGAAATAACGGGCTTTCTCACTACAGACTACTCCTAGTATTATTAAGTAAAAAAAAAAAAATTTAAATCTAAATCAAACTCAAAATGCAACAGTTATCTCTACAATGAAATTGAAAATTGGAACAAATTTCCATCATTGTCTCTATGTTCAATGTCTCTGAGAAAAAAAAATACGTTGACATTGGTCTCACTATCAGTGACAATACAGAGAGTCAGAGACATGGTTACTACTACAACTATGAGGAGTGACAAGTGTTGGACAGTCTGAGTAAAATGACAAATGGTTATTCATAATTATTTAAAAAAAATCCTCCATGTCAACACTTCCAACTCATTAGACAGACCCACCCTCTCCTCCCACCCCAAAATTCATTTCCGAAATTTTGGAACCCATTAATTCTAAAATTCAATTCTCACCTGAGTTTTTTTTTTTTTTTTGAGATTCGAGACTTTTAGTAGTTCGAATCTACTAATAACATTCTGCCTCACCTCTACGAACATGTCTCAAACCTTTGTAAACTCGGAACCACAGACTCTGTGGCCTGTGTAAACAATCTCCTGAACAAGTGAACATGGACCAGGTGTACAGTGTGGTAAATAAATCAACCGTCCTACAGTGTACTCATCTCCTGTCCCTCATCACTCTCCCAGTACCATCTTCTCCTTACTCAGTTTCGACCTACAAGAAATATTTAAACATTTTTTTTTTTTTTTTTTTACAAAATCATCACCTCACTCAACTTCCCAAAAAAAAAAGTCTCACTTCCTACGGAAGCAAAACAAATATCAAGAAAAGTTGTTTCATTCGGATGACCTTTGGAGTACATTTCAAGATCACACTTTTAACCAATAATATCACTCACCTCATGGGCAAAAAGGTATACTGATAGTGCCGAAATATCTTCCGTTTCAATAAACAATCTACCAAAATAATAAATTGAGTCCTAAAACTACCAAACTTTTATGCTCTTAACACCTCTCTGGGATTCAAGACTTTTTTGTAAGTCATAAAATGAGTAGTCGATGAAACTCACCTTCAAACCTTGACTTTCTTCAACAATGAATCCTTAATTTAAAGACTTAATTCTTTTTTTTTTCAATTATACTTTTTATTTTAGACCAACTGTCAGAAGAAGACTGACAGTTTTTTTTTTTTTTTTAAATATGACAGGTTTCAATCAGAATTAAGAGACAGAGAATGGTTATAGTTTCAATCATGACTTAATTAAACTGGATAAAGAGGGAAAGTTTCACTTGACACTCTCTCAAAATGGAAGAGGTCATTGAACATGGGTAGAAAATTATTATTTATTATCAACTAAACAATACGATTGTTGTGAAAAGTAAGGAAGAGTGGAGGAAGGGAAGTGGGGGAGGGGGGGACGGTGGATATGATAGGTGACCGGCTTTTGTCCTGCTACCCTACTTTGAACTGATGAGTTACTAGATATGAATTCAAATGTTTCCAGAGTCCCGTAGATTCCCAGATGTCTGTATTTTACATGAATTGAGTGAGATTTAGTAGATTTGTAATCAGATGTTTCATTAAATTGAGCATAATCATTTCAAAACTTCTGTTAAAGGGAGATAGAAGTTTTGAATTTGTTGATTACTCCATACCTCATCTCATCCATGTCAAATTTGAGATATTAGATGAAAATACAATTAACAAGTGGTTAGGAAATTATTCGAGCAGATTTTTATCAATTCTACACAGTTTGTACTCTCAACAACGTGAGAATTTACATAGTTTTTTATTTATTTTTTATTTTTTCTTATTATTTCAAATTACTTTAGAATCAAGAACGGTGTTTGGAAAAGATTTGATAGTAACAACTTGTTACTATCAAGAAGTGATTGAAAAGTAGTTTGAGTTTTTGGATCCATAGGAACAACGACGACGACGACGACGACGGTGGTAGTGACTAGTGAGTGAGAGAGATTTTTTTTTTTTTTAAAGTCCCCGCCCAACTTTTCAAACTGTCCAACAACATTTAGAAATTTTGATTGTCGATGAGGCCATAGGACAGTTGAAGGTTCGGTGGAAGCAGGAGCGTTTTTTTTTCGTCTTCTACCATATCCCAGTGTAGTGAAAAGAGAAAGGTTGGAGTGAAAAGTGAAGCTTGGATGGTTGAGAAGATCCGGAATAAGTTGTTAGTTGGATAGATAATGGAGAGAAGACGGATCTCAAGCCCTCAGTTTCATCTCGGGGTCTCGAGAGGTATGTGCCCAAATTCTGTGTCAGGTCCAACAAAAAAAAAATAAAATCTAGCACCCATTGACTTAGTTATTAGTGAGAGAACGGTCGAAGTCATTCTCCTCATCACCGTGGGAAATCAAGAGGAGGTGAGGCTTGTGACGGTGGTTGTTAAATCCTAGAGGGGGGTTGGAAGAGACCTCGGGTTGGGTTAGAACAGTAGTACTCTATGACTAGCACTCTTATTACATCTTCTAAAATCCTCATCCAACAACATTCTACACATGTAAGTCCCATTTACTCCTACTCACTATTGTCATGTCAATGGTCCATTGTTTTATTCCGAGGATCATCGAAGGACTCATTTATCTAATGAATCAATTGATTATGACTAGGAGGTCAAAGAAATTTATCTTCCTATCAGAATAGATTATTTTGATAAGCTTTAACATATTTTACTCTAATCATTTTAGTTAGCTTCCAACTAAAAACTTTTCATCTAAATACTTAATGGATTCAAGAGGACTCCGTGAGTAATTTTAGTCACTCAGTTGTCATTGTTATTTTCACAAACCCTTTAATAGTATTCCCTAGAAAATGAGAGGTATTATATTTAAGTTAAGAAGAAATTTGATCTGAAATTTTAAGTGAGAGAAAGACATAGTACGAACGGTGACTTAAACTCATCTTCTCTACCCGACTTGTCAGGAAAGTGACGAGGGTTTACTGACATAGAGACAAGACTCCTTCTTATGATTTTTTCTGTTTAATTATTTTGAAAAAAATATATATACTATTTGGAAGTTAGTTTGGTTGAAGGATTGTAGTTTAGTTTGAGAAAGTACTGAAAGCCTGCCAATCCAGTGGTTGTTATTATTATTTTTAGTATTGGATTGACAGAAAAGAATATTTTTTATTTCTCTGACTTCCGGTTAACTCTTAAGGGATTTATATATTTGAGTATATATTGGATGGGACTCTATAAAACTTGGGATGTGTTAAGTCCGTTACTTTTAGGAGATATTTGAATCCGAATGGAACCTTGAAGGGATTATGGAAAGTATCTTTTGTTCTTTTCCAGGTTCAGTAGCTTCCGTCGTTGGAGCCATGTCTGGAAGTGTAGTGAAAAATGGAAATGACTCTCTCAACGAAGATCAAGAAGTAGAGAAAATTGGAGATGAGAGAGTTGTCGACTGTTGGATGTTGAGTACCTCTGGTTCCTTCGTTTCTTAATTCCTAATTCGGAGCTTTTGAACTTGAGAAGCAGGAATCATCGAACCGGATGGTGATAGGGATGTTTGAGTGATTAGAATGGGAGAATTTGGGATTAAGGACTCTCTCACTCTCATTGGAGCCCTTTAACCATAAAGAAAAACTTGGTCTAAAAGTTCTGTAAAGTATGGGTTCTAATTGGCCTCAGGACTACTTTGAAGAAGAAGAGACTTTTCCATCCAATTCTTCATTCATCGAGTTACTCGACTCAAACACTACTTTTACTATTCAATCTAATTCTACTCAAGAGGTATGGAATTCCAGCAGTATGAATACTATTGGACTTGCTATACTTTTAGCAAGTTTTTGTGCTGCTACAGTTTTTGGTAACTCTTTAGTAATACTTGCTGTAGCCCGAGAGCGCTACTTACATTCAGTAACAAACTATTTTATAACTTCCCTTGCTGTTGCTGACTGTCTCGTGGGTTTGGTTGTGATGCCATTTCAAGCAATATTTGAAACTATGGGTAAAAGTTGGATATTTGGAGAATACTGGTGTGATCTCTGGCATTCCTTGGATGTACTTGCAAGTACAAGCAGTATTTTACATTTGTCAGTGATATCTTTGGATCGTTACTGGGCCATTACTGATCCCTTCACTTATCCATCTCGAATGACCAATACAAGGGCTTGTTTTCTCATTGCACTTGTTTGGGTTTGCTCAAGTCTTATCTCCTTCCCTGCGATTCTCTGGTGGCGAGCTGTACGCGACCATCCAATCAAAGATCTCACATGTCCCTTCACTAATGATCTGGGCTATCTCGTCTTCTCATCAATCATATCATTCTTTTGCCCACTTTTTGTTATGGTATTTACTTACTACAGAATATACAGAGCTGCTGTGGAGCAAACCAGAAGTTTAAAACTAGGCACAAAATTATGTACTGATGGAGATGTAGAATTAACACTACGGATTCATAGAGGGGGTGGAGCTAATTCAACTTCTACACCCAATCCAACATCTTCAGAACCATTAGGTCGAATGCAATCCAGTTTTTGTAGGACTGCTCATCGACAAAATTCTGAAGATGGTGATAGTGATATTGGACAAATTTCACTTCTTAATCAACTCCAAAGTGACAATGGTGCTTCTATGGCTAGAAATAGTTCAGTACGTGTTGTACCAAAAAATTTAAAAAATTTTAGTATTAGTCGTAAACTTGCAAAATTTGCAAAAGAAAAAAAAGCAGCAAAAACGTTAGGGATTGTTATGGGTGTCTTCATAGTGTGTTGGTAGGGATATCTATGGATCCATGCTACGGGGTTGAAAAGAGAAAAGTCAAAATGTAGTTTTACAAGACTTTTGGCGTCAGTTTTCAAAACTTAACTTTCCTCATCCGTTCTACTTTTTTCTACTAACCAATAGGAAGAAATTCAACACGAAGAAGTGTTAAAATTTACATACGCTCAAGTCTCCTAGTCGATGGACACTACAAACATCCAGCTCAATTCTAACTCCCCGCCTTTTTATTTTATTCATTCAGAATCAAATTTCCATAATTTAGGTCCTGGATCGGATTAACCCTCAGTGTATGGAATGAAAAACAAAAATTTCTAAAAAAAAAATTATTTTTTTTTTATTCGTAAAACGCGCCCTCATTAGCACCATTTTACGATACGTTAAGACCCTTGATTGATTTATTCTACATCCAAAATCAACTGCCTTGGAACAAAAAAAAAAGAGAAAAATGTTACTAATCCACTCACTCAAATTTAGTACACGAGAAGTTAGTACAAGAAGCTACCAAAATTATTGGAATAATTAGATCACATGACAAATTTCTCAGGGTTGCCTTTGCCTATCGTCATTTTGAATTGATGCATTTCTCCCTACTTTTTATTTCAAATTCAAAGTCGTTTATTTCAATTTTGGACTTATATAATTTTTAGGAATGATAAATTAAATTTTCACTCGTTTAGGATAATTTCCCGGTGGTCATTTTTCCTAATATACATTTTCCCAGTATCAATTTCTGATTATCTAATATTAACCCTTTGAGTTCTAGGAGATAATTTTGAATTCCTTTTGCCCGGATTGATTAATTCCGGTTGAATTAATGAAAATGACCAAATCCGGAACCTGATAGAAATAAGTAATGTACATTTTGAGTAAATATAATCCCCTGTAACATGGATCTAAGTCTAATAACTTGTTGTGTCTGTGTGGGTTGCCATTCTTTGTGACGAACTTACTCTCCGGATTTTGTTCAACTTGTCTCAACAAAGCAGAACTTGTCACCGACATTGCTACCTGGCTTGGATGGATCAACTCAGGTCCAGTTCCCATCAACTCCGCCGTTACCATGACCAATCAACTTTCTTTTACAGGATTTACCTTTATCTTTCGTGCAATCTCTCTTGACAAACTTTTCCAAACAACCCCCAAATATCCTATAATTCTTCCGAAAAAAAAAATTAATAATGTCCAAAGAGATGATAAATCTTTCTCAAAGGCTAAACCGCATGTTCGAAATTGGTTAGAAACATCAGAGAAACAACTTTCTAAATTAACAGCTCATGCAGCAGGCTTCTTAAGGATGTTCTTAAAGAGAAAAAAAAATAATGGATAGATTATATTTTTTTTAAAGAAAGTTATGATTTCGTTGAAGCATTTCCGGTTGAGTTGATGGGAAAGTAAAACCGTAGGAATGAACCCTGTCATCTATGCCTGTTGGAGTCGAGATTTTAGAAGGTAAGCACGACACTTTGATACATTTCATTTTTTTTTTCATAAAATATGTACTAAAAGATTAGCGTGCAAAAGTCTTTGACGTGGTTCTTAATTGAATTGGCAATTTACCAATTTTTTAAAATAGAAAATCATGAACTTTAATCTGTTACATGATTAATTTTAAAGTNAATAATGGATAGATTATATTTTTTTAAAGAAAGTTATGATTTCGTTGAAGCATTTCCGGTTGAGTTGATGGGAAAATAAAACCGTAGGAATGAACCCTGTCATCTATGCCTGTTGGAGTCGAGATTTTAGAAGGTAAGCACGACACTTTGATACATTTCATTTTTTTTTTCATAAAATATGTACTAAAAGATTAGCGTGCAAAAGTCTTTGACGTGGTTCTTAATTGAATTGGCAATTTACCAATTTTTTAAAATAGAAAATCATGAACTTTAATCTGTTACATGATTAATTTTAAAGTAATTGGAAATTATATATATATAATATTTATTTTTGTCAATTAAGAGTTTCCGAAGGCGTCGGAGGGTTCCTATGACAGGGAGTTCCGAAACTCGTTTAGATGCAAATATATTGAGAAAGGAACCTTTAGGTTATTTTCTTAAAAAAAATGCTACTTTCCAAAGACTTAATTTCCAATTTTTTTTTATGTACAATTTATAAAATTAAACATTTAAAATTAGAGTAAACGTTAAATATAACCAAGAATAAGGTGAAACTCAAATTAAGTTGATTCAAATTATGATTGAAATTACTATATTTGAAATACTTTTTTTTTTATATATATTTTTGAACGTGAAATTTGTAGGAGTAAGGCAGATGTTGCCAACTGTGTTATTTCTATTTTATTTCTATATAAACTAGGTTACATTTTCTTAAGTTCAAGGTGAGCCCAAAAATCCTTGTATATTTAGGGTTAAACAAAAAATTTAGAAAAGTTTTTTTTTTCTTCTTTTTTTTTTTTTTGGTTTCTGAAAATATTCAACAGAATTTTAGCCAATGAAAACATATGTAGGAAAAATTCATACAATCTAACGTCAAATCTAATTCATAAAAAATGTTCAAATTTTATCCCAAGGTTAAAATTGAAACTTAAGTATTAAACTTATGAGAGAAGAAGAGCTTAAGTAAAGTGTCAATAGTAGATTCAAGGCAACAAGAGTTTTCCTAATGTTATTTTTAAAAAGAATAGATTTAAAAAGAAAATCTTTACGTTTTTTTTTTTATAAATTTTAACCAAAAAGCTAATGAAAATGAGGGAAATCTTAAAAATCTAATTCTAATTGGTTAGATTCTAATGGATAGAGTAACCTTTCATTTCCAACTTTCTTCCCACAAATTCAATGCTTTCATCTGGAAAAGTTAATAAAAGCTCAGAAATTTTGGCTAACCAAGAAACTACTTAGGTCCTGTTTTACAAGAATTTATCTATTAAAATTAACCCAAGGAATTAATTCCTCTGTATTACATGAGAAGGAATGTAAACCATCACTCTCTTTCACTTTCTTCATTTTCATTCCTTTGAAATGGTTAGAAAGAAAAAGCTTAGTTTCATGAATTTAAACTTACCGTAAAGTCTCTCAATTGAATAGATCCAAAATTGAAGAGAAATATTCAACTAAGGATACTTTAAATATACAACCTTGTGTCCAAAAACTTACATCAATTTTATATTTAAATGAAACAATTTCTAAGAATTTTATTTTAATTTCTAATTCCTTGACAACTACTTGTTAAAAAATTATAAAGGCCTCAACTTAGGTTTTACATCTCATTTATAATATTCAATACTATTATTTAAAATCATTAGCTATGCTATGAGTAAGAAAGTGGATCTTATGATTATCTCAGCTTACATTGAGCTAGGTGTTGACATTATAAACGATCATACTTTAAGACCTTACTCTAACTCATAAATTTTGAACTTATATCTTCCAGACAATATATTTCCATTTTCGATACGATGGAAAAAGAATTATGAGCTTTAAAAATCAATACCAACCTGTAACGAAAGATTTATAAAAGGTTTCAATGAAACCAGATTTGGGAACAAAAACACAATTTATTTATATATACATATATATATAAATATAATTTATAAATAACCTTTTATAAATAATTATTGTAAATGTAAATAAATTTGAAATCCGATTTATACAGTGCGTTCGAATAAGAAAGCGAACTTCCCGCAAAATAATTTCAGAAAAATATTAGAAATTTACAAATTTTAGACTTGAGCACCTCAACTTTTCAAATAAGGAACATGTTATGTTCTCAATATCATAATTGCTAAATAATTTTTTTGATAATCAAATTAATTCAAATTTCGGTAACAATGCCCAACTATGTAAATTGAGATTATGAGCAGAGCAAGTTAAATATTATGAGTCCAATTTGTTTTCGTCTACTGACAGATACGGATAGTCGTTATGATTTAGGTGTCATTTTTATTCTTCATTTCTCTTTCTCAACATTAATTTAATGAAATTAGTTGTTTAAAAATAGTTTATATTTGTTGCAACAGACGAACAACTCTATCAAGTTTAGTTTCTGTAATTCCTAAATTAATTCAAAATGGAACATCTGTTCAAAGCAAGTAGTCGTCAGCGGTAAATTTTGGTAAGAGTAAAACATCCGCTGATTGTATCAGCCCTGTGTATCAGCCCATTTCACTAATGTTAAGGTTAAGTTAATATTTTAGGAGGCAATAACCTGATACAATCAGCGTACGGTGCTTTACTTCGAAGTAACATTTCGTTAGCAGTATGAAATTGTCAACCATCATGGGTTGAAATATTTTAAATTTGAATCCAAAATACTAGATTTACGACATTTTACCTGACTGAACATTTTTTCAATGATTTTTTTGTTTTCCCCATTTTCACATAAACAATCAACGCAAAAAATTTCAGAATGATAAACCAGCTACTGTGCAAATGTCTAATTGTGTATAGATTTTGAATTATTTGGGATTTCAATGCGCGGGAAGTTCGCTTTCTTATTCGAACGCACTGTATTTAAAAAAAAAGTGATATTTAAATAAAAATAGTCAAATAAATAATTGGATTCAAATTCAAATTTAAGAATTTAAGAATAACTTCAAATTCAAATTTTTTTTACAAAAAAATAAATAAAAAAATAATAATAAATAATATTGAATTTAGTATAAAATTCAATAATTATTAATAAATGATTTATATACCGTTTGATTCAATCAATGATTAAAATCTTTTTAATTTCAACCTCCAACCCTGGTTAAAACCAACCTTATGAAAGTCTTATTATATTTTAAAAATTAGAAAAAATTCAAAGTTCAATTTAAACCTAATTTTTTCAATTTATAACGTTTAGGTCACTAAAATATATGATTATAATGCTCAAATCGGACAATTTAGACAAAAAATAAATAAATAAAGTATAAATATAAAAATTAAAAAAAAAAAGTTCTTTTCTTCAACTATTTTGACTTTTGTTCATTCTTCAATTTTTTTTTTGAAATTTACAGTTTCAATTACAATTTTTCAATTAAACGGTTTACCTCAATTCCTGAAGAGTCTAAATTTGAGTTGAGGTTATAAATTATTATAACCTTTGACCACTATCACTATTACTAGGTCCTAACGATTATATTTAGGAGAAAGGAGATTCATAAATTTTATCAACAATGGACAGAAGCAATAAGAGAAAGAATTATGACTTTCATAAAGTGGAGTTTTTAAAAGGACAGAAGAAGAAGAAAAAGTAAAATATTGAAGATTGTAATAATTATTGTATGTGTGAGGAGTTATGGGGTTGAAGAGTTAGATGTAAAGAGAAAGTAGAGAAAGTGATCCTTCTATTGATAGATTCATAAAGCTGAATTGGGAGAATTGAGCCAAAAATGTATTTAATTGGTTCGAAGATTAATGTCGAGGGGTTTGACTTGTCTTCAGAAAAAGTTTGAGACCTTCAAAACCTGGCGGTGGTGGGACGGAGGTGGTTGATAAATTAATTTGATAGTAGTAAGGAGTAAAGTGTGGGTGAGGTCAAAGGGATGATGATTGAAGAGCTGACCACTAATCACTCTTTCAGACGTTTGAACTCAAAGGGAAAATTCTTTTTTTTTAAACCTCCCGCTCATCTTTCTCAATCACTTCCACTACTCTCTGTCTTCTAGTTATTTCCTAAACAAACTCAATCATCCGTACAACTGTCTAAACCAACAAACTCAAATCAAAGCATTTACAAACTTACCTCTTCTTTCAAAAAGTTTAACCTTATATCTTCTAAGGTAAAAGTTGGTAATAATCTATGGAAAAGTCTATGTTGGACTCGTTTTTTTTTTTTTTTTTTTTATCCATATTTTTTATATTAAAATTTGAAAATGTGTACCGAGGCGATTACAAGATGAACCTTTTCATAATTTTCTTTTGAAAAAAAAGAGAAAGTGGCTTCCCTTTGTCATTCGTTTTTTTTTTTCACAACTTTACTTTATAACTTTCTCTAGAAGATGCTTCTTATTGGGTTTAGAAGTAATAAAGCCATTGCAAGAGGAAAAAATTGTTTGTACAGGATTACCACAATTTTTTTATATCCATGGTAACGCCACTTTTTTTTTAACTTACAAAGGGAAGCCAACATATCGAATTAAGAGCAGAAATTTCATTAATCTAAATTTGGATCATATGCTCATGGGACAAAAAGTTCAAGGTTGTGCTTGTCTATGTTCTAAGAAATTTTGACGGAGAGTAGTATATATTATTTCTTAAGTTTGAGTTTGTATTAATTAATAAAATAAATTTTTTTTTTTTTGAATTAATTCATCAACAATTAAACATAAATCATAGGTCGAGGGTTTTGAGTTTAAAGAACTTGGTATATATTTATATATATATATGTATATATATAATTTTTTTAATTGTGTATAATTTGATTAGATAATTCTCACTCCACCAATGTCAATGTTTCTACCAACAATGAGGTCAGTGTTGGAGATGAGATGTATTTTTGATACCCTACTTTTAATTATTTTAATAAAAAGTGGTGAAAGGGTGGAAAATTTAGGACTCATCACCCTGTACATTGATTTATTATTATTATTTATAATGTTTTAAGTAAATTGCAAAATCCTTTCACTGTNATATAATTTTTTTAATTGTGTATAATTTGATTAGATAATTCTCACTCCACCAATGTCAATGTTTCTACCAACAATGAGGTCATTGTTGGAGATGAGATGTATTTTTGATATCCTACTTTTAATTATTTTAATAAAAAGTGGTGAAAGGGTGGAAAATTTAGTACTCATCACCCTGTACATTGATTTATTATTATTATTTATAATGTTTTAAGTAAATTGCAAAATCCTTTCACTGTTTCTCTATCGTTTTTTTTCTTTTTTTTTTTTTTTTTTTTTTTTTTTTTNTAATATTTTATTTTATACTCACAGATTTTTGGACTGTGTTTGACTTTCTCATAATGGAATTGGGTGACCTTAAAATTAGTAGGATGGATATGGTAATTTTGTTCCTATCAGAATTTGATTAAAGTTGCAAGGAATCGTAACAAAATGCCTAAAAGCCAATGTTTTCGTATCTTTCGACAGAGAAAAGAGTAGCGAATTTTCACTATTTAACAAGTATTGGAGAAATTTTATGTTTTTTTTTTTTTGTCAAAGGAAAGTCATTTAACAAAAAGTCCGGAGACAAGGGAAGAACGTAAAGAGTGCTTTCTCTGTTCTCTTTTTTTTATTTATTTATTTATTTTTTTTTGAAGTGATCTTGTTGACAAGACTTTTGTTCCATTTAAAAGTTGGATGTATCCAAGAACAGAACATGTCTCCTTGATGAAGCACTATACTAAGCTCTTCTCTCGATTTTTCATTACTTGATCGTGTATTGTATTACAATGAATTTTCCTAATGTTTTCTTCTTATACATAGCTACGAAAACGTGTAAGTTGTGTAGGAGAAAGTACTTTCTCTTCAATCTAATTTCTTCTCACTTTATCCTCTCCTCATTAATAAGAGATGTCCCGACGTTAAATTTTTATAAACGTTCAATTTTATCCACGAATTTTGAATTTTTTTTTTTACAGTTTTACACAATGGTTAAAGTTTTTCACTACTCAAGAAAGTTTACTTTCTTTTTCCTCAATCTTTTTTAAATGACGGAGAAATTTAACTTGTCAGGAGACATTTTATCAAGGAAACATTTTACAAAGTTATATTGATGTATCCAATATATTTTACATAAAAAAAAATTTTTTTTTTTACTTTTTTTTATTTGCTTAATTCACTATACACCATATGAGACTTAAGAGATAGTGACGAAAGTGAGTAGTGAAAAAAGGTTGAAACACTCTGTACATAAGGTAAATGGTTGTAAAAATAAAAGTTTTAGTTGGAGTTCGAGGCGGGGTCCCTAATTGACCTATAATTACATCAATTTGGTCAAGTTTATGACAAAAACCGATTGGTAGAACGATATCTTTTCCCACAACCATCGTTTCCACTGACTGGCACATGACATGATGAACCATGTTCGTGTTTTCTCGAAAAATCAAAAAACTATAAAAAACCGAGACAAGCGGAGCTTTGCTCCAAAAAAAAAAAAAAAAAAAAAAAAAATCTAAAAAAGTATTATGTTGTTCACCCCAAAATTGACATATATTTTATACGAATGGGTTCATATTTGTACGTGCATGTCAGAGGAGATCAGTCTAAAAATAACAGAGAGTAAGACGTTATTCTACACTGACAGACCAATAACTCGTTGTTAATTCTGACTCTGGAATTAATGTTTGTAATATATTCAAAAAAAAAAAAAAAAAAAAAAAAAAAAAAAAAAAAACTCAAAAAAAGTACAATGTGTTTTAAATTTTTAAGAAAATTTGAGTACCCATGTGATAACTTTTAAATGTAGCTGTAGTTCTAATCCATAATAATCTAATCACGTCGTCCTAGTGTATTGAGAAGGAAATTCAAGTCAGCAATAATAGAACATGTCCAATATTTAGAAGAATGAATGAATGAATTTCTAAACTTAATCATCAATTTATGTCAATTTCTGCAAATATTCTCAAGATGTGTGAAATTGTGTAAAAGTGACATCTTTTTGGGGAGTTGTTGACAATGTGGAATGAATGAGATTGACTTTAACTTATACGTTCTGCTGTAGGTGTGAAAAAAAAAAAAAATAATAACCAATCTGTCTTGAATTCAATATCCAATACGTTAAAATCCAATACTTGAGTTAAGTTGATTCAATCAGAGTATCAGAGTTAAGAAAAGTAAATGTGTAAAATGGATCCGTTGTTTAGCACTTACTAACATGATATGACGCATTATGTAGCTAGTACTTATTCAGTTCAATATATACAATTACAAGATGAAATCTCACTAGATTGTTATTAGTAATGGTCGGCTAATAGTAAACCACCAATCACAAGTCCTCATGACTCTAGACTACCATCATGGTTACCTTTCAGTAAAATTATTACTAAATTCAGATGACTCAAATAATGAATTTTAATTCTAGTAACTCTTACCAATTGACTCGGAAAAGGATTACTTAAATATTTTGATCCTATTGAAAGTTAACACATTCTTGAAAACGAGTTTCTTAAGAACTGGTTTCACTTTGTCAGTTTTTTTGAGAAACTTGGTGAAAGTAGATATCCAAATATTTGGTGATGCCTGTAAACTTTATGAAAAAAGAAGGTAAAACTTTTGGGGTAAATTTGAATTATTTTTCTAGTTTTTTTATTTTTTGTTTTTTTAAAATAATTATTATTTATTTTTGATTCCAGAGCTTTTGGAAGGATCTTGTGTGCTTGCTGTCCAAATAGGATTCGAAAACAATACCGACCAGGCGGTCTTCGGCCACGCTTAGCAAGACTAACTCAGGTGAGTATGGATTTCTGATAGGGCGGGAAAGTAAGAAAAGTAACCAACCTAATTCAACAATTGAGAGAAATGGACTCTTCGAATGATCCCAAGAGTATTATTGGTTCCCAGAACTTTCTTTTCTTTTTTTTTTTTAAGAGAAAGTAGATAAATTTAGTAGGTAGAATTCCTGAAAAGACAAATAGAAGGAGTGTAGTTGGCTATAAAACATGAAAATTAATGTCTTCCCTCACTCCTCTTTGTCATACGGTCAAGAAAAAGTAAAAATATAATTTTTCTACTTTTACATTTAAGAAGGGTAGTGTGTATAAAAGTAAAAAGTTGATAGTTTCTCCATAAGCTTTTTCTATTCTTCATCCTTCTCTTGAGTTTATACTCAACTATAGTCAATCTCTTTTTATTACCAATCAACTTCCGCTTTCTGTATACTCATGCAATGACTACAAAACTCTCACTCTCACACCTTGAGTTAATTTTGATTTCTATCAACAACTTACTCAAGAGTGAGAGTAATGAGTCTGAGGAGTAAAAAAAAAAGTAGATAATTGAGAAGTAAAAGTAAATGAAGTGACCTTCTGGTAAAATATCCAGAGGTCATTAAGCATTCATAGTGCGGAGGTCTTTCTCTTTTAGCTTTCACTACGAGCTGCAATCCCATTTGATGAGACGGTGAGAGCAGAACTTGAACTGGGTTCCTGACTCATATTTACAAACTCATCATCCGTCACCATAAAGATTCCTCCCTTCAATCCTTAACTAATCTATCATCATTACTCCAGGTGAGTTACTAATCTCATCAGAAACAATGGATGATGATGACCTCAACAACTCCTTCCCAAGGAGGGTAAGTTTGGATTTACAAATGGTTACCTTTACCTACATACGATTTTTTTTTTTTTTTTTTTTATACTTTTTTTTTTGAAAATGTAACCTTCTTCTTGACGATTTGAATATTTTACTATCTAAAATTCAAGTTGAGAGAATGAATTTATTATTGGAAAATGTGAAGTTTATGAGACGTGGTTGAGCGGAAGAGGAACAAGTTCATAAAATGCTCCTTGAAAGTAAAAAATTTTTTTGAATAAAATAAGCTAAAGTTTAGAAAATGTAAAAGATAGAAAAATAATACAAAGTTGGAAGGAAATGGTGTCAAAATTGGATTCCCTTTCCCTAGCCCTAGAATTGAGGTGAGTAATAAGGATTCGTAGTTTTCTCTTTTCAAAAACCTACTTCCGTTTTTTTTTTTTTTGTCTCAAAATTTATATCAAAAGAGCAATCAGTTGGAAATGAGAAATTAGGGAAAGTAAAATAAGAAAATAAAATGAGTTCTTTTATATATAATTTTTTTTTTGTATAAAATAATATATAATTTACACCTGCCCTGCAGTTTATTCCGCTTTCACTGATGAAGAGAACAAGGGTGGTAAAATTCAAAATTCAAAATTCAAAAAAGAAAATTAGGTAGCATGTTGTAGACTTTATCAACCTAACCATTATTGACGAAAGGATAATTTTTTTTTCTCTCTCTCTCTCTCTCTCTTTGAATTGATGGGCTTGTGGTTATAGTGGATTTATGTAAGGGAAAAGGACATAATTCATTTTAGTTTGTGTAAGAAATGTAATTTGAAAAGAGGCGTCTGTCTGTGATTGAACTAGATGGTAAGTTTGTTAAGAAGTGGGATTTGTAAGTATGTAGTTGGTGTATTTTGGTTGAATACAGTCTGTCTCTTGACTCTTACTCTCGGAGAAAGTTGATTTCTAAGTAAGAACTGAAAGGTGTGGTAATGATAAAGTAGTAGTAGAGTCTGAACCTCATACCTTATAACTTCATACCTCACTTGGAGATGAGATGTCAAGAACACAATTACTTTTACCAACTTACATTATTGAGAACCTTCCACCTCTCCCCATGTCCTTTTCAATTTATTATTTTCAGAATTAAATAAACCCAGAATCAACCCTCTCTCTCCACTTTCACTACTTCCACNGGAGTAGTTGGTGTATTTTGGTTGAATACAGTCTGTCTCTTGACTCTTACTCTTGGAGAAAGTTGATTTCTAAGTAAGAACTGAAAGGTGTGGTAATGATAAAGTAGTAGTAGAGTCTGAACCTCATNTGGAGAAAGTTGATTTCTAAGTAAGAACTGAAAGGTGTGGTAATGATAAAGTAGTAGTAGAGTCTGAACCTCATACCTTATAACTTCATACCTCACTTGGAGATGAGATGTCAAGAACACAATTACTTTTACCAACTTACATTATTGAGAACCTTCCACCTCTCCCCATGTCCTTTTCAATTTATTATTTTCAGAATTAAATAAACCCAGAATCAACCCTCTCTCTCCACTTTCACTACTTCCACTACCAAATAATCAAAAACATTTTTCTATTTTTTTTTCTTCAACTTTTTCAATTGGACAAATAAGAATTGAACGATACACAACGGACCCTAAAGTTCTGGGTTACAATTCATTCTCATCATCATCCTTAACTTACACCATGTACAGGCTTAGCCAAACTCACTTTTTTATAAAATCAGTCTGGGGAAATGAAGAATTTAAAAATTGAGCCTGCGTAATTTGAAATTATAATTTAAGTTCTGTAGTGTAAAGTTTTGTTTCATTCCCATTCTCAAATCTCAAGTTAAAACAAATAAGAATTTGTTTAACTGAATGGTTGTTTTTATTCTCATGTTTGCGTATTGGATACCTTTTACAATTAATTGCTTGAGAAAGTTGGTTAAAGAAAAGTGGAGGGAAAGAAGTATTGGAGTTTGGCTAAGACTATACAGTGTACTTATGTACAGTGTATCTAAAGGATCTGTNTGGAGGGAAAGAAGTATTGGAGTTTGGCTAAGACTATACAGTGTACTTATGTACAGTGTATCTAAAGGATCTGTAACTAACCAATTCTCAAACAATATTTCAAAATTAAAACTACAAGTATTATTTCCACACTTATCTAATTATTTAACCAGGAGGGATCGGTATCGAAATTTGATTTTAATTATCCTTCTCATGACACNTGGAGGGAAAGAAGTATTGGAGTTTGGCTAAGACTATACAGTGTACTTATGTACAGTGTATCTAAAGGATCTGTCACTAACCAATTCTCAAACAATATTTCAAAATTAAAACTACAAGTATTATTTCCACACTTATCTAATTATTTAACCAGGAGGGATCGGTATCGAAATTTGATTTTAATTATCCTTCTCATGACACTAACGCCAGTTCTATACTTAATGTCATTCGTCCCTCATTCGAATGAAATGCAGTATGATTGATGAATTTTGTAAGAAATTTTTACAAAATTCTTAATTCTCCTCAAGGTAAATTAGATTGGAAAATTTGTTCCAAAATTTATCAATCATACTGGATTTCATTGGAATGAAGGACGAATGAGAGAAGTATAAAACGGGCGTAACATCATAAAATCTTAATACTCTTGATTTGCATGAGTATACCTAAGGCTAATTAATAAATAGATTATGTCAACTCAGCTAAGACCTGATCTTTATAAAAAGTTAGGAAAAATTTAATTTAATTTAATTTAATTTAATTTTTTTGATTTCAGTCAATGACATTGATGACAGCGTCAGTAGTTGTGAGTCCCCGTAGAACAACTCGGGACAGCAGTTACTCATCTGACATTTTCACCGAGACTCCACTGGACCATTGATTGAGTTCCATTTTTATCTACCCTCAAGGCATCCAACGATGAGAATGAGAACCTCGAAACAACACCTCAATTCAATGGAGTGAGATAGACCGTTGTGAGACTGGACATGACAGGGAAGAAGTGGATAGAGAACCTTCTTATGTCACTCTCAAATACTACATATTATATCTTTACAAAAGGAGTCCAAAACAAATTACTTAAATCAAGAGTAGTAGTGTAGTAATCTCCAATATCCGTTCTTATGCTTTCCACTCCTCTACTCTGCTTTCAAATCTCTTGTTATCCACCATACCATACCAAAAAAAAAAAAAAAACAAAAAAAAAATTTTTTTTTTCTAATAAAAACTACTAGATATAAAACTGAAATATTTTGAAGCAAAATAGACCAAAATGAAAGAGGCCTTTAATTATTATTAATTTATATTAATATTAATAATAATTTTCTAAAAATTTACAGCTTGTATATAAATCATTTGAATAGCAGGATTTAAACATAAGATATACATTGCTAAGGGTCTGGATTGGAAAGAAATGCCTATAGGGTCTGTACATATTAAATTGATCTCTAATAAGAATGGGGGGGAGTATTCGGTAGATAAGAATCAAAAAAAAAAAAAAAAAAAATTTCTTATTGATTCCGAAACCAGGAGCAGTCATTCTTAGACTTAGCCTTAGCCTTACTAACAAGAACCTAATCTCTAACCTCATGCATACGGATTATGAAGAATGATGAATTAGATTCTTAGCCGAAGATCATCAGAGATTAGGAAAAAAAAAAAAGAAAAAAAAGAATTTGGAGACATAATGAGCTGTCCCTTGAACCCCCTTCCCCCTGCTCCTTGTATCCTAAAAGTGAGCGGTAGAACCATGACAAGGTGACTAGACCGAGGGACTTATCATTCAAATTGCACGCCACCACTAGCTCAATCAATGCCAAACTCAAAGAGTATCAGGGAAATCAGACCTGACAGGAATCGTTCTGATTTATGAGACTTCCTCTCTACCCTCGCTACTTTCACCTTATCATTAGCAGAAAAAAGTGTTGTCAGAATTAGTACAAGTGGTATTATTCTAAAAAGAGCCCCTTACTCTAACAACTCCGTCCATTAGTATCAAGCCTCTCCTTTTGTCGTGGGTCTGATGAGCAATCAAGACTTTCTGTACAACCACCCACAGGAAAAACACTCTTAGGAACTAAACTAATTAATTTAGAACAAGGGATATCTAAAAACTAATCTAAATTACAAATTATACACCGTGTGTTTCGTAATTTGAAAAGGACCGTAAAATTTTATAAAAGGATGATAATTCTACTCTCTGTTTTTTTTATTATTTTTTTTTTAACTAAGAGATGAAGGAAACTTTAACTTTCAACTTTCTCCAATACTTTGGAGAAAGACACTCGCTCATCTCTGCTTTTTTTTTTTCACTACCAACACCTTTTTCAATTTTTTTTTTTGTTTTCAAAACGGATATACCGGTATAAACAAAAAAAAAATCTATAAGATGGGACTGACGGTAAATCTAGAGAGAGAGAGAAAAAAAATTTTTTTTTTTTTTTTTTGAAAATGAGGGTTGCTATATGGAATCTTTTGGTAAATTCTAATAACGTAAGATTATGATCACAAGAACCGCGGGTTAGGGCTCTTTTCTTGAGCTCAAACAAAAAAATTACAGAAGATTGAATAATATTAATAAGTATGTTTTATCATCTACAAATAACCATCCTACTCATTCCGCGTTCGAAAAATAAATATTAGTTGAAAGAGAGATGTAGGCTCTCCTTTCACTCGAATAAAAAAAGAAAAAAAGAAAAAAAGAAACGGAAATTCCCTCTTCTCCACTTTACTTTCTCTCCACTTCGGTCCAAGTCAAGAGTAAAAAGTATACCATTTTTTTTNAATCAACTTTCTCTCTACATCCGACTCCTTTCACTCGAATAAAAAAAAAGGAAAAAAAAAAGAAAAAAAAAAAAGAAACGGAAATTCCCTCTTCTCCACTTTACTTTCTCTCCACTTCGGTCCAAGTCAAGATTAAAAAGTATACCATTTTTTTTTTTTTTTTTTATAAAAACACAACTTTCTTTCCCTTATTTACTTACAATTGTGCTTAGAAGTGTAAAAACAATAGAGAAAAGTTATGTCCATTGGGACATAACTTGTATATTAGTAGGTAGGTAGTAGTAACCATGCGTCCATTGAATAACGCACAAGGCCGGAAAATTGACTTTGACACAAGCAGAATTCGGGCATTCAAGTCAAGACTACTACTTACTTTTTNCGCACAAGGCCGGAAAATTGACTTTGACACAAGCAGAATTCGGGCATTCAAGTCAAGACTACTACTTACTTTTTTCTAACCAAAACTAAAATAAGATTAAAGACTAAAGACCCGAAGGAGTTAAAACCAAGGAGATGAGAGAANCTTTTTCTAACCAAAACTAAAATAAGATTAAAGACTAAAGACCCGAAGGAGTTAAAACCAAGGAGATGAGAGAAAGTAATACCGGAACGAGATTTTCAAAAATGGAAACTTTATACTAAAAAGAGACCTATAAAATTTTTGACGGAGTAATTAAAGACATTAGTCAGTAAAATTTGACTTAAGTCTGGACAAGAGAAGGAAATAAATGATGGAAACTCGTCATCTAAGCTATAGGCTTTGAATTCTCATTCTTTCAAAAAAAAATTATAGGAAGTAATAAAAGATTTTCTATACATTTTTCAAGTAGTAAAAATGTAAGGGGAAAGTATAAAGACGGAGTTACCTAAGAAGGTGGATTTATGCCTTATATTTCGAGTCTCATAAATTGAGAATTACTATTTCTCATGCCAATTGTCTATTTTTCTTAAAGCATTGTTTCAAAGGCACAACCACAATCTGACAGACGCAGGGAGAAAAGCTAGAGTCCTTACACTGGGTTTATAGTCCTTCATGTCCTCTTAGCATTCTCTACCATTACGTCCTTTCAAATACATTATGACAAGAAATTTTAGTCAACAATTTTCTTTTTCTTTCTCTCTCTCTCTCTCTCTTTCTTTCATAACTATCAAAATTGTTATCAAAATTTAATAAATCATTTTGTATTTTGGACTAGAAGATGCGAGGAGGACGTCAAGTATAAATCCAGTCTAACCGCGCAACAGAGAAATACATAGACAGGTAAACTTTGTCTCAAATAATGATAAAAATCACAAGAGCAATTACACTCCCAAAGGACAAGGTCTATTTTCCTGGAAAGTAAGTGAATATACTCTGACCTCGACTTGTCCTTACTAGTCTTTGGTAAGGAAGCATATGGGAGGGTGAATAGGATGGAAGAAATGGACATCAGGTATACAAGGAACCGCTTCCATACTTCCTTCTTGGGTTTTTAATCAACCCAGGGTTCATAAAAACGAGCACACAAGCTATTATTCCTTCCGACAATAATCAGAGTGGGAAAGTCTGGAATTTATATTAGAGCTCATAAATGTGAAGACTACTGAAGAGTGAGACAGAGAGACTTAGAAAGAACTTAAAACTTGATCTATTCCTCAAATGACTCTCGATTAGAAAAGCTTCTTGACCTCTGCCTGTCTATGCACTATCTCTAAAAAGAAAAAGAAAAATTTTTTTTTTTTTTTTTTTTGACGAGGACTTACCCATCGTCTGTACTAATTAATGTTAGAAGGTAATATTATATTCTAAACTGCTCCTAAATTTTCCCTACTACACATAATAAACCCATAATAGTTGCTTAACTTATAATAGCTTTGTTCCATGCAGCAGACATAATTTGTGGTTAAAAATCTTAAGCGGAGGCTTTCTACTTTGTAGAAATGGACGACAGCGAGGGTGATGGCGGAAATAAGAGTGAAGCGAGACAGATGGCCTAACACCTCCTCCTGGTCAATCATCCAGCCCCCTCTCTTCCCTCTTCTGGAGAAGTAATTTAGGAATCCGACGTTTTCTTTTTCTCTTTTTTCTTCTTCAGAAAAGAAGGGGTTTTGAGTCCTTTCTTTTTCTTTTTTTTCTCTGCCTTGGATGAAGAGTCTTCCGTTGAAATGTCCTTTGTAGGAGAACCCTGTCAACCAATCAAAAAAAATTTCAATTATACGCCTATTTTCAATAACAAATCCTATTTTCAAAATATACCTCTTTGCTGCTATGTGAAAATGTCCCTTGATGAGGTTCCACCTCTTCACCGTTGATTGCTACCTCACCTAAAACCATATATTAAATTAGTACATCAAATAACAAAACTTTATAATTAAATAGTTATAAACTATTGGGAATAGGTATGGACTCGCATATAGTAAAAGTAAAAGCGAAGAGCTTTTGATATTTATCATTATTTTACTACTAACTTTACGTAAAATACTTTATGGTAAAAGAACACATCTATGACTCAAAACTAAAGGGAACTTTTGAAATGATTAGAAAAAATACTGAGTTTTCTAAAAAGTCTTTCAGTGATAGAGCAATACTGATATGGAATAAATTGAATAAATTATCAAACAAACAAACAAACAAACAAAAAATAAATAAACTCTTCACCCACTCAAAAACTTTTAAGATTTCTTCCTGGATTTTATTATTAAATTTCCACTAGGTTTGAAAGTTAACAATGAAATGAAAGCAGCCTACATTTAACCANAAATTAACATTTTTATAAAAATGATGCTCTCTGACACTTGAATAAATTATCAAACAAACAAACAAACAAACAAAAAATAAATAAACTCTTCACCCACTCAAAAACTTTTAAGATTTCTCCCTGGATTTTATTATTAAATTTCCACTAGGTTTGAAAGTTAACAATGAAATGAAAGCAGCCTACATTTAACCANTCCTGGATTTTATTATTAAATTTCCACTAGGTTTGAAAGTTAACAATGAAATGAAAGCAGCCTACATTTAACCAAAACAAAAATCCAAACTTTCTCAAATTCACAAAGAAATATTAATATCGGGCATAAAACACAAAATGATAAAAGTATGAAAGAAGTGAAATTTCTACCGGGAAAAAAAAAAAGCAAAACAAGAAAAGTAATTTCAGGGAAATGACGTTTGGACTACTGTATTATATAAATTCGAAAAGAAATTGAGAGAACTGAGAAAGCCACTTCATCAAAGCAATAATATTCAGTCAAGTGGATGGATATGGAGTTAGACAGGACTGAGGAAGAAGAACAAACTTTCTCCTCAAGGTTCAAAGGAACAAACTATACGGTTTTATATCACTTCCATAATAATCCGAAAAATGTAAGAAATATGTGATAAGAATTCCAACTGATTCCACTGACCAAATGTGAAAACCTGAATAAAATTTACAATATAAGAGAACTAGGGAAGCTAGATAATTCAAAATGAATTCGTTAGGGTTTACTCTAAACTCATTTATAAAATAATACTCCTAACGTGTGTACTAACATGTTCTTTACAATCGAAAAATTTTCATTCTAAAGTCTACAACCAAGTCCTAACTACCAAAAAAAAAAAAAAAAAAAAAAAAAAATTAAGCCACACGTACCAATAAAAAACTAAATTTGTTGTCTACGTTGCTGAAAAATAATGTCGTTTTGTAATAATTATACCGAACCCAATAAACCAAACGTAATGTAATAAACTTTAGAATAAATTTGAAATGAATATAAACTGCTAGTAAATGGAACCAACTTCGTAATATTTCTCCAATCATAAGCAAATAGAGAGATTATTAGGTTATATAAAGATTCCTAATGTCAACGTATACTTTCCGTGGACTGAACACTGTCCAGTGGACGAACAAAAAGATTAATAAGACATAGCGATTGTCACATGAGGTGTTGTTAATGTCCTTATTTATCTTTTATACCATTGTAACTCTTCTTGAATTCTTCCTTGGATTCATTCTTTTCTATTTTTCTATGGGTTAAAGATCAGGAGCCCAAGGAAGTGGAATGACTTTGCCCTCTGTTCAAGTTAGATTCCAATAGTGCAGAAAATAAAATACAGAAAAAGCTGATTCGTAATCTCTGAAGCAGAGAGAAAGCAGAAAAAAAAAGAGAAAGTAAAAAAAAAAGAAAATCCGTAGGTTCAGTGCCTCTCTCTTCTCCCAGAGTGGTAAAAGGGTGGTGAAAGAGTCCAGAGGAAGACTTACTTTTAGCACCAGGATTTTTTTCTGAATCAGACCAACGTCGTTGTCGACCTAATTTGGCTTCGACTGGATATACCAGAAAGCAACATGCAGTTCAATCACAAGACAGTTAGTAGGAGTAGTAGTAGTAGTAGATGATCCAACATATAAAAAAAATCACAAAAATAAAATAACCATGCATGCATGTCAGAGGAAGTAATAAGAGTACTCATAGCGCTTTTGGCCATGCATTAGATGAGGCATAAAAAAAAACTTACGTTCTCGAGGAAACCGAGCAGATTTTGACCGAGCTACGTAGGGTTCAGGTAAATCATTGGCTACAAATATCAGTTCAAAAGATTTTGTTTTTAGCATGCATTTCCCAACTAAAAGAATTTATCAACTACTGATTTTTTATTTTACCCCAAAGCAAATAAGCCAAAGCATTATTGAGCCGGAAATCGGAAGGGGAAAGCTAGGCAAGCAAGTGAAGGTGTCGAGTAACCTAGAAGCAGGCGTGTTCCAAATGTTTGGATTAATGGAAATAAAAAAAGCCCAGGACCTAAGAAATATTAAGTGAATTAGAAAAAAAAAAGCTTCAGAGCCCACTAACCATCGCTACGAATCACTTCTGGATTACTGGCTGTCGGAACTTGCTTAGTCTCGATCTGCAATACTTGCGGTCTCCCAGCTGTTAAGAGAGAGGAATAATAATAATTATAGAGAGAATCTTTGCCAAAGGCAACCGCCACCAACTATTGCTAATAGGAAAAGTTCTACGCTGCTAAATAGTCACGGATTACTGACTCATCTCATTCTACTATCCTTTCCCCTCACAATCCACCAATCAGTGCTATTCCAGTCATTCTGGGTCACTTACCATCTCTCGAATCTTCATCTGTGTCCGCACCAGGAGAACCCACTAAATCATCAAAAAAAAAAGAGAAAATGAGGAGTGGTCTTTTACTGTGACAAGGACAAAAGTCTGAGTCATGTCACCCTACCTCGATGCTTGTTCTCCACACTCTGCTTATAGGCTTCAATTTCTTCGTTAGTGACTGAGTCAAAGGGATTCTTTGTGTAGGGTTGCTTGTAAACAACGGCGTGGTGCTGGAAGTCACGCTGAATAATCCCTTTTGACGCTGCTCCAACAAGAATAACATGATCTCCAGTTCCGCTCATATTTGCATCCTATGTTCAATAGAAAACAAGAAGTTTTCGAATCTAATTCCTTATCCTGCACCGAAACAGAGGAATCAAAGCAATAAAGCAAAAAAGAAAGGTTCTGAAGTTAACCTGCGCTTGTCTAGCCTCATCCCACGTCACGCCTTCCAAAATCTGAGATTGTGGACCGGCAGAAATTTCTCCAGCACGTCGATTATCTTTAATCTGGAGAACCAAGGGATTATTTATATTCAATTTGAGCGGTTCATTGAAGTAGGAGTAAGAATTTACGTACTTGTTGCTGAAGTTTCTTGAATTCTTTAGGATTTGTATTTTTGGGGACAAATTGGAGTGTACCTTCAATCTTAACCGGTGTGCTATGGGTAGGAGATCCTTCAGCAACCCACTGCAAGACAAAACCAAAGTTTTCATTAACATTTATAATCTAGTTTTCATTCATGTAACCAAATTTCATTGAGAAGGAAAAGCGTTATGTACATTCATTTTGTGCCCAAGTTAGCCAATTAAAAATAAAATAACATGGTTTTGTCTTGCTCCTGCCTCGCAAATTTCTTGAAGCAAATAAAGTATCCTGTAACCCATGCACTTATTTTTAATAAGAAACTAAATCCAGACACAAAATGATAAACGAAGAAGCAAAATAATTGTTAAAAAGTGTACCATAACCGTAACAAAGCAGACTAGTAGTGAATGTGCGAAATTGTAAAGGTGCTTAACAAATTTTCAAATGCCAAGAGCACACATAAAACCCTTTATTTAGAATGAGTAACAATCAAATTCGGATTTCACTAAAATCAGAAACATGTTACAATATTAATACAGTACTATACCAAAGAAAAGTGATAATCAAGCAATCTTTAGATAATAACACCTAATTTAGTTCTAATGTGTTGCTTAAAACAAGTTCTTTTAAAATTAAGCAATCTTGTGGAGCAGATAAAAGAAGAATCCCAGGAAAAGGTTTAGAAGTGAAAAAATTGGTGATCAATGTATCAACACTAATTTTCAAGATAGTGTCCTACCTTTGTTAGATTAATAAATCCTTGATCACAATTTAGTTCACTATAAAAGTTTTAGTAAAGTGCTGGAAGCTATTTCATTATGTACAATTACAATTACTGTCAACTACTCACATAGCTAGTTTAGCTTAACTACAGACATCAATGAAACCTATTTCTTGTAATTTTGTCCATTTCTTGCCATGGTAAAATTGTCATATCAATGCAGTTAATTTCATTTAACATGAGTCTAGACTTTAATAGTGAAATTGTTTCATTGTTGTGTATGAATTGCAAACTGTCTCCCTCAAATCCAAATGCGTCTTCATACTTTAAATTTATAAGTTAGCAGTGAATTCTTTTTTGAAACAAATTCTATTCACCACAGATTTGCAATGTGTAAGAAATAAGAAAATTGTGTGCTTGCGAGGCAAAGTAGAGAGTAAGGAAATCAATTAGCCATAGTGAACTACCTTGGTGATTTTCTTGGGGTCTTGAGTTCCAGTTTCCAATACCTCGACTTTCTGGTAAACGTTTGGTGAGTTCAACCATCTTGTCTTTTCAAATCCACGTTTTCCTTCCAACAACTTCTTCAGATTTGGACTAATAGATAAACAAAACCGAAGTTCTTACGCTTTTGTTTAAAAAAAATTAACACTAAAGTTAAGGATTACTTACTGATTCCTGTACATTTCCTCCTCCTCCAAGAGATATCCAAGAGAGGAAACCGCAGGTGGCAGTTCAACGTCATACTTGGGACGTGGAAGGTCACTCCGAATGAGTGGCTGCTTGTAAAGGTGTCCAGTTCGATAGCCCTATATAAATATGTGTATGAATTGTTCAAGAAATTACCAAATCTTGATAAAATTAAGTTCAAAATATAACTCACTGCATTATCTAAGCATCTCATCAGAGCCTCAAACTCCTGTTCGCCGCGTCTCCACTTTCGCTCACGCTTTGACTCAGATGGTTTAGCATTCGCATCCACTACAACCCCAATGTCCTTGCTGTTTACTCCACCAGATCCACCAGATTGAACAGTGTCATATGCCCTTTTCTTACTCTCGTCAGACATAATTATCACATTGTCTAGACCCAGTGGCATAATGCTCATCTAAAACAAATCTCAAGTTGATTTACCAACCTTCAGTACTAACCAGAAAGAAAAAAAAAACTAAAATTTCTTACCTGAATCTCACAAGCTTTAATTGTCAAGAATGTAATCCAAAAGGCTTCCTCAACTGTCTCACCACAGCAAACGACTCCATGATTTCTCAAAAACATGACCTAGACTCCAACGAAAATATTAGTTTAACAAAGATAGTATATCTTTCATCAGGAAAAGTCCGTCTCACCTTATTAAATGGACCTAGATTCCGAATGATGAGATCCTTTTCTGCTGGGTCAATGACAATTCCCTGGTAATCATGGTAACTCACATCACCAACCGTTGCTGCTTCTTGAGAAAAGGGCAAGAATCCACATTTGAGAGATGAAATCTAAACCAAGGTATATGAATTAGTACTAATCTAAAACAAAAAGATCCAATTGAGTTCTTACAGCTACTGCAGAAGGATGATGATGGTGCACAATGCACTTGAGGTCTGGTCTCGAAGCATGAATTGCAGAGTGTAATGTAAAACCAGCTACGTTGACTCCCAAATTAGTGGTGCCTGATTCTAAGATGTTACCCTATGTTATGAATATGAATCAAGTAATTTCCTACTCTTGTATTGAAAATAAAAATTTCTTAATAAACTGACATACCTTGATGTCTACTTTTATCAACGAGCTTGCTGTTATTTCATTGTAGAGCATGCCAAAGGGATTTATCAAAAAATGGTCCTCATCCTGATGAACACGGAGAGTAATATGATTGTAAATATTCTGAGACCATCCATACAAGTCAGCTATCCGATAAAGAGCTGCTAGTTTACATCTCATCATCTTCTCGCCTTTGGCGTAGCTGATATTGTCCACACCACGGATGTCATTTATAGGAATCATACATGAGCCACCTCGGAATAACATGCTTCCTTTCCAACTCGGCGATGACCCCATGATGTCGGAAATTTGCTGCAGAAGGGATCCAGAGGCAGGGCCTCCCTCACGCATTTGCTGTTCAATTATCTTTTCCAGCTCCTCACGGAATATCTTACTTCCCATAATATTTTCCACACGTTTCCGCCGTTCCATTTCCTTCACATCCTAAAATCAAATAAGCAAAATTCCTATTAACACCCTTAACGATGGAAATGAATATAGCCAAGTTTAAAACTGACAGAAAAAAAAATCTTACAAAAAAAATTATTTTTTTTTCAAACTTACAGCTTCAATATCTGGCGGCCGGTAACTCGCCTTATCATCCTCCGTAGTCCCATTTACGACCCCATTTGCTTCTGGGTTATCCGAGTTGCTCGGCATCGTTGCTGCTTCAGACATTTCTTCAATTGACCACTGGAAATAAAGGATTTAAATGTCCATTAAAATTGAAAGCCCGTGAGTAGAGTGAAAACATGAGTTATCTCTCCACATTGACCCGTTGCCAACTGACAGGAAGTAATTTATGAACCGACGAGTCTAACCAGATTCTTATCGAGTTCAACTCTAAAGCATTGCAATGGTTTAAGCTTTGTCTCTTATTTCACACCCTATGACTACCCTACCCATTAGTGAGTTTTGATTTAACAGAATACAAAAAAGATGATCACGAAGAGTGCGTAACGAATCATGAAGTGTAATTGGCATTTTATTAATGTTCTACCATCTGCAATACACAAAGGCATAATGACAGAGCTCTTCAGACATGCAAAAAATAAGTCAGCAAAAA
The DNA here is from genome assembly GCA_002738285.1 of Holacanthella duospinosa. Taxonomy (NCBI): domain Eukaryota; kingdom Metazoa; phylum Arthropoda; class Collembola; order Poduromorpha; family Neanuridae; genus Holacanthella; species Holacanthella duospinosa. The sequence continues at coordinate 485,675 of NIPM01000076.1, read as the reverse complement.
TGCTGTTTTAGTGTTATTGGTATGCAGAAGGACTTTTGCCGATGGGCTATCATTAGGCATGACGTAATGTTGCCATATATTCCAAATCTCATATTCTCTAATACAGAAGAAACAGCGACCTCACTGCTGGGCCTGTTGCTGTTTTTTTTTTTTTTTCGTCTAATTAAATATTACAAGAATAGAATAATAATCTAATCATATGCACAAGTTGTGTCCAGTCAGTATTAAACTAGGAAATGACGGCACTCATTGAATCAATGTATTAAAAATCCTTAAAAAACTATACAAATGTCTCTTATCGCTCCTATATTTTAGTTTCGACTTGGACAGGACAGAGACAGATGAAAGGGTTTATAGAGTTGACAAGGACAACAAACACTTAACAGAATTAACTGGAACAAGAAATTTTTACTAATTCTTAAATGATTCAAACTTAAATGCTAACCGGGTCCAAACTAACCGAAAAATACAGGAGGACATGCTCAAAGCTCAATATGTCTTTTAGTTTCATCAGGTTTATAGTTTATGATAAAAAATTTATGATTTGTTTGAACTTTAGTCCCAGGCCCTTCAAAGCATTCAATTGAGCTTATCAATTGAGTTTCAACTCAAATCTTAGGACCCTATACTTGAGTTTCCCAAATGATAATAATATGAAAAGTAAACATCACACTCTCACGCTTATGAAACGGAAAACCTTAGTAGGCACTTGACGTTAGCTTAGATGTTCATAACCAAGGGAATTCTATCGAGAAGATTAATTTACCAAAGACACATTCAAATACCACGATGTGGTAAATCTAATCTCCTATTTGCTAAATAATAATCCCAACAACAAGTAAATAAAACTAGAGTTAATTATTCATTGAGGAAGAAACACGAGTTTTGGACTTGTTTCATTTCACCTAATGACTAATTGTCATACACACCGCATTCAAATGATACTTGTAACAAAATGAAATAGGATAAAGATCTAGACAGTGAATTTTAATGCAAAAAAAAAAAAAAAAAAAAACTACTAGTGATGCGAGTTCTGTTCAATTAATACGATCAATTAGTAATTAACATGACAGTTAACAAGTTACATGCTGTTACATTGTTAATGGCACAAGTCTGTCACTTGCAAAGGAAACCAGGAAAATTGATAAGAATAATACCCAATTACAGTAAGCAAAAGAGAGAAGCAATTTATTGTTTATGAGCAATTGCTTATGAGCAATTTCCGTTGTTTTAACCGAGATCAAAAAAAATCAGGACTCTTCCGTTATCCTAACATTTCTTTACGTTGAAAACAAAAAATTGTCTGCTTACAATTACGAGTTGAAGAGTAGTAGCTCATCCGAAGAGTAACTCATTCGACCAAACATGCGATACACACAATTCATCAACAGTTATTCAGAATAAAAAAAAACAATGAACACTTCTGCATAGGTTTTTAATTTTCTCACGATCTCATAACCTACTTATGAACCCTATAAAAACGATATTGATTTGAAATTCCAAAACAAAATTTCCTATTATTCTAACAAACTTTATATTAGATATAATGACACGTTAAACTAAACAAAGCGAGACTATTATTCATCAAATGCTTATCAAATGGTTCTTGGTCAGTAAGCAAATTATGCAATTTGACACCAGAAAAAAAAAAAAAAAAAAAAAAAAAGATAAGACAAAGAGTTATTAAAAAAAACAAAACTATACGACTTCATAAACAGTGAAACTGTGACACGTCGACGAGTATCATTCACAGTGAGACTGGGACTGAACTGACTGATTAACACAGAATAGTTTCATACAGCAATGACTAACCTAATACCTAATCCTTCTTCGAGGACACAAATCCATATCTGCAATTTAACAATGCATTTAATTGAATCATTACAAACTACTTGATGAGGATCAAATCTACAGGAAATTCAAGTTCATACTCAGAACTAATACATTGTAAATGATTACGTCTCTTCAAAAAAAAAAAAAAAAAACACATTAAAATTCAAGTAATTCTATCTGGAAGTAATTCTATTGATAAGTATAAAATAAAAGGAAATGAAAACATTTTTCCGATTCATCTCAATTTCAAGAACAATTTATTGAAACGTTCTTGAAATTATGAATAAGAACTGTTTGTGTTTAAATTTAAAGATTATAAGTTTTGAATTTAAAAAAATCCAATCTTCATGTTGAACATATTAACATAAATTACATCATAGCACGAGAATGAAACATTTCATTATGGAACACTCAGAAAACGCAGCCTAAATAATATCCGAATCTGGAACTGAGAATTTCAAATAACACGCCATCCGTGAATAATTGCTCTGTCAGTTGGATCAAAGTAAAATATCGTCTACCAATGGTTATCAACCGAGTAAAAGAAGTATTAAAAAAAAATACAGTAAACCGAACACCCATGAGTTGCATTTTCATATAGCATGAGTTTATGTTGCTGGGTTGTTACCTTACCATTGGCGGATAATACTTCACTCCAACCACAAACCGGCAAGCGATCGAAATCGATCAAGCAAATGCATCATCCCTGTCAATGAAAAACCTCGTTTGTACCAACGCCTTAAAATTCAACAAACTTTCAATTTAGAGTTCAACCACTTGAATTTAAATTTTAAAACCAAAGAGAAGTTCACTGTTCCCTTACATCAGAATTGAGTATGAAAGTGAACGACCTGAATTATTATAATATTATAGTTAAGTTAATTAATAATTTGATGACTCACCCAAGATGATGTTGAGGAGCCTTGGTCGTATGATTTGTTGAAAGGGGTCAAGCGTAAGTACCTAAGAAGATAAGCAGTAGCTGAAAGAAAAGGTTGAGGAGCCGACTCGAAGCGGCTACCGCACCAGAGAGCACTAATCAACAATAATGGAATTGAGTATAATTGATTGAGTAGATCCAAGCCCAATTTCTCATTTGGTTATGGATTTCAGTGAAGAATTGTTCCCTCTGGAAAAGCCGAGAACGATGACGAGGGAGCGAGGGACAGGGAGTGGGCCAAACTCAAAGAAAAGAGACTGCTCGAGACAACTCCTTCGTTTGAAGTAGGGAGCCAATGAGAAACCGCCCTCGCGCCCCACCAGACACCACTTTCCTCCCTACACATTACATGGGCTGACCTCTCCCGTCAATATTCAATTATCATACTTCGGATTATCACTTCAAAACTACCCCACTCTATTTTTTTCTTTTTTAAATACTAATCAAATTTTATTTTATTTTAATAATTAATTGAAAATAGGAAATCAAATTATATAATCATTATGACTTTTTAACTCTAGGAACCATGATATCGATCATCAGTAAAAAATTTGATAACGTTTGAAGTTCGACATTGCGGTTCAAATTATTCTGTCAAAATTGGATTAATGGAACAAATAATAATAATAAATAAACTACAAGTACAAGCTAGGTAATTGTTAAACATTACATGCATACTCTTACATTATATAACAATTTTTTTTTGTGATTAAAATTCTGCCAACTAGATTTATGGATAAATTTTTTTTATTTTAGTTTAATAGTAATATGATAAAAAAAAATAACCTAAATTAAATGTTGGATCAATTAACGTATCACTTTTAGTAAAATTCGCGAGCGCGGAATTATTTAACAAATAAACCAAAAAAATAATTTTTAAATCGATAAAATTTAAACTACAATTAAATTACACTAAAAAAAAAACAACTAAAAGAACGAAAAATCAAATTAAAAAAAAAATATTTTTTTTAATAAATGAGTTAGATTATTTGAAAGGTTTGTACTTTTTTTATTCTTGGTAAATTTATGTGTTATTTGATAGAATTTGTGAGTATTTATGAGTAGTGACCAATTATAAACAATTCTCATCAATATCCTAAAAATANGTTGGATCAATTAACGTATCACTTTTAGTAAAATTCGCGAGCGCGGAATTATTTAACAAATAAACCAAAAAAATGATTTTTAAATCGATAAAATTTAAACTATAATTAAATTACACTAAAAAAAAACAACTAAAAGAACGAAAAATCAAATTAAAAAAAAAAATATTTTTTTTTAATAAATGAGTTAAATTATTTGAAAGGTTTGTACTTTTTTTATTCTTGGTAAATTTATGTGTATTTGATAGAATTTGTGAGTATTTATGAGTAGTGACCAATTATAAACAATTCTCATCAATATCCTAAAAATANTTATTTGATAGAATTTGTGAGTATTTATGAGTAGTGACCAATTATAAACAATTCTCATCAATATCCTAAAAATACTTTTTTTTTTAAATTGTTTTTTAAAGAATTTTTGATGGTAAATTAAAAAAAATATTATTATCAATTAGCTTGATTAAATCAAAAAATAAAAATAAACGGAAAATATCTGTAATATAAAATTATTTGAAATTAGATGTAGAATTTATGAAAATTTTGATAAGATTCCGCACTCTGCTATCACCTGAACTGTTTCTCTCCTGTCTCTTTCTCATCTCAAAATCTGACACATCAAAAAAATGACTCTTTGCCCATATCAACCAACAACGCCGTGGCCACACCCTTTTACTTAGTAACACTTCTCTTCGGTTCATCTCAATAATTTATACTCCCCGCGCTCTCTGACGTCTTCAAATGAACACTTCCGTGTCCTTGTAAGTAATGTCTTAAAATATCATACATGGGCAAGTTCAGATAAAAAAAAATTTTTAAAGCCTATTTTTATAAACCTAAAACCAGTTTCTAATTATACTTAACTATGGAATTTGAATTTATTAGTTTCTTTTAAATTCAAATAATTGCTGAGTAAACAAAACTAGTTTTTTTTTNAACTATGGAATTTGAATTTATTAGTTTCTTTTAAATTCAAATAATTGCTGAGTAAACAAAACTAGTTTTTTTTTTAATTTCTTGAAAGCATCAAGGTTAAGGAAAATATTAAACTTGCCCATATGCGTTAACACTTTGGTAGTTTTAGACTCACCCACAGAAAACTGGATTAATGGATCTGGTGCAACAGACATGTAAACTTAAAATTTATTTACAGTGGAATTCGTTTAATNAACTATGGAATTTGAATTTATTAGTTTCTTTTAAATTCAAATAATTGCTGAGTAAACAAAACTAGTTTTTTTTTAATTTCTTGAAAGCATCAAGGTTAAGGAAAATATTAAACTTGCCCATATGCGTTAACACTTTGGTAGTTTTAGACTCACCCACCNGGAAAATATTAAACTTGCCCATATGCGTTAACACTTTGGTAGTTTTAGACTCACCCACAGAAAACTGGATTAATGGATCTGGTGCAACAGACATGTAAACTTAAAATTTATTTACAGTGGAATTCGTTTAATGTTTGTGATCCAGAATTAAACTTTATAAATGTCGTCACTCGGTGGTATGGATCAGCTCATGACAGCAGGGTTTTCGATAACAGTAACTTGTGCATGGTTTTGGAAAATGGAGACTCACCAGGATTGCTATTAGGCGAGAGTGGATACGTATGCCTGCCTTTCCTAATGACACCATTAGAAAATCCTACTACAATACCTGAAAGGAGGTAATACCATAAATTCTTGATTAACTGTCATCGGCGAATATTGAATCACGTAGATTTTTTTTAGCTGTTTCAAGCAATTAGCGAAGTTGTCATATTATAGAAAGTTACAAAGTTACTCCGTATATATTAACTAATCAGACTAGTTAAATCAAAATGTTCTCTATTAAAGGCCCCGTCCACTATTCAATAAAGCTTCACTAAAATCCCGGCCACTATAGGAGACCGACTATTAATAGAAACCTACCATTATTAGGATATCTACAGTAATCTAATAAATATATTAATATACCCCAGAACAGGTTTGATTACATGATTACATGATTCATGATTACAGAGATTATGATTACAGATTTCTAATCTGTAATCTATAATCAAACCCCTTTAAGTAGTATATAATCAACTGGGTTTGATTACAGATTTTCGGGCTTGTAATCATAATCAAGTAATCAAAATCCTCAATTATGTTTAGTGCAGTGGGGTACCGTCATACTTTTTAATTATAATTTTTTTTTTAAATTATTGATCCCACTCTTGAAATACAAATTGTTTCGTATACTGCACCAGCTTACAATGTTAGTGTAGAATTTGGAAAATTGTATAAAATATTATATGGTAAGTATTTTCAAGGTGTTTCGGTAGTTGGAAAAAGTTAGCATAAGCTACAGTCGATGGAAAATTTTTGTGTAAACATATATCCATCATAAAATTTCTTGCAATAAATCTTATGCATCTTATGCTCAAATCCCCACAGCGTCCAATTGAATTTTTTATCAATTCAATTTTTCTATAAGAAATTGCATGATGTAGTTAAAGCAATAACTACAACAACGGATTGTAGTAACTTTACCATTTTGTTTTATAATTTGAAATTGCAGTATTAGTTTTTGAAACCAAAATGTTTTCACGATTAGTAATCGATTACTCATTTTTACTGTAATCATGTAATCAGTAATATGATTACATTTTTTCTGTAATCAAACCTGCTCTGATATACCCTTGTATTTTCTCAGATATCAAAAGGCACACCTGACAACGCGGAATACTATTGAAAGAACATTTTGAGTTTGGAAAAGACGATTTCCTTGTCTTAATCACTTACGCCTTAAATTAAAAACCAGTCTTGTCGTAATTATAGCTAGAGCGATTATTTATAACATATCAAGGTAATGCATTTTCNTTAAATTAAAAACCAGTCTTGTCGTAATTATAGCTAGAGCGATTATTTATAACATATCAAGGTAATGCATTTTCAATAAAAAAATTTGCAATATTTTTTATAATTGCTCGTCGTAGCAGAGTTGCGAATGTGGATAAATTTTTTTTGAAGCTTTTCGAAAAAACTTTACGTATTTTTATGTTTCCAGATCTAGGAGAGACATTTTTCAAGAAGATGGTTACGATAAACTTGATGTATTTATTGATAACAGTACAAGAACTACTTCAGTTGTTGNTTAAATTAAAAACCAGTCTTGTCGTAATTATAGCTAGAGCGATTATTTATAACATATCAAGGTAATGCATTTTCTATAAAAAAATTTGCAATATTTTTTATAATTGCTCGTCGTAGCAGAGTTGCGAATGAGGATAAATTTTTTTTGAAGCTTTTCGAAAAAACTTCTACGTATTTTTATATTTCGAGATCTAGGAAAGATATTTTTCAAGAAGATGGTTACGATAAACTTGATGTATTTATTGATAACAGTACAAGAACTACTTCAGTTGTTGGGCGAGTGGTTCAACGTAACTTAATTAATACACATTTTACCTAAATTTATGCAAAGTAACATACTGTATCAGTACTAATTTTAATTATAAATACTTAACTTTGTTGGTGTAAAAGAAATAAACTTAAGGAATACTGTAGACTACAAATTTTCTACTTGTACTTCATGTATTTGGATGCTTTGACATTGGGCTAGTTTTGTATTCAAAATCTTCATTTGTAGTTGGTGCTCTTCTTTTCCAAACTCAACCTTTTGGATTGCCAGCGCTCGACGATAATTAGCTTCCTCTTGCTCAATTTTCAATGTATTGAGCCTAATTTTATNCTTTTGGATTGCCAGCGCTCGACGATAATTAGCTTCCTCTTGCTCAATTTTCAATGTATTGAGCCTAATTTTATGCTCCTCATATTCCATATCCACAAGGGATGAACGTGCATCTTTATACTTTCGTTTTTCTATGCATCAAAAAATTAAAATTATTTATGGATACTGATATATAAAANCATCCTCAGTCTCAGCGATAATCTGATCAACACTGTCAAAAGTACTATTGACGTTGATCTCGTCACTCTCATAACGTTCATCTTAAGTTCATAAAAATTATATAATAATTTAGTAAAACTTAAATTTTTGTTAAAAAAGTTACTTTCGTCACAATCGAATTCATTATCCAATGAGCGCATCTGAGATGGAATAATTGACATAATTCTGGCTGTCTCGATTGGAAGTTGTGGTGGTTCCTCTGCAGGTCCACCTGCTGTTTTCGTTACTAAGCGCTTACGCTTGCTAATCTGTGTAAAATTAAATCATGGTTAATGTTATTCATTATGAATAATTATTAATAACTGGAAACGTATAATAGATCATAATTTTTGTCTTACATCCTTCTTAGCTCTTTTCTTGGAGTTATCCCACCAGACCCTCAATTGTAAACTGTCCCTCCTAGTTGTACCTGATTGCGCGCAGAATTTTGATGAGATATCATCCCATGCGTGTTTCTTTTTATCAGTGGAACCAAAATTTTTAGACTTGTCTTCGATTGTCATTTTATGTTGTTCAATCAAATCCAGCAGCAATGTTTTTTCAAAAGGTGTTAATGGTAGACTCTTAACTTTTGGGACTTCGCCGTTGGAACCATCCATTGTCACTTTTTTATAAGATACTTCGAACAAAGTCATAATTTTTGATTCAACACATGACAAGTAAAAATTTTATTTTAAATTCACTTCGTTTTTTTTAAATAATACATTGACAATCAAAGTAAGGACCCATAGCAACCAATATTAAGTATTGCAACCAGCAAGTCAAGATTACTCAGAACCGGTGCAGCTAACCTTTTTCTAAGTTTTTGTTATTAATTCGAAAATGATCGTAACCATGAGATTACGATCAAGATCAGTTCATGTAACCGTAACCGTTACCGTAAACTTTTCTTACTATTATTAATACTGCAGTTACTGTATATCCCAACAATGGATGAATTAAAAAAAATTTATTTTTAATTCTGATAAACAAAATATTATCGAGTTTTTTGAATTATCAACTAAATTTTTTGAAGCAATTATTACTATAATTGAATGATAATTACATGTGTATTCTTATCAACAATCGATGTGTTAAAAATATCGATTTTAAATCGAATACTCGGATTTTAATCAGTTACAAATGTGCACCACAACAGCAGCTGAGAGAAAATTGACTAAAAAAAATAAGTAACATCTCTTTGAATTTGAAAAACACGTTGACAACAATACAAGTAAGGAACATTTCAATTAAATTCGTCGTCGAAGTCTTGGAGACTTCAACAAAGCAGTAGCAGATTCAGACCATTGTTCAATTCCTACTTCAACTACACCAACGGTGAGTGAATCGCTTTTAACCAAAAAGAACAATTTTGTAAACAAAATTAACTCTTTGTGATAAGGTCTAAAGTATTTATTTAAAAAGATACCTAATCACTGTACATACACCAATTAACTCTAATTATTATACCAGAGCTAAACTAACATACAGTGACAGTCAAAATAAACCCCAGAACAGTTCATAGAATAGCCTGATCCCTAGGATTAGGAAACACCCGAAAACTTTTACTAAAATCTCTAAATTAAAACAAATACTATTAGACCTGAGTGAAATGTATTGTGTAAAGTACCACTCGTTTTTATAAACAAGGAGTGGTAGGTTTATAGTAAATAAATTTCCGTGCGTCGGGCTATTTTATGAACAGGCCTCTGAGCTCTGACTGAGTTTTTAAGAGTTGGTTTTGATTATTATTTTTACTCGTTTCTAGATCAACGGGTTTTGCACTGGATTAGGTTGGAGAAACGAAAGTCAGGAGATGAGATGAGTCAGTTGTGACTCCAGCTCTGCCGAGTATTGGCACTGGAATTGGCAACTGGAATAATGACGTCCACCAGGCATTTAGTGTTAAACAAATTTACTTGAAACTAATTACAATTAGTTGGATTTTGAAGGGGAATTAGTAGAATACAATGCTCACGGAGTGCGAAGTAAATGGAACGAGCGACCCATCGCCTCCTCCATCGCCTGTTGTGGGAAAGCCCACCGAAAATGGTCAACCAGAGACTCCTTCACTTGAGGAAGTTTTATTTGCAGCCAGGCAAGAATTCGAGGTGGAGGCTAATCGGGTAAGGCTCACCGAAATCTTGTTGTTTTGTTACATTTTTTGTTTACATTTTAATTGTAATTATTCCTAAATTGAATTTAATATAGCTCAAAAAAGAATTCCAAATGAAGGTAAAGGAAGCAAACCGGGAGAAAGAAGCAATGGTAATGCGTTACGCCAACAGCGAGAAAGAGATCCTGAAAGTACGGAAAGAAATGGACAATTCTAGCAAACAAGTGCAGAATTTAATGAGGGAGATTGAAACATTAAACAAGAAAAATAAAATGCTGTCATCCGAAAGAGAAAGACTTATTAATATGATTGATGCCAAGGTATGAGAATGCGAAGTATCAAACTGTGTAGTCAATTCATTGTGTGTAACTTTGAGTTCTTTACTTAGGTATGTGAAGTTCAAACGCTTCAAAAAGATTGCGATCGACTAAAGGAAGAAAATAGTTCTAAAGATTTTAAAATTAAATGGACTCAAAATAAACTGTCTGCAGAGACAGAAGCTTATAAAGTATGTTTAATTCTTCTCATTTTTGGAGTGTCTATAAAATTTATTATTATTATTGATTGTTAGGAAACGCAATGTAAATTGGATAAATGCACGGAAGAGTTGAAAGAGGCTTTGGAGGAGGCTCACAGAATGAGAAAGGATTGTCAAGACATGATCAATTCTTACACTCCCGATCCAGAAACGTGTTCAAATACAGATGATTCCAATGCAGAAGTTGACCAAAATGAAGAAACAGGAACCACAGAGGATACCATTCTACTAAATCCATTCCAGAAAGAGATTGATATTTTGAAGCAGAAGCATAAAGCTTTGATTGATGAGAATAATTCCCTGTCCTGTCGAGTACAAAGCTTGCAACAGGAGCGGTTGGATATGGAACACAAAATGTTTCGACTTCAAGAATCAAATGCAGATCATCTTCATCAAATAGCATCACTACAATCTGATCTAGCATCGGCAGATTCTTTGCGAATACAGTTTCTGAGGTTTGTATCATTTCCATCAACTGCTTTTTAAATCAAAACCTACTGCAAAATTGTCATACTTATTTTACTATTGATGTGATTCAGTGAGCAGGAGCGAGTGGTAGCCTTACAGCATGAATGTGATCAGCTGAGACAGTGCAACACAGATTTACTTTCTGACATGGGGCTATGTCGAGGGAAGGAAGCAGAGCTACTCTCCTATACTCAACAAGTGACTGAGAAAAATGTACTACTTCAATCCGAGTTCTCCGCTGTTGAAGCTAAGGTTAGCATAGCATCAATATATAAGCTCTATTTTCTCATTCAAAATGAACAGATGATTGGTAGAGATAGTTGGTCTCCATTTCTATTTCATAAAATATTAACTACTCTGATGTAATTTATATGCAACAGAGCTTGGTGCTAGAAGATGAAAATAAGCGTCTTCTATCTAAAATCAACGAACTCCAACAGCAAATCAAATTATCCGAAAAATCAGTTTTGCAAGAAAAGAAATACTCAGGTCAAGAAAGGCAAAATTTGTTGAACCAATTGGAAAATGAAAAGGAGAAAAATGCACAGTGTCAAAGGATATTGGAAGAAGCAAATGGAGACATTCTTCTAATGAAAAAAAGACACGAGACTAGCTTACGGGTAATAAATACTTTTAGTAAACATTTTTTTTTATTTGAAGATTAAATTTGATAATCTCATTTTATTTGTAAAGGAATTAACGAAGGAACTGAAGGTGGCAATGCGCTGCGCCAAAGAGGGGAATGGTTCAGGTGATGGAATAAGCCAGAGTTCACGCACAAGTTCAAGCACTTCACTAAATAACATCGAATCGTCTTCACAGAATCCAAAATCCAATGATAACCAGGTATAGTTAATTAATCAGCATTGATTCAAAAAAAAATTTACCGGTTTTTACACTTGAAAAAATCTAACCCAAAATTATATTTGTGAAGGAATATGAACATCCTCCTATAATACCAGATCAGCAAGCGTTGGTCGAACGAATAGTCAAACTTCAGAGAATGCTTGCAAAAAAACAAGAAAAAAATGAATTTCTCGAAGAACATGGAAGAGAATTGCGTGAGACTGCAAAAAGACAACGGAAGATAATTCAAACATATGCTATGTGCCAAGATGCTGGAGCGATGTCTTCCGATATTTCTGATCAGAATAAGGTAACATATTGAATCTACCATTCAATGTGTTTTGTGTCTCTTTAAAATTCTCTTTTAATATGCAGCAAGCTATAGGAAATGTGATAACGGTATTGATTCATTGAGTATGAATTTATGTAACCATTTTACAGCTAAAGTATTCCTTATTCAGGCGGAGTTGATAAGGCATGGAGGCGTTATGGCTTCTGTGTATACTTCGAAAGCAGCAGGTGACGGAGTTACGTTGGATTTATCACTAGAGATCAACGGAAAGCTTCATGCGTTGCTAGAAGATACTCTACTTAAAAACATTACACTAAAAGTAAGGGAAAAGAAAAGTTTTTTTTTCTTTTGTGTCTGAATTTGGTAAGCTCATAAAATGTTCCTATAGGATAATTTATCTACACTGGGTGAGGAAAACTCAAAGTTGACTGATACTATAAGACAACTTAGGAAATATACGGAAAAGAAGCCTGCCTAAACTCCTTATCGTTGAAGAAGGCCAGTGTTCCAGAACCAGCAAGCAATTCCAGCCCACGAGCTTTCCATCCCAATCATGAACCGCACTATTGGATAATTTCTATCGAAATGTGATATTTTTGTAAAAAAAAATGAATTCTCCTCATCGTAATCATAACACGCGTTAGAGATGTCTACTCTGAAGAACGAACTTAACGAAGACAGGGCCTAAGTGTGATCTCATGCCCCAAGCCAGGCCAGTTAATATGTTCTGATGAATTTGACGCCTCTAAGGTCTAAATTTTTCTTTTACCCATTATAATCAAGCCATCATCAACCGGTGAGTTATGTTTCTCAATTACTACAATCTTGGATTATTTGAGAATGAGCTTTAAGACCCTCAGGCCTTCTAAACTCTTTCCTCTTCCTCTCCAATATTTCGTCTTCCCATGTGTACAGCATGCCCTACAGTATTAGTTCACTTGAGAAAGTCATCCTTTGCTTTATCCTCAGTTTATTTAATACTTCCATCATTTCCTCACTTTACATATGTATTCAAAATAATTGCCAAAAATTGTGAAAGTGAACTAAAATTGTAGATATACAATATTGGTTAGAATTATTTATTAGAGAGAAAAGCAAAAAATGAGGGAGTTTAAAGCTCATTTTGAACTAATCCAAGAGTAGACTTCCATAATTAATTAGTCTCACAATTCCTGTACACGAATAATTTAAAATGATATTCCATACACTGATGAGACGTTTCTCATGTTCTAAATCTACTCAAGTACAACTGGCAACAACGTAGAATCCCTTGAACAATCAACTAACAAATATTTATTTTAAGGGACACCTTCTAGTCACTCTGTGTATGTACAACCAGAGATAAAGAATATGTAAAATGACCGAATCACTTAGCCCATATAGTGATCTTTATCGAAATAATTATTATATATATAATATAGCGTCGTAAAATACCGATCATGATTTTCTTTCATATATTATTAATGTTCTACAACTCACCAAAATTGAACAAAATTTTGGATTTCGGACTTAGTACTGGTTACTTGTAGAAATCATCAGTGTGAAAATTTAGGTTCTATTATTATATAATCACGTGCGTTCATATGTTATAATCTTTTAACCCATTCCATATGTGTTTATCTCAATTTGAGATAACTTAATTATTATTCCGAAGCACATTGTCCATGTCACAATTGAAAAAATGAGGATATTGATTGTTTTGAAAATAAAAATATAATTCCATTTATATAAAGTCTATTTGAATATTGTGTACTCTCTCATTAATTGTTTGAGTAACGATAGGTAAAGGAGGGAACCAATATAGCCAGAATCTTTGAATGTAGAAGATTTTAAAAAGAAATTTTTATAGTTATTCTATAAAAAATTATGACTGACTTCTTAGATATTAGCTATCTATATGAGTCTCATCCTCATCTGGTTCTGGTGACAATTGAAATGGACTTTATAAATTTATTTGTAACATGCTGCTGACCTTGCAGTTCTTTGCTAATTCTTACAAAGTGAGAAAAGTATGGGGTTTATAGTGCCTACGTAAACGATAATTCTAATCTGTAAAGTTTACATTACAATATAAAATCAACTTATGAAATTACATAGAAAAATAATTTTCCACTACGTCTTCATTTTGTCTTTTATTACAGNTAAATTATTACAGTTCAATTATTACAAAAATTCTAACGTTGAAAGTTTTGACTTGAAAGAAGGCATTTTTTTACGAAAATTTCTTTTTGTGAGAACTCAAAATAGATTATAATTAATATACCTATAAATCGGTAAATATATATCACAATCTAGAAATAAATTTATTATAAATAATCAATAAAAAAAATTTTTTTATTACCAATTATTCCGATTTGGTAACTTCTAATTTTCTCGAATGTTGTAATGTTAATGAAAAGCAATGTAATTGTGAAAGGAGTTTATGGGAGCAAGTTAATGTATGGAAGAGTGCTATACCTACTCTTAAAATCGTCAAGTGTTTTAGAAGTTCAAAAACGAAATTTAGCACAGAAAATTTGGTTTCTATTGTACTCAACTTTCTAAACTAAAAGTTAAAAATTGATTTGATAAGTTATAATTTGTAACTGTANAATTTTTTTATTACCAATTATTCCGATTTGGAAACTTCTAATTTTCTCGAATGTTGTAATGTTAATGAAAAGCAATGTAATTGTGAAAGGAGTTTATGGGAGCAAGTTAATGTATCGAAGAGTGCTATACCTACTCTTAAAATCGTCAAGTGTTTTAGAAGTTCAAAAACGAAATTTAGCACAGAAAAATTGGTTTCTATTGTACTCAACTTTCTAAACTAAAAGTTAAAAATTGATTTGATAAGTTATAATTTGTAACTGTATTTGAGTAATAGAGTCAATTGCCTAAGGATAAGTAAAAGACGTCGCGACTTGCGACGTAGGAGTAACATGCTCAGGTAAATTTAATTAGTTAATAGGTTCTGTTGAATCAAGGTCATCTGGATCTGTATTTGAGTTGACCCAACAACAACACCCTCCTCCAACCTCTATCATCCAAAACTTGAGGAGTTTCTAATGATTGACTCTGACTGTCCAAGTGTCCCAGCACTTGTGATGAAGTGATAGGACATTCAAGTTGAAAATATTAATTAAATACTGCTGTTAAGCTCTGTTGGACAGAGCTTTAGGTTTATTACAAGTTTAACTTTTGGAGTGTACGAAACTCTGATTCTTCAGTTGGAGGAAACTTTCGTAGAATGTCGATCAAAGTTCAGAGCAAAGACGTAGCAGATATCGAGGTATCGTATGTTTCGATATTATATTAGTACATATCTTATAATATCGCAGAGGATTAATTTACTACTTTTATCCTATTGTTACAGAATATTCTCACCTTGAATCCAAAGATAAAACCACATGCGTCTCTAGTCCCGTCATCCGAAACCAAGGTGAACAAGAAGCACTGGAAAAGAAATCAAGACAAAAAATGTAACGTAAGTTACCAAAGTACTTTGAAGGACTATTTTTACATTTATAGTAGGTAATGAATATGATACTTAAATTTATTAATCTTACTTATTTTCTACTATTGTAGAGTTGTGATCCATTGTTAAACAATTTTGATGATGTGAAACACACAACGTTGAGTGAGAGAGGAGCACTTCGTGAAGCAAATCGATGCTTGAAATGTGCCGATGCTCCATGTCAGAAATCATGTCCAACGCAATTGGATGTAAAAAGTTTCATTGGAAGTATTGCAACGAAGGTTCGTGTGACATGTAATTTAGGTCTATCTGGACTCAAGTATTTTCATATAAACTCCATGAGAATATATTTTTATATTTAGTATTTCAAACTGTGAATTACTTTATTTTTTTAGAATTTTTATGGAGCAGCTAAAGCAATTTTTTCGGATAATCCACTGGGTCTAACTTGTGGTATGGTTTGTCCAACTAGTGACCTTTGTGTGGGATCCTGCAACTTGTATGCTTCCGAAGAAGGTGCAATTAATATCGGAGGACTCCAACATTTTGCAACTGATGTAATAATGTTAATAAATTCTATTTAAAAATTATTTTTCAAAATGCTCTATTTCATTCAGATCTTCATGCAAATGAAAATCCCTCAAGTCCGTCCACCACATATAGTTGCGGATGATGAAAGCTACGCAACAAAAGTGGCTCTGATTGGTTGTGGACCTGCGTCTGTCTCTTGTGCCACATTTTTGGCACGACTTGGATATAAAAATTTAACAATTTTTGAAAAAGAGAAATTTATTGGAGGTCTCAGTTCATCGGAAATTCCACAGTATCGCCTTCCTATTGAAGTCGTTCAGTATGAAATAGAACTGATGAAAGATTTAGGTGTGAAGATTGAAAATGAGCGGAAACTATCCATGTCTGACATTACTATCCAGGTGATAGCAATTAGAAAATTATTTAATTCAAATGGTTTAATGGATTCAGATAAAATGTGTTTAATTGTTCTATGTAGAAACTAAAAAATGAAAAATATGGAGCAATTTTTGTTGGGATTGGACTTCCGAATCCGAAACGCGTCCATCCTTTTGAAAATTTGACAGAAGAAATGGGATTCTTTACTAGCAAGGTCAGGTCAATTTAAATTATCCTTGACTTGTAATTCTTTTATAAAGTCTAAAATTTACTTTCAAAATGTAGGATTTTCTTCCTAAAGTCTCACTCGCCAGCAAGCCAGGTAAGTATTAGCTTGAATGATTATAATTAATTTCCTTAGAATTTCTTTTCTAATTGGAATAACTATTTTCAAAATTTTAGGAATGTGCAAATGTACTGGAAAGGCTCTACCTCAGCTCTCTGGGAATGTCATTGTTCTCGGTGCAGGTGATACGGCATTTGATTGTGCCACTTCAGCTCTTCGATGTGGAGCCTCAAGGGTTTATGTCGTATTTAGAAAGGGGTTTACAAATATTAGAGCAGTTCCAGAAGAAGTAATGTTGTTAAATTGTGTTTAATTAAGTATTACAATCGTAAAAAAAAATGTTTCATTTACAGATGGAACTGGCTAGAGAAGAGAAGTGTGAATTCTTGCCATTTCTTGGACCCCATGAAGTTCACCTTAAGAATGGGCGAGTGTCGGCCATTACTTTTTTCCGTACAGAAGTGAACGAAGAAGGAGAATTTGTGGAAGATTATGAACAAACAATGAAACTTCGAG
Source organism: Holacanthella duospinosa (assembly GCA_002738285.1). NCBI lineage: Eukaryota > Metazoa > Arthropoda > Collembola > Poduromorpha > Neanuridae > Holacanthella > Holacanthella duospinosa. Next base: position 468,462 of record NIPM01000076.1, on the reverse strand, counting down.
CAAATTACATCATTTGTGCCTTTGGATCAGGATTGTATGACGAAGACGGTAAATTTTAGACTTATGAATATTATGTTGTTGCAAAAATTTTACTACGATTTTTAAAGCAAATTTAATTAGTTTCGAAAGCTGATTTTAATGTTTTTTAGTCAAAGCGGCTCTTGCTCCTCTTAACTTCAACAAGTATGGACTTCCGGATCTGAACGTGAAAACAATGGAAACTACTGTGCCGGGAATATTTTGTGGTGGAGATATCGCTGGTGTAGCTGAAACAACAGTAGAAGCTGTCAACGATGGAAAAACTGCAGCATGGCATATGCACAAGTACATTCAGGTGATATTTTCAATTGTATATTTTGGTTTTCGAAGGTTCTTCATAAATTATTGATCATTTCTTGCACTTGACAAACTCTAATACTTTATGAAAATTTTAGGCTCAGCATGGTAAAGAAGTTAGTCGGATTCCCGAACTTCCAAAATTTTACACTCCTATTGATGAAGTTGATATCTCTGTTGAACTCTGTGGGATGAAGTTTGTAAATCCCTTTGGATTGGCTAGCGCCACTCCATGTACTTCTAGCGCAATGATACGTCGAGCCTTTGAAGCCGGTTGGGGATTTGCCGTTACAAAAACCTTCTCTCTGGATAAGGTTAGAAAATATTTCAAGAATATAATTCTTATGTGACTGTACTTAATATGTGTTCTAGGATATTGTGACGAATGTATCACCAAGAATAATTCGTGGAAGTACTTCAGGACATAATTATGGCCCTGGACAAGGAGCTTTTCTTAACATTGAATTAATTTCTGAGAAAACTGCAGCCTATTGGTGCCAGAGTGTGAGCGAGTTAAAAAAGGACTTCCCAGACAAGGTATGTTAGAAATTTTGAAAACAAATTAATAAATCTATCCTAACGAGTCGAATTCTTAGATTTTAATTGCAAGCATCATGTGCTCGTATAACAGTAAGGATTGGACAGAGCTCGCCAAGATGGCCGAATTGGCTGGCGCAGACGCACTGGAATTAAATCTCTCTTGTCCGCATGGTATAACTCAAATCAGAAAATTCATAAACTTCATAATCAGTTAATGGAAAACTGTTTGTTTTTAGGAATGGGAGAACGAGGTATGGGTCTAGCGTGTGGGCAGGTAAGTCGACTTATGATACTTTAGCTTTTAATTAATGTTTTTTTAGTTTTTAATTGCCTTTATTTTAGGATCCAGTCCTTGTGAGAAATATCTGCCGTTGGGTTAGAGAAGCCACTAAAATTCCATTTTTTGCCAAATTAACTCCAAATGTAACGAATATTGTGGATATTGCCAAAGCTGCTCAAGAAGGTATACAAATAGTCCAAGACGGGATGGATTCAGGTGAATCTATAATGTTTATTTGTTCTACCTAGGAAATGCTGATGGAGTAACGGCTACAAATACACTTTCTGGACTCATGGGTCTCAAAGGGAATGGAGACCCTTGGCCAGGTGTTGGAAATGAGAAACGAACAACTTATGGAGGAGTTTCTGGAAATGCTATTCGTCCTGTAGCCCTTCGAGCGGTTTCCGCTATTGCAAGGGCTCTCCCTGGATTTCCAATTCTAGCAACTGGTGGTATTGACTCAGCTGAGTCCTCTATGCAGTTCCTCAGTTGTGGAGCTTCTGTTCTTCAAGTAAAGTCTCATAATCATTAGCCACTTGTGTTTCTTAACTGTAGGTTATTGAACAGATTTGCAGTGCCATTCAGAACCAGGACTTTACAGTAGTGGACGACTACATCACAGGGCTGAAGGCCCTGCTATACCTGGAGTCAATGGGACTCAAAGGATGGGATGGTCAATCCCCTCCTACGCCGAGACACCAAAAAGGGAAAATACTCACAGCAAAATCAGTTTTAGGCAAAGTAATGCTTCCTCAAAATTTTGGTTATTTTTTTTTTGCATCCAAATATTGATCAACATTTTATACTTTTCAGCATCTACCATCCTTTGGACACTACCAGAAAGAGAGACAAGACCTCATATCTGAAGAGAAGAAGAAAGTGACCTTGGAAATGATTGAGCGAAATATGACTTCAGAACCTCGACCAATTGCAATTCAGAACGGAATCCCTAAAGTTCAGGACATTGTAGGGAAAACAGTACATAAGATTGGGACTTACGGTCAATTGGACAACTCCCAACAAGTGGTCGCACTCATTGATGAGGTTTGTTTGTCTGTACACCAATAGATTATACATGATTGAAAAAAAAAAACTATTTTTTTTTAATTCTTAGGAAATGTGTATCAATTGTGGAAAATGTTACATGACATGCAATGACTCGGGGTATCAAGCAATAACTTTTGACTCTGAAACTCATCTCGCACATGTCACGGAGGATTGTACTGGATGTACACTCTGTGTCTCAGTTTGTCCAATCATTGACTGCATCCAGTATGTTAAATCCAATATACATTTTTCAATGATTTCGAGATTTAAACTGCTTGATATTATTGCACAATATTGTTAATTTCTAGAATGGTACCAAGAACTACTCCATACATTCCTAAGCGTGGTATTTCCCTGGGACAAGCGGTCTGCTGAGCTAAGAAAATCAAGTTAGAATAATACATTAATCACGAATAATGCTAAACTTTCAAATAAATTAGTACAGAATTTAGAAATACTCTAATTTATTCAACCGAATTTCATTAGTTATCGGTGAGTGAATTTAAGCTTTTAGTGAAATCAACCGTGTCTTTCAACAACTAAACCCTAAGAAAATTCAAATTCAGCCAATCCGATTGGAATTTTCAAATTTTAGCTGAATCTGATTGGCTGATTGAGAATTTCTGTATTTTCTTGGGTGATTCCTTATTGAAAGAGCGTGTATTTGTAGATAAATTCAGAATTCTAGATCACATTTCATTTAGCTTTATGTTTGCCCGTTTCATTAAAGTTTGATAAGGCAAGTTCATTGTCATTTCAATTTGTCAGAAAGGAAATAAAAGCATTGTCTGACTAGGTACTTAATCCAAGGGGAGTAATATAAATATTAATAAATCAGTCAATTTAGTTAGTAGTAACTTGGCCGTATTAAAAATTCAAAAGTACACTTTTAGTCAAGTGTTTGAGAAGGCACTTCATTTGAAAGATTATCTCAGACTGTAGAAATTGGGAAGTATTTGTTAGAAAGAATTTAAATTTTAAATATACTTTCAAATAACCAAAGTGAGGCCAAAGTTCCATTCTGGCCATAGGAATGTCTTAGGATAAGCCACCTAAAAATCAAATTCAATTTAGTTTGATTTTTACTTAAGTCAAAACTCAAAAGCAATTTGATCAACTTACATTTTGCGTACTAAGAAGAATATGAAAATCCTGAACCATCGCATTTACTAAACCATCGTGCATAAAAATCTGCAACCAGGCTCCATAAGCTCCAAATGGTTTTTCAGAGTTTACATAAGCTCCTTCCACATCTGGAGCAACCATTGTAATAGCATTGTTGCAAGTAGTACCTTTAAATGTAAAATGTCTCCCGTGTCGCATACGACCACTAAAATTTAATAAAAAAAAAAGTTTAACTCGAATTATCTTGTCAAATAATCCTGGTTCTTACGTGAGAGCTAAAGGAAGACAAAATCCAGCTTCGAGATTCAGTGTGATGTGCATGAGATCAAAATAAGCAACATTAGGTGCAAAAACGCTTGATGGATATGACATAAAAGTTGGTTGAGGTCCAGGATTCCCTTGGATTGTGTTGAAATTAGCATTAGCTTGATGAGTATTGGGTGGGAGTGTAGAGATCTCTGAGAATGAAGTCGCTAGATCCTTGTCAGTCTTTGCGTCATAGGGGAACTGGGACATTGAATGACACCCTTTTTCATCTGAGTCATGACTCTGTTCTTCTGAATCATGAGACCCATTTGAGCTGAGAGATTCGATAGATGCGGGGGATCGATAGTCGTCAAATTGATCCTCAAGTAATTGATTCATGCCGCTGGCAGCTTGTCCTGAAGGCTCATAGGTTCTAGTTTTCTTATTGAGTTGATGAAAAAGATTTTGATATTCTGGTCTAGAATAAATAAGAATGATTTCCACCAGTCAGTTAAAATACTAAGAAATTATACAATATTTCAAATAATATGACTCACTTTAAGTATCCTACATTTGATTCATCATAAAATTTCCAAGCTTCTGGTGTCCATGAGCAAACACTAGCATTAACTCCACTTAAATCTGAACCATCTTGTGAAATCCCTGCCATAAGGTCTTGTTCAAGCTCAGGTTTCAATTGAAATATGGAATGGACTCGACTCATATCCGTTACAAGGTACTGTCCCCCACATCTGAAATATTAAAACAATTAATTAAATTTAGAATTTTATTTATTTTATAAATGACTAACTGTGGAGCTTGTCGCATAAGTTCCAAAAATGAATTCACACTCCATTTCTGTACTGACAGTAATTCATCAGTAGTGACGGGAATAATTTGAACAAATTCAACATTCCCTGCTTGATTTGTTACTTGTTTGAGTTGGGCGTCTCTTGTGAGTAAAATTTGCTACAATAGTTAACAAAATTAAATCATGATTGATACTCTGTAATCTGTAATCTGTACAGTATTAAAATTTTACACGTAGTTCGGTGTTATGACTTGGATCTTCCATATTCATTCCTTGATGCCATGAAATATGATCCCCAGGTAATAAAGAATGACCTAATAAACCCCAAAACCAAATAAATACTCCAAACTTTCTTTAAATTTACTCAAATCCAATAATTAATTTAATTATCATGATCATGTGATCCTGAACCTTACCGAATCCAAATACATATCGTGCCAAGGATTGCATCAAACGAGCAGGCCAAGTTGGTGGTGATTTTTCACCAGGATATTTCATTAGTCGAAATGTTAGTTCAAATCCAAATCCAGATTTACCTTGTCCGAACATATTTGGCTCAAAGAGTCTTCCATCACAGTGTAAATCAGAAAGCCCATAACTTAGAATTCAATAAAAAAGATTATTTTCATTAAACAACCATGTTTACTTACTAATTAAACTTACTAAACGTGTATGTTACGCTAAGACTAAACTCACCTCACATAGTGCCAATGTGGTAAAACATTAGATTGAAAATCTCCTTGATTGTCAAACATACTGATATAATCCAATGGATCTGGACCACCACGCCTAAAATCATTCCAATGCTAGAATCATTAATTTGTTTAAATTGATTCTCAACTTTAAATTCAAATAATATATCCCTTACCATGATTTAACAAGAGATTGTATTTGCAATGGATTCAACTGATCTGGATAAATTCTGTTACATTCTTCAGTAATTGACTTTACTCCAGGGTATCTTGAAACCAAAAAGTCAAACGGTGGACAAATCATGGATTCATTCTCAGTCATAGGACGGAATGACATGATTCATTTACTACCCCAAAAAAAAACGATACTTCTGAAGATAACCTAGTTAATTACTAAAAATTATACCATCGTTTTAATAATTTTTACTGATGTGAAAAATTCAAATTATTACTGTCACTGTTGATAAAAATTTCTTACCATAATGAATCTACGCTAGAGGACACTAGGAAGACGGTAAGTATAAATCTTACGTAACTTCGTCAGCTTCAACAAGATCGCAGAAAAATTTCGTACTCACATTCAGCTTGAAGAAACAACTTGAATTGGCCAGTAGTTTGAGCACATGGATACTCCGTTGTGTCATGAACTGGTTGGACTTCGAACTCATTCAGTTGGAAGTACTTAGTTGAATGGACACTCTGTCACAGGACCGGAGAAATTCCACTGGTTAAGGCCCAACTGAAAGATAGTCAAGTCAAGTAAAGTAAAGTTACACAATTTACAGCTAAAAGTAACTTTTTTAAGTCAGAGTTTCCTACAATAGGAAAATCATAAAAGAAACGATAGAGGAAACGTTCATTTTGTAAAACAAAAAAAAAAGCTCAAAGTAAGGAGTGAATTGTTCAATAATTATTTTTGATAAAAATTAAATAAATTACAACTTTATTAATTAGGAAACAGACTTGAAACGCTCGGTTGAGTCTTCTGTCTGGGAAGCTTAGAAAATCAAATGGGCTGATTAACAGAAAAGAGTTCTGAGATATTAAAAAGCACTTCAGCATAACTACATATTGTTATTGTTACATATCAAAAAGCTCAAAAATCTAGCCATATAATTAGAATCTTTGGGATTGAAGTCAAATTACTCAGTCCCGAAAACTCAATATCCTCCAAGAGGAGTATCAACTGACTTGATTTCTTAACAAGTTAAATCATTCAATTAATTTAACTTGTTTGATTAAAACTTTTGGTTGCAGATTTGAAAAATTACTAATCAATTTGAAAATTTGGAAGAGGTAAATAAAGTTCCGGAGAATTTGATAAAGAACTTAGATTTTAGTTGAAGGTAATGCAAATATAAACTGAAATCGGTGGAAAATTAATACTAATTACAGAGATTTTATATCAATTAGTCCACATTCACATTGATCCCCATAGCCGAAAATTTCCCTTTGATTGAATTCCAGTACGAACTTCTGATTTTATCATGTCTGGTTGCCAATATATCACATATCTAGAAATAGAAATAAGTTTGATCAAAGTAATGAGAGGACACAACCCTGTTAAAGTAATTTTCATTGAATAATATTCAAAATACCTTCATGGCATTGTGACAAGCTGTTTCTCTTTCATTTCCTGCATATATTCGCTGCTCATAAGTAGTGATCATGAAACTTAGCAAAGGTACACTTTCCATGTGAGTATAGCCTAATGACTCACATAATTTGATGATTTTATGGTCGCCTAAAGTCACATCTTTGTGGAGTCGAAACACGCTAAAGTAAAAAATAAGAAAGTTGTAAAAAGGAGATTATGTGGAAAAGTAGTTCCAAATTCTAATTTACAGAGTGATTTAAGTTTGTAGGAACTACGTAGCCATTTAATCAACGGTTGCTAGCGTAAGTATAAACAAAATTTTATGCTTGCTGTGATGAATATAAGCTCTCTTCATCCTTACCCTTCGAGATAACTCCAAGAACTTTCATTATGAGGAGCTACAAGAATATGGGCCCAAGTATAATCCACTTCCCTCTGAACGACTTCAGGTGTAATATCCCCAAGCTTTGTGATCACAAAATGCCGCTGATTCCATGCTGAATTGTTCCGTACATCTTCCTTCAGTAACTTGTCTACAAATTCTAACTCTTCCTCAAATGAACTAAGAAAAAATAATTGAGGGAATAACCTATTATTTGAGTGACCATATGCTCATCAATATATTGCTAGGATCTGTAGCATACTTGAATGTGTTAAGAATCCATTGTCGATGTTGCCAAGCATGGTAGTTTTTGGCATCCTTGTTGAGAAAAATAGTTGTTAATTCTATTTCTTGCATAAGTAAACGATCACGGGCTTCTGAAGTATCTAACGCTATTTCTTCCGTTTCATCGTTATAGCCTGCTGCCCATTGAACTAGAATTTTTCGATGGTGCCAGACTTGGTAGTTCTTTTGATTTGTCTCGATAGTATCCAATGAAAATAAAAATTCATCTTCAAATTCAGCACTCAATCCATCGGTTGTCATTTTACAGGGAATATTAAGCGCCTGAAGTACGTCTCGTCTAAAAATAAGATTTATCTTATTTTTTATTTAAGATTTGGGTCGAAGTAAAGCACCGTCCGCTGATTAAATCAGCCTATTGCACTACTGTTAAGATATTTTGTTAGGTTGATTTGTTAGAAGGCAATGGGCTAATGCATAGGGCTGATTACAATCAGCGGACGGTGATTTACTTCGACCCTGTCGAAGTAAAATACCGTCAGCGAATTGTAATCAGTCCATTGCATCCAAACAGTGTTGGGAATTCAGTTCAGTTTTTTGTATTGAACTGAACTAAACTAAACTGGACAAGGTTTGAATTTTGATTTGAAATAACAAATACTGAACAGAATTGAAAAAAAAAACTTTTATTTAAGCACTGAACTAAACTGAAATAGAAAACAACTTCTATATAAAATTCCTGAACTGAACTGAAAAGTTAGAAACTTTTATTCAGGAACTGAAAAACAACTGAACTGGAAACTACCCTCCCAGTTCCCAACACTGAAAACAACACAACCTAAGTAAGAACATAAGCAAAAAAATCAAACACTAGTGCAATGGGCTGATACAATCAGCGGACGGTATTTTACTCCTACCGTTTTCATCTTCTTAGTAATAACTCACCTGTACTGCCAAACTGTATAATTTGCTGCGTTTAGTTGTATTGCATCCGCAGTTAAGTCCAGCACCCTCAAACTCTTTTCGCCAATCTGCATTACGGCTCGAATATAGTTGAAACAATCTACAACTGAATTCAAATCCAAAGGAAAGTATTAGGTAAAAATCTAATCTGATTTCGATTCTATGAAACACTTTGTCCTTACATCTTGGAGAATAATCAATAACAAATACATGAGGTGTAACAGTATTCTGTGCCAAAGGTACGATGTCCTTCCAATTTGGTCGCTCTGCGTAAGGAATGAATTCATCTTCAACATCATCGTCGTACCAATTTGTCGAGGCCGCACCAGCAGATAAGGTATCTTTCTCGTGTGTCATATTAATTATTAGAGTATTCTGTGTTCAATCAGCTCCACGACCTGACAACTTCACTCACCTAATCCCTTGAATACTTTTTAACCTCCAACTCCTAATTTTTTAGTTTGTTACAAAATTGATTTAATTTACCGGGACGACGGATACGATAGACAGAGAGAGCGACAGATTACGTAACGATTAACTTTAACCTAAACACTTCATTCATTTCCTGCCGTTGCCCACATATTTTTACTAATAAGCGATGCCCGGGAAATTCAAATCCTACATCCATGTGTCACTCGTGTGGATAGAGATGCTTCCTAATTTTTACAAAATTCAAATCATAACATTTAAATTTAAATTTCAAATGTAATCACAACACAAAATCTTACACTAAATTACGCTAAAAACAGCACAAAACATGTTAATGTTAATAATATCAAAAACTTATAAAAATTATTAATGTAAATAAGTATCATTTTCCATTGAGCATTGAGTTCTCTTGAAACCTTTGCCTTAATTTGATGAATCCATATCTACAATTAACATAATTATTAATCCTTAATTGGTAAATAAGGAAAGATAATTAGGCAAAATTATGTGAATACGAAGGTAATTCCATTTGCGTTCCAAATTTATTCCTTATCACCTCAGTTGCAGAATCGCAACCATTTCGCAACTAGGTTGCGGCAGGTTGCGAGTTGCGGAGCAGAAAAACGAAAATTGCGAATGCGGAGTTGCGGCCAAATTGAGAATTATAAAAGTTGCGGTTGCGGCGTTGCGGCCAATTATGGAACTTGCAAAAGTTGCGGTTGCGGCGTTGCGGGACGTAAAATGCAAAAGTTGCGGTTGCGGAGTTGCGGGTGTCAGAAATAACAGCTGAAAATGCGGAGTTGCGATCTCTGTGAAGTAGTTGCGGGAAATAGTTTAATATTGTGCGCAACTATTATGCCCTAACTTGGGATGGGCTCGGTTGTGTTGGTCAAATATGTGAAGGTGTAAAGCGGCTTTGTATAACCACAGATCTAACTTCAGTAAACTCGAAACTGAAACCAAAATTTAGTTCTTGAACACCTGTGTTACAGAGGACCCAGTAAAAGAGCGTCGCGCCATTCAAATTCAAATTATTTATCAAGGGGAAAAGTCCCATGTGCGGTGTGGCGTTGAGTCTGTCTTTGCAATCTCAAACGCTCCTGTTGAGTATGACCTGTAAATCCGCAATGACAAGATAAGGATTCCTTATTTTGGCGTAAGGCACAACTTCAAAATTGGCTTTATTTAATATGTAAACAATCCTTTTAGTACTTAATTTATATTTTGTTAAAACTTGACACATCAATTTCAAATCTGAAATTAAGTTTGTGTAACGCTCACTTACAATTAATTGCTTTAACTAAGCAAACCAAAATTTGAATTAATGGATTGTTGTATTTAACTCTTGCATATTGAAATTGAATAAATAAAATTGAAAGGCTATTTTTATGCTCTAAATTCGCTTTAAATGTTATAGGAACATTTCTTTTATAATTTTGTCGAAAGTTGCGAAAAAGTTGCGGGAAAGTTGCGGGAATTCTGGTTACGTGTTGGTTGCGGTTGCGGGAAATTTTGAATCCAAAATTGCGAATGCGGCGTTGCGGCAAAAATTTTAAAATTTAAAGTTGCGGTTGCGGCGTTCTAGTGGAAGTATTAAAATACAAGAGTGCGGGTTGTGGAGTTGCGGGCATCAAAGCTCAAATGATGCGGGTGCGGAGTTGCGGCTCGAAATATTGTACTCAAAGTTGCGGTTACGACCCGCAACCGCACTTCTGCAACTGTACTTATCACTTAATTTCTTGAGTTATGGTCTTGATTTGATATATTTAGGTAAGAAACCAAATTACTTGTGTCATTGATTTGTTCTATTGTAATAAATTACTCTGTTTCATTCCCTCTCTTTCAGTAAGTGACATTGTGAAGCTCAACAGTCAGTCACTGGGGAGAAGTGACAAGAATGGAACGAGTTGTATGGAAAGTTCCATCAGAGTTATCTGAACTAATACAAAAAAATCCTGGACTTCTTCGATTATTCAATTCTACAGTAATTGTTCAACAAGTAGAACCTAATTTTCCAGTTCTTACGACTCCAACTTCATTAAAAAATTCAGAGGTGGACGACAACGATACTTTACGTAAGTGCTTTGGAGAAATCATTCTAAATTCAACATTTTTGAATTTTTGAATTTAGATTTTTATTTTTATTATTTTAGAAGTAGAAGAGAAGCCTATTGACTGTGATGGTGATGATACTCAAAATACGGTTTATTGTTCAAATTACCCCTGGGGAGAGACAACGAAAAAGATCCAATTAGAACTATGTCAAAAAATTCGAGTTATCAAAACTAAAGTAATTCATATACCAGGTCAAGAGCATGTCTACGTTTTTCCTAATCTACAAGCTCAGAAACTTATGACGAATGTAGGATTGCTTCCAACAATTATCAACCGAAAAGCTCTGAGTGCTGTATCAAATGAATTGAAGCGAAAGGTTGTAAAACCTAGGAAGAAACAATCTGTCAAGAATAATTCATCAAGCTTCAATACTTATCCAGTTCTAGGAGTTAAAATTAAACCTGCTAAACGTTTATCTCAAGGAACAGAAATATCCATGTTTACAACACCTCTCAGAACTCCATCCAGGTCAAGATGTGCTGATGTTCGGAGGAAACTTCTCAAACAGACACCACCTGATTTCAAAGTATGCCTAGTAGAAATGAAGCGCCTACATCCAACCACAATTCAAGAATACAGAGGTAGGCAGTAATTAGTAGTTAGTAATTAATTTATAATAATCATAGATGACCAAGCACGCTGTTGTCCTCGTCCTCTACAACTCGTAGGGGATTCAAACGGTTAATGTAAAAATATTATTTTTAATTACTAAAGTCCTTTGTGAACATCTTCATTGTTTTCATTCTTTCTAATTCTTTTTTACCATTTTTCTCATTGTTGTTATCATTTTTCTACTTTTTTGTCTATTTAATTTAAATTTAAATTAATCTTTTTCGGAATTCCCCAGTGTTGATTATATGAGTTTAGAATTAACCAATGAAAGACTGTTACTTATATAACGTTAAGAATTTGCAAATAAACGATAATGAAGTCGTTACTTTTGATGAATACCGTATTTATTTCATAATAGTAATTCTAACATTAAAAGAATAGAACAATTAAAAATTATATAATATATTTCATCACTTTGGAAATATATTGATAAATCTGAAGTACAAGTGGTTTTAAATTTTAGGTACCCAACTTTCCTCACTTTTCCCAAATCTGTCGTCTTATAACCATACTAACTCTAATGGTTCTAAGAAAATCCGCCAAATTTCAAACTCTCAGTTAATAATTTGAAAATTTATGTCGTATGTCGTAAGGACAAGAAAAACGTCACATAAAACAACAACATATTTTTAAACAAAATGTAAATTCAAAATACTTAATAATAAAATTAATACGAAAATCATAAAACCATAAATAATTCTAAATTTATACCAGTTACCATAATTAAAAAAAAAGTAGAAATAACTTGGTTAACTTCAGTTCACTAGTGTCATCGATCTCTTAATGCATCGATTACACAACTTTACTTAATTTCGATAAAAGTGGTGAAATGGTATAAAGTTTAATCTAGCTCATCCTGTAGTTTTTAGTAATTACTTGAATAAATTTCCAATTACTGAGGTTAATATTATTTTTTCCCAATGAGAAGAGTAATATAGTAGGTTGTTGTGTTAATCATACGAAAAAGTGTATAAAAAGTAGAATATAAATACAAAAGATGGAATAAAAATTTGGTAAAAAGTTGTAAAAATGAGTGTAAGAGTGGCGCTGCGAAAGAGAGAATGAAAAGGCGATGATGAGAATGAGAAGTTTCTCTCTCTCTCTCTGTCTTGAGTGTCTCACTGCCTGACTCTGAGTGGTAGGAGGTGAAAGTTAGGTGCTAATAATAGAGTTGTTGGTTAGTTGTATGTTATAAGTGGTTGGATAGTAAGAGTTAGTAGAGTAAATGGATATTAGTAAAGAAGAGGAAATAATTAGAAAAGAATGCGCTAAAATGTGAAGTGGGAATATGTGTGGAGGGAGAANCGGGACGGGGGAGGGAGGTTTGGTTGAGAAAGTTGGACATCCTCCGTGTCCCCTAATTACCAAGTTTTCTCTTGGTGGAGTGTCTCTCGACTCTAGTCACTCTCAAGCCATTATCATTTGTCTTGAAAAAGAGCAATTTGTCTATCCAATTTGGCGTAGAAGCGGGATCAGATGACACGACGAGAAGTTGGAGGTGTAAGAAGAAGCAGAGTAATTATGGGAAATGAAGATTCCTTCTCTAGGGCGTGGAAAGAAGGCTCAAATCTAATAAAGCGCAAAGTAATAGTTGGAAGGAAAGAAGAAAAAATTGCTATTTCAACCATGTAATAAGCGTCGGTCTAATTTTGTCTACAGGAAATTAACTTTTGAATTGTGCATATCTAATTTTAGAGAAAAAGTTTAGGCAAGAGCCCAAGAAAACTTTTGCCTAGAGGAGAAAAACTAAAAAAAAAAAGAAAAAAAGAAAAAAACTAATAGTAATAAAAGAGAAAATGTCGACTAATCATCTCTTTTGGTGTGTTTGGGTTGTTGAGAAGCAAGCGCTTGAGAAGATCATCTTAAGACTCACCACCCAACCGCTTCCCAACTAATTAATTTCCCCCTAAGTAATTGAACTCTGTGAGACTGACAGTCAACCTGATGAGAGACAGCTAGCTAACTCTCAGAGTCAGCTAGCCAAAGAGTTTACACACAACTATTCACAGTGGAAAACAAGGCTGACGGTTTAATTAGAAACAAATGCTTCGACTGAGGTCTGTCAATCACTTCCGTCCCTATGGAAGTGATACAAATCCCCAAACAGATCAACAGATTACCTACCTCCTAACTCTAGCCTTAAGCCTATTTCCCACACTTACCAAAATATATATAGACAAATATATATAATATAAATATATATATATATTTTTTCAACTTTCCTTTTTACAACTTGTCAAATTCTGAATCAAATTAAGAGCAAAAAGTTTCGAACTTATTATGGTTTTAATGATTTTTATAAGTTGAAGGGAGGGAGTGGAAGAAATGATATAAAATTGGGGGGTGATAAAGTCGGGAGCGTATTAGTCGGGGTTTATGTAACCAGGGGATATTTTGTCGTGGTGATATAGTTGGAGGGTGATATAATTGGAATGATATAGCCTGAGGCGATATAGTCGGACTGATATAGCCGAAGGCGATATAGTCGAAGGTAATGTAGTCGTAGTTGATATATCCATGGACAATGTAGTCATGGTGATAAAGTCTTAGGTTGATAAAGTCAGGGTGAAAATTTAATTGGCGTGTAATGACATTGATTGTGCTTGTAATTGGGATGCTGGGAGTGAGATGTTGTATTGTCGTCTCTGGTTTGATGGTATGGTGGGTATTTTGAATGGACGGAATCCCCGAAAAAAAAAAAATTTTTTTTTTCAAAAGCAGAAAGTGCGTGTGTCTATTATAAAAGCTATTTTCTAAAACGAATATAATCCTAAGCGAGACGGAAATTCTCATCCCTTCAATTCCCATTCCATTTATCTCAGAATGACTTCATTCCGCGCTTCACTGAATCTTCTCACTAGAGACGGAATGGATAATGCCTCCGTTAAATTTTACGGGAATTAGAGGTCAATAGGTGGTATTTGCATCTCAATTGAAGATTAAGTGGATTTAGAGGTGGGTGGTTGAGTTTCATCTTGAGAGATTGATGTCGAGATGAATCAATTTATAAAGAAGAGAGAGAGAGAGAGAGAGACCGTTGTCCATTCTCCAAGTGTCGAGATGAAAAGAACTTGACCTCATGAGAATATTTTCTCCTGACCAGGTAATGGTCATTGGTTTGAGAGTTCGAAGGAAATGTCAGGTTAGAACTGTTGAGAAGGTCGACCCATGGAACGCATGAACATGGAGGAAAAGGATTGGTTGGTTCCGAACTCACCGAATCTCCTCCCTCCAATGAATGAGAACAAAAAAAAAAAACTAAAAAAAAAACTATACGGGTAGCAGTGAAAAAGTAGAAAATTAGGGTTTCGAAGCTATTACGCCAACTTGGATCATGTCTCTTGGCCCTGGGTACGGAAGATCCGACTCTCACACATATACTCATTCCACATCATTTATATAAATACAAAGTTCACACTTGAGCCCTCATGTCATTTCAAAACTTGACTCAATTCCCACGCGAGAAACCGTGGACACCGTTGGTTTGATAGTGAAAACCACCCACACAACGGTAACCTCAACATGTCCGAATCACAATCTCATAGTGTTGAGAACACTATGGATTTCTCACCAACAACAATGGAACTTACTAAACCTGTGGACTTGAGTAATAACAATAACAACCACCTTCACAATCATACAAATAATAATTTTGATGGACAATCACATCTTAGCTTACTTACGGAACCTGTGCGAAAGTTAACTTTCTCTGTAGAAAATATATTGGATCCTAATAAGTTTACGGGAAAAAATAGTTTAGGACCAACTGGTTCTAAAAGTTTCTTTTCAACTGATCTCAACACTGATTCAGCAGTTGCTAATCTCAGATTTTCATTTAAGGATATTAGAGGTATGTCAAAAAAAAAATATTTAAAATTTTTTATTTTTAGTAATCATTTTTGAATTTGAATTTTATTAGAATTTATATAAAAAATTTTTTTTTTTTTTTTTTTTTTATAAAAAGTTAGTTACTACAGGGTTAATCTTAGAGTAGGTTTAGACTTAGAATAGAAAATGAACTTTCTTTCTTAGTTAGAAGAAAGAAAAAAGAAAAGAATAATAATTGTAAAATTTGAGTTTTAAATTGAAACAGTGAAAGTCTTTACTTCTACTACTATTTATTTTCGTTTTTTTTTTTTCATTTTTTTTTCTACTACTATTCCGTAAAGTGGGTATTGTAATTTCTATTGTTAGAAATAGATTATAGTGTAATTTGATTTGAGAGACTGCGAGTTTGTGTACATAAAAGTGAACCTGATTTGATCTGTCCTTGTTCAATTTCTCAAGTTTCCTACCTCTAGTTTTTTTTTTTTTTTTTCATTTTCAACAACATTTCCTAGAATCTAAATTGTGTGCTGAGTTGATACGAGGAGGGTCTCTTTGGACTTGGTGCATTATAAATAAAATTAAAAATAGAGAGCAAACAGACGGTCCTTTGATTACTTTTGGGCTACGGACGGTTTCTGGAAGTCTCTTAGGCTTTCAAAATGGAATGAATTTCTTTTGAACAATTTTTTTTTTTTAGATCAGGATCCTGACTCTACGACAACCACACCGCCTGACCTTCTCACCTGTGAAACTAGCTATGGTGATGCCGATGGAGTGTCAGACAATTCCTGTGATCTCCTATTGGAAGATGATCAGGACCACTACTCATCCTCAGAGTCATTGGTTGGACATGACGTCTTGTCAAACCCAAAGTCTGACTCTAAAGGACGAAAAAAGTCAGGAAAAAGTGATAACAGTGAAAAATCAGGTAAAGTTAAACAAAAAAAAAATTATTATTTTTTTTTTTAAATCTTAAGCCCCTTTCATACTCTATAGTACTTTAGTTACTTTAGAAGAAAAAAATGGTTAAAAATTATATCACTTGATTCAAATGTAGGGTTAAATTTTGTTAGATTCTTAATTCTAATACAATTCAATAATTTAATCATGAAATTTCTTCCATAAAAGATTTAATGATATTTTTGGATAAAAGAAAATATTTATGCCAGTGCTTAGGAATCGGTTTTTTCGGGCACAGACATTATTGGTATTGTTAAAAAATGATATCAAATTATAACTTTTGTAATCATGCGCAAGATATACTTACATGTGTAAAAATGGATTGATTTTGAATTAATTATGTTCAGCGCATGTAAGTATGAATGGCAAAATGTGTGTTACATAATTATAGAAATTAAAATTAATACAGAAAACATAATTTTACTAAAAAGCTTTCTTTTTATTCATTTACCTACCAAAAATTCCATTAAATCTTCCGCAAAGAATTGCGTAATGTAATTGGAGCATAAGGCAATCAGGTGCTATTCTTGAGTCTAAAACTGCTCAATTTGAAAATTTGAAATAGTCTTCAAACGTCCTTGGTTCTTGATTGACTGATACTGATACTACTACTATATTTTGTTTTTTCACTTAGTATCATGAGATTTTCGTCTCGAAATTTTTTACCCCCTCTTCTCATAATTCATAAAANTTTTGTTTTTTCACTTAGTATCATGAGATTTTCGTCTCGAAATTTTTTACCCCCTCTTCTCATAATTCATAAAATTTTTTTTTTCTTTGATCCTTTTACCTCAGTTTCCCTTTCGATCCTTACTACACCCGCCTCTCAGGAAATNAAAATTTTTTTTTTCTTTGATCCTTTTACCTCAGTTTCCCTTTCGATCCTTACTACACCCGCCTCTCAGGAAATTGAGAATACTCTCCGGCACGAATCAGAGACAAGAAGGGGAAAAAAAAAGCAAGGATTCACACCTTCATGATGAAAATCTAGGAAAAGCTTTCTCACTTGGGACCCTTTCTTTATCACTGATGTCGGTGAGCCTTGGCTGATCATAAAGCATGGCTCTGGCCATAATCCCAACCCATTTTATATTCATAAAGAGGAGAAAGTGAGAGAAAAGAGAGACTTGAGTGGAGTCTTTCACTTTCTCTGGGACATGCTAGAGGCTCAATCTTAATCATTTCCTTTAGATTCTCTTCCTTAGAATTATAGTTCCATTAAGGAATCCTTTACGCAAACTTTACAGAGATTAACCTGTTTGAGATAGTCGGATTCAGAAGACGTCGGAGTTGGGTCTTTTCAAGAACGACTTGTACTTTGAAACTTGCGCTTTAAAAGGAAAGGGGAGAAAGTAATGGTGGAATTCCACTCTTTTAAGACTCTCTTTCATCTCAACTCAATTCGAAATATAGACTCTCTCCACTAATTTTTATTATAATCACTCAACAAATTAAGGTTTTTTACTCTATTATTCACTACACACTAACCAACTTATAATTTAACCTCAAACACTTAACTACAAGATTTTTATAAACAATGGATTAGTTTGGAATTAATTTATACAGTACTAACTATCTTTTTAGTTACTTTTTTTTTTNATTTTTATAAACAATGGATTAGTTTGGAATTAATTTATACAGTACTAACTATCTTTTTAGTTACTTTTTTTTTTCATCACTTTTTATCTAAAAAGTAAGTGAAGTCAATTCTTAGGAGTAGGAATGTTAGAAATTCAAAAATTTGTAAAGTTTGAATACTTGTAANAAAGTAAGTGAAGTCAATTCTTAGGAGTAGGAATGTTAGAAATTCAAAAATTTGTAAAGTTTGAATACTTGTAATATTTTCCATTCTATAGTTGGTTCAGAATGTTAATGAAGAAGATGTAATGTGAACCATCTATGTTAGGTTGTTAGGTTAGGTTCTTAGGGTTAGATTGTTTTGAAATTATATTTGAAATTACACGTGCTCAATTAACTACATCTGAAGCATATAGCTCCTTTCAGAGAAAATAACTTTCATTAAGGTTCAAAAGTTTTGTTAACCTTATAGAAACTGGTTTTTTTTTGGCGGATATTGTAGAAAAATTTTTTGTTTTGTCTCGTCTTTTTAAACTGACTTTCTATTTGATATAAATCAGCTTATTACGTTGTGTTTATTAAGTTACCATTGTTTTAAGTTTATAAATTGAATTTTTAATTTCATGCTCTTTCTTTCGCCCCACCCTTATTAACTCACAAGGCATAGGGAGATGTGCGACTTGGATAAAAGTGAGGAAAGTGGGTATCTAAAAATTAAAGAAATTCTGTACATAGTTTTTTTTGCACTTTGTCCCGAATGAAGATGTACTTGGACTTAATTAGTATAATAAGAACGAAGCTGGAAACAATGTGTATATTGATGATATGAAAGTGGAAGTTTGCCAACTAACAGCTTTTAGAAAAAGATTTGTGTATTTTGGCTAATCATATTAGCAAAAAGGAACTTTTCTAAGAGACAAAACAATTTTCAGCAAGCTTTATTACACTCGTACATTACATGTAATTAGACTTTTGTTTTGAATAGAAAACAAAAAAAAAAATATTATATATAATTATTCACATTTTTATTAACTGAGAATTGCTTTTATGTACAAATTATTTTCATTTTTGGCACACATTCCACATAAATTAAAAANTTTTTATTAACTGAGAATTGCTTTTATGTACAAATTATTTTCATTTTTGGCACACATTCCACATAAATTAAAAAATTTTTTAGTTGCTGCAAAACATTAAAATCTTATAACTTATGTACAGTAAATAGCATGAATACTTGAAATNAAAAATTTTTTAGTTGCTGCAAAACATTAAAATCTTATAACTTATGTACAGTAAATAGCATGAATACTTGAAATTGTTTTTAAAAAAACAATAGAATTTTAAACTACAAAATTTAAAAAAAAAAACACCAAAAAAATCCAAATGTTACTTATAATTGTTTTCATTTTTTTGTTTATTAATATTGTTGGATTGAATTTAGTTATAGGACTAATGACCACTACCATATTTACTCTCCACGAATTATTAAAATCAGTAAAATATATTGTATAGCAACTAAAAATTTAACATCTCTCCACTTTAAGAAAAGAATATAATTTTGAGATATTTGTAACCAAAAAATTTTTTTTAGAATCTAGAGGGTTAAAGCTCAGTTTCTGTTGGCCTGGCTCATTTGTGAGACTATTGATTGCTCAATTTAATTTCCCTTTAAAAATTGTTTAATGAGGATTGAGTAGTAAATGGAAGGAGAGAAAGGTCATGTAAATTTGTGCCTTAAAGGACGAATTTGTGCTGGTGACTTAATTCTAAGTCCTCCATAACGGATTGGGATTGATTCTTAATTTCACCCTTTATGATTTTCTAAAGGATTTTGTTAGATTCGAACATGGGAATTGACAGAGGGTCCTTTTTTTGGATCCAAAGAGAGGACAATGCCAAAGGACGAATGAAACGAAAGGCCCTAGTGAGTTTAGCCTCTTCGAAATAAATATAATTTAAATCAATTCACACCAGTCCTATTGTCTTTTCTTTGGACTCAGGACAGAGAGGGTGGGCTAAATCAAAAACTCTAATACATATCATTAAGTATTTGTTAAATGAAGTGTATAGGATTCCCATTAGTGGCAAACAATACTCAATTTCCAGTACAAGTCCCAATGGTCCACTATTTACATTTAACCCTAGACGAACGAAACAGAAAATTATTCTCCCTACTACTCAACAGTCTACAGTAGAATTTATACTTAAAAATAAAAGTTTGCAGAGAACAAACAGAGTGCCACTAGAGACTAAAAGACTATTTGAGAGAAAGTTAGCATAAAAGTAGTCGATGAAAGGAGAAAGTTACTATACTGGACGTTTCAATTTGAAATCCGCGCGTTGAGAATTGAGTTTAAGAGTAGGAGGGTAATTAATTGTTGATTAATATGAAAAAGTAGGTTGTAAACCATTGGGAAATAGAGTATTCAAAAACTAGTTAATATTAGTTTAGCACTATAGGAACTTATAATTCAATAGGGTATGTCCTAATTTATACCTCCAAAAATATTAATATTCAAATTCATCCAATTAGATTTGAGTGTTTGAACATCGGTTATAGTAAACCCAACTGATTTTTGTGGTTTAAAAAAAAAATTTAAAAATTTATAATTGAAGTCCATTGTAGATATACTCCAATAAAAGGTATAGAAATGATCAAAAATTGTTAGAATTATAAGAAACCAAAGTAGCAAAAAAAAATTGATTCTAAAAAAAAAATTTCAATTCGGTAAAACAACAAAAAACTTTTAGTTAACCCTCTGTGTCCTTGAAATATTGGATGGTAAAAGGAATATTTTTTTTTTCTTTTTTGACCAGTAGGGAAACCACGGAGAGCTCGGACTGCATTTACATACGAACAATTAGTAGCCCTTGAGAACAAATTCAAGACAACCCGGTACTTATCAGTATGTGAAAGGCTCAACCTCGCTCTGTCCTTGTCCTTGACCGAGACACAAGTGAAGATATGGTTTCAAAATCGTCGAACAAAATGGAAAAAACAAAATCCTGGAATGGATGTAAACAGTCCTCCTGTCCCAACACCCAACTCCAGTGGCCTGGGTTCATTTGGGACAGGCTCATCTCCATATTCTTCTGCCACACATCATCTCCTCTACCCTCACATGACTGCCTACTTGACCGCAGGTGGGTCAGTGACTGGAGCAGGCTCATCTCCTCTCCTATCCTACGGAGGTCAAGGAAATACTTTCACCTCTACTTACTTTTCCCACTTAAGTCACAACTCTTAGATTTTTTTTTTTTTTAAGTCTTTTATTAGGATATTTTCTATAGAAATGAAATTGAGTCTGTCTGCGGACAGAGTCAGAACGGTGTAAAATTTTAATGACTCGTATTGAATGGAAAAGTCCTCTATTTTCAATTTTCACCTTGTACAAACCATGTGGTGGTGGAAATAAAATACTCCAAGAACGAGGTGGATTGAACTCAAACTGTGAAAAAAAAAAAAAAAAAAAGAAAAAGTTTTTCATTCCTTTTGTCATGGGAGAAAGTTGAATTGAACAGAAAGAGAGTCAGGTAGTCCTCATCATAATTTCTACTTTTTCCCTCACCGCTTCTGAACAGAGATAATCAAGATGGAAAAAGAAAATTTTTGCTCATTAAATTTTCACGGCGACCTGAGGATGTCAGGACAACTGGAGAGAGAATCTCAGAGTTCAAATTGACCTATCCAGGCGTAAGGACATAATTACAAAACTCTGACTAATCAGGCAACTCTCTTGCTTTCACCTGTCATTGTTAGTCCTTCAACGAATGGTTTCAAACATTGGCGGGAGAGAGAAAGAGGGGGAGGGGGAAGAGGATTGGTTGAGAGAAGAGGGGGGGGAGAGAATTGGGTGAGCATGTGTGGAGTGTTATCGGAGAAAGTGATAATGATAGGAGATAGATAGAATTGCCTATTAATAAATGAAGATCCCTTGGGACTATAAATTTGTGGATGAGAGGAGGGGTGTCGTCGGCTGGCCCAATTTGTGAAAATGAAACTTATAACTTGAAGAGAAAGTTTGAAAGTTTACCTTAGGGACTTGAGTCCAAATTACAACTTATCTAAGTTGGTCCCATTATGTGACAACATAAGAGACTCATTTTCCACTTTCTCTATTTTCATAGGCTAGAAATTCTAGAGTCATTCCAACGAATGAGCTTTCTCCCTCCCTTTTTCTACTTTCTTCAATCTGAATATTTAATATTTGCAATTCCCGCTTACTCTGGATGAGAAAAAAATGGAGTGTCATTTTCTCTGTACGATATCAGTGTAGATGTGACTCAAGGGACTAAGGTCCCTTATTACATTACAAGATATGTAACGACCTAATAAATGTAGTAATGGCCCAACAGGATCCTTTTCAAAGTACCGACAACTTCACAACCAACCGTTTCTTCTTCTCTTTTATAACATATGACATAGTCAAAACTTTGCCTTCTTCTTAATTAGTCCACGGTTACTTCCAAGTCTCCCTTTTTTTCAAAAGGTCACTTCAAAAATAACCTACCAAACCTTATAGTTTTTAGAACCAACCCCCCCCCCTTTTTTTTTTTTTTTTACTCCAAACTCTTTCCAGATGTGAGACTTTCCATCAATTTCCCGATTACTTTATTTATTTGTCCTTTCTATCAAGATTTTCTATCAAGACCTATCAAATCTGCCATCGATCTCTTGAAGAGACGACAGTTTTTCCAGTCCGTCGACCCCCCCTGACAAGTGTTTGCAAACAAAGCTTCCTCAAACAGAAAGCTTTGGCCTACCACCTTTCCATTTACTTCACTCAATCCCTATCCAATCCGCAGGTTTTACTATATACTTATTCAAACTTTTTTTTTTTTTTTTTTTTTTTTCAAACCCGAGACTCCCGGACTTTTTGTATCTTAGTAAAACCGGAAGTAGAAATCATCACACTAATTCGTCTCTGTTCATTCAAATCAACAGGCAATAAAACAGGATGAGTTGAGAGAGCAGGGTCGATATTTATACAAGAAGCACGACGAGACGAAGCAGTTAAAAAAAAATTTTTTTTTGTCGTCGTTTGGTGGATCCATTGGTAGTGACGGGCTGGAAAAAGTGTTGTAGAACAAGGTTTATTACATGACTGGACGAGTAGTAGTAGTATGAGACGACAACAGATTGATAGTTGGTCTTCGTTCTTGACTACCTTGTCCTGTCAGACTAAAATCTAGTTTCAAAATCATCACATTCCAAAGGAAGTTGGGACAGTTTCAACCCTCTATCCAAACAGACGAAGGAATACACGTTTAATTTAATTATGGAAGAGAGTTATAGGGCAAGAGTTTTTTTTTTTTTTTTGGCTCTATATGTTGGTCACATGATCCTGGATTCATTCCCGAAGAGATTCACATTACCCGAGCTTCTAAGTCCCAGAAGACTTCCAGAAAGACTTGAGGAGAAAAAAAAATCAAGCTCGAGCTTTTAATTTAAAAGGTTATATTTGTGAGGCATGGGGGGATTGGTGAGCAAATATTTGGGAAGGCTCAGCTCGCCAGAAAATTAAGACTCGATAAATTGAATGAGAGCATAAGGACTTTCACTCATCTTCTCATCACGAAGGGTCTTTGAGTCCTTAGGTCCTGATGGAAATTAGTAATGACTTGGAACAATTAGTTAAACAAGATGAAATGAGATCGTCAACCGCACCGTCTCCTCCCTCCTCATCACCACCACCAATAGTCAATTCTCTTCAAACAAATCTCATACTTCTATCATTTCCTTGACCAATTGATACATTGACCTTCTGTAATTACCAATTTCAACCAAATTCTATAGAAATTCTATTCATATTTGATGAACCAGGAGTTGAAACTAATAAATTCTGGAGTCGTTGGAACTGAATTCAAAGACACACACGGTAGTAAGGTAAGACATAAGGAGTGTCTTAATTCTTAAACTAATTAGTCTAACAAAAAATTCTTTTGACGCAGTGTTGGCGGTGAGTTCAAACCTTGTTTCGCTCCATTGTTTTCAGCTGAAGCATAAGGTATATAACTATGAGGTCACCAGGTCCTTCTCCATATCGCCGCCTATTAGGTTCTCATTAATTAAGGACAAGAGTGACAAGGGCCGAACACAGGGACTCATTATATACCTCTCTCTCTCTCTCTGTCTTTTGCACATGAACTCACCGTCAAGGAAGAGAGGTTTGACGGTGAAAATGGATCCCTAGCCAGATGGGACCTTAGGTTGAGCTCCGCATAGAGTTGACATTAGGGATGTGTAAGGTTTTAAAATCAAGGGTAGAGTCTGATAGGACAGTTGTGTGGAAGAGATAATAGAATATTTTGAATAATTCTATCTTCAAGAGACAGTTTTGGATGGATGGTCCAAGTCTCGCTGTCAGTTGTCAATAGAAAGATTTGGAGTCGTCTGGAGTGGTGATTAGGGAGAGAGACCACACAGGAACGTTTGCATAAGCCTCATCATAACCCGCTTCTTTTGTTTACTTTCCAAAAATGCGAATTTAATCAGGGTGTCAAAATGAGAGAATAATGATTATTTGAGTGAGGGAGAAAGCGCTCGAGCGCTTTCTCTCTCTCTCTCTCTAATCCGATTTCCGCTCTAATCGCCAACAACTGCGCTTTCTCTAAACAAGATAAAACTCATTGAGTTCTTTTGATTCCCTCAATCAGACTACAGAATCACAAACTCCCACTCTCAGAAACCAATTCGACACAATTGACCAAATTCAACCCCAATTGAATTATTCTCGACCCTACACTTTTTCCGACATATAGACTTTCTCTAGAAGAAGAAAAAAAAAAAAAAATACGACTCACGAAAAAGTTGTTAAAAAAAAAGGAAATTTCCCCCCTCTCTTTTAAGAGAAAAAAAAATGATCGGAGTCTGTGGAAATCAAATCGGTTCCCTTGGACCAAAAAATTGGAACTCACGCTAGNTCTCCGACATATAGACTTTCTCTAGAAGAAGAAAAAAAAAAAAAAAAAATACGACTCACGAAAAAGTTGTTAAAAAAAAAGGAAATTTCCCCCCTCTCTTTTAAGAGAAAAAAAAATGATCGGAGTCTGTGGAAATCAAATCGGTTCCCTTGGACCAAAAAATTGGAACTCACGCTAGATTTATTTTAAAAACTAAAGGATTCACACTTTCCTATTATTAATTCGAACCGATTATTTATTAGATCCATTTGAGAGAATGAAGTTCTTAAGTTCCTAACGTTAGTCAGTCACCATAACGTAGGGAAAGTAGAAAGGGATGAAATGATTGGGTCATGGAAGGGATTCAAAGGGACTTTATCCAATCAGAATAAAGAGTTGATGATTCTATTACCAATTCCTTTATTATTTGACTTTAAACCATTCGTATACACACTAGTATTTATTATTCCCGTTTCTTCTCGCGCCTACACAGTTCAAGTTTGTTTTCGCGCTTTTTTTTTTNACACACTAGTATTTATTATTCCCGTTTCTTCTCGCGCCTACACAGTTCAAGTTTGTTTTCGCGCTTTTTTTTTTCAAAAATCATAATATCAATTAAGTTCATAATATCTAATTATTAATTATTAAATTAGTATTTCTTTGATATTTTTTTTTTTTTTATAATTTCTTCTAATTTTCTAATATTTGTTATTGTTAGAATAGGTTTAGGTTATTAATAGAGATTGAGGTAGCTTTTGATAGTTAATTGTTGAGTAGGGTAGTTATAAAGTTTTGTTGCGTGAGTATAGGAATTAAAAAAAAGCGTAGGTTCCGATTGGTCATTTTCTAAGGGTAAGATAATATGAGTGAACCCTTGGGAGGCATGAAAGGAGGGATATTAAGGAGGTAATGGTAAAAGATCGTTTTTCTTGTCAAAGTGAGCTAGATAATCATTGGACGGAAGAGAAAGAAGTGATTTGGTAGTTTCCAACGAAGAACCAAGTCTGTGAGATTCAAGTAGTGTAGTGAAGTACTAGTGGGAAGAGATGATATTTTTCTAAGCTAACTCTAAGAATAAGCTAAGTGAAGTTATTCTCTAAGGTTTGTAAAGTTGGTTAGGAATGGGATGATGCGCTATTGGAATTGTAGTAGTGAATTAAGACTCAATTTGTAGCTAAACATAGAGGAGAGAGAGAGAGTAGGTCTGTGTTGATGGGGAGAAGGAATGAGTCTTAGGATGGCTCTAATTACTCGCTCCATTAACTCACAGCCTACCACTCCCGTCCCACTCTACCCATTACCAATCATTCACCTTCTACTTTTATAATAGACACTTTCAGTTTTTGTTTAGANTCCCGTCCCACTCTACCCATTACCAATCATTCACCTTCTACTTTTATAATAGACACTTTCAGTTTTTGTTTAGAAGAGCTCAGTCGAATTTTTTTAACCCTCAAGTTCTCACTTGACCAAAAATTTTTTCCCTCTGACCTAATCCAAGGATTATGATTAACACTCCTACAGATTCGGTGCATAATTTCGTCAATAAATTTTATATCTCTTGACCATACTCCATTGTTCACAAACTCTGCGCACACNAGGAGCTCAATCGAAAATTTTTTTAACCCTCAAGTTCTCACTTGACCAAAAATTTTTCCCCTCTGACCTAATCCAAGGATTATGATTAACACTCCTACAAATTCGGTGCATAATTTCGTCAATAAATTTTATATCTCTTGACCATACTCCATTGTTCACAAACTCTGCGCACACTAATCTAAAACTACTAAAACTGATGAATGAACTAAAAAATTATTTAATAAAAAACGTAATCTTGGGTTTTACTAAACATTTCGCACCTGCGCACTTACGCACCTGTGCACTTACGCACTTACGCATTTTAACATATGAGTATTTTTTAATTTAACTGTAATGTTATCTAGTTGGAGTAAAATTCTTTAAACGTAAATTCAAAATTGAGGAGCTATTGAAAGGTGCGCGCAAAAGCGCAAAAGGTACTACCTACTTAAGTTAAGTAACACTCTATAATCTTCTTTATCTTATATTTTGTAATAACTTGTATTACAAAAGAAATGTGATTGAGTTGAAATTATTACTACTACTAAACTGTTGAAAAGTTAGAAAACTAAAAATGATGCTTAAATATCTCTTTATTTTATATGACATTTGGAATCATTTACGTGAGAATAAATCTCACATTACTCTACAATAAGCACCAAGTTAAAATACTATGTTTAAATTTTATATTTTTTTTTTTAATTTTAACATTTCTCTAGCTATGCATGGGGTAGAATAATTATTGTTAAAACACGAATGTGGAAACTGTTACAAATATAACTAGACAGTAGCATAAAGAGTGTTAGAGAGAAGCGAGGAGGAAAATCTTATACAATCTCCACCATAAAACGAAAAGTGTCTAATAAGATTTAAAACCTTAAGGATCTAGATTTTACTTTTTTTTTTTTCGTTAATTTCTTTTCTTTCAAATAAGTAGTTGGTAATAATACTTTTATTCTTCATTAGTAAATTATATGAGGAATTAAATGAGTGTCAAGAGAGTTTTGTCTTTATGTTCCCATATATGATATGGAGAACAATAGAGCAGGATAAAAAAAAATTTCTATAGATAACTTTTTGTAATATAGTAAGTAGGAATTCCCAACTCCCTCAAGTCTCTTAGATGTAACTAAAAATTAATAATATTATTATTATTTTATTTTTTGTTTTTAAAATATGTGTAGGAGATGATATGAGTGGTTATGAGTAGTGATGTTGAAGTTTGTTAATTAGAACCAAACTTTCTCCACCACCCTTTTCCCATTTTTGCGAGATAAAGTTGTGCGGAATCGTTGAGGCGTAAAATAGAAGGGATCTCTTGAAAGTCAAAACCTGCGGTTCTACAGAGATCCCTTCTTACTCTATCTCTCGTTGTCATGACAACTTCTCTTTTATCCGGAAACAAAAGATCTTCTCACCCGCTCTGTCTCCCCACATCCCAATTTCCTAAGAACCTTTAACAACCAACAGACCCATACTTCGACTCCCAACATAAAGATTTCCGACCCAAATTACACCAATCCACGTTTAATTAGCCTTGTAAAGAGATCTCATAGACTCTCTCCGCTTTTACTTTCTCCAATTTCCGTTTTCTTACTTTTTTTTTTTTTTTTTTTTTTTTTTTTTTTTTTTTTTTTTTTCCCCCCTTTTTTTTTTTNAGAAATAAATCCATTTGGAGAAAGTAGGAAAAATCCATTTGAAAAAATAAGCAGTTGCTTTCATAGACTTTGGCGATTATGTAAAAAGCGTAAATCTTCTTGGGAAAAGAAACAGACGTATGGAAGCGACGGAGAGAGAGAAATGGATAAGTAGAAGGATTGATCTATTGTTATATAAGTATAAAAAATACATTTAGACTCAGAAATGCCTAATAGCATTTTTTTTTTAGACACTACGGATGCATTAGTGGACTCACCTTGGAGTGGTAGGGCTCTTAAGAGACACACCTTGGGATTTGGTAAGAATATAAGTTAGGATTCTGTACGGACTTACCTGTCTCTCCCCCCACGCCTCTCTAAGCCCCGCCTCTTCCAACTTCCTCTCTAATTAATCTCATCCGAGGAAATGGAGTTGAGGAAGAGATTAACGACATCCCATCTCCTCCAATCCTGCTCTCTTCTTCACCATTTATTCTATAAAGATGGGACCTAATTAAGAGCCAATTAAGTCTAGGAGAACTAATTACTTATTCCATCAATCCACTTAGGAACCAAAACTTTAAACAACTCGTCCCGCAAAATTACCCACCCCAACAAACCCTTCTCCCACAACTTACCCCCCAACTACCTCAAAACTCAACTTTTTTTTTCTCTCATTAATTTTATACAGGGTGAACCAACTTAATCCGGGCTGTAGAAAGTCGCTTTCACCAAAAAAAATTTAAGACAGCAAATAAAGAGCGCGAAATACAAAAGTTGTAAGGAATGAAGTTAGCGTGTGTTTGAGAAAACATTCCTCTGCAAAAATAAATTAATTTAAAGAAAGGCGATTCTGTAATGCTGAAAGATGGGTAGTTGAGAGAATGAGCAACTAGAGGAATGGGGTACGATCCCTTGGCATCTATTCCACCTGACTCAACAGAGAACCTGCCGACCCCTCCTCTCTCTGTCTCTCTGCTTTGCTCCATTGCTTTGCATCGGAACAGATATTTTATAGTGATTACAATAAAATTAACTTCACTTCCATCATTTACTATTCTCTATCGCCTGCCCCAAGCCGTTTTTGGTGAAAGGCGAAGAAAGAAGGCCCGGATTAAGTTGGTTCACCCTGTAGAAAAGAAACTAGGTTGAAAAAAATTAGGTTGTAGAACCTAATTATTTATATGAAATTAGGTTTAAAACTTATTTTTTATATAAAATTAGGTTATAGAACCTAATTTTTATATGAAATTAGGTTTTATTTAATAACCAACCTTACCATTTTTCACTCAAATAATGTAATAGAAACATCACGGTATTTGGGAAGCACCGAGGTTATAGGGAGTATAGAATTGTTAAATATTGTTTGGTTGTAGAATACAACTTATTTTTTTATATGAAATTAGGTTCGTCAACCTAATTTTACATAAAATCATCTTTAATAATATTTTATTTATTTATTTTGGAAAAGAAACTTAAAATATCTTTTATAAAATTAGATAAAAAATAAAAAAAAATTGGTATATTTTTTTTAGAAAAAATTAGTAATTAGTATAACTAGATACTAGCGTAGAATTCGGTTGTAAACCTTATTGTTAATATATTATTTTTTGTTTTATTTTAGTTTTATTTATATCCTTTGTAAAATGAATTAAAGTTATAAAAATATATTTTTGGGTTGTGTTTATAAAAAAAATATGTTATTATATTTTGATATAAATTGTATCGGTGGTATAGTGTCGATGATGAGTTGTAAGTGTATTGTGAGTGATGGATGTAATTTTAAAGCTTCCGCTGACTCCGAGCTTCTCTAGATTCCTACCTCGAAGGCTTAACATACATTTTCGATTCCTTTTTCAAAGGGAAATGGAGGGGAGCCTTAGGATGTTGGACCATCTTCTCTTTCTCATAGACTATTTAACAATACTTTACAAAGTGCCATCCACATCAGCCCTTAATTCCTTGATAAGAAATCCACTTAAATTGAGACTAAGTGGGGGCAAGTAATCATCAAATCACCTACAACAACCCCCCTTATCCACAATTCAATTAAATTACAAATTAAAAAAGACCTCTTCAATCTAAAACCCTTAGATTCATAGATAAAAATAAATTTCTGTAGGTTGAGAAATATACAAATGACCTTAGTCTCTGTATCATTTTAAAATTAGATCTGTCAATTTAATTTTAAGTTATTACAAAATTATAACATCATTATTATAATATTTACTCTCACTATTATATATTCACTAAAACTCTATTATTAGATATGAAAATAAGTTTAAAATTATAGGAATGGAAATAGGAAATTACGCTTCGATGAATATTATTTATTCACTCAAGGACCACCCAATCAAATCCAAATCCCAAATTTTTCATTACATTCTAAATAAATCTTTGATTATAAAATATTATTTCTAAATTTTCACTCTCAAGTAATTGATGGTGATGATAGATTCATTTCCAAAAATGAATTGAAAATTTTATTTAACAAACTATTGGTTAAAGTGGGCCAAAAAAAAAAAAAAAAAAAAAAAAAAATTTATCGAATCTTTCTCCTATTAAGTTATCGTTTCGAGTCATAGTCCGAAACATTCCCTGACCTTTAGTAATGAAAATGTTGATGTTATTTTCTAACTAATAAATAAAATTGAGTGAGTTTAGTTTTATTTGGATTTGGTCTTGATTTTATAAAAAATTCAGTTCCCTACGTGAGAAAATTGTGGATGTTTGATAATTTTGTGTAGGTCGTGGTCGTGATTCGATGGATCCATAATTGATAGGTGGGGATTAGAGACAACTGAAGAGGGTCATCTGATGAGAATAACTGAAGAGTAGAAAGCGTGCGAGGTTGTAAGTGAAGCGGAAGCGGTTCATACTTGAGAGCTCCATGAAATGAAGGGACTCTTCATGAATCCAACTTTTTATGTCCTTCTTAAACTAAATTTCTCGTACATCTCACCAGGGATTTCTCCTATCCGACATATCTCCGCCTTCCGTACTCATCAAATATTAAAATACTTCGGTAAGGGAGCTTCTAAGTTTTTCATAGCTCGAATGGAATTTTAAATAAATACTCCGACAAAGTAATGACTATGGAGAAAGCAATGGAGACCACCAACCCACTGCCACTTCTCATCACTACACTATACTACCCAAAACGAACATCCTTTTTACCTAATAAATTATGCTTTTTTTACTTTTAAGACCCTTAGGCAAAAATGGGATTCACTTCTTCTCTAGGCTCATTCAATTTACAAAACCGTACACTACTACCTCTACGGATCCGAGAACAAAAATTGTAATTTCCTTCTTATTACTTTATCTTAAAACTTGTAAGATTCAAGCGATCAAGCCCCTCCCCGATAGCACCGCTGCAACTTACACAAAAAAAAAAAAAAAAACAATAGAATCCAATAGGAAACTCCTTCAAAAAAAAAAAATTTTTTTTTCAGGTAAAATTGTTACCTGAATTTTTTTTTTTTGGTTATCTGTGAAAACCAAACCATAAGGTTTACGTTTAGATTAAGGTTAGATACGATTATTAGTTAAAGTTTAGGGTTTAGGTTTATAATTATTGTATTGTTAAGTTGTTAAGGTTTGATTACACAGGTAAGTGAATTAATATATCATTTTTAGGATCAAATAATGAGATCATATCTTCAGAATCCATATTCTATCTTTCTATCTACAGCCTGATGGTATGTGACGCCATCTATGGACATTTCGAACTATTTCGTTCTCTCTGATCTCTCGATATTATACTCTCGATGTATTTTAAAAAACCGTCTCATTGGCCCCTGGGTCTTATTTCCAATATTTTATGATGGTTTTTAATTGGTTGAAATCATTAGCCAATTATTGATGACCTTTTGAGGTCATCGGAAGACTCTTTGTACAGAATTATATGTTCTTTTAAACAAAAATCTTAATTAATTTAAGTTAAATATCGAAACGGAATTCATTTGAGGCCGAAACGATTTTTTTCTTCTTCTTTTCTATATAAGTAAGTTGAAAATAATTCTGGCTGTCATTCTCATGTCATTGTGGTATGATTGTAAATTTGTAAAATTAAATAATTATAATTGTTTTTTTTTAATGAATTCGATATAATAATAATTATAATAATAATTATAAAGTAATACGCATTTCCTACTCCGAGAGAATTGTCAGACTTTCAAAACAATTATCAATATGTTTAATTTTTAATTGATGGAGTTGTTGAGTATGTATAAATTTTCGTCGTGGCTTCTTTGACATGACTTTATCGATGGGGACAGCAGTGTCATTATAATGTAGGACACATTTCAAAGGAATCAATTTTTTATTTTTTTTTTTTGGAAACTATCAGACATCAGGTTCATGGACTAGTGGGAAGCTTTAGTTATCTGATTTCTTGAAGTTCCCGATTGGACACTTATCACAGTAAGTCAGAGTTTGCAAAAAACTTGCACAAATGATTTAATTTGTAAAACTTTTTAAGGTTTTAGGCGTTCCTCATGAGTTCCAGGAGACAACCGACTGCTCCAAAATAACCCTGGAATTAAGAAACAAAAAAAAAAATATTTTTTTTTTTTAAGATTTGTACTGTTCGAAAATAACTAAAAAACAAACAAACTTCGTGTTCCAGGAAGAGAGCCTTGAGGCTTCCGCTAGACCAGTAGTCCATGGCGTAGGAGAGGAGTTTCATCGAAATCGTGTTCACTCGAAGAAAATTCCCGATAAAAACTACCTAAAAAGAGATATAATTATGAAATTTTATGAATAAAAATTTATAAATTTTAAATTGAAATTTGTAGAATACCCGAGAAATCTCTTCATTTACGGCACACATCCGAGCAATGGAACCAATATTATTTGTTATCGTTACCAATGTGGCTCGTGCTAAATCTTCTTTTGTTACCGATGCTCGACGGTCTTTGGAATTCATTTGACCAAAACTAAAAGAAAATAATAGAAATTTTTATTGAATATGAATAATTATAATTTCTATAAGAAATACTACTATTATGAATTCTTCGATTACCTGGATGCTACGAGGTCTCCATGAAGACCAAATTTCTCATAGTCACCACCGTAGATGTCTTTAACTAATTTGTCCACACATGTATTATCACCATTTGCAGCTAGTTGAATTGCTTCTTCAAAACTTGAACAACCTGTGAGGAGACAACAGAGTCCAAGGAAGGTACCTCCACCCAAACTAAAAGAAATAAAAAATTTTTAGGTCCAATTTTAGTCTACTTCACTAGGATTGAATTAAAGTATTAATTATATTAGAAATTAGAGACAACTACCTGGTACCAGTGACACGCCGATATTTCCCTGGACCAGTGACAACCAACATACTCACTCCAGATCCTACATTTACAACCTATTCCAACCAATCAAAATTTATAAAAAAAAAAATTTTTTTTTTGTTAAAAATTAATTTTGTCCATTTCAGAATCCAAATTAACATACCATAAAGGGGTAAGGGTCACTGAAATCAAAGGGAACTTTCTCACATCGACTGTCATCCTTAGGATNTATAAAAAAAAATTTTTTTTTTGTTAAAAATTAATTTTGTCCATTTCAGAATCCAAATTAACATACCATAAAGGGGTAAGGGTCACTGAAATCAAAGGGAACTTTCTCACATCGACTGTCATCCTTAGGATTTGCCCAATAGAAGCATTCACAATGGTTATGAGCATCTATAAACTCCATTCCACTGATTGTTGAATCCAATTCATCAAATTTATGAAGTTTTAAATTGACTTCCTAAAAAAAAAAAAAAAAAAAATAATCTAATTGTTCATTCAAATTTTGACAAAAGTGATCCATAAATTGACAAACTTGTAGGAATTGATTTTCGAATTTATAGGCTCCACCGCCGGTGGCACAAACCGTACTGGCTAATGTTGCCATTCCTTTAGATTTGGCAAGATCCAAAAAAGTTGCCATTTTTGATGTTGGAAAGCGAATGAAATGGAGTATACCTTTTCGTCCACCGATATACACGTCGTTCATCTAAAAACAAAACAAAAAAAAACGATCTAATGAATAATATAAAATCAAAAAATTGAATTTTATAACATAACCTCACCTGTAAATGACTATCACGACGACCAGTGTTGCCATAAGCTGAATTTTTTGTAAGATAGCGTCGGATATTCTTTAAAGTNACGATCTAATGAATAATATAAAATCAAAAAATTGAATTTTATAACATAACCTCACCTGCAAATGACTATCACGACGACCAGTGTTGCCATAAGCTGAATTTTTTGTAAGATAGCGTCGGATATTCTTTAAAGTCTCTACTTCCATATCCGCTTCATCCGGTGTAATATCCGTAGGTTCAAAGTAGACCAACTTTGTAAGTGTTCCACCAATATCCATACCAAACCATGGCATTGCTGCATCAATCATTAACATTTTCTTATAACTTTTCAATCGAAGACCTTTGGAAGTACTAAAGTGAGGATCAAAATCTAAGAGTATCTCACGTGGGATTTCTGATTTCTCACTAGTAGAAAAGTTACGACGACTAATAGTGGTACTATTGGATGATCCATTCTTCTCAGTCGACATCAGTAAGTCCGAGAACACTTGTCAATTGGACTAGAACCTCATCAGAACTGATGTAATGTATAAAGTATGATCTACTTCTCACTCCTGTGTCCTGTCGGCCAATTCAAGTCTAAAAGAAGTTCAAATTATACTGATGTAGTTAACAAAAGACTCACTATACATGTCATATTCATAGACTAATACAATTTAACCAACAATAATAATATTACCCATCAAGAGCCCATTCCAACCCCCCTTGTCAACATTTTAATCATCATCTTCAACTACTCACTTCACTCAAATCTCCAACTACCGCTAGACAGTTTGTACCTAAAGTATCCTTAAGGATAATTTACGTACATTTATATTATCTAAACACGAGTTGACCTCTAGAAGCACACGCCATCAATGACAGGCATCATCATCCATTTCTCACACCATCTTTTACATAACTACTCAACCAAGGTCAACAAAAATTTATATTACTATTAAAAAATACCTTACAAACTTTCTAGATAAACCTCTAATAAAGAGCTAATAATAATTCTCACAACTTTAGAATTAAGTGTAAAAAAAAATTAATTTTTTGAACAATTCAATTCAATTCAAAAAAAAAATCAAAAGGTAGTAAGTTTAACAATCTAATTTTACATTGAGCCTATTAGAAAACAATAGAATCTTTCAATCTTAAAAATAGAAAGTTGGTCAACATACTACTACGACATTTCCATTGTTATTCTTGAATCATTCATTTCAATCATACTTTTGATGACTACTCATGGCACCACTGTTAAAACGATGTGCCAAGGACATGAGACATCTTCTTCAATGATTGTAAATTACTAGGTAATTAGATATCATGGACTCAATTACAATTAACACGTGTGATACAAGAAAAGTTACAAATTACTAACTTACTAATAAATACTAAGGTACTAACGAGTAAACTTATTAATAATAATTATCTTAGTTATGATTAACTAACAATTGAAATAACAGTCATGATCATATTCATAATAACCGTTAAGAAAAAAATAAATTTAAGTCTATCGTAGCTGAGTAGAGTTGATATATCACTCCCTTCATCGTAGAGTCGATGTATCCATATTGTTATGATTTTCTCTCTGTATTACTTAACTTAACAACAATATGTAANTTCAATCATACTTTTGATGACTACTCATGGCACCACTGTTAAAACGATGTGCCAAGGACATGAGACATCTTCTTGAATGATTGTAAATTACTAGGTAATTAGATATCATGGACTCAATTACAATTAACACGTGTGATTCAAGAAAAGTTACAAATTACTAACTTACTAATAAATACTAAGGTACTAACGAGTAAACTTATTAACAATAATTATCTTAGTTATGATTAACTAACAATTGAAATAACAGTCATGATCATATTCATAATAACCGTTAAGAAAAAAAAAATTTAAGTCTATCGTAGCTGAGTAGAGTTGATATATCACTCCCTCATCGTAGAGTCGATGTATCCATATTGTTATGATTTTCTCTCTGTATTACTTAACTTAACAACAATATGTAAATTACAACAGAGCGTGAGTAATGTATTTAATTTTTATCCATATGATAATTTAATTATTAAGAAATAGTATAAAAACTTACTCCACATGATTTATCATTTTTATATCCATGTGGTTGATTGAAGGTATGATGAATCCATTATGTTTTGATGACCAAAATTCAGGACATGACGAAATTCTTGATATTCCACCAACTGCTAGCTAAACGATTAAAAATTATTTAAAATTATTAGGTAAAATTTTTATTAATTTTTCCTTACTCCTCTCCACATGGACATGTTGAGCTCAAAGTTATATAACAAAAAGGAGAGAGTATATAAGAAATTCGGATTTCTCCGATGACCCACTTGACATGACATCCGGAATATCAACATCACGCAACTCTCTCATGCTAACATANTCGGATTTCTCCGATGACCCACTTGACATGACATCCGGAATATCAACATCACGCAACTCTCTCATGCTAACATACTCTACAAAATTTGGATTTCATTCCCTAGTATTAATTATAAGGAACTTGGAGAAAAAAATAATAATAATATCTCTTTACGACTTGTTGTAAACAGATGTTCAATCTTAAGTATATTTTCTTTTCACGATCATGAATCATGAATCATGATGATCCGTAAGATACACAAAACAGGAGGATTAAGGTTTAATTAAGGTCACAAGTGACGCAAAGTCATAAAGTGGAAAGTGATAGTACCTTCTTCCATGCATGAATTTCTCTATATGAAAATGGTGTCTGCCAAAAAGTACATTGACCTATTTATTTGACCTTCGCTCCCATTTTATAACCATTTTACTTACATACCACAAATAGATTCAAATCCAAAGAAATTTTGAAATAAATGAACCAAAATTAATAAAAAATAATAATTTTGTATAATATTAATTCAAAATTTTGTGTAAATTTAATTAGATTGATAATTATCAAACTTTAATTTTTAATTCCACTCATATAATTCCGTCTGTCATTTTTCGTTTTCGTTTTGTTTTCGTACAATGAATGATTAATGGTAAGACCTAGTGTGAAAAAAAAAATAATATTACTTTGCATATTATTGATTTATTATTGGTTAACACTATGAAGCTTAACTTAGCAAAGAATATTTTAAACTCCATCATTCTGTAATTATTAACTTAATTGCAATCGTGCAAATTTGTTTAGTAATTAGAACGATAAAATAATAATGTAACTTGCTTATTCCTATAGATCATTCAAGTCTTTGAAATTCAAATAATCATATAGTCATTGGTAAAAAATAGCAAACATAGACTATAAATCAAATACGAATAAAAAGTTGCATATTATGAAAGAAACTTGTGGTAATTTTCATAAACAAAATATCATACTTTGAATTAGCAATACTTCTAAGGAATCACACAAGCTTCATTAATTTGTTGAAGAGATTATCTTAGCTGAGAGTGAGCGATGGTGGTAGAACAATTTAGATTAATATTAATAAACGTACAATAATAATTAATAATTGCAACAAAGTATTAGTAAATTATGCCGAAACTTAAAAAAACAAACAATTTCAATCAGGTGATTACAATTTCCAATAATGCCATCCCTTAGCTACTAATTTACAACTAATACGTTCACAGTTAACAATTTAACATCGTCCGGTATTTGTGTAATGTCTACAACGTAATAATTACACAGTCCTTAAATATCAAATTCGTAAAAAGATTCAAAACTAACTTCTTCCAAATGTTCTAATTAGCTTTTTTTTTTTTCCAAAACCTATACAGAGAAAGACAAATGTCAAAACCGTTAGGGTATAATAATTAGATAAAGGATTTGATAAATATTAAATTTAGGTTACCTAGATTATGAATATGATACGAGCATAAGAAACTTGCGATGAGTTCAATTTCACATATTCATAATACCTCCCCCCCCCCAAAAGTGGAAAAATATAACAATAAGTAATAAAAGATACCTAAATTACTAACTTACTAATCTATCGATATGAAGAATGGAAACACCTTGGAAAATTGCCATACAAAACCTGGTCCAAACACGTTTTCGAGGCCACGATACAATTATCCGATCTAATAGCAAAAGAAAGGTTTTTTTTTCTTCTTTCCATTAACTAACGAGTTATACATTGTTTACTCTCAAACCTAAACTACAAATCGTGTATTTCGAATATTATCTGTACATGTTCAGAAACAAAAGTAAAAAGTTCTAACCAACCGTCCTAAATGAATCATGCAGTTACGTTGGTACTTATTTCTAAAAAAAATCGAGCCTTAATTAATAATCGGACACTCAAGGGAGTGGGTTTGAATAAGTCTAGCTCAAGATACTGGTTTGTTCTTTAGAGACAAATCAAGCAGCTAAACTTCTAAATTCTAATAGGAATTGCAGTAGAAATCCCACTTNTGGTTTGTTCTTTAGAGACAAATCAAGCAGCTAAACTTCTAAATTCTAATAGGAATTGCAGTAGAAATCCCACTTGCATTTTAAATAACGTTTTCTGGGAACTAACCAAATTTGGTAATCTGAATTCATTAAAGTACGTTCAAGACGTTTCTAATATTCTGGCTCATCTCAAGTCAAATTTAAGTACTGAAGGGATGTATATTATTCCTCAATAAGACAGTTGCAGGTTTCTCGCTCCCAATTCAACACCACCAGTCTTCATCAATTTAACGGAAACTGGGAAATTACGGATGAACGTTTGCTCAACCACAAACTAAAACAAAAAATAACTCAAATTACAAAATATTTCTCTTAAACTTTTTTATAAATAAAGGCTCAAAATTTATCAAATTAATTATAATTACCCAATTCCAGCTCCTATAAGTAATGACAAGAAATTTGACACGAACAACGTGTACATTATTTCCTTGGAAAACAGACTCTTCCCAGCAAACTTTGCAGTTCTCAAACTCAAATTGGCCTTGCTTGTGATTGTCACTTTAGGTTTCAGCCTAGGATTACAATTTTTTTTTAAATATCCATTTTAGTCATTTAGTTGTTTAAAAAAAAAAAAAAAAAAAAAAAAAANTTTAGTCATTTAGTTGTTTAAAAAAAAAAAAAAAAAAAAAAAACCTGTCATGCTTCTTCGGGTCGCAACGTGTTGTCCAGTAATTTAATACCCATTCTTTCCCTTTACCATCTGATTCCTGTTGATCAATATCAAAAGAATATTATAATATTCTATGAGATCCTATTACAAATTTCTTGAAAGAAATACCGTATTAATAAAAATCCCTTGTAACTCATCTTCGCCATTGGACAACTCATTGTTGGGACTATTGGGAGGAGACTTTGGTCTGTAAGAATAAAACAATATTTGTCACTATGAAGGTGAGATGAAGTTTTTCAATGTAGTATTTATGAAGAACTTACGATTCACAGCGACTCTCTCGACGAGAAGATGCCAAAGAAACTATAGCAGATGAAGGATTACTTTCTCTTTGTGCGTCTCGAAGCATCCGAAGATATTCTTCTCCAACTTGAGAAAGTGCATAAGTTGACTGCTGCATTTGACAACCGTTGCTGACCAAGCTAACTGTACTTACTGCAACTGGAGTGAGCCTTCCTGGACTAATGCTCAAGTCTACCCACGATTCTGTATAATTTAGGAAGAGAATGTTTCAGTGGTGAAGTCATGTTTGAGCTAAGTACGCGAGTGGGATGTAATTTTTATTTTTTTTTCTGTTCAATATGTTTTAGTTACTGCGGCATTCAATATTCCCGAACATATTCAAAGTCATGAACTCGGAATGAGTCCAAAAAAACAAATATTACCATTTCACATGCTAAACCTCACACCTCAACTTTTTTCCCATTACGTCANAATGAGTCCAAAAAAACAAATATTACCATTTCACATGCTAAACCTCACACCTCAACTTTTTTCCCATTACGTCAAAGTTCAAGGTTGTTATGAAGTAACTTTACATTTTAATCCTGATTCATTATAAATACCTGATGCAACTTTTTAATTGCGTCAGAACGAAGATGGAAAACGCAAAAGTATAATTAAAAATCAAAAAAAAATTAGCTTTTCAGTTGACTTTGATTGTAAAAGTGCATTGNAATGAGTCCAAAAAAACAAATATTACCATTTCACATGCTAAACCTCACACCTCAACTTTTTTCCCATTACGTCAGTTCAAGGTTGTTATGAAGTAACTTTACATTTTAATCCTGATTCATTATAAATACCTGATGCAACTTTTTAATTGCGTCAGAACGAAGATGAAAAACGCAAAAGTATAATTAAAAATCAAAAAAAAATTAGCTTTTCAGTTGACTTTGATTGTAAAAGTGCATTGCTAGTAAGTATCATACATTTGAGATGATCTTTGATAAAGGAAAGGTCAATGCTCTACTCTAAAAACACATAAGATATAATGATGTAAGTTTCAAGAGCAAAATGCAATGTTGATGTTTTATTCATTTCCAGTGAACCATTCAACCAACCAACCAAAACCAACCGGTTTGACTTGTAGTGTTATTGATGATTCGGTTAAGGACAGAGCTAGTCACTTTATTTATTTTTTTTTTGAAAATTACTTTAAAAATTCAAATGAAGGAACCAATAATGCAATGTCAAATACTTTGTGCATTTACTCATTACATGATTTTATATAATGAAACGCAGAGCGACTCATTCACATCCTTATGTTACAGTTAAGACACATAAGACAAAGTAAGTTTAGTAATGAATCTTTGGAGCTTATTATCGTTAAGACATTCAAGCAAACCAAAAGAGGGATTGAAAATATTATTGCATGAGTTAGAATCGTGGTGTGGTGACAAGATAGTACTAATCATATTTTTATAAACCGAACCCAATGACGAGGCCGGAAATAATAAATAAATTTAATAATTTTAATTTCTATCACTTCTTCTAAATTAGTTAAATTTTATAATAACTGTAGCAAAATTACCTGTCAATTCTCCTGATAAGAGGTTGTTATTTATGTAAACAATGAAGGAAAATGTACAATGAACTACTATTTACACATGCAAAAACAAACTGTAACAATATAATTACTCATTCGTCAACTAAATAGTACTACAGTCGAGTCTGGCTATAGTGAACTTAAAGTGTATAGTGAAAGTCAGGGTAGTGTGAAATAAATTTTGCTGTCCGCTNACTTAAAGTGTATAGTGAAAGTCAGGGTAGTGTGAAATAAATTTTGCTGTCCGCTAACCGCTACACCCAGAGATAATATGATTTTTTTTGTTAAATGGTTTTGTTAAAGTGAAACATTTATTTGATTTACTATACAAGACTCCACTGTTCCATTATGAAGTAATTACCTATCACGTCAAAAACTCAATTCATGGCATTNAAAAACAAACTGTAACAATATAATTACTCATTCGTCAACTAAATAGTACTACAGTCGAGTCTGGCTATAGTGAAGTTAAAGTGTATAGTGAAAGTCAGGGTAGTGTGAAATAAATTTTGCTGTCCGCTAACCGCTACACCCAGAGATAATATGATTTTTTTGTTAAATGGTTTTGTTAAAGTGAAACATTTATTTGGTTTACTATACAAGACTCCACTGTTCCATTATGAAGTAATTACCTATCACGTCAAAAACTCAATTCATGGCATTNGTTTACTATACAAGACTCCACTGTTCCATTATGAAGTAATTACCTATCACGTCAAAAACTCAATTCATGGCATTGCATTGTTATAATTTTTATTACGTTCAATTCTAACCCTTATTATTCCATTGGATTTTATAAGCTTGTTTTTAGAATGGTAGTCAATTATTAGTCAAAATTATTTATACATATTTCTAACTCATGAGCAGAGGGCGGATACTTACTTATCTACTTCTTTTTGGGTATTGCACCTACACCTNTACATATTTCTAACTCATGAGCAGAGGGCGGATACTTACTTATCTACTTCTTTTTGGGTATTGCACCTACACCTATGTAACTTCGTATCTTTCCAATTCATGTAATTTGAGGATGAATGGAATGCCCTTATAAAAGAGTATTTTAAGTATTTTTCGTTTTTAGGCATTAGGAAGTACTTTTGAAAGTAATTTTGAATATTAAGTAATTAAAAAGTACTTTGTCAAGTAATTTGATGTATTAATCGTTTTTCGAGGATAATTTTCCTCATATTCGCTCTAAATTTGCTGATGAGTCAAAATAATAAACTGCAGAACGTAAAAGTTCACAGTTTTGTTCAAAGAAGTATATTTATAATTAAATTATGTGTCCATTAAATTTTCGATAAGGCGAATTCCGAGGGACCGAGAAAAATTGAACTAAATTGTGCAGTCGGGACCCAAAGATTTAAGCCGAACCTTCAGTTTCAACAAACGCTTTTTCGCGGTCCAAGTTATATTAAAAACATGCTTTTACGTCGGTTGGCACGAGCGCCAAATAATGGTATACTTTCTGGAGAAACCAACTTTTTTTTTCAAAAAAATTTAATGAAAATATTCTTAAACTGTATTTATCATCGGACTTATGTATTGGAGCCGCGATAAAGTGTTTAAATTAATCATTCCTTAACCAATAAATCAAACAATTTGATTTTTATGCTCCAAATTAGCATACAAGCGGGTTTTTAGGCTTCAATTAAGTGAATTAATTAATAAAAAAAAAATGTAAATACTTACAAAAAATAACAAAGTATTGTTAATTATATTATACATTTTTATCATTATTTCGTCGCTTTTTGGCAAGTATTTAAGTAAGTAAAACGCTGTTTTTTAGAAAGTATATATCCGCCCTCTGCTCATGAGTTTTCGATTTTCTATCCAACGCATTTGGCCCATCATCATAACATTTTTTAGTTTGAAAACAACTTGTTACTACTGTTTCAGAATTACGTCATTTTCCAATTTCAAAATTTGTAAAATAAAAAAGAAAATTCACTTTCACTTGGAAGCATTAAATTTAATGTTTTAGTTTAATTTTATATTCTTTTCCTTTGTGAATTAGACTTCCTTGGATATTATTTATTTGTGTAATACATATATTATTTATGATCTCCTTCATCATAAAACGCACTAAATAAGATTAATATTTATTCAATAACAATCCGTTTAGTAAACCGTTTTGAAACTTTATCAGTACTTGAAAAACTGATAAGACTTTCCTTGAACTCATTGTTTTCCCTTTTCCACAAGGAGTCATAATTTTAGTCATATTCATAAAGATGATTTGGGTAAAATTTTTAAAACGAAAAGAATCGACCTAGATGTGAAACATCTGTCATTTAACACCAAAGCTGAAGTCCTTTTCTAAGAAAATATTAAAGTAGTACGGAAATAAGGTTTACTATAACCAGACAAATAAATCTACCCTCCCCCTTCAAAAAACCCCCAAAAAGATCCCTTCTCGACACGTGCCTTGCTTTTCTTAGCCCTATTATTTAGAAACTAATTAATTACAGAACTAATTATTAGAGCTAATTAGACCCATCTGGAAAAGAGATTTGGTAATGGTGTGAGTTTAATCTCAAGAAATTATTGGTAAGGTTTAGGACAATGACTCACCTGAGAGACTGTCTTCTCCTAAGGATTTAGGTGTAGAGGTCATGATGACATTTAGTTAGTTTCTTGACTGAGACAACGTTGAGCAGGATTGTTGTTGATTGTTGTAAGAAGATGTAAGAATTGATGAATTTATGAGTGTAAGGTTGAGTTGTTTGAGAGCGTATGAGTGTACTCTGTGTAAGGACGACGTAGTGAGTGGGTTGTTTTGTTGTTGGGAGGGAATGCAAAGGTACACAGCTGATCTGTCAATTGGATCCTCCCATGACGTCATATCTCAAACTGCGCCACACAGATGATTTTAGGCTTAATGATCACATTCTTACCTAAGGTGGTTCTTCTTCCTAATCACCATAGCACTGCAATTATTCAGACTAAATTTATTATTCATGCCATCAATCCAACAAGTTACAACTCTGTTTTAACTATTAGGGTTCTTTAATTTATAATTTTACAATTAATTATTTTATGAAATATTTCCAAATTTGGGGATTACCTAATCTCCGCACCCTAATAGAAGAGCATTTTTGAACCGACCTCTAATGTTAAATGGTTAGACTAAAAATACACCGTGAACCATAATATGGTGACACTATTTGAAACTGAGTAATATTTGACAGGAGTGGCCGATTTTTGTTATCTATGTGTTCACTTTGAAGTTAGGCATTAGAAGGAATGTCCTATTTTTTCTATCCATATTCGTCAATGGTTACTAAGTTCAAATTGAAGTTAAAG
This sequence comes from Holacanthella duospinosa, assembly GCA_002738285.1. NCBI lineage: Eukaryota > Metazoa > Arthropoda > Collembola > Poduromorpha > Neanuridae > Holacanthella > Holacanthella duospinosa. Next base: position 424,209 of record NIPM01000076.1, on the reverse strand, counting down.
GTCAAAGATTATTTTTTACCATTAGGTTTAGGTTGACATGGGAGGTTTAGTTTCCTTTTTACTGAACACTCCATAGCAATAGAATAAATGCTAACTAACTTTGAAATTATTGTTCTTATGAAATGTTTAGTAAAACCTCCCGTGTCAATCTAATGGTGAAAAAGACTCTTTCACCTTTAACTTGAATTTGACCTTTAGTAACCATTGACCGATACGACTAGAAAATATAGTAATATTCCTTTCTAATATCTATCCGCGAAGTCAAACCCTAAATAATAAAAATCGGTTGCTTATTTTTTTGATTGATTGATTGATTTATATTTTATTCAAGTAACAAACGTATCATTTCTAATACAAAATGGTAATTTACCGAGACAACCCCGGAAGCAGGACTAACTATATAGCTCGTCTCAAATGTTATTTAGTTTCAAATAGTGTAACCACATTACGGTTGACCCTGTATTTTTAGTTTCAAAAATGACGATCTATGTGGGTGCGCAAGGTTACAAAAGGTGCGGAGTTTAGTAACACCCTAAATTGTTACATATTCCGAAATTGTGAAATAAATTAAAAAAGAAAAAACAAGCAACCAAATCCAAATTTCACCATACGTGTGGTGCAGCGAAAAATTCTTATATTACAAATAAAAATAAAAATTATAAATAAATGAAAGTTTAATTAATTCATTCTTAATTCTTGACCTAAAATTATTAATTAATTTTAAAATTATTAATTAGAGCACTACTACATGACATTCCTTACATTTCTACATTCTCATTACATTCCTGCATTACATCCCAACATCTTCTTACATTTAAAACAATTCCCCTGACATAAAAATCAACTTGTCACATTATCGTCACATCATCTAGAATGCGTTATAGTTAAAAAAAAATGTGGCAAGTAGTTATTTTGGAAACATTTATTTTGAAATTTTGAACAATTCCGGAATAATTTTGAATTTTTTTTTTTACAATTTTGTAATACCTAAAGGAAAATTCCACCTATTCCGTACATTTTTTGTAGAAATAATTTTAAATCAAGAAAGGAAATAATTAGTAAAAATTTTGTGATATTATTTTAAGAAGTTGGAGAAAGAAAAAAAAGAAATTTTTTGTTTACCAACAAGGGTTATTCATACTGTATAGGATAGTGAAGAGCGTCAAACCTTGAGCGCACCTCTTCCAAATGTGTAGTGAACATCANATAAATTTTTTGTTACCAACAAGGCTTATTCATACTGTATAGGATAGTGAAGAGCGTCAAACCTTGAGCGCACCTCTTCCAAATGTGTAGTGAACATCAAAAGTTACACTTGTGTTCTATAAAGTGTGCAAATCTGAAAAGTCCTACGTCAGACTTTTGTTTGGTAAGAAACTGAATACCAGGATCAACATAGAATCCCACTTCAGATTTTCCAGAATGAATTATGAGACAGAGGAGAGTAGAATCCAGGTAAGTGAGATTCTTTTCTTCCTAATTTATACCCTCCATTTGAGCCCATGGTCTAATTTTATATCGTTAACTAAAAGAGGATTAAAAATTTGTAAAGATAAAAAAAATAATGGGAAGGGAGAAGGAAAAGAAATTTATTCGTCTCATGCCTTTCTTTCCTTTGTTAATTTGGCAATGTGTGTATTGCGTTTGCGTTGCGTGAGATTCCCTAGATTTGGAAATTGAGAAAACGGTGGTGGTCTTCTTGGTGTGTTCTCTGTGTTGTGTTGTGAAGATAGAGCAGACAGAACGGACGGATTTTGAAACTACTTTCTAAAAAAAAAACGTGTACGATTTTTGATTACCTGAGATAAAGTGAACTAATTTGATTGTGAAACCGTTATCCGGAAATCATCCACACTGAGCTCACTACCGAATGAAAGCGTAAGTACAGCCCATCTTATCTTAAATCCAACTTAAAGTTGACCCTGTCCGTTTTGCTTTTGATTCGTATTAGGAAATTACAAGGTATATCAATATTAATGTAAATGAAGGATAACATTTTTATCTAATTAATATGCTCATGTACTTGGTGTAAAACTCAATGAACTAAAACCTTATCCTTAGCAACTTCCTTGGTTATCTTCCACAATTAAATTAGCACTGGCACTGGCAGTCAATGTTACTAAGACGTGATACACTGTTAGTCCGACATCATAGGTGGGCAAACTACTTCATTTAAAATTTACAAATTACAAATTAGGCATTTATATGTATAGCTTCTAGTAATTCAAATTACAAATTAATAACTACATCTTGCAGTAGTTCAAATTTCAATTTATGCATTAAATAATATTTTTACAAGGAATGTTAGATTATAGATTACAGTAATTACATCACATTTTGTCCAAATTCCATTTCTTTTTGCTTTATGATGAAGGTGTATTATATTTTTACACTTTGATATTTTTATACAGATGATTTACGTTAAGGCGCACATATGCATCGTCAAGTAATGCTAAAGTTAGGAATATCAAAAAATTAGATAAAATATCATATAATTCCACAAAGTTGCTTGACAACAAGAAACTATCTTTAAAAAAAAGGGTGTTTTAGTTTCTTGTTTTCAAGGAGCCTTGGAATTCCACAAACTTTGGATGGATTATCTCAAACATTAATAAAAAATGTATTTGAAAAATAATTGTTGTACATGTNATTGTTTTCAATTCCACAAACTTTGGATGGATTATCTCAAACATTAATAAAAAATGTATTTGAAAAATAATTGTTGTACATGTAATTTTCATTTTTCATTCAGCTCGAATTACTTTCGGTGTTTGGAAAAATTACAATTATTACAAATCACCTATTAACTACAAAATTGTAATTGGGTTCGTTTAATTACTTGTATAATTTAATTTGTCCACCTATGAAAACTATTGTTAGTGAAAGGACTGTGTAAGTCAATATTCCAAGGAATCAAGAGTAATTGATTTAGGTTCTAACGTTTACTGTGTGCTAAGNACATGTAATTTTCATTTTTCATTCAGCTCGAATTACTTTCGGTGTTTGGAAAAATTACAATTATTACAAATCACTTATGAACTACAAAATTGTAATTGGGTTCGTATAATTAGTTGTATAATTTAATTTGTCCACCTATGAAAACTATTGTTAGTGAGAGGACTGTGTAAGTCNGTTGTATAATTTAATTTGTCCACCTATGAAAACTATTGTTAGTGAGAGGACTGTGTAAGTCAATATTCCAAGGAATCAAGAGTAATTGATTTAGGTTCTAACGTTTACTGTGTGCTAAGTCTGTAACATTTGGGTTTCAGTATAAGCAAACTGGAAACTTATTGTAAGTTTAGCAATTCATGATTCATTTACCAAAGTCTCTTACGTTGTATTATTTTATTTTGAATTATGTTTTTAAGTGATTGGTTATCTCTGGGTCTTGTCAATTTTAAAAATGAGTGATAAGGTTTTGTGAGAGTCTGACATTGAATGATAAATGATTGAAATTAACTTTTTCCGTCTTATTACTAGCAGACTCTTTAAAATTAAACCTGAACTGAGCAACAAAAATATTCGAATTCAAATCAATCCTGTACGAAGAAATTAGTAACTAAAAAGTCTAGCTCTTATAATCGTCTATAAATTTGACTCACTAGTGGGGAATAGACAATTGGAGAAATAAACATTTCTGAGGGCGAGGTATAATTTAGAAAATCACAATTGGCTATTACTTTTTAAGATCATGGTATGGGTCAATTTTTTCGAAAATATTTGATATCTAGACGACTCGATTTATTTCTTCTGATTTTGCATAAAATTTTTTTTTTTAGATGAAGCTTCCTTCAGGAGAATCGGCTAAATCTGGAGAAGCTGAACATGCTGAACCCGTTCCTGCTGCCAATGGCATAAATAATGCTCCTGCACCTGGGGGACCAGACTTTTCCGAATTTCTCTGGATGGAGCACCAGGAGGAATTTGACGAGGAGGTAACAATAACCTAAACCCAATTATTTAGTAAAGAATAATTTGTATCTCAATGACGTTAAATTTAAAATTCAAAAATGAGATAACCATCATTGTATCATAGGTGCTTCGAGAACTCGAGGAAGAGGAAATGATAAATTACTACTTTGATCTATATGAAGATTCATTGGAAGCAGAGGCAAGTGGGCGTGACTATCCCTATGCTTCTGCATTTGGAGCACCTGCGACTAATCCTGGACCACCAATGGGCCGTCACTATGGGGAACACCCTGGACATGCCGCTGGAGACGACTTAAGCACGACACTAAACAGGGTCCTCAGTTTCCCAAGTAGATTGAACCCAAATGCGGCAGAGTTTGTTCCACGTCAATTGGTCGTGGAACCACAGGAAAAGAGCGGGAATTCATCGTAAGATGACTCACAATCCCTTCATCATGGCTCTCGATACCTCTACATTTAAATGCCATCACACTTCGAAGAGTCATACATCATGAATCTTTATATGTTGTGATTGTGTTAAAAAAAAAAAAAAAAAAAGAAAAGAAATAATGTCTACTGAATTAATATAAAACTAAGGAATGTAAATTAGTGCGGGCATGATAGACCTTTATAATAGTAAACTTCAACAAACCACTCGAACCTCCTGTCATCCTTGTCAGACCTGTAGCATGTAGGAATCCTATTCTTTAAGTATTCATCCACATAAATCTTTGTCACTATCCGTCTGGGTCGAGATAAGTTAGGAAGAGTCACTGCCAAAATAATGTCACGCTCTCCAAAATATCTCACCTTAACCTCCGTTTTTACGTTTAATTCAAGTTTTTATAACTTAGGTTGGTTAGAAGACGTTTTTTCTTTGTGTGTCTGACATACCAGTTATAAATTAACGGGAGAATTTAAACTAACTTGAGTGTCACGTTGATGGTAGGACTCGATCTTTATATCTAATTGTATTTAAAAGTATACTACCTAAACAATTCCTTTACTATATTATAATCAAGTGGGTGTGAGTCCTTGGTAAATAAAATTCACTTTACGTTTCTATTCCAGTCAAAAAAAAATACTTTGGTTTTCATTACACATTTTATTAATTTTCTTCACAATAACTTATCTACCGAGCGTTTCAATTACTCTAGGAAGATGAAATACTCCAATTGAAATATCAAAATTTTGTTTCCGAATCTGCTGAATTGATTCAGTTTGATTCTTTGAATTTCCTTTGAGTATCTTTATTGAAAGACCCAGTAGATACAAAATAATTCTTTCATTACCCTCCACCTGTCTTTTGACTGTATCTCACATAATTCGAAGTAGAGATTTTTAAAATATAATTTTTAATTTGACTGACTTAGATCTTCTTATATCTTACATCTTTGGTTGAAAACCACTTTTCGGTGGTGGGCCGAGATTTTGTGGTGTTGAGATTGGTGCCGTTGGATCCATCCCACACGGCATCAAATAAGGGTCTACCATCGGTCTCGTACCACTTGTATGAAAACTAGATTCTCCAGGCATAAGTATTGGTGGATTGAGAACATTATATGAATTTTGTTGAATCCCAATCAAGTTTTGATTATTGGGAAACTGTGGAGGCATTGGAGATACAGAGAATTGAGCAGAGTATGGTTCCTGAGGCTCAGGTTTAAAATACGAGAAGGATTGATCTGGTAGTTGAACGGTATCCAATGGTAAAGCAGTATCCGATACTAGAGGTGTGTTGGTTCTCTCAGGTGTAGAAGGAGATGAGCGTCCTTCGTTCAAAATCTCGTTTAGTATAAGTAGCACAGTGTCTTCTGATTCCCAGTAGCAGACATGACTTGACAGCGCAAATAAGTACCTTTGACGAAGACAAATAAATATATAATCTCACTATGTCAAGTGTGTAATCAAGTTATCAAATTTTTTGAATACTCATTAAGAATTTGATGCGGAGCTTCTTGAAGGACATAGTCAATACGACGTCCACCATTGAGAGAGCCAACTCGTTCATCTTTACCTTCCAAAGTCAAATGACTTTCCTCCGCATGAGTGTTTAGCTCAGAAGCAATAGCTTTGTTCACTTCCTGCTCTACTTCTGCCACCCCAGCGAGTTGTGTCACTGCCTTGAAAGTAACGCGGAGTGACTCCATAACGCGATTCCGTAACTCCGTTCCAACTCTTGCCATTGTCTCTTTGAATTCTAAGTGAAACCGTTTTCGACCTTTGTGGTGTGGGATTAGAACAGGGCGAAGATCCAATTTTGGGTCAATGAGGCTCTCCATCCTATAAGCCACTGGATCGTAAGGATGAAAGATGTTGAAAAATGCAGGACATGTGGGGAGGTGAAAGTCCTACACCAAATTTATTAAAGTAATTACATTTTGATAAGGCTGGATAACAATTCAATAAAAAAAACCAACCTGTCCCAAACAATCCAAGCCTCGAACGGCAACAAACATTGCTATATATAAACAAAATGAATTCGTCGTCCAAATAAGCTTAAAATTTCTTCATATAAATTCAGTGCTACCGATTGGAGATCCCATGGCAAAAAACGCGTTCGGTTGGAAATCCAATGCAGGATATGAAATAAATGGCTGTCCCGTGCCTGCAGACCCGATTGTGTAAGATACCATTCGATTCCCACTCTCACTTGTTGAGTTTGACTAAATCATCAAAAATATGTATTAAGTCTCTCTTATTACTACTGTCCACTCCACTACTTCGTCAGCCATAATCGAGCCGATAACTATCAAAGTTTTTTCGTTGTTTGGACGTAATTCTATAGTAACCGCTTCAACTCATTCAATGAGAAATTGGTTATGCCCGCCAAATTCATCCGCCTGATCTCAGCTTTCTCATTATACGTCAAAATTAATTAATAACTTTTATAAAACTTTGGCAATGAGAGTATTTAATATCGGATAGATAGCAAAAATAACGGATTCATTGATAATTATCATCAATATAGGATATTTACCATCCCTGGTTTTTCAAAAAATTTTAATTTAAAAAATTCAAAATTGTTTTCAGGTTTCATAGTGGCATACTTTTGGACAAAGTATGGCCGACGTCGTAGAAACTTTCGTCGCCGTTTGGCTCTGGTGTAGAGGAATGGATCCCACTGCTTTGGCGCCAGCAACCACATAATCCGGAATAAGTTAACGCATGCGTGATATTATGATAAAGGCTCTTAAAGTTTGCCATATATTTAAGACTGTATGAATGAAAAAAATATTCTAATGTAAAATAGTCCGCGGTAGCATTTGGTTTTGTTTAAATTGAACGTACTATAGGAATTACCTCCAAACAACGAAAAAAACTTTCATGGTTATCGGCTCGATTATGGCTGACGAAGTAGTAGTGGAGGGGACAGTATTAAAATAATTATCTTTCGAAATTCTTTAGATGTGTCACCTCCTTCATGAAGTTAACTTGTGTGTCACCAGCGTCAGATTCGTGAGTTGAGTTGGTAGTAACAATGGGAACAATTTCCGGCTGGTGAAGTAATAAGTCAAAGAGAATAAGACTACCAAGACTGTGGCCACCTACCGCAACCGAAAGGCAGTTGAATGTAGGATTTCTCTCCAAAAACAAAGCATACATCCTGATTGGTTGAAATTATTGAATAATGAAATATTTAGTAATACTTAATATTTGCTCAATGTTCGACATATTATATTACCTGTTCATTTCTTTTCCAACAGTATTCATAATCGTCTACAAAAATATAAAATTAGTTCCAAAAAATAAATTACTATTAAGTGATAAAATTACCTGACAGTAAATTGGGCTAGTATAAAAAAGTATATCCAGAAGCGTATCATTTGTAAAATGCCGTAACTTAGGAATACTTTTGAGAGTCAATGGCTTCAACTTTTCATCAATCCCACCATCCCCATGAAGAGCCTGATTATCAAATACACTATTTCAGACTTTACTTTGAAGTAGAATGTGATTGGCGAAAACTCACGTTATGCCACTGAACGGGGAGAAACTCAACTCGACCAGCTGTATCCTTGAAGTGACTCTGGAGGAGTTGATCGCTAATCTGACGGAAGTCGTCTACAGTTTCAACAACTGAGCGAAACTTAAAGTCGCACACAGACCCAATCCCATGGACCAGAAAAACTAAATAATCTACTTCTGTTGGTTCTCCTGGTAATATATGGAGTCCATCTGTACCACGTTTAACCACTCGCGGGCGAAGTTGGTGTTCAGGAACACTACCCCATTCGTCAGCACTGGCCTCCTGGCAGAAATGGAGGAAAGAATTTGGGTTTTGAAGAACTACAGCTTCACCACCTGCGAATTCTAATCTCTTATGCCAACTATTAGTCCTAATTGATTGCTCGTATTCAGNAACTACAGCTTCACCACCTGCGAATTCTAATCTCTTATGCCAACTATTAGTCCTAATTGATTGCTCGTATTCAGCCTACACCAAATCAAAAAAAAATACTATAGCACATGATGAGCAAATGAATTCTCCAATTGACAGATAACCTCCAGTCTAGCAGAAAATTCCTCCGAATAAGGTATAAATTGTGAATCCATGGGGCCTTTGTAGAACCAAGAACATCTAACAACGGAACAACAAATAATTTTCTGACTATATAACACAATGAAGGTCAATTTCAAATATACCGTTGGACATGTGTAACATCCGTATCTTCCCAATAAACAGGCTTCCTAATTCTTTGTTCTAAATCAACATCCTGCCTTCCACCATCGACGGAAACGAGTTTATTCGACGCTAAAAGAGAAAAATTAATATTCACATCAATATGAGGAAACCTTGATACGTAATTTCTATCCAACACTTCCAGTACACTTACAAAAGCAAAAGGCTGCTTCAAGTGCCTTAGAGTCAATATACGAGAATGGTTTCCATATCTGAGTCTCTTTTCTGTAGAACCAATGATAATTAACTGGCTTGTAAGGAAAGGTCCCATACACCTCGTATGACACCGGCGAGTAGAACGGTACGTCAGGTGGAGGAAGCTCATGAGAACAATATGAGATTTCGTTCTCATTTGTGCTTGCAACAGGCACAAAGTTCCTGGGTTTATTTACATCAAGTAAATTTTCAAACCCATTGACCTGAAACAAGTAGACATTCATAGAAAAGATAGTTACCCTAAAGTACCAAATGTTTCAATTCTTATTACTGGGTCTTGCATTCCTAATATTTGTTGTTGTGAAGTTGGTCCAGATGTCAATCCAGGATATTTCGCATAAACTGGTTTATGACTCCCTCGTCTGAAGGGGCCTATAACAAAATAAAAATTAGAACTGATACAACGATATTCTAATGATGAATAACCTACTCGTATTGACCTTCACAGGTACTTCCGAATTTGAATTAATTTGTGGTGGATTCGAATACATGGTAGGAGGAACCTGCGGATTTGATATTTCATAAATGGAAGGATTTTGTGGATAAGGGAATAACTGAGGTGAAATAATTGGACCATCTAATGCAAACGGGACATGAGTCAGCTCAACATTTTCATCTTGTAAAGGCTGTGGTGGTGCAGAAGCCACTGGTTGTATAAGTGGAGAATAATAGGTGACTGTGTCCAGCTCCAGATTAGGTTTATCCAATCCCGAAAATAATTTCAACTTCTCGGCGGTACTTTCTGATTCTGTTGGTTCTAACACCGATACAACTGGATTATTATTGTTCTCATTTGTGTATCCAGAAGGTAAGGGTTCGGCCAATTCTTCATCATCGTCACCTGCCAAGTCGATCTCTGATGTGACATCTGAAACAAATAACAAAAGGATAATTTTAATAATTTTCAATATTTAGATTTCCAACAAAGTTCCTTCTACTATAATTTTCAAAAATTAAAATTAATGTTTCAAGGTTCAAGAAAATGATCTTTATAAAAGCTAATATTATAAAATAATTATTCATTCCATGGTTTCTTTATCTATATCATTTAGCATTTGGATATTCATGAGAAGCTGTAGTGAAGTTCAAAAGAAATTTTTGGATGGATGGCTTCTCAGTTGTGAATAACAACTTGAAACGGAAGGGATTGATGACTAAGGTATGGAATAAGCGGAGATTCCACGTATGATCCTACGTGAGATAATTACAAAGGTATGGATTGAGTAAATATACATGTAAGGTTGTTACCTAGTAAACGAGACCTCATTAAGTATGAAAATATGAGAGCTATAGAAAACAACGGAAATTGCTTTGATAAAGAGATTTCCAATAATACACGTTCCTCCGGCGTTCCGGCATCCTTCATAATAGAAATCCTATTAGATTGAAGTATACCATTTTTTTTTTATAATTTGCTTCAAATAGTCTATTATCAATGTTAACTTTGACTAGGAAGAAGGGGCCAGAATGGTAGAGGTAGAAACGGAAATAGGACCATGATCGTATCGTTGTCCCTGTTTCAGTTATAGAAGATTCGAAGGAATCTTGAGCAATATCCTGTGTGCCACCTCCAACGACAAACAAACATACTCTGATTACTCAACTTGGGATATTCATAATATGCTCTCCGTAGAACTTTCATCATTTGTTTGACAAAGATCATTATTCTTAAATCATTCCTGGTGACAGGAATAAACGTCTCAAGCTAGTTTCAGTCTTAACAATTTTCAAAGTTATCTTCAAATTTCTCAATTCAAAAGTTAGATCCAAAAATATCATTTCCTTCAACGAATTAGATCAATCAGAGACATGGACACCTTATTTATCTTCCTTCTAGGAACTATTGCAGTGGAATCTGTGACAAATATAAATGAATTTTCAGAAATTAGAAGAACTGGTTAGCCACTAACTTATATATCCTATTGTAGAAATTCAACATGAAAGAAAACAAATCCAAAAAAATTTATAACTTATAATTTTTCAAAATTTTGATTCGATTGTTTTTATAATTCAGGGCGAATTTTGACCAATTCCGCAAAAAATTCGAACATTCCTAATCCGGATATTTCCTTTGCGGGTCTAACCAACGAATTTCGTAAGTTTAACTAACAAAAATTTTGGTAATAAGATGCCACTAACAAAATAATAGCACATTATGTACAGCTAGCAATCAAAATTCTGAAATTCATGTGGTGAATACTGAGGTGAGGTGAACATTACTTATTTCTATCAATTTTTTCTAGTAGCTAATATTTTCTAGAAAGGTCTGAATTAACCAGTTTTGTTTTTAACTAGGTGAATTTGAACCAAGAAAAGTCAATTGATACAAAGTTCAATTCATCAAACTCTCAGTAAGTCAAGCCAGTTGCTAAAGTTTCGTTGTAAGAATACGACCTTGTTCATAAAAAAAAACTTCGGCTCCTTTACGACAGCCAATCAGAGAAGGAAATTGTGGATCAATTGGAACCTCAACAAACTCCTGAGTCATCTCAGCTCATAACAATGGAATCTGAGAACAAAAGAAATTCGGCCATCGTAAAGCGAACTATTTACCCAGGAAGTGATGTAAGACTCTTAATAAATATTTAATAAATTAAGATAATCAACTGTGACAGAGTATCATTTTCATTACATTACCTACGCCTCAACATATATAGCAGGAATATGGTGGATGGAATGGCCCATTTTGTTATGATCGCTATGTCACTGGAAACTGTCGCTATCGAACAGATCCAGAATACTGTTATCAGTATGAGTGGACTGCGTATGCAATTGTTGAAAACTTGGGAGGTAAATTCATTCTCAATTAGGAAAGTTAGGGATAAATTGAATGTATTTTTTGAACTAGGGGAATTTGAATCCGATCCTATTGGACTTTTAATTAAACCTTGGAATCAAGGAAGGTTGAGGGTCTGGATCAAAACTTCATGTTGTAATTCCATTGTAAAAATCATTGGATTTGATCCTTACAGCGGAAATGTAAATACTTGCTTAGTTGACGTCAGAGGTAAGGAATAAATGTCAAAGGTTTGTGAGAGAAGGAAGAATTTTGATTTTTGATCAAATTTACAGAACTTCAAGGACTTCATCCAGCAGAAATTGCTGGAATTGTTCTAGGTGTTCTATTCATCCTAATTATCATCATTGTTGCAGTATTTTTTATCATCAGGAAAAGAAATAGTGGAGTGGCAACTGTAGACGTAGGTTTACTTTAATTCATAGATAATGAAATTAGAACTCCACTCCATTTTATAATGTATTCCAGAACGACTGTCAAGTGAAGTCTTACGGCTTTAACACCCGCCATCCTGCAACTTCCCAGTCTCAAACAGCCAGAACAAAATAGGATTAAGAAATTTAAGTTTTTGATTTAAGCATATGAAATTACACCATGAAGATCAAATTCTCAAAAATATTCAAATATTCCAATTGGATGGAGGTTGACTTTTTTTTCTTTTTTGGTAATTGAACAAATTTATTGAAGGAAGCTTCGTAACCTTCTAGAATTCCCTACAGGGTAAAAGTATCCTTCATAGAGCAATTAAAAAGTTATTAGTTTCATACCTGTGGTTATAGCTGGTAATATGGTGACTGGCATGGGGAACGTGACCAGATCATCTGGTACGAAAGCATTTAGAAGTGAGTTGACAGGTTTCTTATCGCTGCTCATAAGATGGTTCGGTTCTTCCGACATATCCACTCAATTAATTCCACCACAAATAATTTTCAATATAATACTGTTTAAAAATTAGAACAAGTTAAGACTCACAAATATTTTGAATGTCAAAATTAAGNTAATTTTCAATATAATACTGTTTAAAAATTAGAACAAGTTAAGACTCACAAATATTTTGAATGTCAAAATTAAGTGGAAAACAAAAACTTACCTTAGTACCTTTCACCGAGCCGTTTTACAAAAAAATTTCCGATTTAGATTAAAATTCAAAGTGGCCAGAAGAACTGAATAATGTCCATTTTACGGTACGATTATTTCCAACGCACACAAAGATGAGTGTTGAAATTAATTGGAGGTGAGAACGTTTATGATTTACTAAATTATTTAAAAGTATATTTTCACTGCTGCCTTACTCCTACCCAACTTTAGTAATCTTATACTCTGTGCACACGTTCAAATTAATTATGCAAACTTAGAATCTTGAACAGATGATTCGAAGAACAGCACCACAATCCANTTAGAATCTTGAACAGATGATTCGAAGAACAGCACCACAATCCAGATTTCTGATTTCCATAGATCGGCAAATTTCGCTCGACTTCACTCAGCTTCAGAAACTACACACAAAAAAAAAAGAAATTTTCCTCTACACAAAATTTTTGTGTAAAAGCTAAGTCCTAAAACAATACTAACATAAATCTTGATAATTTGAACTTTTGCTTATTTTAATAATAAAAATATTTCAAGTATCGATAATCGTTTACTTATTTGGGTTGGATTTAGCCAAAGGGGGTTCATTTTTTTTTCTACACATAAAAGTCTATTGAACTAAAAGACAAGTTAGAATATTAACCAGTTCCCTTTATCTTTAAGTGTAGGATACATCGTTCCCTTCTCTTTGACCTAAAAGGTCAATGGGAACGATGGATCCTATTCCGAAATAAACCCAAAGTTGGTAAGATGGAGAGTGATCTTTATTTGATCCTCTCTCTTCAACAAGCAAAGACAGACTGACCAAGGAGTAATCCCTTGGTCAGATAATAATATTCATTTAAATTATAAATTTAATTATAAAGCGACTCCAGTCGCTACATAAGGTTCATTTGGGTCATAGAAATTGAGCCCTTTTTGGTTAAATCTTAATTCTTATTTGAATAATTTCACAATAATATTATTACATATTCAAGTGATATATGGCGTTCGTTCCTAGAAATATATTTTTCAGCGGAAGTGATTCTGAATACAAATATTCAATTCCAATTTCTTAATACATCATGCTATGTTTACAAAACAAAATTCAAAGGGAATGCGAAATAGACCCGATCGTAAGGATTAAAATCCATCCCTAAATATACATCTGTTTATAAAATATAAGAAAGAATGTATAAGAATAAAAATTGGCTTAGAAAAATGCGAAGATTGCAATCATAGAGTCATAGTAGTCATAGTAGAAATCACTTCAAATTTACATTGAAAGCAAATAGACAAACAAAGCAATCAGAACCACAACAATGTAACCTTGTGTGAGTTGTCTTATTCAATTTATGCAACGGACTAAAAAACTTACAAAGAGTGTAAGTCTTATAAGTGTAAAAATAAAAAATTATGAAAAAGTTTAGCAGGCTAATTGGATTGACTAAATTAAGTTTAGTGAGCGGTGGGGTTGAAATGTAAACACTTGAAAAATCAGAGTTCTTCATTAGATGTTTTCATTTCAAAAATAATAGGCGGGAAATGAAAAGTTAGATTTTTTGTAACTTGACTTGAGTGAAATGAAATAAATGACCTTTCTCTTGTTTCACACTTTCTGACTAATTTACGTTTTCTTCAGTAATTTACTGGGTATCTTCAAAAAGATTTTTTGAAAGGTAATTTGTTGAATTTTATATTAATTTATCGAATTTTTTGAACATCTTTTGAAGATAAAACTAATTGGAAAACTTTTTTAATAGTCGGACATAATTGAGAGCAATCGCATTACATTGCATTCGGAGTGGTGATTTGATTGGAGGGTCTTTCTCTTGAAAAGTATACCTATTCTAAATATTTAAGCTTCAAGTATCATTTTGTAAAGCTTACAATTTCAATTTTTTAAGGAATGGCTGACGAAGGTGCAGAAAAACTTGTGGAAAAGGAAATTGAAGAGAACATGACGCAAGTTTTTGACAGAATGAAACCCGCGGTCAAGAGTTATAATAAAACACGGGATACTATTATCAAATATAGTCGTGAAATTACAAAAAATAGCAAGCAGGTTATTGGAATGCTTCAGAAGAATATTTCAAAAATCATCAATGGGACTGAGTATGTAGTGAATTATTTCAATACCGTTCAATGGTTAAATCTGACCACTTATTCGTTTAACAGGAATAGTGCAAAAATGATCCTAGATTCATGTACGGAGAAACTTTCAGGGTTGCAAGAGAAGGAATTTAGATGTGCATTTTTATTATTTCAATCACTGAACCCTGAAGAAGCCGAAAATTTTTTGAGTTTAATTTCGTCAGGTAACTAAATAAATTATCTTGTAAAGTTGGGAAATTAAACTTGTTTTGTTGTAGGGATTCAAGAATATATTGAAGCAGTTGGACTACTTAAATTAATAAAAAATAATGCCATTCTTAGTTTTCAAGATATAACCATGCTTCTCACTTTTGTTTATAAAGTTGAAGACGTCATAAGTGAAGCTCAAAAACTACATCCTGAAAATGATCACGAGATATTGACAACTAAAGAAGCAGAACATGATGCAATTGGTTTTGAGAATGATCAGTCCAGTTGTTCAAGAAATAATGAGACAAAAATACATGAAAAGAATGAGAAGTCAACGAATAAAAATTCTTACGTGGACTGGAACTGGAAAGAGCTAGACAAAAAAAAATACGAATTTGGGCAGTTGGAGGTTACACATGAAGATTATATCAAAGGAATTTCAGATCTGACGGGTGAACTCATGAAAATGTGTTTGCGAGGAGCAACTGAACTAGAGAGAAAATTTTTTTTCAAAGCTTTGGCAGTATCACAAGCATTCCACAAAGGTAAGTCAAGTTCAATTTAATCTTTTTGAAACAAGCTTACCCATATTAATCATGACCTTAATAATTCAAAAGAACTCATTAGTATTCATCCCTATCCGTTCGAACTGAGAGACAAAATTGATGTTATTGGAGACAATGTACTAAAAATGGAAAAATACTTGCTCAAACTAAGACTTGTAATGAACGAATTTCATGTGGATACAGAAGCAGAGAGATTACTTGGACCTGTTATTGGTGCTCTTAGTTCACTTACATTTGAGCGGATGGACAACGTTGGAGAACAGTATTGATTATGAATATTTCAAATATAAAATTGATCTAAATTTATTATTGAATTCTTACTCCATTTGTAATCAATCAATTAAGCTAATTTACACATCTAATGAGATATAGTATACAGATGCAAAGCTCATTCAACAATACTTGATGGTCATGCATAACTTTTTATTGTGGTGTCTTCACTCTTCAAGTTTGTCACCCCGGAAGATTCAAAGCAGTCGACCCACTACATCCTACCAACCAATCAACTTCTTACTATGAACTTTAATTTACAGAAATACATATTATTCCTTAATCCACCGATCTTGTTCACGGTGATTCTCACAACATTCCACATACGATGGAAGAAACTTATAGAAGTCATCACTTCCCCTATTGTTGTAATTCCAAGTCACACTCACAACCCAAATCCCTCATAAACCTGGTCATCTCGACTGTATTTTGGTTCTTACGACAAGTATGTAATGATGCGAAAAACGGATTCATTCAAGTAAGTTTGATGATGAACTTGCAAATTGAGATGGTGGCAATGGCCTCCGGGTTCTTACTTTTGCATACTTATATTCACCCCTTTGTCAACTACAGGTTCAGTTGTTTAGTTCTAGGAACCACTAAAAGTGATTGCGTAGTAATGGATTCTACTAGATGGATTCCGTTCCTCCGGCCGCTTTTGCTGTTTTTTCATCTATTTTTATCAGGTTAGTGAAATAATAACGCTTCAGCGTCAGGTGAAAGTTTCTCTTTTCAAACGAGGACTTTTCTCCAATCATTTTAAACCTCATAAAACACCCATGCAAATTACTCCTTTTAGCTAATAATACTCAAAAAAAAAGAAAAATAGTTTTTCATCCAATGAACAAAAACTGTCGGATTTCCATTCCCAAAAATGAAATTATTTTCTCTCAAGAGTCTATTATATATTTTTAAAATGGAATGGTTCAAATATCTTTACAAAAATACAAAAAAAAAAAAAAAATGAAATAAAAATTTCCGTTCCCTTCCGGTGTAAGCTTATAAAACTTCACTATTACATATAATACACTTATTCTAATTTCCAATTTTAAAATTTTTATAAAATTTACTTTATTATTCTAATAAAAATCTAAATATTTCTACTAAAAAATATAGAATTGAAAGTAGAGTATATCCAATAGAGGGCAGTACTGAATTCTAAAAAATACAGAGGTATTATTCCTTAATAAAAAAAAAAGTCTTTCTAATTCTAATAAAGGAGAACGGTGTAAGTGGTTGGGCGGAATTAATCTCAATTGAACATGACAAACCAGAATTTATTAATCCGTAATTGTACCGGATTTATAAAATTTTATAAACCACAGATCAAAAAGACCGTTGATGAGATTTTAAATTTATTTCAAAAATTTTTTATTTATTTCCACTTTTTGGTTTTGAGGTGAGTGAGGGAATTGTTGTAAATCCCTGTGTAGCTTAAATCCTTTATTAATCCCTGCTTACAATGAAGGAATTAGTTCACCAACAATAATTCACTATCATTTCAATTATTAACCCAATTTATAAATTTTATATGTACAGAAGGAAAAGTTATAATATGGAAGTAAGTCTATTGAAAATTACATTTTACTTTTTACTCAGCATGACGCTTCCTACTTAAGGTAGTGACCATCTTCCTAAACATTTAATAATTCACTTTTTCGTTTAATTACATTTTAGTCTTAGATTTAGTGACAAGAGGTATAGTAGAGAGTAAGAGGTGTTATCCCAACATACTACATATNTTCCTACTTAAGGTAGTGACCATCTTCCTAAACATTTAATAATTCACTTTTTCGTTTAATTACATTTTAGTCTTAAGATTTAGTGACAAGAGGTATAGTAGAGAGTAAGAGGTGTTATCCCAACATACTACATATATAAGAAATTTACAAAGATTTATTAATAATTGACTTCTTCAGCTTTGTCAAGTACGAGTCAATTTGTAACAGTTCCATTTAGAAACTTTTAAAGTTTCAGCTTTCAACTTTCAATTCTTATAGGATTTAGAAGATTAATAATTAAACTTGTTATGTTTATTATTATTTTTTTTTTTCATTGTTGTAATTTTAGATAAAGTTTTAATATTCGGATGAGTTTGAGTTGGTTGAACTTAATCCATTTAGACTCTCAGAGATTAGGTATGGATTTGTAAGATTTCAAATTTTTGGAAAGAGTTTTAAATTACTGGATAAGAATAATGGTCCTTTGATCCATCTTTTAGAATATTTTACATGACCTCAGAAAAGCTCATGGAGTAAGTTTTGGAGTGGGTCATTAGTGCTCACTGGTTCTTGTTATTCAAAACTTCAAATCCTACCTAAGTTCAGTACATTAAACTTTGAACAATTTTGTATTACAAGAGTCGACTACTTTTGTTATAAAGTAGTAGTGTCTGGTAGTGCTGAGACTGAGACTGAGACTGAGAGAGTACCGGTAGTAATTATTCCCACGCTCAACTACCTTATTTTCCCATCTCTCAAAAATGGAATTAACCCTTTAAGTTAGAACAATAGTAAATTCTTTCCAAAATCCCTAATAGCATGGTTTAGAAACATCAAAAACTCCTAATCCTATTCTATTATTCCATTAGTAATTTTAGTTTTTTTTTTTCACTCTTCATCAAATCCAAAAAATCACTTTTCTTCTCTTTCTTTTCTTGATAGAAAATAGAAATAATGTAAGTATTAAAATAGGATTGGGTTTTAGAAATAATGAGTACTAAACAGATACTGACTTTCTCTTATGATCCTTTTCAACTTGGCTCTTCAACTTCTATTTAAAGGATTACTGATTAATAAAAATTTAGAAATCTAATGAAACGTTTAATAGGTCCGTTACAAGTTTAATTAAATGGATTGGATCTTTTTAAGTCTTTATATTATTAGTCTCGTAAAGGTTGTCGTTAGTCCCAAAAATCATTCAAGTTTGGGGACATTTGAGGCAAAAATTAGGCGTAAAGTGGTCCATTTTACTCAACCTTATGAGATTTTTATTAGAGGATTTTATTCCTTTTTTTTTATATTATATAAGAATTTCATATTAATCCCATTCACTCTGCTTTGTCTCTTTAACAATGTAATAATGAAATTTATATTAAGGATTATAATTTTTTTTTTCTTTCCTAAATCCTTTACAACTTTGTAATTTCAGATTATACATAAGAAAATATTGATGTAAAATTAATTTTACCACTACCTTTCTCTTTCAATTTGTTAATAATTATCCGCTCAAGTGGTCTCATTTCATAATTTAAATTAAGTTAAAAGTATTGAATTTATTTATATTTTTGAAAATTAAGATTAGGCACAATTTATTATTTATGTATATGTACATACTTTTTAGTAAGTTATGTTATTTGATAGTGTAGTTTGTTACTCAAAAGATTTCTCACCAGTTTTGAGTAAGTGGAGTTTAAATTAATTGTAAAATTTCTAATGATTCAATTCATAGTAGGATAAATTGTTGAGTATAATTTATAATCGATATTTCTTAGGAAATTTTATAAATTGTTTATTCTCCCTATATTTCAGACTATTAATATTAATTTGTAAGAGTTAGCTTTTATTACTAGAAATTCCACTATTTCCAACATGACTATGACCGAATTTATTACTTAACACTGGCATAGATTTAGTAACACTGAATAACTGTGAATCTCAAGTAAGTTACTAAACTGCATCAACAAGTTTTGAACTGTTTAATTAATCCTAAAGTCCTGATTCCCTTAACATGTACATAATTAATTATTATTCTTACACTCATCCATTTATTTTATTGTTTTTTTTTTTTTTTGTTTACTTCTCTTATAAAACGTGGTAAACTTGAAACCAGTATTTCTGCCCTTGACGTAAATTTTGACCAAGTATAACCAATCATGACTTCCGGGATTAGAAATTAGAATACAATTTATTAAAACTCGTCCATCCAAAGTAGTATGTCTAACCCTTTAACAATGGAAGGTTAGGACCTCTCACTGGATTTTGATAAGCGGCATTTTTTTTTTTTTTGTTTTAATATTTTTTTTTGAAAAAATAAAGACAACAATGGGCAAATGTAATTGTATTGTTCAGTCGAGCAACTACTCTGTCATGATGAGAAATGGCATGCCTCAGCTCACTTGGGAATTGCAATTTGCTTTCTCTTCTTTTTTTTTTTTTTTTTTTTATATTTTTTTTTTAGCAAATGTTGAGACTCCTTTCACTTCACATGACACTTTATTATTAAAAGTTCAATTTATTTTTTGAATACTCAAAACTTATCAACATCCTCCGTTTCTTGACTAAAAATTAATTTTGTTGAGTCAGAAAAGCTTATTTAAAAATATATAAACTTTAAGTATTTAAACTTTTCCGTTGATGTGTAGTTGTAGTAGTACTCATCCTATTGCCAAAAAAAAAAAAAAAAAAAAAAAAAAAAAATAGCATGGAATGACGTACTTCCGGAAAGATAAAGTTTTCACTTATTCGGTAGAGATGACTTTTCCATAATCTGATAGAGTCAAAAAAGCCCGGGGTCAAAACGTCAGATCCTGGGTTCTTCTCCTACTCAAGTCCTTCCATTTTCATTTAGATAAAATTGTTAAATACATCCCCAGGGATTCAAAGGGTACTTGCTGAATCTGTAGAGAACTCCAACAAATTTTAGACTCTAAACACATCCTCTCCTAACTACTCACCATTTCCAGCTCTTTCTAAAATTTACCTTTACAAAACTTTAAACTCAAAGGAAATATCACTCATTTCTCTTCTTTTTGAAACAGAGTTATGCTAATTTACATGGAGTCTTAGCACTTAGAAATAGAGTTTCAAAATTATTATGAAATTTACACAATTTTATACATAATGGAATGGAGAAAGATATTCTAACTTTGAATCCNTTTTTTTTTTTTTTTTTTTTTTTTTTTTTTTTTTTTTTTGAAAAACTTGCTTTCACTTCACTCCATGGTGGTGGTGGTACTTTCTCTTCTTTTGTTCCCTGATCCTTTAGCGTATCAAGTGGACTTTTTTTTTTTGGTAAAAAAAAACTCAACTTTTTTTTTTTTTTGATCCAATTGAATTGAAGAATAGAATGTAAGTATGAGTACTATTGGAGTAATAGAAATAAGAAAAAAGTACAGAGACTACTACTATCTTCCGGTCTTTCTCTAATGTTTTTCACAGTTGGAAAAGGTTCTGAAAGTAGAAAAGAATTGTCAGATTTTCTTTTGTTGTTGGTGTTCAAACAACTTATAAATATCCAGACATCATTCCTGTAGGCTCTGATTTACTCTGATTTGTCAGTGAGACTCAATTCAAGTATCTGGGATACAATTCAGATTCAATTTCTCATGGAACAATAAATTTTGAGACTCAATTACTTTCTCTTTGTCCTTAAATTTATAAAATATACCCTTTAGACTAGACTAATGAGTACTGGAAATTTTAGCCTTTCAAAATTGGGAAAAGTCTATGGACTTTCTCTTTTCTTTCACTTTTTACAAACTCATCAATCAAATTATGAGAAATGAGTTTCTTTTTTCTTCTTCTTCTTTTTTGACTTCCGTTGTCTCTGGTTTTCAAAAATTAAGTTTTAAGCAGCTTTATAAGTCATTCAGCGAGCATAATTATATATTATATTTTATTTTATTTATTTATTAATTTTGTTTATTTATATTTATTTATTTTATTATTATTATTATTTTTTTAGTTAGTCATGTAGAATCAGTGGGAACTACTAATAGTGCTGGAGGTCTCTACCGTGGAAAGTACATAGGTCGACTGAGTGCTCGACAACACAAAGTTAGCGGTGAAGTCTATGCTGTCGACGGAAGGACAATTTATATTCGTGGATTTACGTACGATGGGACTGGCCCAGGTACCATTAAATTTTATACCTAAACTTGACTTTCCACTTAGGAGCATATCTCAACAGTTAATGGACCATGTATCATGGTCATTTGGAACTAGACTCCTTGTTCTTTGATGTCCATGACCAGGCGTTGGGATGATAAAAGATTCGATGAAAAATATCATAAAGATCCTTTCTTCTGTCATCAGGCTCAGAGGTTATGTGTCAGAAGGACTAGAGAACAAAAGTGAAAACTTATCATTTAAGTGACATTGGCACTAGGGAAAGAGAGGAGGAGTTAAGTAGGAGAAAAAAATATCATCTCTGATTTTCTATTGGTTCTACCATTTTCCTATCATTTTGTGGTTAGCTATAAAGAGTTGTTTGGAGATTGATTTTTACCGATTATATATTATGAATTCAAGACTCACCGGTCACCCATTCAAAATTTGTAACAATATGGGAATCTATTTGAGAGTTTATATACCGAATCCTGATGAGGAATGATATGGAATTGAGGTCAGGGGTATGAAGAAAGTTCTTGATTAACTCATACATGTCTTCGAGTAAAACGATCAAAAAGTGCTTGAGGATGAATTGGGATTGATTATCATTGGATCATAATCAATTTGACAGAATAGTATGGTAAAAAACTAGTCATAGGTCTAATGAGGTTCTATTCAACTAATATGATTTGATTGTTGAAATTATTATTAATTGGTGAATCATTTAAACTTAACACTGAAATTTTAGATGCTTTTTTTTGGACTGGATTTACGGAACATCCGAGTCCTCAAGGGATCATTGTCCCAAATGAAAAAGGATCGTAAGTTTTTCAAAAAATTTGTTACAATATTTATTTATTTTATTTTATTTTTTGTTATTTACTTAAATTAGTAGTGAATGATTTGATTTGTTACAGGAAAGCTGTACTAGGTGGTTACAACAATCAGGACGTGACGATAACTTTACCGGATGGGCTGTCTCTCAAGGACATCAAGTGGTTTGCTGTCTGGTGTCGAGCTTATGAGGTAAGGACTTGAAAATAAAATTGAAAAGTGTCATGATGGAGTTTTAGACAAAGGCTCTCTCTCGTCAAGGTACTCCAACAAACTGTATAAATTTTTTTTTTTTTTTTTTTTTTTACACAAACTGACCAACCAACTGACATGATTTATTAGGTAAACTTTGGGGATTTGTACATTCCGGCAGAACTTGAGTACCCTCAACCACATGTCATAGGCTCTCTATCAGGGCAACATGGTGTCTCTTCTGGACCAATCGTTGTTGTCGATGCACAAACAATTCTTGTACCAGATTTTACCTATGACGGTCAAGCACCAGGTAAAAAAATTTTTTTTTATTTCAAGAGTACACATTTTGTCAATTTTTTTTTATGAGATGTCAATTTTTACTTTTTTCTTTATTTTTTATATTTTTCAGATGTTCACTTTTGGGTAGGGAAAGGAAAACCAGGGACAGATGGAACGCGTGTTGCAGATGAAACTGGAGGTGACACTACTACCCTTGTCAAATCTGACAAGAAGACCATGGTTCTAAGTCTCCCTGGAGATTTGACAATATTTGACATAGGTAGAGTGAAAAAAGTTAATTTTTAACTTAAATTATTTCCCCTTCATATCCAATCCATTTTCAAATCTTTTGAGTTGAATGTCCTTTTCTTTTCATTTCTTTTTAAAATTCCCGCTTCTTTCTGATTTCCAATTCCAAATGAGATCCAATACGAAAGTTAATTGTTGGAAAGGGAAACAGAGTTAATTTCATTTTTGTTTCATTGTTGGAAGACAGTAATATAAAAATTTAAATTTAAATTTAAATAGACTATTTTGGAGTTTGGTGTCGACTGTACTATGTGGATTTTGGTCATGTACGAATCCCTCAGAATATCAATGTCCCACCATCACTGAAAATGCTCGGTGTGACACCACAGGTGAGCCAAAATTTTAAATCTTTATTTTTTTTTAACTAACTTGGAAATTTAGTAAAAATTTTAAAGTTTTTCATTTAACTTAGAAATTCAAAGTTATTAATTTAGTATTATAATACTTCATCAATTCCTTTTCACTTTAGAGAAATTAGGTCAGACGAAGAACCGTTGGTTCTAGCTTACCTTTGCCTTTACAAACACGATTATGAACCCTTGGCACGTCATCACAACATCTTGTGGTGATTACTGTAACAATTCCAAATCGATCGTCTTCGAAAATTCAACTTGCTTTTTCCTTTTTTTTTTTTTTTTCTACTAACTCTGACTTAAAATGTTTTTTTTTTTGGGAGAGGGTTGAATTGAAATGATGATAACCGACGACATATGAGTTAGAATTTGGAAGAAAGAAAAAAAATGGGTACCATATGAAAGTTAATTAAACTTTTTCTTTTGAACAGACAAAATTAAATTGTGAAGTCTTGTACGATCGTTTGGCTTTGGAAGTACGGTGGGCCGTTGCTGGAGATAGTATCGTTATTCAACTTGTCGGACGAATAGGTAAGTCATGGGAGTGGTATCATGGGTATTAAAATTGATGAAAGTTTTACAAAATAGACTCACTTGGTTGATTAAAAATTAAACCTAAGTGTTAAAATTCTGATCAAAAGTCACAAAAATGAATTAAACATGAGGACTTTTACCAAGGTGAAAGTTTTCCGGTTGACTTGAGTATGGAAGAGTGAGTTTGAAAGGCGTCACATGCTTCAGGTTTACAAAACCAGACTTTTTCAGTTTCATTACAGTATCCAAAAGGGTGTCTAAAAAAAATTATTTTTTTTTAATCATTTGAAATTTTGAATTTTGTTCAAAACTTTAACTACCGTTGTTTCTAATCTTTTACCAGAGGATGGGCAGTACATTTCATTTGGACTGTCTGGAGATGAGTCACGAAGTGTCATGATTGGTGGAGACGTGGTTATCGGATGGTTTGACAGAACTAGCGGGCGTGGAAACGTTGTGGACTACTACCTTGACAGTAAAGCCCAATGTAGTGGGAGAACTGGTGTTTGTCCTGACTCACGTCTCAAGGTACCCCCTGGAGTACTCCTAGACATACTTTCTCCATTTTTTTTTTTTTTTTTTTTTTTTTTTTTTTACAAATTGAGTTCACTTTTTCCCATCATCCTTCCAATTCCTGTCTTTATGAGTCTATAGGCTGAGGCAAATAATGTAAGACTTTTGAGTGGTGGAGTCGTTAATGGTTTTACGATGCTCACTTTCCAAAGACCACTCAAAGCTCATGATGAGTTGGATAAAACGATTACTACGAATGGAAGTCAGTCTGTAATATGGGGAGTTGGACCTATCAATCAACGGAATGAAGCCTCTTATCACTCCTTAAGGAACCGAGGTAAGGTTCTTGCCTTACTCAACATATCATCTCAACATCTTCTGTTTTCATTTTACACTTCTTAGATGATATCTTCATTGATTTTGGAAGAGTTCCCAAATGGAACTGTCCAGCACCTGATACTGAGTCACTAACTTCATCCACTGGTTCAACAACTTTAAATCCAGATAATCTTCCGTCCAAACCAGTAGGACTTTCTTACCAACCAGACCAAAGACCAATTGATACAGGTCTTTCAAATCCAGCAACTATTTCCAAAGAATCTGTTCCTGACCTTAAGGTAATGATTTCTTCTGCTTGGAGAGTTCCACCGATTCTTTGTCATGAGCCTGAGGATCGTGTTTTCTATGCTCAAATGGGACCAACTGGGGGAAAACGTGGGTACAGTGCCATCACAGG
This sequence comes from Holacanthella duospinosa, assembly GCA_002738285.1. Taxonomy (NCBI): domain Eukaryota; kingdom Metazoa; phylum Arthropoda; class Collembola; order Poduromorpha; family Neanuridae; genus Holacanthella; species Holacanthella duospinosa. The sequence goes on along the minus strand of NIPM01000076.1, from coordinate 398,805 downwards.
TTTGTAGTTCAACTCAATCTTTAAATATTTCCACCAAACAAACTTCAAATTTTGAACACCTGGTATATTTTGAGCATAGATAAAATAGGTTGGGGAATAGCATGGTACATCAATGGTTTACTCGTACCTGAGGTAATTTATAAAAAAAATAAATGCTAAAAGCATTTCATTATGAATTAGTTGATATAAATCATACTTGAGTATGAATAACGATTGGATAGGTCTACTTGGTTCGAGGCAAGACATATACTTTCGTGCTAGAAGGTGGTGATAATCCAGAAATTCCAGCAAAATATCATCCATTTTATATTACTGATGATCCTGAGGGTGGATATCAACATAAAACGCCAGCTGAAAAAAAAGTATGTTAACCTTTCTCAAATTTTAATTCTTATTTCTCAAATTTCAATTTCAATTTCTTAGAAAGTAAAAATTTTTGCTGGACAAGGAGGTACTGGAACAGGGCGACTTTGTCATTGGCAAGGTTTGTTTAAAATATGTAAATTTTAGGTTTCAAAATAAAAAAAATTTTGACCAATTATTATTATTTTCTTTTAGAAAATGTGAACCTACCGGCTGATTCTTTTGCGTCATATGGTGCCTACCAGAGAAGTCTTAATCTTCAGGTATACTTTAAACCTTAAACTTCTTAGGTGTAACAAGAATAAATATAAAAGTTATAATTGGTTTATAAATTTATACAGTGTGACGATGGTCATCCCGGGATTTTACATTGGACTCCGGATTCAAATACACCAGACATCGTCTACTATCAGGTAGGTCAGTTTATTTAAAAAATCTTTTATCTGCTCAATGACCATGAACAATTCTGACAGACAACTTGCCCAGTGTTTCACACATAGGTACCTTGGTTGGAAGATTCATATTGTGGACAGTTGTGAAGGAGATGAGTACGGGGATGGAGTTCCGTCACAACAACTCCAGTCACGAATTGGAGAGCAAGGAATCGGAGAAAGTATCCCGAATCGGAGAGACAATCAAGCCATCAGTACCAAGTAAATAACAAACAAGAGTGGATCCCATCATCCAATACCATCTGGAAAAAAAATCCATTCCTTCCGCATCTTAAATGTTAACTTTTTTATTCTCAAGGACTGGCGGTACAAACAATGGATCCGATACCATTTACTCCACCGAACGAACACCTATTGACACCATTTCCATAAATAAATTCAACCCCACGGTAGGACCAGCCGATCCACCCATACTCCTTGATAGGACACAGTTACACGGGAAACAAGTAAACTCAAATGTTTTGCCACTCCCTATTACAACCCGTTGACTACTCAAGTTATCGTAGGGTATTCAACATATCATTTCCGTCTGTCTGTTCTCAGTAGGGTTGGGAAAAACAATTTTTTTTTTAATTTCTTTTTCTTAATTTTTCAAATATTGGGTATTTTCTCTGGTGTTGGATAACAAACAAAATACTGATTCTGCTGCTAAAATTGAGTTATGTAGGCCTTTTTGAAAAGTAGTAGGGAATATACAACTGGAATTTTATGTGATTCTATATTATTAATTATGTTTCATCAAGTGTTTTTTACTACATAATTTATGAGTAATAATTAATTATTTGAAATATATTTTTTTTAAATAATGATCATGGTTTCACAGACACAGATTAAGACAAAATCCAATTTATATAAGAAAAAATTCATTACATAGGATTTTTTTTACTTATTCATGATTTATTGATTTATAATTTACATACTATTCGAAATAATCGTAAAACATTTTAAACAAAATAGAATTTAATTTTGAAATTCTGGAAATTCTGATAGAATTAAATCATTTAATTCACCCAATAATTACAAATTTAATGAGTATTTCCCAAATGAAATTAAAGCAAAATTAGAATGTGTGGACTTCCTTAAATTTTAAATTTTACAAAGTAAGGATATTTTTGATCAATTACTCCCTAAAAATAACCAAATTATTTCAATAAAATATGATTATTTTGTAGAGAATTAAATGATTGATAGAATCAATGATTGAATCAGTTTCGATCTCTAAGTACTATTCTCGAACCAAAAATTAAAAGTACTTCAAAATAGTGGTTGTTAATGAATGAGAAAGTGGTGAATTCAGGGCCGTTGTGCTGTATGAATTTTTTACAATCTGAAACAGTGAGAATATCCTTACACAAATTTTGGATTTAAATATAAATCTGTCCAACAACTTATTTTAACTTTAAATATGTTCTCAGTCAGTAGTGTTGTCAATCAGTCTGAAACAGAATTAGATAGTGAAATTGATTTCTTGTCTGATAGCAGTACAGAAGAAAACTCCAACAATTGAAAGCTCATTGTGCTAATTACTAGATAAGTTGCGTTATTAAATTGCTGATAAAGTGTAACAAATTTTTAAATGCCTTCAAAATTCCTGCGATTTTTCATGTTGTTACGCCCCTATACACCCGCCATTTTGAAGGACATATAATTTTTGGTCAGAGAATAATTGATACTTCTACTCTCATTTATGGTCTGCGGGTGGTTTTGAAGTTCCTCCAATATCTTTCGTTTCAAAGAGTTAGAGTATACTGTAGGAACCAATCCGAATCCATTTCCAGTTGAATGCTTTGATGACCTTTCAAACTTTAGAAATCCTATGAATAAAATATTCATTCCGTTTTCCATTATTCCCATTTCAGGACCTGACTTCTCCGACCATAGGGCAACATTTCATAAACAGACAAGATGTTCAAAATCCACCACCACCACAACCAGTCGTACATTACTCACAAAATCCATTTCTTCAAATCCCACAACCTCAACCTTTGACACTCAACTTCCCCAACAATCCTCAAACCTTTACTAAGCAACAATATCCCTCAGAAACACAATTTACACGGAAAGATTCTCAACCGACTCAATTTCAAATCATTGATAGTTACAGTAGACCATCTGGTACATCTGACTACTACATTGGATCCACCAGACCACCTATCATGGCCTATCCCATTCGTTACGACAACCAACGTCCAATGGCTTCAGAAACAGTAAAATTTATTGTACCATCAACTGAAGGAAGTCGTCCAAGATCATCACTTTGGTCTGGACAGAGTCGAAATTTACCCAAACGAGAAGAGATTCAACGTGGTAGAGATAATTATGAAAATTATCAAAATTTTCAACGGATCAATTCACATTATGAAGACTCGGGAATGATTCCCATGAGAAAGTCTGAAGATTCTGAAGAGATAATTAAAATTAACGATAGAGATCGGTTGGGGTTTGAGTTAGAGTCTCGTTTGTCGGGGTTTACTGGATCTGGACAAGAGATTCGAAAAGTTCCAGGTCTCGACTTTACCCACATAAATTATGGTTTCAATCATTACTTAAGAGTCCACAAGGACGTATAATATCAACATCAACCTAAACTTTCTCTTTTCACTTTCTCCAGTTGAACCAAGTTCGAGCTACCAGTTTTCTCCATCAGTTCTCTTCACGGATCAACGGAAACCAAAACTTTCTAATGAGGTTAACTTCTTCCATTTCCATTATTAGGCTAGTAATTAGACATGAAGGGAACAGGTGAAGTGGAAATATAATTACAATTCATGTATTTACTTTACTATTCTTCAACCATGTTTTTCAAAATTTATCAAATCCTTTTCAAGAACATTTTTGATTTTCTCCTTCAATTTATAAAGTAGACTTGTTTTATTTTTCCACTGTATTCACACCAAATGTCTATCAGACGATGAGATGAAATTGATTATATCAAGATCTGATCTAACTCCAGAGAATAGAACCCAGGGAAATAACAATACCGAAAAACTCATCACCGAAATAATCCGGTCTTAGAAAATCTATCATGAAAACAAAAGGAAAAAATATTGTTAATTTGAAATGTTGTAACATTGGTTCAATTACATTCCATTCTATGACTTGGAAATTAAGAAATAATTTAGGAACACGAATTTTCCACTAATTACTTTGCATTGAGACTCGAAAAACTCATAAAGTATATACTTTAATATTGTTTTTTTTTAAATTATTTATTTTAAAATGATTTATTCTTGTTGTTATTTATTAATGTTTCATACCTTAGAATCAATAATTTTAAAGTTCTAAATGACTCGGATTTTTATTTTGTATTTTCCACNGAAATTAAGAAATAATTTAGGAACACGAATTTTCCACTAATTACTTTGCATTGAGACTCGAAAAACTCATAAAGTTATATACTTTAATATTGTTTTTTTTTTAATTATTTATTTTAAAATGATTTATTCTTGTTGTTATTTATTAATGTTTCATACCTTAGAATCAATAATTTTAAAGTTCTAAATGACTCAGATTTTTATTTTGTATTTTCCAAAATTGGTTGGATTTTGAAAGTATCGGATTTTTCTCCGATCGGGTTTAGAATTTTCGGTACTAACCAAATTTTCATGATACGATTCTTCAACACTATGAGTTTCAAGCGTGTAATATTTTTGTAAGCCAAATTTTAATGAAACGGAAAAACTGTCGTTTATAATTCTCACTCAAGGATCACGAATTTCGTGTCAGCAGCGTGTTATCTAAATACCTGACATGACAAATCACTCATACTGACTCTACATAATTGTATATGTAGAGAGGGTAAAAAAAAAATTCTAATTAGAATTTAAATTCTAATTTTACCTCATGATGTGAAACCACTATATATTATATACATAGTATATGTAATCTCATGATTAAAAATTCCAATTTTATTCAATTTCTTCTAGCCTACTAAAGACATGGAGAACGAAGGAGTCCTAGACCTCCATAAGTTGACATACGACCAACTACCACCGAAACTTCCACACCGTAAGTTTTTATTGATTAACTTTATCAAAAGAACCAAGAGGAGTGTACATAAGAACTTGTCTTCGAGAGCACATATTATTTGAAAAAAAAAAACCCTATATACTTATAACATACTGTATACTACTACTGATTCACCAGATAATCACAACTTTTTTTTTTTTTTTTTTTCATAATTCTTATTTGTTAAAATTTTTGAACAAGGTTCCAAGTTCATGTATAATGTACTTAACCAAGGTCTTCTGGTATCCTTCAATCAATATTTGGCAAAGTAGGCGGTGTTGTTGACAATAGGGTTCTTACTTATAAACTCAAGCAAACCAAAGTCAAGCGATGTGCTATAAAATCATTCATAGTTTCTAAATTTAATAATCAATATGAAAAGAGTCAAAATCATCAATAATTAAATTTTATTTAATGAAATCTCTATTATAGTCACTCAAAAGTGATTTTCATTAGGTAATTTTTTGAAAGATATAAATCATCATCCTCAAATCATTACCTATAGTGAACAACATGAGTTATTATAGTAAACTAATAGATATGGTGATTTAGGTTATAATCTTATTTCTACAGTTGAGCTATAGTCTATAACGTGATAAAAAAGTAAAATGAAACTGTGAAGACTATAAGGGACGACGAGAGTTGTTGGAACAACGTAAGGTTGGTTGGAGTAAGGATTGAGATTACATCAAACTAGAGTCTCGTTCTGGTTTTTTTTTTGATGTGAAATTGTAGAGAAAGTCGGTGAAAGTAAAGGAGAGAGAGAGAGAGAGTATAGTTGGTAGTTTGGATGTAAAGTCTTGGAGTGTTAGATGATCCAGGAGTTTCCTTCGACATATATGAAAGTAGGAAGGCATGGAATTGGTTAACGGATGGTTGGAGTCGGATTAGCCGTCATCCCTCTTTGCATGTCCATATGTTTTATTTCCACTAGGGGAAAGAATAGGCAGAGACTTTCTCAAGGAACCAGATGGGATTGGATGAGAAAACTAGACAAACTACAAGATTTTTTACCAACAAATGACGCCATCGGAAATTTACATTGGAAATCAACTCTTGAGACTACGGATTCAACATACATACTTTGATTGATTACACGATACTCTCTCTTGTCTTGGGATAAATTTTTACTCCAACAGTTTTATAGGTTAGAGGTCAAAGGGGAGAGATAGACTAGTGAAAAAGTATCGAAAACAAAATAAAAATTTTTTTTTTTTTTTGTTTTTTGTTACTTTTAAAATGGAAGTTGATGTTAGTTGTTTCTTTTAGATGTACACCCTTACCAATAGTAATAAGTGCAGTTGTTACAGTTAACATTAACATTACAGTTAACATGAGTATATGTTGTATGTTTCTAAGAGATTTTATTTTATTTTATTTTATTTTATGTCATGATAGGTCAATTCATTAAGGNCTCTCTCTTGTCTTGGGATAAATTTTTACTCCAACAGTTTTATAGGTTAGAGGTCAAAGGGGAGAGATAGACTAAGGAAAAAGTATCGAAAACAAAATAAAATTTTTTTTTTTTTTTTGTTTTTTGTTACTTTTAAAATGGAAGTTGATGTTAAGTAGTTGTTTCTTTTAGATGTACACCCTTACCAATAGTAATAAGTGCAGTTGTTACAGTTAACATTAACATTACAGTTAACATGAGNTTTTAGATGTACACCCTTACCAATAGTAATAAGTGCAGTTGTTACAGTTAACATTAACATTACAGTTAACATGAGTATATGTTGTATGTTTCTAAGAGATTTTATTTTATTTTATTTTATTTTATGTCATGATAGGTCAATTCATTAAGGAGTTAATGAATCACAGAAGCTCCCACTGATACAGAGACTTCACATTTTATTTATCACTTTTAATTTCATATATTTTAAAACTTTTTTTTTAGTAATTTTAACACTCATAATTTTATTTTATTTATATTTACTTATGCGCGTAATTCCATTGATAGGACGATGGCCAACGTTAAATAAACTTATTGATTGATTGATTAAGGGGTTAATTAAAAGTGTTAAAATTTTAAAGACATGAGGTATTGATTGATATTCAAGGTTGAGTAGGAGTCCGTTAGGTCAAGTGTGGATTGAGTTTGAATGTGTTTTAATTTGATAAAATGATTGTATTTTTTTTTTAATTAATATGTTAATGAATGTATTGTCCAGAGGGATGAAATGGTTATTAACTTGACTTACTGACTTTTAAGTTGAGTGAATTAGATTCAAACGTCATTTCTTAAATAGATTGTTTGAGTTTCTGTGTTAGGAGGGTTGTAAAATAGTATGAATAGACTGTATTTATATATATATATATATATATATTTTTTTTTGAGTTGATGTATTATGATTTACAATTCCACAGATGCAGTTGAGAGAGTTTACCAATCCCAGAAGCAGACACAAAGCTATTCTTTGAAAAAGAAGGAAATGGATCCAGAGAGATTTATAGAGATAAAAAGTCTTCCGACATACGGAGCAAGTGTCTTGGGAAACCCACCAACCGTTCGTCACCACTACTCAAATTCTCAACCAACCAATCCTATCCAACAATATAATTTGAGATCAAATACTCAAAGACAAATAGTATCTGTTGGTAGATCAAAATCCAAAGATTTAGAAATTATTTCAACCGATGATGATTTGGAGAGAGTTTATCCCAGAAATACTATTGACAAAGGAGTACGGCGTGATGTTCCAAGAATTTTTGGTTATGTGGGTAACCAAGTTGTATTGACTAATGAAGAAAACGCTCCAGGGAATCAGGAAATGAGAATTTTTCGTACTTCATCTACCAACAATAACAAAGTAATTGGTCAACAGGTAAAGACGTTGTTGTTTATTAGGTAGGACATAATTGAGATATGTTTCTACTAATTCCAATTAAATCACCAACAGAATCTAATCCCAAAGGCACACAACAACCACTCAGACTTACATATCCTCACGGACATTTGGTCTATTATTAACAACCGGGAAGAATTAAATACATCAGGGACAAAACAATCTCAGGTAAATTGAGTAATTTTACACAAAAATTTGAACCTAAGAACCTAAACAAAGAAGAAATGAAAAAGAAAAAGAAAAAGAATTATTAGGAAAATAAAAAATAATTGGTAGAAACTTTTTTGAAAACCGCGAACCGTAAGGAAGTTGTTAATCACGTCGGCTATTTGTATTTTTCTCTTCTGTTTCACTTTTTGTATGGTTAATTAATTAAAAGTTTATTTTCAAAGCGTAGGTTATAACTGAAGAAGTCAATAGACTAGAAACTAAAAACCACAGGGTTTTGTGACAGTTGACTTTGTGGTCAAAAAAAAAAAAAAAAAAAAAAATTAAAATTAAAAAAAAATTATTGATTTCCTCATTAACTCTTGTATATTTTATTTATTTATTTATTTTTTTTTTGAGAAATTATTAGTCCATAAAGAATTTGATCTAGTTTTTCCTCTGTGGTTTGAGTCATGTGAGTTGACGACAGTGGAGACGAATGTGAGGAATTGATGATATAACCCTTGTGTAAGCCTGAACCCTGAATTAGTAGTAGCTCAAACAAAGTCTGTAGTATTATTCTTAGTAATGAATGTTCATTGAAACTGATCTTTCTAGGTCCACCCACGGCTCAGTCATCTCAAGAGTCGAGCTCTCGAATTTCAATCTAATTCTAAGGAAATGATCCACTTGGATCCACGGTCTCCAGGGAGGAGTGAAGAGTCCGGTAACTCCCTATCAGAACTCACTAATCAAATCCATTCACACTCATCTTGGTTCCTTTTATATTACAGACAGAGTGACATACCCTGTCTCTCCATCACCACCGAATCATCATCATTCAAATCTTCCACTCAGAACCGGAAGTCAGTAGTAGAGGAGAGAAAGTATGACAAATTACTTTATTCTCATCTCAACTCAACTCATGAGCATTGCAGTAGAAGTGAAAGCAAAAATCCATGACAGGGTTTAGCTAAGACTAAGAAGGAAGAGAGAGAAACTACATTTTTGACATCCATCCGTGGGGTATTTTCAATTAAGATGTTAATTACTAATAATAACCATCAGTCCAAATAAATTATCCTCTTACCTTTTAATTTAATTACTTATTTTGAGTTTTTCAAAAAAAAATTTTTTTTTTTTTTTTTTTTTGCACAAATTCTTTGAGCATAGGGTATGAGCCACTTGAAATTCATATAAATTCAAATTTCACAGTCAAATTACTAATAGACACTTTGCACTTCACTCACACTAATTACTAACTTTAAAGTTAGTAATTTGTTGTGTTAAGCATAAGTTACATTATTTAATCCTACTGAAAGTAAAACTTAAGTTTTACTTGGGTACTTTTACTAATAGCTATATGAAAGTTTTTTTTTTTTACTCTTCCTTAGAGTGAATTAAGGAGACAAAATGAAGTATAATTAAAATTCACATTTGGATTAAAAATTTTACTATTATTGAAACTCTAGTAATTGAAAGACAATTTTTGTAGATTCTTATCAGATTATACTCACGTATTCATTTTACTTGTCTTATTTTTTTTTGTTCAAATGACTTAGCTTACAATGCTAAAAAATATGACAAGTTAACAACATTTATCACACAAGTCTTAAAAAAAAGGTTAAATTACTCTAAAAATGAAACATAACAGAAACCTAGTGTAACAAACTCTCTAATAAAGATCATCTCATTGATACTAAAACTCGACTTAAATTTTACCACCAACTTTACCACATTTAAGAATAAGTAAGTATTTTCGTAAGTGTATAATTAATAACTGTCTAAGAATAAAATAGGTCATAATCACTATAGAAAGTACCCTTAAAAATATTAAGTAGAAAACAGTGATAACAGTTATAATCATCTCCCTACAAATCTCACTCCTTTTTTTTTTCTTCACTTTCACCAAAACTATTAATGATTTCCCACCAAAATTTCGCCAAAAAAAATTATAAAATAATCATTTAATCAAAAATCAAACATCAAAATTCATTATTAATCAAAAAATAGAGTGGTAATCACAAAAGTAAAAGTTCTCCCACATCATCACTTTGTGTCCTTCCTATAAACATGACTTGGTGATGTGGGAAAACTTCACACTCTCCAATTTCTCAAATTTTTGATTCTCGCGCCGAAGCTTTACAAAAATTTTACTTACATTTACTATACTAGTAGTAACTACTTTTTGGAAAAAGGATAGAAAGTCAGAACAGAATTTATTTATTTTTTGGGACATTTCAGTATAAAATAAAACCAGATTAAAATTTCCAACATTCCGACTTGTGGTTTTAAAAGCTTTTGAAGTGAAAAGCATTCACCTATTGAGGAGAATAATTCCGTCTGTAAAATATATTAAAAATTTTTTAACTAAATTGATTAATTGGTACTTTATTCCTTGAGAAGAAGGTTTTCATTACAGTCCTTACCTTATTTGAATGTCCAACTTGTACATAAATTTCTATTCTTTGAACTCATAGTTACTAAGAATAGATATAAGTTTTGAGGGTTGAGTAAAGGGAAAGCTAAGGTCCTTAGGCTAAAGAAAGTCTTCTTTCTTTCTCCTAGTAAGTCGTAGACAAGAAGTAAATTTAATGAGAGACTAGGGCAGTGAAACAAAGGGAAGTTCTATTATTGTGTATTAAAGTGGATAAAAGAATAAAGTTGAAGAAGAGTTGGTAGTAGGTGGGTATATTGGAGTCTGCGGGTGCGTTCCATGTCGAAGGCTATGGACTATCTTTTGCTCCAGAAACCCAGGAAAAGTTTACTGGAAAGCCTTACTCCAGTCAAACTATAATCGATTCTCTTTTGCGCAAGACAGGCGAAGGAAGTTGTGGAGAAAGACACGAAGGTTAGGACAGGACTGGGACCGAATTCTGAGACTGTCCTTAGTTGGTGCATTGTGCTTGAGTACACACATCTTCAGTTCCTACTCCTCTCTTCCATTCGTTTACAAGGTGAGTACTAACTTACTTTCAATATATACCACTCTGTCGCATCCGACCCTACTCACCATGACCTTTCTCCATCAACCCTTAGACTTAGACCGTAGACTTCTATCTTCAACCAAATTACATTCAACTTTCAACCCAAATCTCAGACTCATGAGACAAAGTGCCATGTGTCATTTACTAAGAACATACTATTCATCAGACTCAAAGACATATCAGACTCACTTTAACAACTCAGAGGTCAGAGGTATTCTTGACTCACCTACTTCCTTCCATATACATTTCTTTTTCTCTTGTCTTTAAACAAAAAAAAAATACCAGAAAGACTTTTTTTTTAGTTAAATTGAGGGATTATATTTCTATCAATTTCTCTTCTCATTCTGTGGTTATAATAATAAAAGAAGAGAGAAACCTAGAAGTAAGAAGTAGAGGTGAAAGTGAGTGAGTGTCAAGAACTTGAGTCATAGCTTAATGTTTTTAATAGTCAAATCTAAGTAAATTTGTTTATTTATTTAATAAATTTCTTAAAGGTCAATAAGAAAGAAGAGAAAAGATTATGTATTTGACCATGGAATTATTATTGAGAGTCATTCTGTTTAGTCTACTTACCTCATTCGACGAACCCAAATATTGATTCCAGTATGTAAAAATAAGTTCAATGCTGAGTCAATCAAGTGGGACTTGGGTGCAAGGTAGTCAAAGGAAGGAGAGAGCTTGTACCTCAGAACTTGACAACCTAGTATTTTCCATATTTTATGAATAGACTCAAAGTGGTTCCTAGGCAAGAACAAACTAAATTATAGACCAATTCATGACTTCAAGGTTAATAGAAGAAACCTTTCAAGTCAACAACTTCTAGAAAACTCCCAATGTTCTTATCTTAGATCTAATGTTAAAGGTATGAGACTCATTTAATAGAGTGAAAGGAGAAACCCAAAAACAATGACTTTTTTTCAGAAAGAATCCGCATTATAAATTAACAAGTGTATACGCAAAAAAAAAAAAAAAAAAAAACTATACCAAGGTCAGGCCAAACTAAAAGTATCTAACATGTAGAGTAGATTATCTACCTGCTGAATTTTTTTTTTTTTTTTACTCTTAAGTCTATTTAGTCTAAGGGTTAGAAACCACAGAAAGGCCTAATCATGCTATTTTTCTTAATAGTAACAAGTTAGCATGCAAGACAGAATAAACAAAATTTTTGGTTCTCTTCTTTCACCAACTACTGTCAAAATTTAGTCAAGTGAAGTCAGTACACATGAGTTGAAAAAAAACAGAATTTTCAAATAGTAAAGTCAACATACTCAATTTCAATTTTGTTTTCCTTCTTCTTTCTATTCTACACTTGAGAATGAGTGTGATGTGAGATAAATTTTAATTTAAATTTCGTTATTTCAAATTACGCGCGCTCAATTAAATCCTCCTAACTGGTTTTTTATTACTTTTAAAGAAAATAGCTTTCAAAAGAAAACTGGAAACTTTCTTACCCTTGAATGACATTTTATGATCTCCAATTATTTTCCACAAATTTTATTTTTGTGTAGAATTATTTAAAAAAAAATGGCGNCAACATACTCAATTTCAATTTTGTTTTCCTTCTTCTTTCTATTCTACACTTGAGAATGAGTGTGATGTGAGATAAATTTTAATTTAAATTTCTTTATTTCAAATTACGCGCGCTCAATTAAATCCTCCTAACTGGTTTTTTATTACTTTTAAAGAAAATAGCTTTCAAAAGAAAACTGTAAACTTTCTTACTCTTGAATGACATTTTATGATCTCCAATTATTTTCCACAAATTTTATTTTTGTGTAGAATTATTTAAAAAAAAATGGCGGCTCTTCTACCATTTTATGAAACTAAGAACTCAAGTGAGGGAAATTTGAAATTAATTACTTGTCGATTATCTTGTGTGTGTAGTTGGACCTGTTTTTTTAAATTTCATTATTATTATTTATTATTATTCGGTATTTAGGGAGTTTAAATTTATATGGAATTTGTTGGACAACTTCTTTCTTGATAAAAAAAAATTGGTAGGTGTGTACCAACTGAGTTTTTATTAATTTAAATGAAAGTGGTGAATGAGTAAGTTAATCTTCTTGGATAGTCCTGTAAAATTCAAAAATAAAAAGAAAATGAATTGGCTAAAGACTTGGTAAGGTATGATTTGATTGGTTCTGGTCATGAAGATGGAATCCATTTGATTGGGAGTGTAGAAGGGGTTCTAATAATCCTACTTCTTTTCAACTACATGATAATTTGATTCTTATGAGTTTGTATATGAGCTCTCGACCAAGACAACTTTCCCCTGACTCACACTCAACTTTCTCTTGAGTCATTGAGTCGTAGAGTCTTGAATGGGCCAAAAAGGCATGTGCATAGCTCAACATTAAGAATTGAGCAGAATCCCAATTTCCCCGGAACTTTCTCTAAGAATTAAACAAAAGGACTTGGCCCAACGGCAGCCATCCAGAACCCTTGGGATAAATGTCGGACGGAGAGATCGATTCTTTTCATTCCGAAACGAATCAAGAGATCATCACTATACCACCACTCCCTCCCTACTGCTTCAAAATATTCTAGGGAAAAAAATTATTATTATTATTATTATTATTATTATTATTACTATTATTATTATTATGTTTTTTTTTTTTTTTTGTTTTAGTAATATTTTGTAGGAATTTTTGTGATTCTAAGTTAATATCTTTGGAACAATTTCCCTTGAGCCTTTTCGGCGCCGGGCGGTGGAATTGAAAAAGTTGTAGAAAATTTTTAGAATGACGAGGGGGGATTCCATGAGACGAGTTGTTAAGGGCCCATCAAAGTTGGAATAAAATTCAAATCATCAAATCGTTATACATTCCCTCCAAAAAAAAAAAAACTCTTTCAGTTCATTTCTTCCAAGTCCTTTGGAGAAAGTTAACATGAACTTGTAAGTTCATAGAGAAAGTTTTACCCTTTCTTTTTCTCCCATTTGCTCACCAGAGTGCAACTTGTTCAATTTTACCCCTCCGAACATACCGTACCATGTACCATGTCATCACGCTCTTTGATTTCTTTATACTAAATGCTAAAGAAAAGTTTTGAATTACATACATTTTCTTTTTTCTCTTCTATTATTTTTNTTTTTTTTTTTTTTTTTTTTTTTTTTTTTTTTTTTTTTTTTTTTTTTTTTTTTATTTCAAAATCACTTTCACTTTCTCTAACCCTCTTCTGTCTCACCCAGTCTTAATGAAATTACAGTCATTTTAGAAATTACGACTTTAGTGCGGGAAAGGGAATTAAGTTCCCGTCCCTTGACTCACTTAAGTGACTCTTTGAGAATTGGACTGAGATATATATGAAAAGAGATGAAAAAGAGTAATGGTCTCTATGGTTCCTAACCATTTCTGAAGAGAGAGAGAAATCATAAACTCAGGATGTACAGGCTGGTGACAATTTTTTTTTTTTACTCTTGAATCTCACTTCTTTTTTACAATTTCATGGAATTTATATCAAAAAGTTAAGGGTAGAGTAGAGAAAGTCTGGGAATTTTGTAATTTTTGCATTTTTTTTTTAATATAATTTTAAAAAGCGGTTAATCTCAAACCCACAACTCGATACCCCACTCACCTTATATAAGATAATGTATTCATACTCTCCATGATGAAAATTTTTCGGTTTATTTATTTTTTGTTAACGGAAACAAAAAAGAAAGGAAAGGAAAGCTAAAGCATCAAGATGAAAAGAAAAACCTAAATTTAAAAGCGAAAAAGAAAAGGAAACGGAAAGAAAAAGGAATGGTTTCGTTTTCAAAAAGATAAAAACGAAACGGAAGGAAAACGTACTTTTCGTTTCTAAAAAAAAAAAAAAAAAAAAAAAAAAAAAAAAGANAAAAAAAATTTTTTTTTTTAAAAAAAAAAAAAAAAAAAAAAAAAAAAAAAAGAAGAAGAAAAAAAAAAAGAAGAAAAAAAAAAGAAAGTTTTTCATCACTATTTACACCCCTCCTCTCAATGACTAAAGTTAGGTTATTTTATACATAAAAGTTAGGTTTTATAACAATCTAACGGAAAATTTAATAGTCTAACCCTAACTTTTTAGATGAATAACCTAAGCTCGAGTGATATAAAAAAAAAAAGAAAAAGTTGAANCTCGAGTGATATAAAAAAAAAAAAAAAAAGTTGAACTAGAAAAAAGAGTTTAGAAAAGTTGAGGTGGTGAACTTTAGTATGACCGGTCCTAATCTTTTATTTAAAATTATAAATTATGAACTTCGCGCCTTTTCTATTGTCTACCTTTACGACCAAGATTTTAATTCCATTAGGACTTAAAAAAAAATAGTGAAAGGACGGATATAAAAATATTTTGATCAGATTGTATAATGTTCAAAAAAAGTGGGGTCTTGTTTGAAAAGTAAAACTATGTTTGAATATTTCTATTTAAATTGAAATTATTTGATGAAGAACGTAGAGAGGGTGAGTTGTAACTATTGGAACCAAAAATAATGGTTGTTGAAAATTGTTCTTTTTTTTTTATCTGTTGAGAATCCGTAAGAAGTAATCAGAAAAGGAAGTGATCTTTATGTCCATGTTCTCTTCTCATTTTCCGTTCTTCCCAAAGACTTTCACTTTGAAAACAACCTCATCAAATACATGGATTTTCTACGGTTCACTAAGAATCCTAATGGATGGTGAAAGCATTAAAAGCTTCCGCTTTACACTTCAAAACCTCCATCAGAAGAAATCTGTCATCATTTCAATTCAATCTCAAAAATCCCTCGTCCTCAAATCCCTAATTCTTTAACATGTGACAAAAAAAATTTTTTTTTTTTTTCTGATTTCTTTTTCTTTTTTTTTTCTTCTTCTTCTACAAACCAATGGGGTTAGAGTGTTCCGGAAACAAAAGTAATAAAGTTGTCAGTGCGAGAAACGGAAATCCCATTTTGATCTTTGAAAGAGTCAGTTTTCTCTCTACTTTCTTTCATCCTGACCCATGTCCTTTGAAAATCCCTTTTATTTTTTTTTTTAAACTTTTTCTCTAATTGTCAATTTCTTTAGAAACTTAAAAAAAAAAAAAAATTTCTAAGAAAAATTGGTTAAGAAAGTCTATTTTTTTTTCAAAAGTTTCTCTTTCTCTAAGAAATTTGCATATCTGCTTAAGTTCAAAGAAATTTTTTTAATAAAACCTTGATCAAAATCATCTCTTTTTTTTTTTCTTCTATTAGNCTATTAGAAAAAAAAAAAAAAACTTCAATGGTTTCTAAGAATACGTTCAAAAGACTAAAGGTGAAAGTAATTGGAAAGTAAAGATATGAAGAGAATACTAATAGCACTTTCTCTTTCAACTCAATTGACTTTGTTATCAAACTCTCAGATGTCTATGAGTTTTCTTAATTTGATTCACCACCATCTCTCAAACTTAATTTTTTTTTTTTTTTTTTTTTTTTTAATTTCGCACTTAATTCTAGTGTAAAAATGGACTCGACAGTCAAGAGAGAGGATAATAATTGAAGAAAGTGACCAGAATAATCTCGTATCTATTGACTTTCACTTAAGCTTTTATAATAACTTGGTCTAAACCCTAACAACTTAACAACCTAACAAGTTAGTCTAAATTAAACATATCTGAATTCTTTTTTTCTTTTTTCTTTTTTCAAAATTGGTAAATGAAACTTAGCAAAACTGCGCCAAGTTCAAAAGAATAATAAGTGTAAAGCAGGCAGACTCGGAGACTAATTCTTTGAGACTAAAATTTTTAAATTTTACAATTTAGTCTCTCAATCCGTTCACTCTACTTTACTAGTCAGACTAAAGTATTAGCCACTGATTCTTTTTTTTTAAGTCTAAATATCGCAAGTTTAAAAAATATTTTGCGGGAATTTTTAAATCTAAGATAAGATCCTAAAAGTAAATAAACACAGAAGGTATGAGAGGAAAGTCCCTTACTCCTACCCCTATACTCTCTCAGACTAATTTTAAAGTTAAGATCCTTTTCAAAGTCCTCGGGAAGGATTTTGAAAAAAGGAATGAAAAGTAAGGTGAGTTTAATTTGAAACAACCTGTATTTTCAGTCTAACAAAGTTAAAATGAAACTCATCATCTCTCCATGTGTGAGAGACATTCACATTGCTGACTAGAGGGTTTAGTATAGAGTCTTTNCACAGAAGGTATGAGAGGAAAGTCCCTTACTCCTACCCCTATACTCTCTCAGACTAATTTTAAAGTTAAGATCCTTTTCAAAGTCCTCGGGAAGGATTTTGAAAAAAGGAATGAAAAGTAAGGTGAGTTTAATTTGAAACAACCTGTATTTTCATTCTAACAAAGTTAAAATGAAACTCATCATCTCTCCATGTGTGAGAGACATTCACATTACTGACTAGAGGGTTTAGTATAGAGTCTTGAGTATTTTATTATATATATATTTTTGAAATTGAACATATCAGAAAATCTAAAATATGACTAAAAATGATATGAAATTGGGTTTCCAATTTTACTCAAGTGAGAAGGTAAGTGAAAATGAAACCTTTTGGCACTATGGTATCAAGGAAAGGTCAGAGATTTCTGAAAATTCCTTATTATGTTGAGTCGCGTGTTCATGGGTAAGAGAAGTGGATCACTTTGAATGGCAGAGTGCAGTAAATTCTGAATGTGGTCCTGCCAAAACAGTTTCCCCAACTTTTGATTCTCAAGAGTTGTGAGTGCTCTGGAAAAAAAGTTTTTTTTTTTCTTCTAACTATAAAGAGTCATAGACTCATAGGAAAAAAAAAAAAAAAAAAAAAAAAAAAAACGAAAAAAAAAAAGAAAGTAGAATGTCTGGTTACAACATGAAATTGTGGGAGAGAGTAAGTGAAAGTTTTTGAATACTGTTTGCACAGGTAGGGAGGCTTTTCTCTACTCAGGCATCATAGATTCTTACAAAAAGACAAAAAAAAAAAAAAGAAAGAAAAAAAAAGAGAAAATTTTATTATTTTTTTCATTGTTGTTGTCACTTTCTCCCAATTTTTTTTTTTACAATTGTTGTACTTTCTCCGAAACAAAGAAGAAGAAAAAGAAAAAAAAATCACACTTATTGGCTCAATTGAGAAAAAATATTTGGCACATATTTGGTACATAGTGATGATGGTAGAAAATGATTCAAAATTTTGACTACCTACTTTCTCCCATTTTATTGGTACATTACTACTGGAGTGAAAAACACTGGTAAAATGGTAGTTAGTACATTAGTACAAAATACATAGTAACATAGTATATTAGTAAATAGTGATGAAAATTGAAAAAAAAAAAAATTAGTTGATATATCCAAAAAATAAAAAAAAATAATTGTCGGAAATGATAGTTGAATTCCTATAAGTGAACTGAGAGTCATAAAATTAGTATAAAAAAAAAAGTGGAAAAGTATAAAAAGTGTATGGTTGACTGTGGTTAAAATGTGTAAAGAGTCTGTATTGTGCGTTAAGAAAGAGAAGTATAGTAGCGGTGGTGTTTGAGTATAAAAAGTGGAGAAGTGTAACCATAGTAACTGGTTTTTCTTTCTCCTTGGATCCGTCCCAGGGAGCCTGGATCCGTCTATCGTCTATCCCATGATGATGGAATGAAATTGGGCACTGGGCCAACTCGACACCCCTTCCCATCTATTCTATCGACCCACACCATTATCAACTACCACTACTCCCTAATATTACATAGACGCTCCTTATAATCAAAAAAAAAAAAACCAAGCCTATTGATTTACAAACTTTTCTTTTATTTCCAATCCCAACTAAAAAAAAAAAACTTTCACTTCCTTTTAAAATCCTTAACACAGAGGAAAGATATGAGAGTTGGAGTATGTACAAAAGAAGACAAACTCATGCATCCTTATACTTTCTCTTTAGTCATTAGACAAACCTTTTTCCTCAATCTAGTCTCGTTTTTTTTTTATAATAAAGAATCAAGAATTACCAACTCAAACTCGTCTCAAGTCAAAGTGAAAGTTACTTTAGACATAAACGGATTACTAAACTAAGCAGTTTCGTATACTCTTGTCTCGACTATAAGTTTAACTTTTTTTTTTTTTTTTACTTTTTAAACACTCTTATTTATAAATATTAAACCATATTTTTTTTTTTTAATCTCTTTTCAAGTATCTTATACATAAGTTTCACTGTAGGTCATGTCGTTTCTAATACAGTCTTGTAATCTCATCATCACTCTCATCGTCGTCCCATCACATCCAACAGACAACAGTCACCATGGAATTAGGCGTATTTTGTTTCTTCTCATTGTCAGCAAAAAATTTTTTAATCGGACTTTATGGTTTTCAAACTTTATGTTTTTCAAAACCTTTGAAAAGTATATAGAATCAAGGAAATAGAGAAAGTTGGCTTTTTTTTTTATTTTTTTCTTCTTTTTCTTCTTCTCTCTTAAGAGCTTAAGTTTATAGAAAAGTTAACAATAATAATTTTTGATGTTCTCTATGTTCATAAGACTAATGGTTTCTTGGAATTTTCATTTGAGAATAGTAAGAAAGGCCGCAAAGTCTCAAAACTTTCTTTTCTCTTTACTTTCTCTTATCTTGTCTCTAGAGAAATGAGAAATTTTCAGACTTATCCTTCCTATTTTCTACTCTTTTTTTTCGAAATTGAAAAGACTCAGTCCATACGTCTCAAAAACTAACATCTAAACAAACTCAAGCTCACTGCTGTCTCCATTGTTTGACTTCTGTCTCCATTCCTACTACAGTCATCATATTACTACTTCAGATGATACTCATTTTTTTTTTTTTTTTAAATAGGTCAGAGATTATCAAATTTAGATTCTTTACTCTTTTCCTTTAGTTTGCACTTATTAAAGTTTGTATAATTCGTTTTAAAGAAAGGAAAAAAAAAAAATTTTTTTTTTTTTTTTGGTATTTTCAAACTGAGAGTATAAACCGCGTACATTTTGTGAGTGATTTTTGAAAGAATGGAAATGAGATTGACAGTATTAATCTTGTCTCTTTCTTCATGAATGACTACCTCTATTGTCTCCTTGATTTGATTATTCTGTGGAAGCGGAAGAGAAGACTGATTTGTATTCATGTGACCAAGTCTAACAATTGGGAGAGATAATGTAAGGAATGTTACCATTGTTTCTCTATCCCAACAGTCGAGAACAATTAGTAAAGGAGCTCAAGTGTCAGGCTCTAGACGTCCATCTGTTTCCCTTCCCTTTCCATTTTTTTTTCTCTCTCNCCCAACAGTCGAGAACAATTAGTAAAGGAGCTCAAGTGTCAGGCTCTAGACGTCCATCTGTTTCCCTTCCCTTTCAATTTTTTTTCTCTCTCTCTCTCTCAACACTTCTTTTCATCGAAATTTTCATTGGGATAGTAGAGAAAATTTAAATTTGTTTGAGAACGTCTCGCTTTCTCCTGACATTTAATCAATATTGATTCCCTACAATCTTCCTCTACCTCTTCCCTGTCGAGACGGAAAATTCTGTCTCTGTCATTCCTCTTCCTCTCCAGAACACATCATCAAATTCCTTATAAATTCACTCAAGTCTTTAGATTAGCAGGATTATTTCTACAAGAAGACCTTACCTGCTCTAAATGTCAGAGGGTATTGCAGAAGTCCTCAAACCACCAACCACACTCTTCCTTTTAGGTCTTTCTTTCTTTTTAAAAAAAAATCTCAACATTAAGATAAATTGTATGTAAATACACCTATTTATCTCTATTTTCTGTTCAAACTACAGGGAAATGGACCACGGAGTTTTGGTTTTATGCTTCCTTCCTTCATCCTACTCCCAACGCTTCCTCTTCCTGTTTAAGTTTACTGCTTCACTTATTATTATTTCTAGGAAAAATGTATAAAACTGTAAAAATTGGAAAGTATTGAAAAGGTTAGGGATTTAGAAGAGCTATTCATACTGTCTCGGTAGATATGACTTTCCTAGAGATTTAATGATTGACTCTAAACATTTAATATTATAGCCAATTTTCTGATAGTAGGTCGTAAATAAAAAAGAATCAAGTTACTATTCATAAGAAGTTGTTTAATATTAGCGGAGCATATTGATAAAAAATTTTTTTTTTTTTTTTTTTTTTGTATTTTGTAGTATAACACTCAGATATTTGGGTAGAATTATTATTTAGTTCTGATTGAATAGCATTTATTCTGGATTATTATGGATATGGAGCTCAGATTAGCACCTTTTTTTTTTATATAAAATATTGAATATCACTACATGGACAGACGGATGGTAAATATATTGCATAACTCTCTTTGTTTTGTTGTCTGCGGTTAAAAAAAGGGAATTGTTAGGTTTAAATTTGTTTTTCCTTCACTATAAAATAAATTCTAGGCGAATTTTCGATAAAAAAAAATATGAATATAAATTTGAGAAAATGGAGCAATTCTTTTTCTCATTTTTTTTTTT
The DNA here is from genome assembly GCA_002738285.1 of Holacanthella duospinosa. Classification (NCBI taxonomy): domain Eukaryota; kingdom Metazoa; phylum Arthropoda; class Collembola; order Poduromorpha; family Neanuridae; genus Holacanthella; species Holacanthella duospinosa. Next base: position 377,662 of record NIPM01000076.1, on the reverse strand, counting down.
TTTTTTTTTTTTTTTACAGAAGAGAAAACAAGTATAAATTTGAAAGGCCATATATTTTATATAAAACGGGTTTTTATAAAAACAATGAGGAGTAATTACTTTTTCATTTTATGATTTCCAGATACATTGTAATCAGTGGTGGTCTGTACGATAAGCAAACATGGCTGCATTTGTGGCCAAACAAATGGTGGGCAATAAGCTCAGTGCCGTAAAGGGTAAGTTGGAGCCTAATTCCTAAAAAAAAAAAAAAATTTTTTTTTAAATTTCCCTCTATTTGTTAATTGAGAAGCTCCAGGATTGATTAGTTAGAGTAATTATTAATTCTATTAAACTTAATTCAGAAATTGTTAAAATTCTAACATAAGGTTCCCACAGAATTGAAAAACACTCCATTAAATACACAGCATGATCTAACTAAACCAGAGGGTTATAATAATATTTCAAAATGAACAAGTTTCAAAGGAACTTTTTCTTTTTTTTTTTTTTTTTTTGTTTGTAAATTAAGTTAATAAATTCTCACCATGTGGAGAAAGGCATAAATGAAATTAAGCACCATATGATAGAAACAGGACCTTTTTATCTCGAGGGAAAATTTAAATTTAATCATAAAGATGAGTAAAGTTAATACTTGAGTCATTCCCAGTATGAATTATATTCACATCATATGGTTTTGTCAGAAGAAAATTTGATTCTGCCTAATAATTTATATCCTTTAGAAATATTATTTTCAAAACTAATTTTTTTTTATCACTAGAATAAAATAAAGTACAGTACTACCCAAATTTTTAGATCTCAATCAAACTCACATTCTCAAAAAAAAAAAAAAAAAAAAAAAAATCAGCTAACCACCTATGTGCATTGAGTACATAGTACATTGAGTACATAATTTAAAATCTAAACTTTTTAACTCACTTAAAATCCTACTCATTATTCTCAAATAGATACACTATTGAATATTCCAAGTGTACTGATTTCACTATTATTTTTTAAATATTTTATTATTACTCACTCATGTATAAATAACTGTGTAAGTTACTTGTACAATACACATTGACAAGTAGTATAGTACTTTCACCAACTAAAGTTGATAAAAATACTAACTTACTTCAACTTGTTTTACAACTTAAAGTTGATAAAAAGTAGTAGTGGTTTTAAATTTTTGGTTAGTGCTGTAAGTAAACAGACTCAGAGGGTTTGTTTCTTAAGANCTGTAAGTAAACAGACTCAGAGGGTTTGTTTCTTAAGAAAACTTTCTCCTAAGGCAAAAAAAAAAAAAAAAAAAACGTTCCTGCTTATTAATTAAGATTTTCATTTTACGGTAAAAACGAGAGAGAGAGAAAGAGCAAAAAAAAAAACTTTCTTCATTTTTAGAATTTTCTTTTAGTTTATTTTAGATTCTGTAAGGAAGAAGTGAAAATAGAATCATGAGACATTTCCATAGCACTCTCCCTTTTATAAGTTTACTGAGGTGTGGAGAAAGTAGAATTTTTTTTTTTTTTTTTCTAAACTTTTTTTTTTCTATACCTCCTCGTCTATTCAGATGATTAGACGGTACTTGGGGAAAGTTTCTTCTTGATTTCACGAACCACTTTACTACCACCACCACCACCACTTCAAGCCCAATTCTCTTAATTCAATTTGAAAGAAACGAAAGGGAAGAAAAGACATGATATGGACCAAACAAAGCCAAATTTCATCTCTACACTACTCCAACCTTTAATACACTTTCTCCACTCAACTGAATTCATTTAAAACTTTTATACTTACAAGACCTCTGCTTATGCTTTTTCTCTTCTTCCTTTCTCCATAACTACATTAATTTTATATATCTATTACTACAAGACACTCAAACCCATTCCTTTAAATTCACTTCCATTCTATCTACAAACTCACATCTTCCATCTCTTTACAATTGACTACAGAATGAAACCTTTTTTTTCTCTCTTCTTTCTCTCACCCTCTGAGTCTATAAAATGAAAGGATCGTATTCAACAAACTATTATTTTCTTCTTTCATTTTCATTTTATGAGTTTAGGTGGGTGTGAGAAACTAGACGGACTTACATATTCTAAAATGTATATAATACATATCTAACTTAACAACTTAAGTATAAGAGAAACTACTAAAAACTCATGACTAGGATCATTTAAATTGTATGCAATTGACTCACAATTCATTGGTGAGGAATAAAAAAAAAAAGTTTAAACAAGTGAGAGAAAAAGTATTTTGAGTTTCTTTTGGGAAAAAAAAAATAAAAAAAAAGTAAAGAAGAGAAAGTCGAGTGTAATTTGATTTATGATGAAGTGAAATTCTTTGTAGTGGGAAATATGAGAAAGGAGTGATTAGGTAGTAGGGTATTGAGACTATAGAGCCTTTTCTAAAAATTCCGTCTGTTATTAATTCTAGTTTATGAAGGGGTTGGAGTATGTTTTATTTAGGGTCTACAAGTCTTAAGCTCCCTCATCACAACTTGTACTTTTCTCTCTTGTTTTTTACTAGAGAGAAAGTAGGGTAGTAAGAAAAGTCTTTTCTAAGAGTAGAAATGAGTTATAAACTTATAGGATTTCCTATTAATTTCTGTTAAAAGATCTTAACAATAGAATCCATGGGTCCTAGAACTGTCTAGAGAGGCATTAGTGTCTAATTTCCTAGTCTCTTTTCTTTCCCAACTCCATCACCTACCTCCTTTCTATCTTCATTACAAACTACTTTCACCGGAAGACCTAATGAGAAAGTTTCCATCACGAAACATACCTTTTCATTAGGAAGTAAATGAGAGAAACTTTCTTATGATGAGGAACCCACCATCCCTGTCCCACCACAATCATTATAACCAATCATGGAGAAAGTCTGAGAGAAAATTATTTTCTCTACAGTTAGGCATAACTCACTCTCTCTGTAATCCTCCAACTCCTGCCACTCTCATACTAACCCTAAATCCTAACCACTCTTTAGTCTCTATTTATCATTTAATAATACCATATGAGAAAAACTTTTGTTGTTTTTTTTGACAGATCATAACCATTTTTTATAAATAATTTTTTTTTTTTTTCCACAGGAATGGGTGGGGACGATGACAGTGGGACAGATAAGGAGAAAGAAGAAGAAGCAGAGAGAGAGCGCCTTGAAGCCATCAGAGAGGCTGAAGAGCGACGAAAAGAAAAACATAGAAAAATGGAAGAAGAAAGGGAAAAAATGAGACAAGAAATACGAGATAAGGTGAGCTCTCCAACAGCTTTCTTATATATATTTTTTTTTCACAACTGTATATAGTCACTAAGGGAGATAAATAACAAATTTTTTTTTTTTTTTTTTTTTTTACAAATTATCCATACTACTGATTTTTTTTTCTTCTACCTTTTCAAGACCTTTTGGTTGAGTTCAGTATATCATTCAACTATTTACTATTATTGAGAGGAGAAAAAAAAAATCTTGGGATTATATTGTTATCTTTGGATTATAAAAACATTAGTACAGTGGTAAGGAAAATTATAAATTTAAGTGAAAGTTACTTTCTCCAAAAATAAGTAAAGGGGAGTTAATTGAGCGCGCGAGTTTTCAAATGTAAAAAAAATTCTCTCACTCACTCATTACTCCTTCCCGTTTTGTAACTAGGATTTAGAAAGCGGTTACTGATGCTCTCTGAGTTATTTTCCTTTTAGGATTCAATCTTAAGTTTAAAAATCCCACGAAATATTTATCATATTTAAGTTTACATCATGAGCATCAGAAACTGCTGTCTTAATCCAACTCATTCTCAAATTAATGAGTATTATGGAAGTTAAAATTATGTATTTGCTCTCACTATTTTATAATTTTATAATTTTCGTGTTCATTAACTTCATTTTGTTATTTTTGAGAGAGTTTTCGTAAAAGGATATAAAAGTTTAGATATTCCTGTACATAACAAAATTATACACTAGAGAAAACTACTAATTCTAATAATTTGATGTTAGTTACTACAGATTTGATTTTGAGTTAGATGTTTCGTTAAATTGAAAAAAGAAAAAGAAAATTTTTTTTCTTTTTTTTTTGCATTAGCTTATCAAAAGTTTAAAAATTGTTTTTCTAGAAGTAATAAGAATCTAATGAAGTGAATGAAATTAAGTTATTCCACTATGTTAGCTCGTTTTTAGAATTTTCGTTTTTAACACGGTAAATTCTTTTTTCTTTTTTTTTTTGAGGAAATCGGTAAACTTAGTTCATTTCCTCCGGAAAGAAATTGGTTTTCAAAGAGAGCAAACGTGGTCTTTGGTTACAGAAATAGGAATCATGGTGGGAGGCTGTTGGAGAGGCTCAGTTTACCAATTTTGGAAGACATTTGGTGAATATAACGTTGCTAGAAGACAACATCCTTTGGAACCAGATCCTCTCTCTCTCTCTCTCCACATCCCTCCGACCTCCTTTCACTACAAACATATTTTTGAAATACAAGTCTGTGGAGCTATAATTTTTTTTTTTGTAAATATAAGAGAAAGCCGTGTGGTGGTGGTGTTGGTAAAAGGTGAAAGGTGAGAAGAGGGTTGTGGGAAAGAAGAAGATGAAGAAAGTTTGGTGTGAGAGAGAGAGGATGATGTCATGTCTCCCCACAGCTGGATTTCTTGTAATTATCAATTACACGTGCCAGTTGAGTTTCATTACGGAAGGGACATTGAAGGATAGGGTGGGCTGACTCTTGAGAGAGAGAAAAAAAAATCTCAGAGAAAGTTGAACCGGATGATTTGGTAGTTGAGGGGAAAGAATGGTCTTCTTAAGTGGGAATACTTTCTTTTCCAGTACAATATAAAGAAAAAAGAGGAAATGACAGAGCAGCAGCAGGAGACAGAACCTCCGAACCCTTTGATGCGGAAAAAGAAGACCCCTGAAGAGCTAGCCCGTGAAGCAGAAGCTGAAGATGAGGACGACTTCACGAGTAAGACTTCTTTTTACATCTTCTCAATTCAAAATAGTCTCTCTTCTCTTGAATCCAATTTCAATTTCAATTCTATTTCTAAAATGACAATATAATAATTATTACAAATTGTTAAAAAAAAAAATGAAAGTAAATTTTGAAATCCACTTACTTTAAGGTTTAAGGTTCTATTCAGTGCCGATTACAATTGAAATCCTTTTTATCTTTTTTTATTTTTTTTTTTATTTTTTTTTCAGAACTGAAGAATACGCTGGAAACCCATGCAAATGAATTCAAAGCCCAGATTGAGAGCAAGTGCGTGTTACAGTGATGTTATTGTTTTCCCATACCCAAGCACTTCCTTCGCATCGTAGTAGAAGCACAGTTTAATAATTCCAGAGTCGTTGGGGTCAGGAGTAGTGGTTAGTGGATGACTCGGAAGATTTCCATTGGTTGAGATTGAGAATTGAGATGCTGGTGCTGGTTGGCGGTGATACTCGTCATGTAATTGAGTAGGAGTCTACGAAAATTGACTTTGTTTTATAGCATCGAAAGTTCTTGGTTCCCGATTTCTTGGAAAGACCCAGTTTCTAAAATCCGGCGACCATGTTGTTGTTTTTTCTTAGGCAATGTCACTAGAATCGAGTACAACGAATTTCCTTATTAATAGCTCAGCTCAGGTATGAGATTCATTATATCTCTACCTCTTCTGTACAAATGACCAATTTCAATTTTCTAAAAAAAAAATATGATCACAACTGCTTTCCTTTTCACAATAGATTCACTCCTCATTTTCCCAAATACACACACACACAACCAAAAAAAAATATTTAAAAATCCTCTTTGACCCAAAGTCAAAATTGAGAGGAACTCGAGTCAAAAAAGCCAAAAAAAGTCCGTATGATCCGTCGTCGTCGCCTCTACAGAAATCGTCCAAAATGAGAATTTCCCTCCTTTGGCTCATAATTTAAGTCCTCATATTGAAAACCTTACTGAAAACTTTTTTTTTTTTTTTTTTTTTTTCCAAATTTCAATTGACAAAGAGAGGACACGATTTCTCTTTCAACTGTCAGAAAGCTTTTGGAAAAGAAAAAAAAAATACCTCTGTCGAAATTGAAAGTTTAGAATGGCAGGAAGAAGTTTTTCTGAGGACAATCCTCCCATTCCCTGTCATCAACATCTATTTACTTTTCTCTAGAGAGAAGAGACTTAAGTCTCATTTGTCAGAAATCTCTTTCCTCATCTTCCGTGAAGAAGACATGAGAATGAGATCTCTTTCTTTACTAAAATTCTGTTAAAACGAATCCATTGGGCAATAAGGTTAGACTCGAGTTCCCTCACTGCCCTGCACTTTCTTCTCCTCAGAGTATTCAACATAATCGAGTTTATCATACTAATCATAGAGGGCCAGAATATCTACCGTCTACCATTTTCTTATGTCACAAGACTAGGTCTCTAAGGAACCATTATTGGCTAATTGACTCCAGTCATATGAATAATGTCAATCCATTTACAAAAAAATGTAAAAAATATCTTTTCCTCTTTATGTTAGGAGAAACTAGCCATAAATGTTTAGAACCATTTGCTAAAATGTATTTTGGCCCTCTAGTTTATAAGTTTGAAAGTAAATTAAGTAATTTGAATACTCTGAGGACTTGTGTCTTTATAAATAAGGAGTTATCCTAAAAACCAGTGGCCAAGTCTAGGGAGTAATCTATCTAGACTAGGCCCCTGGTGACAAGGAAGGTTATGGAAATGCTATGCATGACAATGCACTAGTACTTGTTGGCACAAACTCTCGTCACAGAGACTTATAGGATCCCTCTGACGGTAGTAAGTGACTGTAATTGTTATTAGAGTTATATAATCTCAACGAGCTCAGTTAGTTTTTAGAAGTACTCCACTGAGCTCGTCAAGTTGTTGAGAGGATCTCAATCTAGACTTAGGATCGAGGTCAAGGTCAGGTAGCCTCTAATTTGAAAACTGTTAGGGTATAAACATATGCCTTGTACATAAGTAGAGAGTGAGAATGATTTGAGCCAAGAGAGCCAAGGCCCACGAAGCCCGTGTCCTAGAGTTCACTATTTTGAGTTGATGAGTCTAATTAGTTAAGGAAGAGTTAACGTTACACAGATGGAGCCACTGTATTCCTTATTGATATTATTATTATATTCAGGTTACAAATCTAGTGATATTATTGTTATTGAATTTGGAATTGTTATGATATTCTGTCAAAGTATTTATGACCAAATAGTTGGTATTATTATTCAATAAGGTAGCTCTTTGTTGGAGGAACTTGGCCTTGATCAACTTGTTACGTTAACTCAAGCCCAGTTTCAGAGTTTTTCGAACTCTGGGTTCGAATGATCATCGAATGTCGTTTGCTCATTACTTACAGTGAGTCCTGGGTCTACTCGGGTGGGGATGAGGATGGTTCAATGTCTCCCTCGCTTTCCAACACCGTTAACTGCCTTAAGCTACGAATAACGAAACAGACCTGTTCATTTACCATATTTAGCCTAGAGACGATGAGGCCTGTCGTCCGTTTCCTTTCCAGTATACAAGAAATGTAAATTATTAAGTTTCCAGAGACTATGGATTGATTAGAGTTATTATGGATTGGGGTTTGCTTACCGCCTCAAAATAAAAAAGGAAGGTCAGAGGGAGGGTCAGTGAGCTCCTTCATCACTCTCGAGGATGAACCAATGAAATAAGACGTTAGCACTGGCACTTGGATGTCATACCAATAAGGTTATAACCAAATGTACCTCATCAGTCCAGAACTGTCCTTGTCACCACTCGATAAGACAAGTGTCTAAGTGTGCGGAAGTCAGAGAAAGATTCCGAGTTGTTAAATGCGAGTGATCATGTTCAACGCTCGATGTCACGAAATCATGTGCGTATTTAGATTGACCAGTTGCTATTGGTAATCAAATAAAGAACTACTTATTGTTAACCAGAGACCTTGACTTATTCAGCTTCTCCAACATCATACAACTCTCTGCATCACCTCATCCTAAATTCTGGAGGAAAGTACTCTACCAATGAGTTTATTAAACGTAAAAAGAATAATTTTAAAATAAGTGGATTCTAACTTTGGACTTTTTCTCGTTCCTCACTTTCCACTTCAATTTCATACTCAACTTCCACTTTTTCTCGTTTTCTGCTGCTCAATTTTTCTTTTAGTCTTGTGCTAGATTCTGCTTCAACTTCTTTGATCTCGTCCATGTCCTAAAAAATTAAATTCAGGTAAAACTTTCAAAATATAAAAAAAAGAATTAATTTGGAAATAGGAAAAAGTTTGAAAGCTAGGATAATTTCCACTTAAACCTTCATCAAAAACTCTAGTAATTTTTACAAAGATATATGGGAAACTGCTTATCGCTTATACATTGCACTTTGGTTATAATAACTACGTTTGGGAGTCGAAAAATATAAATTTTATATTGTATGTTCTTATGTAGTTGAAGTGTACTATAATAAAAAACTATCCACCTTTAACTTCAAATCTACAACATTTTGATAAACACTACAACCTTTTTAGAATAACTTGTTAGTTATTCATTAATCGTTAATTCAAATCATAAAATTCATCATAAAATTCATCATAAAATTCATCATAAATTTCATCATAAAATTCATCATGAAATTCATCATAAAATTCCAATATTTCCAATTGAAGTTTCTGAACATGACAACAAATACAAATTAATGAAATTTCTGAAACCGAAATTATGAACCCGGATTTCAATATTGATTTGCTTTTCATACACCAAATACCTCTATATCCGAGACGTCACTTTCTTCAAAATCCTCATCAGCAACAAAAATACGTTCTAGAGTCTCTTCTTCCTCTTCTTCCATCTCCTTCTCCATCTAAACAAATGAGTTGTTATATGAATTTAATGAAAGTCAACTGCAAACTTATTTCCTTTACCTCTGTCTCTGCCTCAGCCTCTTCTTCGCTTTGAAGCTCTTCATCATTCAATGCTTTATCAAAGGCAAGTTGTGGAAAATTGTATATATCTCCATACTGTGGGTAAGCAATAAAGCTATTCATTTTTAAAGTATTGAATAGCTACTCTGAAATGTCGTTCAACTCACCACTCCAACTTTCAGACGACCTAACAACTCCTGTTCTATAACATTGTCAATACGTGCTGCTACCAGAGCTTTATCTTCCCGCCGTCGCTCACGTCTTTCAATTTTTCTTTGAATTGGTACTAATTTCTTCCTGAAATGTAATAAAACGTCATACTTACACACCATAAACAATACCTCATTTTGAATTAAATTCAAATAAGAATATATTCACGTGTTCTTGAGCCGCAGCTTCCGCATTCGAATCAAATATTGAGTAATTTTCACTAGCCGTTGTTTGCATTTTTGACGCAAGTAATTAGGCCAAAATACTAAATTCTCATTGATTTGCCCCATCGCTTTTTCAAAATTACGAGACAGCTGAATTTTTTCCCACAGTTTGCCTGGGAATGCGGATCTGAATAATCAATAAAATATCTCCAAGTAAAAGCCAATCTCCAATAATTCCAAAATCCACAAAATCCATGGTTTTGAAATGATAAAACCCAAAGCCCAATATAAATCTGCTAGTAAATTCCACTGGAATGATTTAGAAGCAGATTTTTTTTTTATATTGATGTACATACCGCTCGATAGTTTTTAAAAACAAGTAGCAGATTCCTTTCTCTTCCCTTACAGTTGCATACTGACTGTTGGCGAGGGGACATGACACACGAGAGCAAAGTCCTGTTAAATTATATTCATTTCTACAAAACTTGTGGGTTTTTGTGCTGCAAGTATGAATAAAAAAATAAAAGAATATTATCCTTGATATTAATTAAAAATATCTTATCAACTAAATCTTACTTCACTTTGAAGGAGCAAAACGACTTGTTAATGATTCCCCAAATCACCTAAAAATATGAAAAGAAGACAATTAGCTATACTTACAGTGGGAGCACATGGTTCAATACAATATAATGGATTAAAATTTACTCACATCGTCGTTCTGCATTCTTTGTAATCACTTCGATCCAAAAAAATTGTCAAAATTACTTGTGAACACGTTACAACTTCAACTTCAAGTAAATCAATCCACTTCCACACGTGGAGAAGATCCAGAAATTAACAACAATTAACACTCGGACTGTTAAAAAACGGCAGTTACTCAACAGCACAACATACGACACCCTATCGGTATGGGCAGCGGGAGGGATGCGGTAAGAGCTCACAATCTCAAAAAAAAAAAATAAAAAAAAAGTGTAATATGAATTAAGGTTGGTGATAAATCTTCTTATTCACTCACTAGAGGGTAGGGAAGACAGGTTTCAAACTACTTGTCAATGCGTTCTAAAAAAATACAAAATTATCTAAAATTATTTTGAAATCATTTTAAAATAATTTAATAAATTTAAAAAAATTCTTACTAATTTATAAAATTCCATTTTCTCTAATAAAACGAATAAACACCAAGTTTAAAAGGAACATTTTGTAAAATACCCCTTCTAGCACTGGAATTCAGGTAAGTGATTATTATGGGAATCGATCAGAAAAACATAACATTATAGATAACAAAAAAAAATCCATCCATTGTTGCCAAGTGAGTCAAAATTTTGAATTTTTTTAAAATTAATTCAATTAATTCATCATTTCATCGAGCCATACAAAGGTATGGCTCGTATCCGCTTGTTCTAGATAATATCAGTTTTTTCTTTGATTTTGTCAGTAAAAATATTTCGTTACTATTGCGTCGCAACCAGAAGATCTACGAATTTAGTTACTATTTTGATGTTCTAATTAGTTTCAAGGTATAAGAATAGGTAATAATGGCAACATCAACTTTGCTTTTTTGAAATTTTTGACGCTTTTTTTCTAAATTTTCCATAGCAACCTTGGGCGACATATTGTATATTAAAAAATAAAAGTAGAAGCAAAAAAATTCCTTTTTTTTTGGCACTTAAAAAAAATTTTTTTTTTTCTTCAAGTTTTGAGTTGCCTGCCAATAACAGATGTCAGATTCCTAACCTACACTAAATTTCCGATCAATTGACGTAATCACTTACCCGAATTCTCAACAGGTAAGGTAATTCCGAAGATATTCTACAAATAAATCCGAGTTAAAACTGGATGTGAAAATTATAAAGCAAGGATTTTGAATTTACATAATTTATGGTAAGGAGAATTAATTAATAAAAAAAATGTTAACAAATTGGTTGGTTAACTTCACTTCTCTAACCTCTTTTTTTGTGTTATTGTGTACATATTGACTCACTTTTGCTCATTGCTGAGAAAGTGATGAAAGAATGTAAAGTTCTGACTCAATCACTCTGTACTTATATATAAAAAAAAGTCCAAAATCTGTAAAAGTGAAAGGAAGTATAGTAAAAATTATGGCTAGACTGTAATGATGATGTGAAGAGAAATTGTTGGGTTTTCTCTTATTAATTTGAGTATGGAAAGGTGGGATTTGAGAATTTTGTTGGGAAAAGACAATGTTCATTACTAGCCTGTCTATCCATTGGGATCAATTTTAGTTTCTAGGGACTACCTAGGAGATTTATTATATTTCAGAGACAAGCGGAAGTGAGTGTTGTAGAGAAAATCATCGTTACAGCAAATTGAACACATCACATCCTCAACGACTTGAGTCCTAATGATGTACAATTCTCTTCTACATAAGTAGACACGGATTGAGTCATAGTGAGTCAATCAACTGAAAACCTATGACTTCACTTCAATTTTCAAGTTTTCACAAAAACTTGTTTTAGTTGACAAGTCAGAATTATATTTAGGTTTTTAGTATACAGATTGATTAGACTCAAATTTCCTACCCTTTCACCACTTTCATCCAACTCAGCAAAAAACCTTAGTTCAAATATAATATCAGAAACAATGCTGATGAAGTAAAGTTAACCAACCAATTGGAGAAACATTGTTTCAAACTTTTATATTCTTATTCTTCTGCTTAAGTTTACTATTATTATACCAATTTTTAAATTTCAGAGAAAATTGAGAAAGTTACAAAAGTTTACTTCCGATCACTCTATTCTACTAACCCCAAATCTTAGAATGAGATTCACTGATGGGATACAAAAAAAAATTGAAAGCCTTACAAAGTTACAAAGTTTCAAATAAGTATTTTTTTTTTATGAAATTGAATACTCTCATGTATTTTCACTTTGGTAAGTTTTCGTAAAGTTTTCCTCACTTTGTAATTGGTTAGTTAAACTTTTCTCAATTTTTTTTTTTTTTTTTTTTTTTTCAAGTCTTCTTCAAATTCCCAAAGATTCTTGACAGATTTAGGTAGAAAATTATTTACATTAAGTTCGAAAACTATGAAAGTGACGAAAAATTGAAGATTTCTTCTTCCAAAAGTCAAAGAGTTAAAAAGTTAAGATAATCCGACTAAATTCAATTTTCATTGTCTCAAAGGATATATAGGATTTACTTCTCGGAGAATTCCAAACTCTTTAATATTTTATGTAATTTGCAAATGTGATATTTCACTTTTATAACATTTTATACTAACATTCTCATTCTAAACTACTTGCAACACACAGTTGCAAAAATAGAAGTGTCCTGGGTAGCGTAAATCTACAGTAGAGTGCAAAAGTTTCTATACATGGATAAAGTCTTTAACTAAAAACTCATGCAGAAAAAATCGAGAGAGTCAAACTCATTATCTCACTCACTTCACGCATATTCTAAAAAGACAGTTGCACGCCAAAAAGTGCTACAACTTATTAAAAAAAAAAATTTTTTTTTGTTATTCATCCTAGTGTTGTTGAATATTTTTAATCTATTTCTGTAAAATCAAAAAGACTGAAAATTCAATTATTTCACTAGACCGACCCTATTCTGAGTAAAAATGTTTCCTGAAAAAATAGAATATGTATAGAGATTAGATTAATTACAACTACTTTCAATTAATTATATCAATTACACATCAATTACAATTACCATTACCACTCACATAGTGGTAAAGGTAATTGAATTACATTTGAAACGCTGTAACTGTCATGTATTGTATTACACTAGCAATTTTAGGTAATTGAAGCTATTTGTCCTTACATTACAATAATTACAATTACACAGTACAAACTTTTTTCGTCAATTTTGACATAATAAGCATATATAGTTTCTTTTTATTTATTTATTTAATTAAAAAATAATAATTTTTAATTTCTCTTCGGTAGTTTATAAGAAGTAAAATCAAAATGTGAATAAGCAGTTTTATTTTCAAATGCAAACTATGTTTATGCTTTGCGATGCGCAAGTTTTATTTAATTGAAATTATACGAATATTCTAAATCTCACATTTTGTGTACTCTATTTTATGAATTATTGTGTCCAAATATTGTCAAATTTGTATGATGCAGTCCAGATATCTAACGAACTTACATAATGTTTATATAAAGTTACACCTTTGGGATATAAAGACTTCTCTGATGTATACAAATATATGCGCTCGACTGTATGTACTGTCAAATTTTTTGAATTGAACATATATTATTGAGCAAGTGAAGTTAGTACAATTTTTTATCTTCACAGCAGAAAAAAAAAATTATGTAACTTTTGGCTGCTAAGGGGCCAAAAGTGAGAGAAAATTTACGATAAAAGTTGCACTAACTTTGTTTAACATAACAACATAAGGTTGTTCAACAATTCAAAGAATTTAATAGAACACATTATTCACGTTACCCAGGGCACACATGCCCCCCAACTTTCTCAACTCAATTTACGTTAGTTTAATGATTGTTTAGAAAATTAAATTTTACCAAAAAGTAGTGAAAAGTAAATTATCGTTGGGATTTATTACAATAAGTAAATAAGTTCCAATTTTGAAAATTATGAGGGAAAATCTGAGTTACCAATGTTTCGGTTGTAAAATTGTGAAAAAAAAAAAAAAAAAAAAAAGTTGTAAGAAAGTGTAATTTTTTTAATTTTTTTGATTGTTGTTTTGTAAAAGTTGTAATTTCTCTCAATTCCTTATAGTATAGTTACAAAAAGTTTGGATATTAACTTCATCGAAATTTCGAACTTACAAGAAATTAATATAAGTAGAAGATTTGTAGAACTGGATGTGGAAGTGATAACTTCTAAAAGTTTAATAGTTTTGATTCAAGAGTTAAAAATTTCGACAGTTATGGTTGCGAGTGCGGATCTTTCAATTTACAACTGTGGTTTGACAAAAAATAAAAAAAAAGAAAAGAAAAATTCTCTTGTGAAGTACTGAGCTGACATTTTGATCACATAGAAATTATTAATGAGGACAGGTAAGACTTTTTTGAGAGAAAGATTCAAAATCTCATAAATAAAAGAGAAAGACTGTGACAGGAGTCATCAATGTGTAACAGAAAGTTCCTCGAAGGTAAATATCCTTGGTGAACCGTGATGTAACTCTAGAAAAATTCATGGAAATGGATCATCATAATTAGTTATTCCTCATGATCTTCTTCTGCTTTCATGACTATTCTAACGAACCTTGACAACTCTACACATTAGAATTCTAATGTGTGGTTGACCGTATCCATACAGAATATTCATTTAAGTTCGTATTTTTTTCCNAACTCTACACATTAGAATTCTAATGTGTGGTTGACCGTATCCATACAGAATATTCATTTAAGTTCGTATTTTTTTTTTCCCCAGAATTTTCAAATCTATTTAGTTTGTCGGAAAGTACGAAACCATTTACATAATTTAAAGTAAGATTGTTTCTGAGTTAAANCCCCAGAATTTTCAAATCTATTTAGTTTGTCGGAAAGTACGAAACCATTTACATAATTTAAAGTAAGATTGTTTCTGAGTTAAACGACCAGCCATGTAGAGACGTTGTCGTAGAGTTCCAGAATATCAAGGTAACAGAGATCGAGTCAAACATTACTGAATTATTGAAAACTTCTACNGTTGTCGTAGAGTTCCAGAATATCAAGGTAACAGAGATCGAGTCAAACATTACTGAATTATTGAAAACTTCTACATTCTACCAGAACATACCTGAGTAGTGAGAAACGTTTTTTTTTTGTTGGTAATAGTCTAAGAGACAATTTTGAGGTGATGTGGTCTGAGTCGTACTAAAAGAGTTCTTTCCGTGTGACCCCTGTATNGTTGTCGTAGAGTTCCAGAATATCAAGGTAACAGAGATCGAGTCAAACATTACTGAATTATTGAAAACTTCTACGTTCTACCAGAACATACCTGAGTAGTGAGAAACGTTTTTTTTTGTTGGTAATAAGTCTAAGAGACAATTTTGAGGTGATGTGGTCTGAGTCGTACTAAAAGAGTTCTTTCCGTGTGACCCCTGTATTAAAAGTTTGAATAGAACGTTTCCCATCTCTTTCACTTTAGATTAGATTTCGATGAAAAACAATATAATTTCGAGAAAAGATGTGAAAGCAGAAGATTGTGTTCGTGACATATTTAATCGAACTTATGATCCTCTCTCAAATAACTCTTCAAGTATTCACTCTCACTTTTTCCTCACCACTTTCAACAGATTAACCTTACGCTCTCTCAACAGTATAAAGGACTTAGTCATGGTTGTTTTCCTAAGAATTTATAAAAATTTTTTTTTTTTTTTTTTTAATTTTCTAATGAAACTGACTCAATTATTTTCATTTTCGATCTTGCGCCAAAGAGTCACGTCAGCAAAACTTTAAAAAAAAAATAATTTTTTTTAATAAAATTTAAATGTTTTTAAAAGCACCACTTATTGAAAAAAATTATTTATTTTTTTTTCTTTCAAAATTTATTTTAATTTCATAACCATGAGGAATGGATGGTTACAACAACCCAATGTAAATAATATTTTTAGAAAAAGCATTGGAAAGTAGGTTACCTCCAAAAAAAAAAAAAANTTACAACAACCCAATGTAAATAATATTTTTAGAAAAAGCATTGGAAAGTAGGTTACCTCCAAAAAAAAAAAAAAACCCCAAATCTATCTGATCAGTAGTAAAAAAGTAATGATTTTTTTAATATTCAATCTTTTGGACATTCTTTTGAGACAATATGGACTTCAGAGATGGGCGTTTGAAAAAAAAAANTTACAACAACCCAATGTAAATAATATTTTTAGAAAAAGCATTGGAAAGTAGGTTACCTCCAAAAAAAAAAAAAACCTCCCAAATCTATCTGATCAGTAGTAAAAAAGTTAATGATTCTTTTAATATTCAATCTTTTGGACATTCTTTTGAGACAATATGGACTTCAGAGATGGGCGTTTGAAAAAAAAAAATTAAAAAAAAATTTTAATTTTCAAAAAAAATCATAACTTTTCTTCTAATGATTAAGTGATCTTAGAGACTTAATTTTTTCTACTTCTTATTCTACTTTAATGGTGTTTTTTTTTTAACTGCTACTCATTTTGTTAAAAAAAAAAGTTTAGTTTTAGTTTTTCGAATTGTAGAGTATAATTATAATTATTAGTCCACTTCCATTTATTTTCTCCAGGAAAGGGCAAGAGGCCAAAAGTTAGGTTCCTTATGTATTAATATAATATAATATTTAGTTTGAGTGTATGAATAGTATAACTATACTTTCTGAAATAAGAGGAAATAGAACTGAACTATTCCTTATGTATAAAGAAAGTGAAAGAAAGTGAGGTAGTGACTAATTCCTTAGAAAAAAAAATCCCATCTTCTTAGGTGATATTTGTAGGAAACATTGAGTAATTCATAGAAGAAACTGAAGAAATGGAGTGAGTGTTTTCCTATTGATTCCTTTCTTTTGAGTCAGGTAGAAAAAGCATGGATTAAAAAGTATCCCGAGAAAGACACAGTATGTGAAAATGAGTAGAGAAAGTAGGAGTTGGCGCAGAGGTGAGTAAAGTCTCAATCATTCAGTTCTTCCTTAAATTCTCATAGCTTTTAAAGAAAAAACCTGGAGAAAGTTTTCCAGTTCGGTCAACACCACTTCCCAACCAACAACTTCTCCAGGGTTAGATTCTTCCCAACAATACGAAGAGGACTCACCTCAATCAGGAAGTCTTAAATATATGGGTACAACCTTCACCAACCTATGAGTAAGGAAATATAAAAAAGTTTAAACTATAAGAAAAAAAAATTTTTTTTTTAAGTTGGTAGAAATGTTTTTAAAGAAAATGAAAANGGTACAACCTTCACCAACCTATGAGTAAGGAAATATAAAAAAGTTTAAACTATAAGAAAAAAAAATTTTTTTTTTTAAGTTGGTAGAAATGTTTTTAAAGAAAATGAAAAGACATTCTCATGGTCAAAACTAAATAATTTTTTGAGTTTAACACGAAAGGGAGTGGGGTTATTATTAAGTAGTCTCATAGACCAACATGAGAACTCAAATCTTAGGAATCAAATCACTCCAAGTGTAACTTTGACTTTAGAGAGAAAGAGAGAGAGAGAGAGAGAAATTTATACAACTTTTTGTTTTTTATACACATTAGAAGTTTAATTTCATTCAAAACCTTATAGGCTTTATTGACTTTCTCTTAAACTCTTAGTACGGAAATTGACTTATCAAACCCTAAGTTTGGAACGTAATTTTCTCTATTTGAAACTTGAGTATAATGAGCTACCTCTCTCTACTCTTTCTTTGAAGACTTGAAGTTTTTGAGAAAGACAATGGGAGTCAATCAGTCGGCAAGGAGCAAACATCATCTCACAGGCGATGAAGAAGGTAAGTCAAATTCTTCTGTCTCTCATTCATTTCCATTAATTTTTACATTCATAGAAAATTTCGTAAAAATTTTTCTCACCGGTTGTTGGAGAAAGGAGAGTTAAAGTTATAGAATTGGTTGGAATAATTTTCAGACAGTCTGGAAGAAGTTGGCAAATACGCCGACTCAGTCAGTCAATTTTTTTTTTGGGGGGGAGGGGTCATTTTGTTTGGAGTTTTATCCAAACAATATTCTTCCTACTTTCATTTAGATATAATTTGTAGATTCCAATGCTTATATAAGACTCTCGGGTGGAATTGAAAGTTATAGGAAACCCTACGGCTCAATTCAAGATAAAAAACCCGTAGTTATTTTCTCACTTCTTCTAGACTGTCAGTTGAGTCGTAGTCATTTCTTAGGACATTTTTTTTATACTCATTGAGTAAACTACATGACTATGCACAACGAAACAATTAGGAAGAGTGGGGAAACTTGTGATAGTAACTATATAGTTTTTTTTTTATATTTATTCTAACTTTATATCGTTTCTTCGTCTTGTATAGTTTAATTGCCTACACAGTTAGGAAAAATCTTTTACTCAAAAAAGAGAAAGCGTCTAGTTAAATATTTACAATTCTGAATTTTTTTTTTTTGTTGGAAGAAAGTATAGAAGATTGACAAGAATCCATCATTCCATACAAACTCATGAATAATATGTAAGGAGANCAGTTAGGAAAAATCTTTTACTCAAAAAAGAGAAAGCGTCTAGTTAAATATTTACAATTCTGAATTTTTTTTTTTATTTATTTTTTTTTTGTTGGAAGAAAGTATAGAAGATTGACAAGAATCCATCATTCCATACAAACTCATGAATAATATGTAAGGAGAAAAAAAAAATTCAAGGATCATTTCCTACAGTAGAAAAGCGTAGAAAGTGGAAGGAGTGATGCGGACTTAAGTTTTGGCTGTCAAATTGTCTTTATCAGAGCCCTCACACTCAACCAAAGTATGATTAGGATCTTTATATTTTCAGGATATGACTACAAAACTTTTCATTTTCACTTTCTACTTCATGAGGTTTCAACTTTGTTGCATATGGAGGTGGCAGCAGTTTCAAAACTTTTTAGACGATTATCTACACTACCGGCCATGCTTTTAGTTACAGTCTATAATTCCTCAATTAACTAGAGATGTTAGGCAGATGAAAAAAAAAATTTTTTTTTTTTTGGGAGGGGGGAGTTGTTTGTAAAATGCCATTTTCGTGAAAATTTGATTAGGAGAGTGAAAAGTTGTTTGATTAACTAACTCGTAACCTGTTATAAACTAACTATATCATTATAATTTTTTCTCTCGTTACATCTTCCTTATTAATCTTTTCACCTTTGTTTACGATTTCCTGCTTTATTTTATTTAAAATATATTCCACAATTTCAATATTTTTTTGAGATTTTTTTTTTTTTTTATAAAAATTTTGACTGGGTTAATTAATGTTAAAAATGTGATTGGATCCCAGTGATTTCTCATTCTGAGGTGTAGTGCAGTGTAGCGTAAGCTTAAATCTATACCTTAGGTATAAACTTAGGTAAGTGAAGTAAAAACTTTTGAAAATCACCACCGTTCAGTAATGAGTTGAATTAGCTTAAACTTTGTAAACTTTTGGTAAAAAGTTTTTAGTATTAGCATTACTTCCACCCTACTAAAGATCATATTCAAATGACAATAATCCAATTTATTTGATTTATTCAGAAATCTTACCTTTGCATTTCAAATTTCACGCCTTTCTAATGCTCAAGCACAAGATTATGTAACTAATGTCATAAAAGAGAAGGTGAAAGAGGCTTATAAAGGCTTCATTACACCGTATAGAGCTTCTATTATTTTTTTTTTGCGAAATGAAACGGTATATATTTTGCGAGTAGAACTTGTGAGTCAGAAGCCTTGGGCATGAAGCCATAGTTATTACAAAAACTAGGAGTTTGCTAATTATTTCCTTTCATCAAAGGAGAAAATTTAGTTTTAATTTTTAATTTATATGGTTGGATAATATCGGTATAATACTCATGCAGTGGATGGATGTGTTACTAGAATTTGAGAGTTTTTTTTTTGAAATAATTTTGAAAACACTGTACTTCATTATCTTGATGGATACGTTTGAGATTGATGCCGACTTTTGAATATTAACAAATCGTGGTGACAAATCATGCAGGATGTGCAAACTTTGTTACACCATACAAATTATAGTACGAAATTCTAAAGTGGAAAAAATTCAGGCATACTTTCACTCTCTAATATAGGAAAATGATGAAAAAAATATCAAGTAATACAAAATTTATTTTCTAAAACTTGACACCAAAAAAAATGTTTTCACTTTCTCCTTGATACTTATTTTCCAGACTGGAAAATGCAATATAAATTCAAACTTTTGTACTAGAATCACTAGAAACGAGACAAACAACACAAGAGCCCACTTTGGTTAGAACTATTTGTTCTATTACTTGTAAAAACTTTTGAGTACAAAATTTGTCAAAGAGAACTCATCTGCTTTCTCCATATTTTCCTTCCATTGGCTTCACTAATTATCNTTGAGTACAAAATTTGTCAAAGAGAACTCATCTGCTTTCTCCATATTTTCCTTCCATTGGCTTCACTAATTATCCAAATTCCATCAAACGCCAAGCTCTTTTCATCCCTCTCTTCTATAATTAACTAATATACACCTAGTGTACAAGAAAAACAAACAAATTTTTTAATTAACAACCTAAATAGTTACCAAAAATACAGTATTTTCAAAAAAAAAAAAAAAAAAAANTTGAGTACAAAATTTGTCAAAGAGAACTCATCTGCTTTCTCCATATTTTCCTTCCATTGGCTTCACTAATTATCTAAATTCCATCAAACGCCAAGCTCTTTTCATCCCTCTCTTCTATAATTAACTAATATACACCTAGTGTACAAGAAAAATAAACAAATTTTTTAATTAACAACCTAAATAGTTACCAAAAATACAGTATTTTCAAAAAAAAAAAAAAAATTCCATATTTCCTGGAAATTATGGCCAGATAACTACAAAACTACACTGAGGTGCATAAACATGGGTATATGAACTCAAAAAAGCGTGTAAAAAAATTTTTAGGAATGCGACCTCCTATCTCATTTTCTTTACTACCATGTACCCATGTTTATGCGCCTCAGTGTACATTAGTAAGTATTATCGAATCAAATCGAAGCATTTCATTGGACTTGATTTCCCTTGTGTCAGTGATTTGATATTACTATTAATATTAAGTCATAAATTGGTAGTAAGAAACTAGTATAGAGTAGAGTTTGTTAATTTCTCACTCTGTCTCCTCTTTCTTACTAATTCACACTGTTTGACTCCATACAAGTACTAGGAAATAAGAAACAAACAGTATGTATTTCTCACAGTCGATCGATAAAAACGGAGCATTTTCAAGAATTTCTATGCCTATTCACTTATAATCACTTTCTATCCCAACTGAACACAAAAGATGAGTGTTTTTTTTTTTTTTTTTTTTTGGATAGGAACCACCGGGATCACATCATCACATCCTTTATGAATGTTTCCTGCTGGTTTAAGACTTTTCTTGCCAAGATTAACTAAAATATACTACTACCACGAAACCTCTGGAGATTTGAAACATTTCCACCACCCTACCCAACTTTGTCCTTAATCAGACCTTTTTCTTCTTTTCAAAGAGAAAGTGCACAAACCACACCACTTTCTCCACACTTTCTCTTGTTCCAGTAATAAATGAAAAGATTTATAATTTACTCCCCGCTTTCTCTCTCAATAGCTTTTTGCTTCTCTAACAAGAAATTTATAATAACTTTGGGTAGAAACTTATGAGTTTGAAATCTTAGAGTACCTACCTAACAGACAGACAAAAGAATCCCATAAACTCCCCTCAAGCTCTACTGTTCCTACTAAATGAATCATATTAATCAACCAATCAGGACAGAAACCTAACCCCATCATTTTCTTTCTCTACCTTCTAACAATGAAATAAATGAGGAAAAACAGATCCTATAATTAAGTCACGTACGGTGGGAATCGAACTCCCGTCACCATTAATGAAACCCCGGACACAGTACCACTAAGCTACACAGCCACAACCAAAACTAATGGAGATTATGGTCCTAATTATATATATATATATATATTTTTTGAATAGTGAAATTGAGTTTTACAGAAGAAAAGAAGCATGTCTTTAAAAATTAGTAATGGATGTAGCAGTAAGATGTAGTTTAGTAAGATCTCCAACGACCCGGGAGTTCAGGAGTGCACTTAAGTCAAAATCTAAGCATTTAAATTTAAGTAAAAGGGTTTAGGAGTGGAGCTTAAGAGGTAAGATGGGAGAAAGTTGTTATAAAAAATGACTACAGATCCTTGAGCTTTACATTTCAATTTACAATCCCTTCAACATTCTATTTTTTTTTTCTTCTTTTTTTCAGTCAACTTCGACCATTTCCAAATCTTACGGGCAATTGGGAAAGGCAGTTTTGGGAAGGTAACCACATAGAGTTTTCTATGACTACATAGCTTTGGTTTGAATTTATATATTTATCTAGACTTGCATCTAGCCTTCCTTTAGTTGTACTTTTGTTTAAGAAGAGAAAAGAAACTGTCAAGTGAAGAAAGACGAGGATAATTTTCAACAATCCTGAAACTTTCTCTTGTGATTTAGAAAAGGAAGTGTAAGAGAGACATTGGAATAGTAAAATTGTAAATCCTTTTTGGAAAACTTGGTAGGGGTTTGTTTGAAGAAAAGCTTATGAGAGATGCAGAGTTTTAATAAGACAATGGATTTATTCTATTGTTTTCTAAGCGACAGAGACAAAGGATATCTCCTCCAGATGCTTACTTTCATTCCCAATGAAGAAGGTAACAACAATGAGGCAGAGACCACTTTCTCTACACAAATATATTAATGAAATATCTTATTTTTAATGAATTAATCATAAATATGAATTGTATCTCAACATACAAAGTACTTAACCCTTATTCTTACTCTTCTTAGTATGCAAGAACCCATTATCAAACCACTCTTTAGAGACTGACAAGAACAAGACAGAATAATGTAAACAAGAATTCCTTCTTAATTTTAAAAATTTTATTTTGAATTTATAGTTAGTGAATTTTATATGAAAGTGGTAGATTTCTATCAAATACCTCGGGACATGCTCTATGTCAAATGTATAAAGTTATAAAATGTTGACAATTCTATTCATGAATGATTTGGTATAGATAGAAGAGGAAATGAGTTCTGATTTGATAGGATCTTTGAGACGCATTTTGAAAGTTTTGAATTTAGAACGACAAAGATGGAACCTTACTAGTTCAATTAATTTCAACCCTTTGAGAGTGAGTGTTGTTAAAACGGAAGTTAGAGACTGTTGTTCATATTTTTGGTCTCACCGTTCTCTCCACGTTCGTTCTAATCAATTTTTAGATGAAAATGAAGACACGATGCGCATATTGTGATGAGAAATGAGACTCATGAGTCGGAAGGAGACTGAGTTTCAATTAAGAGAGGATTTAAGGGAAAGATGACTTCTAATCTCTCTTCATGGTGAAAGCAATAATCATCTTCTGTCTTCATCTTTCTTCTCAATTTTCATCTACTCCTATACCAAAGAGTATATTTATAGTCAAGGTTCACTGTATGACATGAGTAAGATTTGAAGAGCCAATAATGTCTAGTTCGTTGTTGGAATAGTAAGTGTCTCTTCTGGATGCAACAAGTGTAGTAGTACATTAGTATAGTTTTGTATCCAGTTTCATTCCAGATGTGTCCTAGTTTATAGAAACCTCCTATTTTATAATGGAACAAGTAAGATTGGTTCCCTTTGATAAAAAAAAAAATTATAAGAGAAAATTCTAATTTACAAAATCCTTGTCTCCATGGAGTCATTTGACTCATATTTCAAGGATATAGACTTGAAAAGAGAGAGGGAAAGAGTGGTGGTTTTTGAAATTAATACTTTCATTAATACTCTCTATATACGTATGGTTTTCTCAAAATTAATTCTTATGACTCACGTTAATGTAATAAATCAGGTCTCAATGAGTATAATTTACTTAGTTTACTTTCACTCTAGGTATGTATAGTTCAGAAGAATGACACGGGACAAATGTATGCAATGAAGTACATGAACAAGGCAGCTTGTTTGGAAAGATTTGCTCTACGAAATGTACTAAGAGAAATCGAAATATTGACCCAATTGGACCATCCATTCCTTGTCAATCTTTGGTTCTCATTCCATGGTGAGTTCTTCCCAAATCCAATATCATTCTAAGTCCTTCCGTCGGTTACACATTTTTATCTGACAACTATGAAAATTAGTTGTCAGTAACTCTGACAGAAGAAAATAGCTTTTTTCCACTCAGAAAGAAACTTATTTATAATCTTTTTCTAATAGTGGAGTTCTTTTGTTTAAATAAAATTACAGGGTGATTAATATTTTTTTTTGTTCCTACATCGTAGTGAACGTGGCAACGTATCGAACAGACCCGTTCCGCAAAATATTTATAGCCGAATTTCATTGTAGTTGTAGCTACTAAAGAATTTTTTATTTTAGAAACTANCCGTTCCGCAAAATATTTATAGCCGAATTTCATTGTAGTTGTAGCTACTAAAGAATTTTTTATTTTAGAAACTAACAAACTCAAAAAATGAAGGGTTTGAAAAAATTTCATTTAAAAAAAGTTAACTTAAATTAAATAGAGGCACATCTATAATATTTATATAAGATGACTATATAATTAATAAATATATTATTANATCAAACTCAAAAAATGAAGGGTTTGAAAAAATTTCATTTAAAAAAAGTTTAACTTAAATTAAATAGAGGCACATCTATAATATTTATATAAGATGACTATATAATTAATAAATATATTATTATATTATATTTTTCATATAGTGACTGTAGGTATGTGTGAGAGGCTAGGAGGAGACGAAGGTAATTTTTTGAGTAGTGGTTACCCGATATAGGGGACTATCTAGTAACTTTAGTAAAATAGTAAATAATTATTGGAAATTTTTTATAATTGGTGAAAGAAGTGTTAAAAATATGATTTTTTTTAACGACTTTGTGAGTAATCAATTCCAAGTATTGGTAATAATGTAAAAAGCTTTATGAATATTTATAAAGAATTCATCATGGTTCTTTTTAAGACTCAACGTCATTGTTATATGTTGTAAGAATTGGAAGACTCTCAGACCTTCTTCAAAACCTGGTACCTATTTTATCCAATTTTTTTTTTTTTTACTTTCAGACGAGGAAGATATGTTCTTGGTACAAGATTTACTCCTTGGTGGTGATCTGCGATATCATCTCACTCAAAATGTTCAGTTTCCACTCGAGGCGGTTAAACTGTATATCGCTGAAATGGCATTGGCACTGGAATATCTTCAGTCAAAGCGAATTATCCATAGGTTCCGTTATATCTCCATTTTTTTTTTCAAAACTCTCCTCCTATCAAATCATTCCAAAGAAAACTTCATCTCCAAACTCTCAAGCCTTAGCTTTCCAATTTTTCTTCAGAGAAAACAAAATTTTTACAAATCCCTCGACTATTCTCTCCACCCTTTCTCCTAGCACTCTCAAAATTATATATAATATAAAAAAAAAAAAGTAACAATGTAAACCTGGTTTCCATTATACAGGGTGTCTTCAATTCCTTCCTTGGTTTATGTTTCAGTTTTTTTTTATATATACCGTTGCCAGATTTATTCTAGTTAGGTAATCTAAGTTGTCATATGTCAACTTGACTACTAGCTAAAACGAAAAATAAATTTTCTTTAGTAACTTTTTGATTTATTTTTTGAATTTTAAATTTCCAACGCCTTCTCCAATTTCCCTTTATTTCAAACAATTGTTAGGTAATTGGTCAGGAAAAATTGATAAACTAGGAAAGAAATGTTAAAAATTGATCACTAAAAAAAACATTAAACACCCTGTAGAATCAGATATTTTTTTCTTCTTTCTATTCCACAGGTTCTAATATAATTCAGTTTCAATTTCTCAACTCTTTTGTTTCTATCTAAAATTCAAATTTCTCATATATTATATCCATATAGATGAGCATAAAATCAAGTTACAAGTGACAAGTCAACATTAAATGGTTTGGAGATGATATTTTGTTGAGAGAATTTTTCAAGGTGAAAGTAGTGATAAAATAAAATGTTCATCATTCCCATCATTCGTCCCTTGAGAATTTAGTACTGAAATGGTAGAGTATATTTAATATTTAATATTTTTAGAGATATTAAACCAGATAATATATTACTGGATGAAGAAGGACATGCGCATTTGACAGATTTCAATGTGGCAACAATGTTAGCAGATGGTCACCATGCAACTTCCTTATCTGGAACTAAACCTTATATGGGTAAGTCCATGTCGTACTTATCAATACTAATACTTGAACAATTAGAATGATTTCAACAAAAAAAAAAAAATTTATAAATATTACTTTATACTTTAGCACCAGAAATCTACACCTGTTCAGCGGATGAAGGACGAGGTTATGAAATGTCTGTGGATTGGTGGTCCCTTGGTAATTGAAAAATATTGAGTGACATACCGTAGATTTCTCTTAAACCTTCTGACTACCACAGGTGTTGTGACATATGAACTTAGCACTGGTCGGAGACCTTATGAAATCCATTCACACACACCGAGTAAAGATATCCGAACAATGTTTCAAAATCCTCCAGAATGGCCTTCAACATGGTCGCCAGATTTTACGCTTTTAGTGAGCAGGGTAAGCAGAATTGTATCTGAAAAGGAGTCATTTTGATATCTCCCGCTTCACTACCTTCACATCTAGCTAGAAACTCAAGGAACCAGAATTACATCCGTCCGAACCAAACTCTTCACTCTAATTGTCTCCGAAGTAGTGTGACAGTGTGAGAAACAGGAAACTGAATTTCGATCTCCTCTTAGAGAGTAAAAAAATATATACCATCTCCATAGCACCATTTCCTTTTTTCTTAACCATTATTTCTTATATAGTCTTTCTTTCCCTATGAAATAGGACCAACTATGTACACAAAATGTCTTTGAGAGGACACATTTTAATATTCCGCCTAGTATTCATAGGCATGTTTTCATCCAAACACACGAAATTGAGACACAAGACTTACCATTCCTTTCTCTGTTGTTCCTTAGTAACAAAAAAAAAATTAAGACTCAATAATCAATCGTAAAGACAAATATTGACTCCATTTGCTCTCATCTAGTAGTACATTGTTACCTGAATCATCACCAGAACAATCACTCAACCTTTAATAATACTTATCTAATGAATTCCAATTCAACAACCACGCATGTCTTGTAGAATTTCCAAATATACACAAAACAAAATTATTGGTTTCATTCCACTATAGGGATGTTAGGGTAATAATTTCGTTGATTTATTATTTAAAAACTCGATTCTATGACATAAGAATTGAAAAAAAAAAAAAAAAATTTTTTTTGTTTTTTTTTTTTTTTTTTGGTTAACCCTGTATTCAATTCGATATACCTTTAATCATAATAATAATATTTTTTAGAATAAACACAAATTTTCAAGTGTTTATATGCTTTTCAATAGTAGTTGAGTTATTAGAGAGGTCAATAAGTGTTATTTTTATTATAAAAACGTAGCTAGGAGGCTGTAATTTAGTAAAATGAAAATTACTAACCCTATTACATCCATTTCAATCGATGAGCTAGAGGATGCATGCGAGCATGACATGATATATAGGAATTAGATGAACAAGCTTGCATAAAATTTCATGTTTTCTAAATAACACTAATCTGTTCGGAGTTATTTTACCGTAATAAATTGAAAATTGACATTAATGATCATGAAACAAAATAAAAAGGATAAAAGTATGGGAAACTTTACTCACTTAAACTTAACTCACTTAAACTTATGTAAGGAGAAGTTAGCAAACACAACCAATTAGAATAGAGAGTTTCCTGCTCATCTGTCTTGACGTTTGAGTCTTAACTCAAGTTAGTTTGTTAAAAAAAATTTTTTTTTTTAATTTTTGTTTCAAAATCTGTAATTTTAATTTTTGGTTCAGAATATACGGTTTTATGATTTATTTTTTTCTTTCATTTCTATAGCTATTGTGTCTAAATCCTCACAAAAGGTTACGGAGTCTTAGCGACCTTAAGGAGCTTTCAATTATGAAGAACATGAACTGGGCAGCAGTGCTTGAGAAAAATGTTACTCCACCCTTCAGTCCGCCAGTAAGTAGACAGAATCTTAAGAAGATTACCTAAAAATTGATTGATAACCTTAAAAAAATGAAGAAAAATTGAAAAAGATTGGTAAATTTAGTAATTAGTATATTATCTAAAGAATTTTGATAAATTTTTTCATCGCTTTCACCAAAACTGACAATAATGAGTTAACGCCCTTACTAATTTATAAAATAATATAAAATTAGCCAACTTTAATTAAACACATCTAGTAACTTTAATTTAAACCACAAAAAAAGCAAGCATGGAAGAGTCTGCCGCCTACACATTCCATAAATATGAATTTCAAAAACAAAAAGGTTTTTTTCTCTCTGGTTTGGTAAAAATGGTGCAAGACTCAATGAATAATTCTATAGATTCTTGTGTACTATAAAATCTATATTGTTTACTTTCTCTTTGATGTTCTTAATTTAAGATCCTTTTTACGTCATACTATCAAAGTAGTAGTCTTGCTTTCAACTGAATCTAAAAGATTTTGGTTGACATTTCAAAGGAATTTACATAAGATTCGATAGTAAAGAGAGAGCCAATCAATTGAAGTGGTTTCAGACCGTCTTCTTACAGGCTCAACTTCTTTTCAACTNCGTCATACTATCAAAGTAGTAGTCTTGCTTTCAACTGAATCTAAAAGATTTTGGTTGACATTTCAAAGGAATTTACATAAGATCCGATAGTAAAGAGAGAGCCAATCAATTGAAGTGGTTTCAGACCGTCTTCTTACAGGCTCAACTTCTTTTCAACTTTTATTTTTATTTTGAAAGGCAGTATTTTTTTGTTTTTTTTTTTTCAAAATTTGAAGAAATAGGAAATGTAGATGAGTGGAGAAATGAGGTTACTTACAATTATGTCAACTCTGTCAATCCCTTGTTAAAGGGTATAAATCCTTATTTTTTTTTGTTTACAGAAAGGACACCTCAATTGTGATCCGACGTTTGAGCTCGAAGAAATGATTGTGGAGTCAAAACCGCTTCATAAGAAAAAGAAGCGTCTAGCCAAGCAACGATCTCTGAGAGAATTTCAAAGTTCTTCTGCAGAACAGGTTCTTACCTTATAACATCAATTACTAATAGTTGCCTTACCCGTTCAATTCATTCTTCCATGATATTTATTTATTATGAGTCTCTTCTACTTCCGGTACATGTACGTACAGGGGAAAAAAAATGAAGAAAGTCTTGTCCAAATAAACCAAGTTATTTCATAAAAGTCAGACTGAGGAAGACAAGATAATTACCAGCTTTGATCACAATCCCACACGCTTCCTGTCAAAAATAGTTTTTTGGGGGATTTTCGAGTCCCAGGGTTCTGTCTTCCATGAAGTCTTATCCCACTCTCTCTCTCTCAAAAAAAAGTTATTAACAATAATAAATTAAGTTGTAAATACTTAAACAATTTTTTTATCTAGCTAAACTGACAATGGAAAAGACTTAGATGGTGAAAGTTTCAAAATTTTGTGTTGTGTGGTTGAAATTTTTTTTTTTTAAGTTCAGAGTGAGTGTATTAAAAGTGTTAGAGTCCGGCAGCTATCATTTTTTTTTTTTTTTTTTGATTTTATCAGTAAATGACCAAAACTTTCACATTTTCTTCCCCTGGTTTCAAATATGAGACTTTCTCTGCCCTCTTTCACTCAAACTTTCACTTTTTTTTAATGAAAACCATACTTTTTGATTTTCCCGCTAGATTCTTTTGCACTTTACCTTTCCCTGAAAAAAATTTTTTTGTTCATTCAAACCAAACAACCCAAGGCTTTCGTAATATACTAGTTATGAATAAGTAAAGTATTTTTAGACCATTATTTTTTTTAGTATGTTTCCTAGAATTTCCGAGACGAAATAAAATTTGAAATTATTCATTAGTTTTTATAAATTCACCTGTTACCTTTGATTTTTATTCTAAATTCCAGGAAGTCACTTTAGATCCATTGGCGGAGGAATTCACAACTTTTAATCGACATAAAGAGCTCGAGCGACAGGAACGTGAGCGGAAGGAACAAGAATGGGAAGCGGAACTTTTGAAAGCAATGGAAGCATCTGGAATTACTACCACATCTTCTGTGGTTTCAACAAGAGACATTCGTTTATCAGATTCACAAATTCCAGGGGGATCCCCAGGATCAAGTGTTTCTGATGTAGCAACTAAGGAGTCTCTCCATTCATCCCCATCTACTTCAAGAGATGGAGAACTTAATTTTGACCTTGAAGATTCAGAAACAATTACACAAGACTCAAGGAAATCAAATTGGGCAAAAATTCGATCCATGACAATGCCAGAAGGATCCAGTCTTGATCCGAATAAATCCTGAGCTCATATACCTTCCCTCTACCCCTTATTCTAATTAAAAATTTTAGGGGCTAGTTTCGACCAAAATTGAATTCATTCAAAATAATCTATATTATAATTTCATACGGAGAGAAAGTATTTATAACCACTGTTGAACCAATTTTACATCTAAATTCAAACAATGTTTCTTTGCATATCCGATTTTTAATTAGAATTCATAATTACTAATGGACAGGGTGCTACTTTTGTGGTCTTGTTTAAAAAAAAAACAACATGTGTACACAAAGCTCGATTTTGCTAAAAAGAACAAAAAATTATTATTATTATTATTATTTTTTTTTTTTGAAATTTTCAAAATTTATCGTTTCTTGTTATTATGAGTAACAACAATGTGAGACATCTAGAGAGGAAAGTGAAAGTTACTTTCACTTCCGGTTTTCTTCTTGTTCTTGTATTTTAAATTTGAGTATGGGATTTCTGATAATTTTAAAATTTGTAAATCTAAAAAAAAAATTTTTTAATTTACACACTTGTTCTAAAACTTAATTGGAAATTTTTGAGTAAGGTCGAGCTGAAGGAAGATACCATTAATCTTATGAAAACAGTTTGAATTTTTAAGTTTCTGTCTTCCTATGAACCTTTAAGTGAAGAAAAGTATTAAACTCCATAACCAGATGGCATGACAAGGAATTCAACTTTCTCCAACTTTCTCTCAAATGAAAAAAAAAATAACAAAAAAAATGAAAAAAAAAAAGTGAAAATTGTATGTAAATATTTTATTTATTTATTATTTTCATTTTTTCAAATTTCTCAATTTCTATTAGTTGATTTGTAAGAGTAAATTTGTTGTCTCCAGTTTACCGCGTACTATCCGTCTGCCAATGTTGACAAACTTAGAGACTGGAAATAAGAAATTAAAAGATTTCATTTTTAATCCTCTCTGGTTTTAGTTTAAGTTTAAGTTTTGTGTTATTAGGATATCCGGAAGTGAGTGAGAGATTGACCTTGACCCATAGGTTAAATTTAGAATATTTGGACTATTAGATTAAAAAAAAATTTTGAGTAATATTAAACAGGAAAAGACAAAAAACTTCATTTTGTAATTCCAAATACTTGTATCCTCTCTGCTTCCCTCTTGTTTATATACTGCCTAAATAAACATTCTTCTAGAATTTCTCATTTGCATTTACAGTGGAACTTGGTCATAGTAAAACATTTGGGTAGAATCCAAAAAATAAAACAAAAAAAAAATAATAATCCCAACCATTCTCCACAACTCCACAAAATAATCCAGAACTTGTGGTTCTTATTATAAATAGACATTGTTAAAACTGAATATTTTTTTTTTATTAATATTCATTTCAAAGATGAATACTAACTTTGAAATATGAATTGAAAATAATTTAAGAATAATTTCAAATAATTTCCAACTGAGCTCAAGCTCAAATCCAACAAAAAGTATATCAATTTAATTAATTATAAAATGAACGAGTATTTTCAACCGGAAGAAAGTAAGCGTTTAGTGGTTTTAGTTGGTTCTCATGATCAGAAGGAATTGTATATTATAAACCTTTCTCTTTGAATTTAGAAAGTCTAATTAAATTCGAGTCAGAGGAAGATGTGAGTTGTCTACTTCAATTAAAATCCTAATCTACTACTTTGTTAGAATGACCTCTAGTTTGACCTCATAACAATCAAATCCACTCATCGTATCGTACGTTTTTTTTTTTTTTTTTTTTTTTTTTTTTTTTTTCTATAATGAGATGAGAAAATTTTNTCCCTCTCTTCATTTCCCATGGTAACAAAGTGAGAACAATAAGAATTAGAAAAATCTACTCACAACGCTTATCCTTGGACAATAGTTTTTATATATAAAAAAAAAAATCACAACAATAACAACAAGAAAACAAACAAAAAAAAAGAGTACATTATGTCATAATATGTCTATAAGTTTTGTAACAGCGCATTCTTTCCCCATACTTAAATCCTAAGGAACCAGGAGAATTGATTTAGTGGTGAAGAGAATAGGACGAAGGGGCTATTATTATAAGTTAGTAGAGAGGATTTGGAGACAGAGGTACTTTGTGGTGATGATGAGATTTCCCGTTCCTTAAGGATCCTGAGAGACTATTATTATGATTATTATTATTAATTTTTTTTTGTTGGTAATGGTTAATTTTGGACAAGTCATTATTAGTGTGATGGAATGAGACGATTTAAATTTTCTTGACGGTAGTGTTGTTTATTATTGCAGGATTTCCAGTTGTAGTTTCGTGATACTTCCGGTACTTTCTCTTTTCATCGTTCTCTCCAATTAGATTCATATTGATGAGGCTTAATGGGCCCTTGTATATCCTGTCCTTGGGTTGAGCTTGAGTCGGAGTTCTTGTCTAGGGTATCATCACACTCCCTTGCTCAGTTATTCACAACACAGAACATCCCCTCTTTTCCTCAGAATAATACATTTCCTTCCATAGATATCAAAAAAAAATAAATTTTTTTTTTATTTTTTAACCCTTTACTTTCTCTTTTCTTCAATCTCTCTCTTCAACTTTCTCTCATATTTTTTTTCTTTCTTCTTTTTACCTCTTCTCCAAGTTAAATTGCACTAACTTTTTCACCAAAAATAGTAACGCCTGAGCCTGAGCCACATCTAATTTCCTTAGGAGTGGTTGTTGACTTGGCACCTGTCCCTGGAAGAGAGCATGAGGCTTGGGATGAGCGTGGAGTATCACGAAATCCACAGATCCCGTTCATTTGATGGAGAGAACTGATCTCAGGATCTGACCTACAAAGTTCATACCAAACTATTCACAATTCTCACAAATATTAAAATTTTGCTCATTCATGAATGAAACCCAAAACTACTCCCAACTTTCTCAATTCCTTTCTCTAGTAAGAGTGAAGAAAAAAAGACAAAAAAAAAAAAAAAAAAAAAAAAAATTTTAAAAAGTCTTGGTTTCCTAGTGAGGTTTTAAAAACTAAAGAAGAAAATTGTATGGAAATATTCTCTGGAATAAACTCCTCAATAATTTCTCAACGAATAATTTTTTTAAAGTAACAACGGTGATAAATTACATTTGTTACTTTGGTAGAGAAAGCATTTAACAAGGACATGACTAATAAGAAAATTTTATCATTCCAAATAATTTTTACTCAAATTTATTCTAAAGACAAATTTTTCATTTGGACAGGAAGATTACAGTCGAAAGAAAGTTTTAAACAAAGTCTTTAATTTCAGATGTGTCCACTGGGTATTGAGTTGAGCACAAAAAAAAAAAATTCACATATGGGCAAAAAAAAAATTTCTTTTTTGCCCATATGTGAAAAAAAAAAATTTTTTTTTTTTATTTCATTTTTTTAAAATATAATATGGTGTCAAATTGTGTTTAGTTAATTGATTACCTTCGTTGTACGAGAGCAACGGCCTGGTAACCACATCTTCTACAACATGAAATGAGAGAACAAGTACAGGATATTTTGAAACAACATGGTGGCAGTCTAGAAGTGAGGATTCGGTGGAATGCGGCGCGAAACTCCGAATTGAATATAGAGTATATAATAGCTACAAATATAATATTATATNATATGTGAAAAAAAAAAATTTTTTTTTTCTTTATTTCATTTTTTTTTAATATAATATGGTGTCAAATTGTGTTTAGTTAATTGATTACCTTCGTTGTACGAGAGCAACTGCCTGGTAACCACATCTTCTACAACATGAAATGAGAGAACAAGTACAGGATATTTTGAAACAACATGGTGGCAGTCTAGAAGTGAGGATTCGGTGGAATGCGGCGCGAAACTCCGAATTGAATATAGAGTATATAATAGCTACAAATATAATATTATATTAATTTTTAAATATTAATTTTTAAATATTAAATTATAAATCTTAAAATAAATTTAAAACTTACGATTCAGTGCAGAATTCATGTATCCCAACCAGGTCAAAATCTATGAGAAATTGAACATTATTAGATTTTTATTAATATATTTCCTGTTTTTCACTCTATAAAATATATCTTTATATAAAAAAAATTTATAATGTAGTGAGTATAATAAATCTCAAAGTATCTTTTCCATACCTTAAAAGCGAATACAGGTACACATGTTTTACAGAAAGCAGCGAGGATATTGGCAAAGAAGAATGGGACCCAACAAATAAGAAAGACGCCCATGATGATTCCTACAGTCACGGCAGCCTTGTGATCAGAAACCTTGTGGGAAAAAGAGGGGGAAAATTTCAAAAAAAAAAAAAAAAAAAAATATTATTAATTTCTTTCATTCATTTACTCATTAAGAGTCTATTGAAAGAAAGTAAAGAGAGACAAGTTAGTTTGTATAAGTTAATGATAACTGACTCACTTGATATGCGGATGAAGGATGAGGGGCAGAAGGTCGACCTTCAGGTCGTGGGAATTGTCGTGTCACTGCTTTGATATTCTTTACATGTTTCCTAGCATAGAGATATAACCGAGCATAGATTCCAACCATTACAAAACAAGGAAGATAAAATGAGACACAAGAAGAGACGACAGCATAAGTAGGACTCAGGTCAAGGGCACAAGTAGGGAGACTTTCAGGTTCTGGTGGTTCTTCAATATGACCAGCTCGATGAAGGTCCAATGAAATCGGAACAAATGAGATAAGTGCTGCGAGAATCCAAACGATAGCAATAACACAGAGGATACTTCGCTTGTTTACCCATCTACCGTAACGAAGCGGGTCTTTGATGTGAATGAACCGCTCCATACTGATGGTACAGAGATTGAGAATACTTGCCTAAATAAATAATTAGAAACACACACACAAAAAAAAAAAAAAAATTTAGTCAAGTTTACCAAAAACGGAAATTTGTTTCTAAAGTTAGTGCTCGATGAAAAAGACTCTCAATTTTACCTTTCTGAAAATAAGGATATTAGGAATTAACCACAGAAGAGGAAATTAAAAACTTGTCTTCATTAATCAAATTTTCTAATAAAACGACCTAACCATAGATTTCAAATTGAAGGAATCACTACTATTTTACATAAATAATATGTATTACATATTTTATGAAAAAAAAAAAAAAATTTTTTTTTAATTTTAGTGAGCAGGATGGAAAAAAGGATTCTGTTTGACTTACCGTTGAGCACATGACATCGAAAGCAATCCATGTGTCACAAAATTGTGCTCCAAAGATCCAGTAGCCAAGAAGGTCATTGACAACAGCAAAGGTCATGACAAGACAAGCTACAAACATATCCGCAATGGCAAGAGAGACAATGAAGAGATTGCCGATTCGACGCAATGACCTCTCCGTGTAGACTGCGATACATACCAGGGCATTTCCAATGATGGAAGTAATTATCATCAAAGACAGGAAAGTACCTAGATTGATATGGAAGAGAAGAGTTACTTGAAATGAAAGAAATGTAGCTGAATGACTCTTGGAGCCCTTTGACCTCTCTGAAATATATTGAGAATAATGTATATANACTTGAAATGAAAGAAATGTAGCTGAATGACTCTTGGAGCCCTTTGACCTCTCTGAAATATATTGAGAATAATGTATATAAAATGAATTTTACTTTCACCGGAAGTGCCTCACTCAATAGTTTGTCTNGGCATTTCCAATGATGGAAGTAATTATCATCAAAGACAGGAAAGTACCTAGATTGATATGGAAGAGAAGAGTTATTTGAAATGAAAGAAATGTAGCTGAATGACTCTTGGAGCCCTTTGACCTCTCGGAAATATATTGAGAATAATGTATATAAAATGAATTTTACTTTCACCGGAAGTGCCTCACTCAATAGTTTGTCTATAGGATCTACTTAATCCCTTTATCTCTCTTTCTATCCTTCACCTGTCTCTTCAAATGAGTATAAAGTGATCCTATCCCAACAATTTACAAACACTCCCAAACAAAAACCAACCATCTATCTTTGTCATCAACAAATGCCCCGCCCACTATTCAAATAACTTTTATAATTCTTAAACTCCAACAGACAAAAGGAAACTAAACTTTAGCTCAAATTATAACACTTTAAAATACATACTTTTCACTCATAGAGTTCAACTTTTACTTTACCTATTAACTAATATATCTACTATAGAGAGATGATAGATAGTGGAATAATTATATCCTACCAGTTCATTGCCCAATCAAAAGAATCTATAAAAAATAACACCGTTACATCATCAATTTTGCACCAAAGAATAGATCAACTCTTTTCTAAAGTGACAACCGTGAGGGATATACTTTATCATAAAATTTTTTTTGGATTAATCGTGCCAAGAAAAAATAACGACTTCTCAATGTCATCCATGAATAATAAAGTCATTTTCTTAATTTTGAGATACAGGGTTGTCAAAAAAAATTTTTAAGTCTATTTACTAAAAGTCAGGATTAAATTTAAACTTTTTTTTTTTCATTAATTTTAATTCATATTGAACTAAAAAGATTGAAAATAAAATTCAAAAGTGTTTGAGTCAATTTTTTGATTCTTTGACCTTCAAAGGTCAACAAAGGTCAATTTCTTTGACCTACAAAATGGGGGTAAGTATGGTGTCATTCGAAAGGTAATTACATTCTAATTTAGAATATGTTCATATCTTTACTTTGAATATTTAACATTTGTTGACCTCCAGAGGTCAACAAATGTTACTAAACAAGTTAAAAGCTTAGTGAAGAAGTTAAAGACTAGTTAAACTTTAGTTATCAAATAAACTTGTAAACCAAGTTAAAAATCTAATTAAATAAGATTGGTAAACANGACTAGTTAAACTTTAGTTATCAAATAAACTTGTAAACCAAGTTAAAAATCTAATTAAATAAGATTGGTAAACAGTTTAAAGATTTAGATAACCTAATATATGAATGTAAATTTTTTTTTTTTTGAAGTGACTTGTATCTAATGTTATGTTCACTTTATAAAATGAGTATTAGAAAATAAGGTAAAAGTTAGTAATGNTATGAATGTAAAAATTTTTTTTTTTTGAAGTGACTTGTATCTAATGTTATGTTCACTTTATAAAATGAGTATTAGAAAATAAGGTAAAAGTTAGTAATAAAAAAATTCAATACACTCTGTAGATGAGCCTGGGGGTTTTTGACTAGAATTAAGGTTTAGATTTCAATTTCTATTCTACTTTTTAATGCAATAATAGTGTTCCTACTGAATTAAATTTTCATAGTGGTGACTCGGTAGAGGAACGGGATGCTCTAAGTAGTATATTCTTAATGGAAATAAATCTCGAGCTTAATGGATTTCTTATTACTTTTTAAGATGAGAGATGGATGAAAGATTGTAAAAAATTTATATATACATATATATATATATAATTTTTTTTTTCTACAAGCAAGTACTTTTGAATCTGGTTAAATTCTAAACTCATTCCTTAACTTTCTAATCCTTTTCATAACCCTTTAAGGCTTGAGTCGAGTCTAATTTATGAATTAGGTTTTTTTTTTTTCCACTTTTAATAGTCCTAACCTTAAATTAAAATTGAAATTTTGTAAACTGAAGTGATAGAAACATATTGATATAAGTTGTTGGTTCTTGTCCTTAGACTTAAAGTCCATTAGAGATAGAAACTATATAGTGTTTCCGTAGTACATTAGTTTTAATTTACATTAGATTGTCTCGATATGATCGACTTTCAGAGGTAGAACTATAGGATTCAACTTTCTCTCTATAAATACCTACAAATGAAAAAAAAAAGAAAAAGTTATCTGATAGCAAGAAGCAAGAGAAAGTGAAAGAAACAAAATTAGTAGGAGAAAGTGAATAGAGAAAAATTGGATACTTCCTTTCCCTNGAGCAAGAGAAAGTGAAAGAAACAAAATTAGTAGGAGAAAGTGAATAGAGAAAAATTGGATACTTCCTTTCCCTACTCCAAACAAAAAAAATAATAATAAAAAAGAAATATAAAATCTCAAGCTATTTCCTTTCATTACGTTATTTCAAAACTTACGTTCAAGTAATTTAAAAGTAAAAAATCTGATTTGAGTAGGTTGTAGTTAAGTGACAAGAGTCTAATTTTTTTTTTTTTTTTTAGAATTGAAAGAATATTGCCAAAGTTAAAAACTTGTCAAAGCACTTCAGACACTCTGATTTTTGCTCATTTCCTCTAGAAAGGTAGTGTGAGTAGCTCTACTTTCTCCTTCTAAGAAATCCAAGTCAATTAAAATACCTTTAGTCAAGGAATCTTTTGGAAAGTTTTCCCTCCGTCTTGGAAACTTTACTTAAGAAGGATTTAAATACACCTTCATTTCTCAAAACCCCTCTCAAATGAAGAGAAACTTGTAGGAGAAAGTAAAAAAAAAAAGCTACTATTACTTTTTTTTTTTTTTTTTTTTTTTTTGGCTAAAGTAAATTTAGTGTTTGGAAAAAAGATATGGAACCATTACTATTGGTTTTTACCCTCCGCTCTTGTAATTTGAAATTGAGAGGTAAAATTGGTAGTAGTGTATTAAATATGTGTGTTAAATTTGAAGTCTTTAGGTCAACAGGTGTGACCTAGGTAGGTCACCAAAAATTCTATTGATTCCTGATGCTACGCAATGAGAGTGAGAGGGAATAGTAAAAAGAAAAGGGTTTTTCTATCTCATTTTTTTTTACCTTCATATACTCTCATTCTCATTCTCATTTCTCATTACGGAGCATGAGAAATCAATAGAACTTTTGGTGACCTACCTAGATCATATCTTTTGACTTAGAGATTTGAAACTCGGTACATATTATTCTATAAAGTAATAGAAATTTAAGTTAAAAATATTAGACTTTATGAGCGGAGGGTAAAGAGTAATGAGAATGATGTGATATTCCTTTAGTTTTCTTTTTTCTTGTGATGTAGTAAAAATGATGAGACTATGTGTTTTTTTTTCTGTAGGTAAAAAGGGAAGTCTACAGAAGTTGATTCATGGATGAGTTCTCAAACGAAGGTTGTCTTAAGGGTCTATTTCAATGGGAAATTGCCAAGTGTTTCCATGAATCATCATGATTCTTCTAGCTCAAAACGGGTGCTAAAATGTTTCAAGTTATTGATTAACTAACGCTCCAGGTTCAAACTTGTAAGAATTTTTGGAACACTTTGTCCTGGTTATTGGACCAATTCATTTACAACGATCCATCAATTCTAAAAAAAAAAAATAAAATAAAAAAAAGTTTTATAAAAAATGACAGCCGCCTTCTCACCCCCTTCCCCTTGCTTGGCAGCTCTTTACTAATTATTTCATCACGTATAAAATTCTTTGGCAAATGTTAATCAATAATTTTCATTTCTAACAGTCAGTAATAACAGTCTTATATTAAAAAAAAATTTTTTTTTTCTACACCAATGGTGACTTTTGTCACCATTTCCTCTACCACGCACGAGTGTTTAATGTCTTCTTTCTTCTTTTTTTTTCTCTAACTTATTCTCACAAAAAAAAGAATTTTTTTTTTTTTTTCATTTTCATAAATATTACAATTTTTACTTTTATGTTTCTTTTGAAGATAAATTCCTAGTTANAATTTTTTTTTTCTACACCAATGGTGACTTTTGTCACCATTTCCTCTACCACGCACGAGTGTTTAATGTCTTCTTTCTTCTTTTTTTTTCTAACTTATTCTCACAAAAAAAAGAATTTTTTTTTTTTTCATTTTCATAAATATTACAATTTTTACTTTTATGTTTCTTTTGAAGATAAATTCCTAGTTATTCTGTTTGAAGTTGTTCAACAAGTTTAGACTGAGAGTGAAGCTAATTTTAGTAATTAAAGTCTAGCTATATGAGTAGCACACCGCTTGAGGTAAACAAAGAGAAAAATTCATTAGAGGTAAGAAATTATTTCTAAATTGGGATTGATTCTTTCATTTCTTTATATTCATTTTCAATGAATCAGAGAAATACACACTTTCTTCAACTTTTCACAGAGAAAGTAAAACTGGGAAAGTGCTGATGATGAATTTAATGATGACTTTCTTTTATTTTCTTAACTCAGCAGTAATTTAACTAATCCAATCTCGAACATAAAGAGCAATTAGTCTGACCATACTTTGAGTAAGACAATGGGAGATATATGGTTCCTACAAAAAAAAAAAAAAATTGAACAAACTCTTCAAAAAAAAAAGAAGATTGGAAAAAAGGAACTTTTTTTTTTTTTTTTTTTTTTTAAAAAAAAAAAAAAAAAAAAAAGAAGCGTCCATGCTTTCTCCAAAGGAAAGGAGCGCCTAGAACCTAGATGATTAAATAAAAAGTGTATGGGTTGTCGACGAGACTCTTTTTGTAAATCCCTTGTGTACATGAAATCACTTCTAACAGGAACTGTCTCTCTTCAAAAGGTAACTCATTACTTGTGGGAAATGGAGCAGATTATTTGGTAATTGTTAAAAGGAGACAAGGGAAGAGAGATAACGGGATGTGTTGGGAATAGCTAAACATAGAGTCATAGAGTCATCTCTCCATAGAGTCAGAAGGACTCTCTAAGGTCTCACAAGTCGACTCAGAGACACAAGTCTTTGAGTCCACTTTCCAAAACCTCTCCCTTCATCTTTCAAATTGAAACTCCCGGGACAATCACATCTTCTGACCTCTCACTTCATTAACTCTCTTCTNACTCCCGGGACAATCACATCTTCTGACCTCTCACTTCATTAACTCTCTTCTCACTATCAAAAAGAAATATATTTTCATTAAATACACTTTTATTTTTATTACAAATACAAATCCTTTCTTATTTCTCATACTTTTCTTCACTATCACTCCTTTTATCTACCAATATTCACATTAGAGAGGGTAGATAGAATAAGTCTAATAAATTCTCACCTCACCTTTCATATTCTTTTATTTCAAAACCAATCAACATCTTCCACCATATCCTTTTCTCCTCTTTAATAAGAGCTTAATCTTGAAAAAACTTACTTTGACATTGAGTTAAAGTAAAAGTCAACATATTATTTCTACCGAGTGCACTTGATGCTAATACATTTTTAACAGGATGAGAAGGAATTATTAGCTTTCTCCCTTTCCTTTCAATGGAGGGTTAAATAAAACGGGTTTCTTCATGGGTTAACTCATCGAACCTCATCTTCATCTTTATACAAGACAAAAACCTCTTTAGCTTCCCTTTCACTTACTGAGGTTTATAAATAATAAAATTGATACCTCAGACAGAGACAGACTTACTTCCGAACCAATGACTCAATAATGACTCATTTTAAAACTCATTGGAATGAATAATAAAGAGTGAGACTCAAGAGTCACATGACTCAGTCATGACTCATCAACCTATATTATATAGTCTTATTGAGTCATATAAGTCTGAATAATAAAACAAAAGAGAGAGAAAATAGTAAAGTTTCCATATGTATCCAAAAAGTGAGGTTTNTCACTATCAAAAAGAAATATATTTTCATTAAATACACTTTTATTTTTATTACAAATACAAATCCTTTCTTATTTATCATACTTTTCTTCACTATCACTCCTTTTATCTACCAATATTCACATTAGAGAGGGTAGATAGAATAAGTC
Source organism: Holacanthella duospinosa (assembly GCA_002738285.1). Classification (NCBI taxonomy): domain Eukaryota; kingdom Metazoa; phylum Arthropoda; class Collembola; order Poduromorpha; family Neanuridae; genus Holacanthella; species Holacanthella duospinosa. The sequence goes on along the minus strand of NIPM01000076.1, from coordinate 336,053 downwards.
GAATAAATTCTCACCTCACCTTTCATATTCTTTTATTTCAAAACCAATCAACATCTTCCACCATATCCTTTTCTCCTCTTTAATAAGAGCTTAATCTTGAAAAAACTTACTTTGACATTGAGTTAAAGTAAAAGTCAACATATTATTTCTACCGAGTGCACTTGATGCTAATACATTTTTAACAGGATGAGAAGGAATTATTAGCTTTCTCCCTTTCCTTTCAATGGAGGGTTAAATAAAACGGGTTTCTTCATGGGTTAACTCATCGAACCTCATCTTCATCTTTATACAAGACAAAAACCTCTTTAGCTTCCCTTTCACTTATTGAGGTTTATAAATAATAAAATTGATACCTCAGACAGAGACAGACTTACTTCCGAACCAATGACTCAATAATGACTCATTTTAAAACTCATTGGAATTAATAATAAAGAGTGAGTAGTAGGAAAAAGATAGAGTGAGACTCAAGAGTCACATGACTCAGTCATGACTCATCAACCTATATTATATAGTCTTATTGAGTCGTATAAGTCTGAATAATAAAACAAAAGAGAGAGAAAATAGTAAAGTTTCCATATGTATCCAAAAAGTGAGGTTTNATATAAGTCTGAATAATAAAACAAAAGAGAGAGAAAATAGTAAAGTTTCCATATGTATCCAAAAAGTGAGGTTTGACGTCCTTTGACTATTAACTCTCTCTCAACTGTAAGGTTTCTATTGAACCAATTGTAAAATAATTCAGAGAGTTGGTTGTTTCCGGTTGAGATAGTCTAGAATCCATTGTTCAATCTTCCTTTCCTTACTATTGAATTAATCTCAATGCCTTGACTAACAATGTTTAAGAAGAACCATTATTTCTTTCCTATTTCTATCCTTTAGAAAATATTTATAAGGTAGCACATTTATGTCTCTTAGATTCTTAACTTCATTTATCAAACCAAAACCTCAATTCTTAGGCTTTGAGACTCGAACAAGGTGGATTTTTTTTTTTTTTTTTTTTTTTTTTTTATATAGGGACAGGAAATGAGTTTATTTGTTTCAAAAGAGAAAGAAAAAGTATGGATGTAGTTTAAGCAGGGGGTTAAAGAGTGATTAATATGATTTTGAGAGGTAAATCAAAGATTTTCATAAGTCGGCATATCTCATTTCTCCATTTCCGGATGAAAAGTAATTGTAAAAGTGAAAGTTGAACCTGTTTTTTAGAGATAGATTTCATATGAGAGTGAAGACGACTTGTTTCAGATTTCCGGCCTAATTTTCTCAAAGCCAAGATAATTGAGTTTTGAGAATGAGTATTTTATCTCCTTTTTTTTTTAGTTTTTTTTTTTAGTGAAAATTGAGAAAAATCAAAGGAGTTGAGATGAGGAGGGAGAGAAAGCTCATCCGGAGAAAGTCTTTAAGAAATAACAATATAGACTTTGTGGAGATTAAGGAGTGAAGAAATGAGAAATAGTTGAAAGAAACAGAACCTCCACCGACGTCTGTCTTTTCATGTTATTCGATAAGACATCCAAGTCACTAAATCTATTTCAAAACAGAAGAGTTCTATTGAAAGAGAAAAAGAAAAAAAAAAAGAAACGGAGTAGGGAAAACGAAACAATAATTTCATTTTAAATTCACATTTACACCAGGGCAGAAACGGAAGAAAAATATCAACTCGTCCATTTTCTTACTTTCTCTTTTTCCCCTCACTTTCTCTTTTGTTTCCTACTAAACTCAAAAGTCTCTTTTATATAAATTTCCTATACATTTCCCACTCCCTTGGTTACTTTCACCATCCCTTCCAACGGAAATCGTTACTTGTTCCGGTATTTTTCGTCTTTTGATAAAAAAAAAATTTTTTTTTTTTTTTTTTTTTTTTTCAAGAATTCTTTTTTTTTTGTCTTCAACCACTGCTTCAATATAACATCAATTTTTTTTTTATAAAAATAAAATAAGGACTGAAATGGAAAGGAAATTGGTAAATGCTCAAAATTCTTTTGATTCTCAAAAAACTCAAAACCGGAAGTTGTAGAGTGAGTTTGAGATTTGAAAATAACTTTGAATCAATTGTAATATATTCGATTAGAAAAAAAAAAAAAAAAAAGTTTGAGTGGGAAACGAGTTTATGGAAGAGAAGAGAAAGTTTCCAAGTTTAAATTTTATATAATGTAAAATCAAATATTTGCATTTCTTGTATGTAATGTTGAATTTTTAAAATTGACTTTTTATTTTGTTATTACAAATATCTAGTAGAACTCATCTTCACACCTCTCTCTTCCATCATGTCTTTTTCAGAAGAGCTAGAATTCAAATCTATGAACACATTTTTGACTCATGGCTATATAAGATAACAACGGAGAAAGTTCATAGCCTCAGGCATCGAGTTCACTGAGAATGGCAGACAACTTCATATTATTCAAATTTCTTCAGTTGGGTGCCAGTCGACTAACTCAATTTCGTTATGTTATGGATTCCCCCAAAAAAATTATTTCTACTGGACCCATGGAGAAATCTACTATCGATTTTTTACATTCCAAAATTTTGGAATTCTAAAAGCTGCAAAAAGAAGTCCATCGTTTCTCAAAAAAAAAAGTGAAAATAACGCTCAATCATAGTAACGCTAGAGTCACCCGTAGACAAAATTATAAGTAGGAATTGTCAAACCAAATTTACATACCATTATAATTGTGCTCGTTATGTTACAGAAAATAATTTCCTAAGATGTTTAATTTAATTATATAATATTATTTTTTTTGCTCAAAATTAAAAAGTTATTCAATCAATAAGTTCAAAAAAAAAAAAATAAACAGAATTTAGGTTCCTTGGTTATTAAAGTTAAATTTATTTAAAAAATTATTAAACATCTGTTTCATAATTTTTATTGAAAATTGAAATTTTTCAATAGTGAACCTAAACTTTTTATTTTTTTTTTTCAAATTTTATAGAATCATGAACTTTTCAATTTTAAGTATTAGGATGTTACCTTCAAGGTCAAAAAAAAATATAATATTATCATGATTCCAAACATACAGACAGACGGACATACATCGCAACTACACACAATCCTCCTACTACTAAAATACGTCTATGGAGTAATAAAAAAAAACATTCTTGGAGACAGACTCAACTGTTCAAAATTGGCAAACACCAGCTGTCAATAGGTGGTAATTATACCGTATGTTGTCTAAAACTGTAAACCATCCAAGTTAAAAAAAACAAAATCTACACTCTCCAAGAAAACAAAATTTTAGTGAATAGAGAGATACGTGGAACAGTCTGACGAATGGGATGTGATCTTGAAGTTGACATATGGTCTGACGACCAAAATTTTTGACATGTCAACCCAACTTACGTAACTTAGGTATATAGAACAAGACATTGTCATCTGAATTACTGTATAAAATATTTCCTTTTGTCATTGGTCCCACTGGTGTCTCAAGCCAACAAAAGTTACGTCCACATGGTCAAATGAATTTCCCTCTCACAAATCAAATTTATTCTTTGACCCTTAGCGTATTGAATCTATATATACTGTCTCCAAGTATGCTTTTACTGACAGTATGTATATTCTCCAAAAAAAAAAAAAAAAAATTTCCTTATCCTTACACACGAGACACAATAGACAAGCACAGGACTCTGAAACAGTTGACTATACAGTCAATTTCACAAACTGTGTTACTTGGCCAAAGAAAAAACGTAAAAAAAGAATATTAAGTAAAATTGAAAAAAAAAATTCTTTTTTTTTGTCGGAACTGTGAAAAAAGAGAGGAGAATCATGTGGTGTTTTGGGTATAAATTTAAAAATAACCGGATGAAATGTGAATCTTTCAACAGATTCCCCACAGTCTGTTCCGCCAACACTTAATTATTTTTAACAAAAGACTAGCAGAAGCTAGGATTGGGAAAAGTAACTCAAATTCCAAATGCCTTATGTGAGGTTGTCATAAGTCTAAAAATGATGGTTAGTAGTAGAGTAAGTAATGTCTCTATGTAATATGATCTGAATGTGAGTAAGATGATTATTAATGTGTACAGAGGAGAAAGCTCAACTTTCTCCAACCACTATAAACCCACTTCCATTGGGAATTCAGACATTTTACTATTATTACTTGAGCAGGTGAATATTTTACTTTTTATGTGAATCTCAATCCTGATGGGAATTTTTTTTTTACCACATAAGACATACCAAAATATGGTTGGAAATGGGAAACTACATGACTCGAGCATTAACACAGCTTTTTCCAAATCTTCTCTACCGATTCTGTCATTTATTGCTCTTTTCCTACGTTTTCAACTTCCCACCTTTTAACTGGATGGTGAAAGTTTTTTTTTTTTTTTTTTTTTGAGGTTGAGTAAATTCATACTTGAAGGTTATGTGAACATTAGATAGAGCAAGAACCTCATTTTTTAGAATATTGTTCTACTATTCAACAAATCAAATTGAATTTTTATACACACTCTTCTACTTTCCAATGCTCTCTCCTTTGAATTTCGTTAAATAATAAATAAAATGGACATTTGTACAAACATCTACAGAGTGATTGAGCTAAAAAAAATTTCCATCTCTTTCTTTTATACTTTCACCAAAATTTGAACAAAAGTGAGTTGGCGCATAATTGTAGTCAACCATGATGTTCATCATGTTATGGGGGTGAAGTCAACCAATCAAATTCCTTAACTTTTTTTTTTTTAATATTTAATTTCTGTCCATTAAATAATGTAAAATAGTGTAAAAATACTTTATTTGAATCCCGCGCTTTGATTTTTTGCTTCATATAACTTCACTCTCATGATTTCTCTCATTATTTATGCATTAGCTCAGTTTTTCTCTCATCGCGGTGGTGAAAGTGAGGAGGAAAGGGTGTTTAGAAAAAAAATTTTTTTTTTTTTTTTTTTTAAATCTGAATCATCCTGTACATACTCCAGGTGGAGTTAACTCTAACTTTTCCCATACGGATAATGGAAGTCCTTTCTTTGATTTTTAATTCAACCAAGTGGAATATGAGACCAAAGTAGTAATATTTTAATATATGAGATACTCTATACTAATGTAACGTTGTATCATGTTTGGACAAATCAAATCAAAAAAAAAAATAAATAAATAAATAAAAATAAAAAAATGTTGAAAGTTTTTCAAAAAAATTTTCACTACATGTGGGAAGGAGAAAAGGAATAAAATATAGTAGTGTATTCTGAGAAAGTGTGTGGTATTGGATGGATTTCTACTTTATCACAAGAGCTCTCTAGATGACAAACATATGTCGCTTAAATATAAGAAAATAAAAATTCGAAATTCGAATTCAATTCAAACCTTTTAGGGGATTAGCTTTCCGTAGATATAATAAAAAAAAATCTTTGACTAAGGTTCTTTGACTTTATGGAGTTTCCTAAAGAGAAGATGAGCTACAATAACACCCTGACTAATGGCTCTACACTTTCTCAATTATTCTCACTTCTAACATGTTTTTCGATAAGAACAAATTTTTTTTTTCTTCTAAGGGTCAGACATACTTATTGAAAATTTGTTAACTTTTAGTTCGTCCTTTCCATCTCTTTGATGTAAACCAAGGTGGGTACGGTAGGATCTATTGTTTATTGATTCAGTAGTAAATTAAAGTAGTGATAATGTAAAACAAAACATGGATCTTGGTTCTTGGCTCTCATCCCATTTCATGTCACCAAAGTGTTAAGAATTGACTAATGGACTGTTGACTATGACTAAGAGACTTTACCTAAACATACGAGAGAGAGTGTACTCTCTGACTCATTTCGAAGGTCATCCCAGTCAGGACTGAGGGTCGTTGAACTCGTAGGAAGGGACGAGGATCCATAGTCGTCACCACTTGTTGACCAATTACCATCAAAGTAAGTCAGACTCATCTAAAATAAACAGTGAAATTTAATTAATAAGGTTTTTTTTTTTTATTATAAAACTTTCCTATAGTATTTTAATGATAGTAGTATGTATAATTTATTCAAAAAAAAAAAAAACTTGAGACTTGTTATACTCAAGCTTTTAGTTTGAATTTTTGAATAAATTTTCTATAAAGTTTTACATAATAAGAGAGTATAAACATTACTTTAGAAAGGAACATTATGGGACCCGTTTCACAACATATGGAAGCAGGGGGATGGGTTAAATTTCAAAACTGATCGTTAAGTTTATAACTATATAATTTTCTGTAGTTGAGTCTTTACTACTACTGAGTTTCAAATGTACAGAGCAACAAAAAAAAAAGTGGTAATTTCGAAAAAAATTTTTTCTTCTTTTTATATATATATATATTTATAATATCCATACAATGTAGATTTGGCGTTGTGGATGATAAAATTGTATAAACCATTTTGTTTACTATTTTTGTTTACGGGCTCTGCTCTCTAGTTTTGTTTCGCTTTTGGTTTAAGCTCTATTTCTGGTTTCATTTCAAGTGTAAAATGAAACGAAGCAAAACACTAACATAACTCCATGGTTTAGTAAGGATAGTGGCGTCTAGTCGTCCATAAACAGTTGCAAAGTTAGGAAAAACTTAAATAAAGCTCTGAAACGGAGACTTAGAAAGTATCAAAATTGAACCTAAAATACTAGATTCTCTTCACTTTTTTTTTCCAAGAAAATAAACACGGCTCTCTAAAAAAGATTATTTTCTCCAACCGCCTGCCATATATTGATCCATAATATGAAGGAATAAATTTTCAAACTTAGGTGATCCTTATGAATGTATATTTTTTATGTAGAGAGGGAATATGGTGCTACCTGCTACCTTGGACACCTAGAGACAGCATCAAGAGAGTTTTTTTTTTTTTTTTTCGTGTAAGAGAAAGTTTCGCTTGAATCTCCTAGAAACTCATGGAATGAGGTGAACTTTCTCCGGGACAAACAAAAAATCCTCTTTGGAAGTTTCAAATTTATGTTTTTTTTTCGCCTTTTTAGTCAAAGTGAGAGCCATCGTACTCAAGATTACTTTACACCTTTTCATTTTATCAAGTAGGTGTCAGAGACAGGAGGTACACTGCTCCAAAACTTACTTCAACCACTTTCACTTTCACCACAAAAGCTTTGAAAATATTTGGGTTTTTTTTTTTTAATCATAACATAAACGTCAGTTCCGTAAGAAAACAAGCGTCCAACAAGTGCTAAACATGGAGTAAATCTTACAACAATGTTTACCAACTTCAATTACCATAAAATCTCAACTTTTTATATTTCACTTTCTTTTCGTTTTTTTTTCTTCTAGAAAAACAAAATGAAAAACAAAAACTTACGTCATTATTTTCAAAAACAAATATGTATATATATATATATATATATACAGTACGTATTATATTCTTTTTACCATCCCTTCTCACTACTTTCGAGAAGAGGTACCCTAGAGAATTGAAAATTTGGTAATCCTTATAGTAGTTACAATAAATAATAATAAATTCCTTCTCTAAACCAATATAATACCATCAATCAGAGTTGGGCAAAATATAAACACTATATTCCTTCTTCTGTTTGCCAAGATATGGACCATATTCCTTAGTCTAAAATTAGTTTATCCGAACGTTTTTTTTTCTCTGTGTGTTATTTATTATATACTAAAATTGACTATTATCAATCTCAAATAGTGGATCTAAAAGAGTTTATATGATTTCTGTCTGTCTGTTCGTCTGTTCATCTGTTTTCCTTGATGTAATTTTTTTTTTAGTATATTACTATCAGCCGTTTAGTTGACATGTTCCATCAAACTTGAAACCTCATTAAAGTTAAGCAGCGGGTGTCTTTGAATTGTAATAATACATGGACTTAAGTTAAAATTCGACTATGACACCCAGGATGTGACAGGTTTTAATGCATGTATACGATATTTCCAATCAAAAATCAGAACATGACAAGACTGAGAAAGAAGTGACATTATGAAATGAAAGAAGAAGAAAAAAAAAAACATTCTAGGATGAAATGAAGCTTAGAAACCGCTACGGTTCTCATCGCTACTCATCACGACCCTCTCATAACTCAAAATAGATGATGAGAATAGTAGAAGACTCCAAGCAATTGAGTTGATGGAAATTTACCACGTTTTATTATTAAGAAATGACGCCGTGTGGTGGGTGAGAAGCTGAAAGGTACGGAGGTTAAGAAGAAAAAAAAAATTTTTTTTTTCCATGACCACACAGTTATGGGCATATCCCACCCGCCCCTCCCCCACTCCCACCAAACGGTTACTATTATGGTCGAGAGAGGGTTAAAATTGAGTGAATTCAATCTCAACCAAGAGCCAATGGTGAGTTAACTGGATTCTCAACAATTTTCATCTAAAGTCTTTATACATACTCTTGAGTCTCGACAAATCTTAAATCAAATCATACTCTATCCACCACACCTGGAAATTCTACAACAACCTAACTGACTTTCACTATATTCCAAAACCCTATCATCTATAGGATGTTCTCACAATTCAATTCTCTCTCTCTNAACAATTTTCATCTAAAGTCTTTATACATACTCTTGAGTCTCGACAAATCTTAAATCAAATCATACTCTATCCACCACACCTGGAAATTCTACAACAACCTAACTGACTTTCACTATATTCCAAAACCCTATCATCTATAGGATGTTCTCACAATTCAATTCTCTCTCTCTCTGATAACATCTCTTCTCATCAAAAATTGAACCAGTTCAAATAATCCTCTCAACTACTCGTAAAGTTGGGGACAGTGATGATTAAGTTGGGTGAGTTGAGAAAGACGGACAATGATAGTGGAATTTTTTTTTATACTTGTCGAAAATGTTGCTATTTAAATTCTTGATCGGATATGGTAGTAGTCACAGAGTATAGNTGAACCAGTTCAAATAATCCTCTCAACTACTCCATTTCAACCCCTGTCACTACTAATTCAACCCACTCAACTCTTTCTGGGACAATGATAGTGGAATTTTTTTTTATACTTGTCGAAAATGTTGCTATTTAAATTCTTGATCGGATATGGTAGTAGTCACAGAGTATAGAAAGTTGAATCTTCAATAATAAAACTCCAATCGAATTGCTCCGTATTCTATACAATCGAGAATGAGTTCATTGACTTCTTTTTTTTATTAACAACTGGTTTAGGAATAATACACCAAAGAGGTGTATTATTCCTACTGTACCCAGGATTACCATCTATGCAACATAGATGGGCAAAAAAAAATTTTTTTTTTAAATATATATATACTGAAAGGATCTTCCAAAGACCTTATTAGCAACCATTTCCCACTGTTTTTGAACTATCCGAAATCGACCGTCCCCCCACCCCCTCAACAGAGAAATGATTGTGTTGTCGAGATACGTCGGTCTGTCCCATTGGCTTTCCCGCCAAAAAGTTTAAAGTGTAAATAGTTTTGTCAGTTTTTGAAAAATTATAAAAATTATTCTCGTCTTTTCTATGAGTAGATTAGCACCAGAGGAAGTTAATATTCTCTTAGGAACCCTTAGAGAGACTTAGAAAGTTAATTTAATAAATATAGTTGAAGAAGAGAACCAAAGTTGGAAATCTTGAGTCTACTTAGAATAAATTCGTCTTAACCGTATTAAAGACAAAGTTTGTTTGATTGATATTTTAATTCCTTTGAAATTGAATTGTAGAAATGAAGTCTGAGGGAAATTTCATCAAGTAATCCTTAAGTAAGTGAAAAGGTGTGGTTGTGAGGAGCAGGACTCATCGTAAGACATAAGACACAAGACACTTACTTCACCCTCCTGCCACCGTCGGTCCTACCCTTCCTATCATTAGAATTCTTGAAAAGTTTTTAATTAAATTTGATGAGCTCAATACGGACTCTTCTCGAAAGACTCTGTAGACGAGTGGAGTCAAAGAGTTTTTGGCTTTCTTTTCCTAATGGACTCGTATTCTCCTACCGCTTTCATCGCTTTCGATGAAAAGACGTCTCTACTACCTCCGGACGCTCTACTCTAATGCCTCTGATCAATCCAAATGGCTATCTGCCATTAGTTTTTTTTTTTTTTACTCTATAGATAGGTACTCTCAAGCCTCATATCCTACGTCGAATATAAAAGACGACAAAGGAATCACTCACCTATAAATACAAGGAAAATAGACTTTCTTTTCACTTTCTCTTTTATTAGAAAATAGGATTCCCGCCTTCACTCAAACCTTTAGTACCAACAGAAACTATTCTTAGGTCAGAGTTTGACCACTTTTCTTCGACCGACTCGACTTGAGAGCCTCTGGATGTAACAGGCGGTGGAAGTTGACATCATTAAGACCGGAAACATACCTCCGAGGTTAATAAGATAACTTGATATTATTATAAATGTGAGGGAAAGTTGAAACAAAAAAAAATGAACAACTTTCTATCAACTACACACGACTTTCACTTCCACTTGAACCAAAATAATAAAAAAAGAAGTTACAATGAAGGAGTCCATTAGTGAAATTGGAGTACTAGTAGTAGATAGTAGATTCATTTGAACCCTTCCTCCTCTGCACTTTTACAAAAAAAAAAAAAAAAATCTCTCTGTACTTTCACTTTCACTGGACTATGATGCATTTCTAAATAAACGAACAGGTTTCATCAAGCATTTTTTTTTTCCAATGAACTTGCTTTGTCTCTGAAAAAAAAACCTAACTAATGTAACGAGGGAAGGAAATGGAAAATTTAAATTATTTATTTACTTAAATAGCAACAGGCTTAAGAAGACTCTCATCAGTTGGCTTTCACTCTCAAAATTATCGAGCTGAAGTCTCTAGATTCGAGCACAAACCTGCGAGCACATGATCAAGAATACATGAAGAAAAATAAGGTGTCTTTTTTAGTCTAGCGTAGGAAGTACTTTTATTTTTACTTAAATTTTCTATGTAGTAGACATCTCACTCTCTATATTTGAGCTCACTATGACATTTTTAGAAGACAACTTTTTTTTTTTTTTAACTTTTATCACCAAAATTTTCTTTTTAATTTATCACTCTTTCTCTAATTCTGTCGTCCAAGTTTATCAAAAACCACTGGGAGAAAGTAGTAAAAGTGAGTACTCAAAAAACTTGATTCACTCTGTACATGAAGGGTAGAAAAAAAAAACTTTTTTTTTTTCCTTTCTTTTTTCTTTTAAGAAACAATAATGTTAAGGTGGAAAATCATAATAAAAATCCGACATCTCCGACTTTTTACAAATTTCTTGAGGCAAAGAGACAGGAATTAGTGAAAAGGAAAATTCTATAGCTTCCGGTATACTCATCTTTACGTCATTTCTCCTTAACTCCTCCCACTTACTCCCTACTCTGATTATTTCACTTATTATTTTACAAACATGTTCAAAAATAGAAAAAAAAAAAGTATTTTCTCTTAGACAACTTTCTCATATTACTAGGTTTACACAGGAAGTGAAAGGAAAAGAAAAAGCTCTCACTCAGATTTAATTCTTGAGAATGTAAAAGTAAGATATTATATTATTATTTAAAAAGAGAATTGAAGAGTGTTGAAGGTTCCTTCAATTTTTCAGGATTTCAAAAAATTTTTTCATTTTCTTTATAGATATTGAGAAAGTCCTGTGACAAAAAATGTCTGGAATCTTATGTCATTATCGACTAATGAAGACAATATCGACGATATTGTACATCGTATCATTTTCTACTATTTCCTTCGAATTCCACAACTCTTATGACTCAACTAAAATAAGTATTAACTATAGGATGAGAACTTTGAGCTCAGAGCTTCAATTTTGATTGATGATTTCTGTTTTAAACTTTCTCTAACGAGATTCTGAAGATTCCAAACATATCCTAAAGGGTAAATAGTGTATCTTTAAAAAAAAAAGAATTTTTCTAAGCGTAAAATCCTAGCGTAACTTTTGACATGAAGAATTTTAATGGAATTATCATCATTCCGTTGGNTTTTTTTAAAAAAAAAAAAAAAAAAAAAAAAAAAAAAAAAAATTTTTTCTTTTTGTACAACCCTGGGTCACATCGGTAACATTAGGGTTAGAAAAGAGGAAAGCTGAAAGAATGAGAGAAAAGAGCTATTGTTTGACTAGGATGTTCGAAAAGTGATAATATTTAGTCGGACATGATCAAATTTCGATGAAATTTTGTGGTATTATTTGTGATGAGTGGAGTAGGAGACTTAAAGGTTTCATTACATTAAAAGATAATTGTATTTCTTGTCGACAGCTATTTAATCCCACTACCACTTAGAATATCGGATCCTCTTTTCAAACCAATTATGTCGTCTATACAAACAATACACACACTTCCGACTCTTTATGGAAAACTTTGCTTTCCATTTTTACTTAACATATAGCTTCTAGTATTTCTATTCAACCTTATTCCACTCTCAAGTTTTTATATTATACTAACAAGTATATTTTGAAAAAAAAAAACTAACGAAACGAAACGATAAGAAATAGATAGAAAAAAAAAAAAGTTTAAAAAGTACAGTGTTGACTAAAAGTTTGAACTTGTATGTCGTAGGACTAGGATTTTCAATTATTCATTCATAATATGAAAGACTTTGAATATAACAATATAAAAATTTTTATTTTTAATTCACAAATTTTAAACTAAATTCATAAGATTTTTGTGACTACGACATGTAAATTCAAAATTTTGATTAACCCTGTATACCACTGCTAACACCTAAACTTTTCATAATGAATGTCTCCCATTTCTGTCAGAATTTTTCCCTTTTCTCTCATTGCTTTTTTTTTATACTTATGATTAATTAATTGAGACCATCAGGTTCAGATGTTCTAAATTTTTGTACATATGTATTCCCTAAGGAAGAAGTATTGAAGCAGGTAAAATATTAAATAAACTTTTTTTTTTTTGAGAACTATACTGTTCATCATTCATTATTATGAAAAAACTGGACAACTGTATAGTCTTCACCACAAACAAACTTTTCTAACAATATTTTTTTTTTACGACAAACAAAAAAAAATTTTTACGACATTCGTAGTACAAGTTACTATTACAACAATCTGTCTTGAAGTTTTGAACTACAAGAGAGAACTGAAGTAGAAAGATTGATTTCTTTTTATCTCATTTTTCTATGTCGTAACCAGCTCACTGAAGAGTTGACACTATGTCAATTTTGAAAAAAAAAAAAAAAAAAAAAATAAGAAAGTTGGTACTAAAAATCTTAAATTGCACTGTACTTCTTTCTAAACTTTTTTTTTATCAGTGTGTAAAGAAGAGGATTTAAGAAACATTATGAAAATGTTTGAAACTTAATAATAATAAATAAAAAAAAAACTCATTACTCATATTAATATCTATAATATTTCAATTTACAGACACACAGCAAATTATAAAAAAAAAAAAAAAAAAAAAAAAAATCCCGCACCTGAATCTGAAATGGAAATGAGAGTGAGGATCACAGGGGTTACTCTCACTTGGTTCTATAACTCCTCTGATTGAATTTAGTAGTAACAAATCAGAAAAAAAAAAAATTGAATTAGAATTAGTTATATTTCATTGAACAATGAGAATAACCAATTTTCAGTCTAGATTAATTCCCTCCTCCTACTAACTTTTCTTCTATTAACCCTGTCAAAATTGGCTACTAGAAGAAGAAAAAAAAAACTATTGAATTGATGGAAAGTATAAAAAAAAAAAAAAAGAAAAAAGAGAAGAAAAAAAAATGGCNGATTAATTCCCTCCTCCTACTAACTTTTCTTCTATTAACCCTGTCAAAATTGGCTACTAGAAGAAGAAAAAAAAACTATTGAATTGATGGAAAGTATAAAAAAAAAAAGAAGAAAAAAGAGAAGAAAAAAAATTGGTGAATCTCCTTATTAATCATATTGGAAAACTTAAAAGTGCATGATGGACATGACTGTCAGGAAATGATTGATGATTTATGAATTGAAGCTAAAGAAGGGCTCAGTGAGCCCTTTTTTTTTTTTTTTATTTTTTTTTTATGATAAATTTACTGAAGAGTGATGTAAAGTCCTTGCCAAATTTCATTGTTGGCAGAGAGCTTAGTCAAAGAGAAAGAATAAAAAAAAAGTACGTGGATGGAAATCAGATTTAGATCATGAAATGTGAGTGATAGCGGGAAATATGAAACTAGTAGGGATCCCTTTCCATTGTTTGAAAAGAATCAATCACTCTAATATATCTCTGTCGACATAGATTTTTTAGAGAATCAAATCTTGACTTTCTCTCTGTCCACCACCTCATGCTCAATGTTATTCCATCTGAATGTAAATCCAATTTCCTAACACTTGTTTGTCTATGAATGAGAAAGAGAAAAAGCGATGAAGTGATAGACGAGAGAAAGTTGGATAAGAAAGTTCGATAGAACAAGGTCATCAAATTGGGTGGGGAGAGAATAGTGAAAAGGAATTCCTATTCAAAGCTTGACAATGAAAAATCTCTCTTCAACCACCTTGAATTCTACCTACCAATGCCCAACGGATGAGACAAACAACAACTACACATTACAGTACTACCATTTCTTTTGAACAATGTTTTCCAAACGGAAGAGCAAAATGTCAATGTCACTCTCACAACTCCACCACCACAGAGGACAAAGATCCAACCAACCAAAACTTGAATTTACTACCAAAATCGCCACACAATTTCTATCAGATTCTTCAAAATCATTTCCTTTCATCTCAAAATTCATCAAAATTTGAGAAACCCTGGAGTGACTTACTTTTTTTTTTTTTTTTCCAAGATACTTCAAAATCTCATCACTACTAGTACACAAGACACAACAAACCATCTAGCTACCTTTCCTAACCCAACTACTTCCTGTCGTTTTCACTCTTATCAAAATCCTCAAACTTCATCAACCCCCGTCAAGAACAACTTTGAACACTTTTTTTTTTTGCTGTCACGGTGTCTTCGTCATCTCAATTGACTTGATGACACACTCTTTCCTCTCTTTCCTTTGAGATTATAATAATCTACATCCAAAATGTAGACCATTTTGAGTCAGTTTCTGATTCCAAGTGCCTAATTTCTTATCCTTGTCAATATAAGGTTACTCTCGAGATATCTGAACCTCTAGGAATTAGGAATTAGGAATTAGTGAAGATTTGAGTATCCAACCCACTCAACCCCTTCTACCCCTCACCCCTACCTCCCCCCCTCCCCTGTTCAAATTAGTAAATTAAATTTAAAAGCTAATCTTTTCATTGAGCTAATCTTTCCTAGAGGAACATTAATCATAGAGTATCTTTACTTTTCTCTTCTGCCCCTCCCTGTATACTCAACATCAAGTGAAGAAAATGTACTAGATAAGACTCTATTTAGTTAACAAATGACTCCTTTCTTCAACCAATCAAAAAGCTAATAAACAACGGGCGAGTTAAAATGTTCAAATGTCCGGAAAAGAATTATCATTTTTTTTTGGTTCCTGGTATCATTTGTCCAAAAATTTTTAGAAGGGAACTTCTTTCTCTGTCATTTACACAAAAATACATTCCCTCTTCGTTTATAATGGTTCCTCATCCACTTTCACCCGAATTTTTTTAAAAAAAAAAAAAAAAGTTTGAAAACAGGGTAGAGATTTCAATGAGAGTGAATACGTTACTCATTCTCTGACATTTTGATCTACTTTTCAATTGTTTCCTGTCCTATTTGAGTCAAAGTGAACAATAACATACTCTGGTCGGGTTCTTCTGATGAAATCCATTTTCAAAACGTTACCGTCGATGACCCCTCTGACTTGTCCAGAGACAATAATGTAGAAGTGACAGAGACAGGTTGGACAACAGAAAACGAAAAAAAAAAAAGTAATAAAAAAAATTTCTTTCGTTGAAAAAAAAATTTTTTTTTTTTTTTTTCGAACTATGGTAAGGGGTCAAAGTGGGTCAAACTCTTTGTCTAAAATTTGTAACCANATTTTTTTTTTTTTTTTTCGAACTATGGTAAGGGGTCAAAGTGGGTCAAACTCTTTGTCTAAAATTTGTAACCAAAGTAAATTGAAAAAGTAGTACATAGTTGTTGTATTATTCCTATGAACCAATCACTGAGCACTTCACTTCACCAAAGTTCAACTATGTCCTGATAAATTTTTATTATTGAGACTAATTCCTACTGCATCAAAAGTTCTAACGAAGGTTGTCACGCACCACTTCACAAACGCAATGCTGCCAAAGACACCAAGGAATAGTCTGATGTAATAATGTAACAACTTGTCTCTTTCCACGACTCAACTAATACCGGGAGTAATGGAATGAGACTTGCCAATTGAAGTGATTGCCAATATTTGGCAATAAGGTTCGAATGAAAGAGACAGAATTTACCAAACTCCTCATCACGCCGTCGTGTTCCGGCTATTAATAGAACCTGACTGAAATTGACTCAAGAGTTTAGTCCAGGATGATGAGGACTCATACGACATGACCAACGATATCTTTATAACTAATTGATTCCAGAGCTTAATAGACCACTTGACTATTGACTTTAGATGGAACTGTCGAGTAGGGTTGAGGGGGAAGAGAGGGGGGACATCTACTTGACAGGAGAACTAAATCCGACCAAGTTAGAATTTCAATTTCAATCTCGTTCAAAAGACTCTCTCATTCATTTCCTATCATCATGTGGTTACAAACCTTACAAATGAGCCGCGATTGGAAATTTATCATAGTTCTAATTACTTTCAGAGTCAGAGGTCAGATAGACACAAAGTTGAAATTAGTAACAAACGGATGTGTAGACAAATTAATCACTGACCTTTGAATTCCCTCGTTTATTTTATACCGAGCGAAAGTCTCACATTCACACATTCATCTTAGAATTATTCTCTTTACTTTTACTCTTCCACGGTACTATCTACTCTCACTCTCTGGGTTTTAGGGTGAAAGTTGTCAGAAATTGGTCATATTATGTAAAGTTGGTAGTTTGTATTAAATATCAATTTTCTTTTCTTTAGACTCGTTTTTTTTATTATTATATAAATTCTGTTGAGTCGTATAAAAGTAATCCTCTTGTCTCCTTTGATTTATTTCTACCTGCCATGACATATTCTCAAAACGATAGAAACTAAGGAGTCTTTGGGAAATGGAGACTCTAGGATACACAAAAGAACAGCAGGAGGGAGTACTGAAATGACAGGATTTGAATACAAGTGGACCTCCTCTTATGAATTACAATTCAAACTGAATCCACGGTGAAAAACCGTTGGGCAGAGTAAGTATACCCAAGACCTATTCTCTAAGGTTGAGAGTGAATCTATTCAAGTCAAATTCTGTGGGAAATATTTTATGAATACCCGGCTGTAGAAAATTTCACGCCAAAAAAAAAAAAAAAAAAAAAAAAAAAAAAAAAAACCAATACCCAATATCCGGCACTGAGAATCCAGACTCAAAATCCCGGTGTTGAAATTCTGGAGTTTGAAAAAAAAAATTTTTTTTTTTGTTTTAAGTGGTTCTTTTTTTTTTTTTACATTTAAGTGGATGATGACCAGTGACCTTTGAAGCCTAAATCGATCCACTTGACTATAAAATGATGTGATACTATGTAAGAACTGATAGAAAAGAATGAGAAAATAGTTATTATTACTAACTAGATGAATTCAAAATGGAACATGAACCCTTTCAAATTAAGACAAGGTAAGGTTCTTCCAACCCTTCTGCCTATTTTCATTTAGGTTATTCTAACTTTTCAAGTTTCTTCTTAATTTCTCATTCATCTCTTCAACTACTCCCAACGAATTACTTTATTTCCACTTCCCCACTCACAACTAAAGAAAACAAACATAAATCAAACAAATAGAAACATCACTTCCTTCCGTTTCACACCCATCCGAGTGATATTAATAATGATTACTCAAAATTAACTCTTTTCACTCACTCTAACTCAAAAAATTGTCTTAAGAAATTGAAATTATCACTTCAAAGGTTTCAAGATTATGAGACTCAATTCATGAGTTTAGAAAGAAAATTAATAATTTCATTTCAAGGTCATTGACCTCAAATTCTCTTCAAAATGGGGGATACTCATTGAGATCTTTATTATACAAAACTCTATACTTTCTATACTCTATTTAAATTACAAATGAAGACTACTAATACTAATATTGAGCAAAATTATTGCCTAGAAGTGACAATCTCATAGTTTAATATTTCTTTTATTTTAGTAAATCAATAATAATTAAATAGAAAATCTTTCAACACCATACTTTACTAACTTTCACTACACGGCTCAATGACAAACCTTGTGTCAGAGGTCATATTTTATATTATTAATTTATATAGAAATTTACCTAAGTAAACCTTGAAGAGAATTATNCAGTGACCTTTGAAGCCTAAATCGATCCACTTGACTATAAAATGATGTGATACTATGTAAGAACTGATAGAAAACAATGAGAAAATAGTTATTATTACTAACTAGATGAATTCAAAATGGAACATGAACCCTTTGAAATTAACACAAAGGTAAGGTTCTTACAACCCTTCTGCCTATTTTCATTTAGATTATTCTAACTTTTCAAGTTTCTTCTTAATTTCTCATTCATCTCTTCAACTACTCCCAACGAATTACTTTATTTCCACTTCCCCACTCACAACTAAAGAAAACAAACATAAATCAAACAAATAGAAACATCACTTCCTTCCGTTTCACACCCATCCGAGTGATATAATAATGATTACTCAAAATTAACTCTTTTCACTCACTCTAACTCAAAAAATTGTCTTAAGAAATTGAAATTATCACTTCAAAGGTTTGAAGATTATGAGACTCAATTCATGAGTTTAGAAAGAAAATTAATAATTTCATTTCAAGGTCATTGACCTCAAAAGTTCTCTTCAAAATGGAGGATACTCATTGAGATCTTTATTATACAAAACTCTATACTTTTTTCTATCACCATTATTCTTCCAAATTGTATTATTTATTAACCCTTGACAATATAAATCCAACCGGAGGGATTTAAATTACAAATGAAGACTACTAATACTAATATTGAGGAAAATTGTTCCCTAGAAGTGACAATCTCATAGTTTAATATTTCTTTTATTTTAGTAAATCAATAATAATTAAAATAGAAAATCTTTCAACACCATACTTTACTAATTTTCACTACACGGCTCAATGACAAACTTTGTGTCAGAGGTCATATTTTATATTATTAATTTATATAGAAATTTACCTAAGTAAACCTTGAAGAGAATTATNCTTGTGTCAGAGGTCATATTTTATATTATTAATTTATATAGAAATTTACCTAAGTAAACCTTGAAGAGAATTATAGAGAAAGTCCACTATTTCTTTGATTACAGGTTTTCTCTCATAATAACCCAGCTTAAGAATATGTAATTTGAGAGAAGAAAAAAAATATGAGCCATTGTAAAAAATATAGGATGCCGACTTCTGTAATATGTAAAGAGTCTCTATACAAGTCAATTTCCCATTGTTTTAATAAATTAGTCTTGAGACTTTAGTAGACTGAAAATACTAGACATATATACTTACATTTAATCTTCCAACCACCGGAAACTTAAATTGCTATTCTCTTTTCTTCAAAACTTACTCCATACTTCTCCATTTTCTAATACATTAATCAATCAACTTTCTCTTCAACCTAATTCCAAAACCAGTTTCTGTACAAGAAATTGATTTCCCTACCTATCTCTCCAACCCTAAAACTAAAACTTAAACTAAAACTAAAAAAAAAAAAAAAAACAGACCTTAAATTTTCTCATTTTTAGACAAAATTTATAACTTAAGCTTTAGGAAATTTTTTAAGGATTTTCTACTAAAAACATAAGTTTTAAAAGTCTTTTATCATAAAAAAAAAGAGTAGAGAGAACTAATTCCGACGCTTTAGACTGTACTATGACAATAAACAATTATAATTTTACTTTGTAAATAACATCCCGACACAAATTGAAGCCCATACTTTGAGTTTGAAACTGTAAGTTAGGAGTAGTTGTTTTTGAATCAAATAAATAAAGTAAATATACTAAATCGATGTATCATTTCATTAATTATGATATATACAAGTAGTAAAAAATCGATAGACGATTTCCAGCCGACATGTTCAAAGTTTATAAATTCTGAGCTTACAATAATATTAACTAAAGGAAGAAAAAGTAGCCGAAAAGCAAAGGTGTTGATGGTTAAGTGATCAAAATATAAGAGTTATGTATATAATTTTTTTTTTTTTTTTNTTTGTTGTTGTAAAATGCTTTTCAATAATGTAAACATTTCTTACTTTGAAAAACACTTTATTATCACTTCTAATATATCTACTTTGAGTGAGACGTTGAAGGTAAATGTTACTGTCCAACAGAACATATTGGTTCAATCTAAAATATAAAAANTTGTTGTTGTAAAATGCTTTTCAATAATGTAAACATTTCTTACTTTGAAAAACACTTTATTATCACTTCTAATAATATATGTACTTTGAGTGAGACGTTGAAGGTAAATGTTACTGTCCAACAGAACATATTGGTTCAATCTAAAATATAAAAATNTACTTTGAGTGAGACGTTGAAGGTAAATGTTACTGTCCAACAGAACATATTGGTTCAATCTAAAATATAAAAATAATTTCGTTTGATGGTTCCTCTAGTGTTAAATCCAAAAATATATATATATATATAAAATATAAAGTTAGTTGCCAAAAAAAATTAAAAAAAAAAAACTTTTTGAAAATTAACCTTGAATCTTTTGCTTAACGTCATTTATGAAGCTAAGGTAGACCCGTGTCGTTAATCATTCTATTGTAAAAAACTAACTACTAGAAGATGAGATTCCAAGAAGTTGTAATTTAAATTCACTAATGAAAACTCTGTCAGAGTATGATTCTCTACAGTTTTGAGTTTGGAGATGTCTAGTTACATTGTTAAGAAAATGACTTATGAAAACAATAGTTTTATAAGGAATTAAAAGTGTAATAGGATAAGATAGAGAAGCTTGAAGTTCATTTTTGNTTATGAAAACAATAGTTTTATAAGGAATTAAAAGTGTAATAGGATAAGATAGAGAAGCTTGAAGTTCATTTTTGGACTTACATGAGCCACATTGAGATAGTCAACGGATTGCATGTCAAGAGGAAACGGTGAGGCTGAAGTAAGCTGTCGATGGTACAGAACTTTAAGCATACGACTCTCTCTCTGCTCGACCAACTTTCTCCACAAATATATATTATATATACTGAAAAATATAAAATGAAAACTATTAGTTTCGAGNTTATGAAAACAATAGTTTTATAAGGAATTAAAAGTGTAATAGGATAAGATAGAGAAGCTTGAAGTTCATTTTTGTACTTACATGAGCCACATTGAGATAGTCAACGGATTGCATGTCAAGAGGAAACGGTGAGGCTGAAGTAAGCTGTCGATGGTACAGAACTTTAAGCATATGACTCTCTCTCCGCTCGACCAACTTTCTCCACAAATATATATTATATATACTGAAAAATATAAAATGAAAACTATTAGTTTCGAGATAGTTGATAGGTTGAGTCCATCGCATCTTCATGCAATGAGAATTTTCTATCATCTTCAAGATACATGGGCTTATATAATAGACTACATCCCCCAAATCAATCATCATTTATCATCAACCTGAAAAAAAAATTGAAAAATAAAAACTCTAGCTATTTTTTTTTTTTACTTTTTTTTTTACTTTTTTTTTTACTTTTTTTTTTACTTTTTTTTTTTTACTTTTTTTTTTACTTTTTTTTTTTACTTTTTTTTTTTTTTGAGAAAAGAAAAGCAAATATTTCATTGGGAAAAAAAAATTGGTAGACAAATAAAGAGTAACTCAGGGAACAATAATTAATCTTAACAATTCTCTCTGTTTCTAATCACATTAAAGAATTTATACTGGCAATTAATAGGAAACTTGTTTGTGTTTAGTAAATAAAAGAAGAGTCATTTCATTTATTTGATATAGTGAAAGGCTTTTTGTGAAGAAAAATTTCATAGATGATTATTATTAGAATTGACACTTTTCAAAATTTATGTACTTTTTCATACTTTTAGAAATTGGAAACATGAAAATTAACTGTCTAGAAGTTATTATGGAACATAAAATCTACTATGGTTTCATTGAGAGTCTTTGAGAACAAAAAAAAAAATTTAATATTTTATGTAAAGAAACGCATTATTTAGACAATTATGGCAACTATAAAGCGTCCGCAGTCCATACTCAATTTTTTTCGTCTTCAAATTTTGTTGTTTTTGAGTGTCGTAATTTAAAAAAATTTTTTTAAGCTTCAATTCTTTGGTGAATTTAATATATGAGATTATTTTTTTTTATATATTATTAAAATTATTATTATTATTGTTTTTCTTGTTGCTGCCGTGCCTATATTTGGGTGTGAAATTTTTTTTTTTTGCATTGTTGCCATTTTTGACAGTGTTGCCGATGTGANTGCCGTGCCTATATTTGGGTGTGAAATTTTTTTTTTTTGCATTGTTGCCATTTTTGACAGTGTTGCCGATGTGATTAAAAAAAAAATATTTTGTTTTATGGGTGTTATATATTGAATTATTTAATAAACTTTTGTTTCTTATTGAAAAAGTAAATAGAAATAACGTATATGAACACCGTTCTTGCTAATTAAATTATGAAAATAATTAAAAATATAGACAGAACTAGAATTTTAATAAGCCTTCTCATTTCACCATCAAGACAAAAAATGAAAGGAAAAAAAAATCAACAAAAAAAAAAAAATTTATAAAGTTTATTATTAATTTTTTTTTTAAATTTCTAATCCGGAAGTGAATGAGTGAAGCTTGGTAGGGAGTTTAAAAAGAAAACAGCGGGAAACATCTTTTTGAGTAAAAGTATAAACGACCAACAAGAATTTTCTAACAAAGGTCCCATTTTCATTAAAAACGAAGAATAGAATAATATTATTATTTCTTCGTCTTTTCACAATTTCTCGTAGGTTGAAAAGTGAAAGTTGGAGAAAGTAGAGACAAAAAGTGAAAAAGTTGCTCCTGGCTTTTCAAAACGTCTTACACAATCCTTACCTAAAGTAATAACAATTCAACAAACCTTATCTTAAAAAAAAAAAAAAAAAAAAAAAAAAAAACTACAAAAACTCATAAAAAAAACTTGACTTAAATTTGACCACAGACAAAAAAAACAAACTAATAATAAATATAATCTTTTATTTTCATTTTATAAATTTAATTTCTTAAAAAATGTTTTTTGACACTCTATCGAAATTTATTCCATATCGAAAGTGAAAAAAAAAGAAAACCTTGTCAAAAAAAGTGTCAGTCAACTTAAGACTAGAAAGTATAGAATGGAGAAAGGGCGTTGATTTTTTTAAATAATTTATTATGTACTAACTGAAATTTCAGAAAGTGCATAAATATATACAACTTTAACCTAAAAAAAAATCATACTTTTCTATTTACCAATTCACTTTGACTCTCGTCTCTACAAGAAAGGTTAAAAGACAAAATGTTCAAATAAGTGGAACCCATTTTTATCTCTGAAATCCAAAAAATAGGAACCATTGGTGAAAAGTGAGAAGCTTTCTAACCTCACTAACCTAAAAGAAAAAAAAAAAAAAAAAAAAAAAAGGCTAACTCATTCCTAAATTTCTCCCTTATAAAAAAGCCTTATTCAACAGACACAGACTTTCTCTAAACCTTAACTCCCTTTCAATACCTTTTATACACAAAATTCTATTGTATTTTTTTTTTCAAGTTTTTTTTTTCTTCCAAATACTTGGTCTTAACTTCAATAGAAAGTTTCCCAGAGGTGAATGAATCAAATTTTACTAACAAAATAACTATTTGACACACGGTAACATTCAAATTTAAAGTAAAACCACCCAGTAAATTAAGTAAAAAAAAAATTTTTAAGTACAATAGACAAAGATAAGAATGACAGAGTGATTTGTATCCCATTTCAATTCTCGTTATAGACTCAAACAACTCAAAGTCAAATTATTCCACTGCTGTCAATTGCTAATAAAAAAAAAGAAAAAAAGGGTTGTCAAAGGGTTAAAAAAAATTTTTTTTTAACCAACAGGGTTGGAAAATACTAGAGAAAGAAATTTTGAATTTTAAGGTAAAATCTTACCAATTTAGGTTGGTCCTAAAAANGGGTTGGAAAATACTAGAGAAAGAAATTTTGAATTTTAAGGTAAAATCTTACCAATTTAGGTTGGTCCTAAAAAAGGAGTTGAATGTGGTTGAATGTCTATAAAAAATGAAGTTATTTTCTCCAGGATAAAAAATGCAGGAAGTTTACCTAAGCACTACAGAGAAGAAAAAAGTAGTTTGTAAATCCCATTTCTCAATAGACTACTAACTAATGAAAATAAATAATATAAGAAAAGTTTTTGACTGGTTGTTTGAAGAATTAAGAATTGGACACGTGAGGAAGTGAAAGTAGTGAAGAGAGTCTGAAGTAAGAGTACTCCGACCACACAGTAGTACGAACGCACTGAATCTTTCAAAATGATGGAGAGAAAGGTTGGACTTTGTCTTACTTTTCCGTTCTCGTAACTTTTTTATAAATCCCACTTGTTGACATGCGCTTTGTCATCTTCTCATCACACCGCTACCGTCGCCACGTCTCTTATTCAATCACATGTCCATCCAACCACAAACTATATACTTACTAACTCACAGACTTACTTCTTTCAACTAATTATATCATTCCTCATCACTCCCTATTAAATACCAAAGTTAGATNCTAACTCACAGACTTACTTCTTTCAACTAATTATATCATTCCTCATCACTCCCTATTAAATACCAAAGTTAGATTACAAAATATATCAACAATCTAAAAGAACTCATTTCTTCATATCCTCATCCTCCTCACCAATTTCAAATATAAGAATCCTAAGGTTAACTAAAAAGATTTTCTAAACAAATATAAAGTTAGACAAGATTTTATAAAGAAATATAAAGTTTAACAAGATTTTCTATAATAATGAGTCTATCNCTAACTCACAGACTTACTTCTTTCAACTAATTATATCATTCCTCATCACTCCCTATTAAATACCAAAGTTAGATCACAAAATATATCAACAATCTAAAAGAACTCACTTCTTCATATCCTCATCCTCCTCACCAATTTCAAATATAAGAACCCTAAGGTTAACTAAAAAGATTTTCTAAAGAAATATAAAGTTAGACAAGATTTTATAAAGAAATATAAAGTTTAACAAGATTTTCTATAATAATGAGTCTATCNCAAATATAAAGTTAGACAAGATTTTATAAAGAAATATAAAGTTTAACAAGATTTTCTATAATAATGAGTCTATCATACATAAGACCAATCCCACCACATCTTTATGCTCCATTGACCAAAATAAAATGATGTATACATACATAGGAAAGCTCAAACTGTCCAATTCAATCCTAACTTGATAAAACTAAATACCTCATCAATGGTTATATACCTCTGATGTTAATTTCATCATGACAGATTCAATACTTGAGCAATTCTACTAAAAAACATTCTCTCGGCTATTAATATTTTGACTAGTGTACTATCAAACGACCGTTTTTGTAATGGTCAACTTTAGAAATAATCTTTCTCTTTCTTTTAAATTTAAAACACTTTATTTTTAATGGACATACATGTTAGAAAGGTATGTCTATATAGTTTCTACCACCATTCTTTCTTACCACCATCATCAGTACTTACTACCGTTGAGCCNAGAAAGGTATGTCTATATAGTTTCTACCACCATTCTTTCTTACCACCATCATCAGTACTTACTACCGTTGAGCCATTGAGTTTATTTCAGTAGAATTAGTAAAAAATTTATAATTTCTAAATCTATTCTTATGAGATCTATGTAATTCTTAAAGTCATCTAATGTAAGTTCTTAGATTTAGATATCCCTTAGAATAATTCTTGAATTCTTTTTTTTTAATGAGTCTATTTTGGTTAAGTAAAAACGTTATTGAACTGACGAGNAGAAAGGTATGTCTATATAGTTTCTACCACCATTCTTTCTTACCACCATCATCAGTACTTACTACCGTTGAGCCGTTGAGCCATTGAGTTTATTTCAGTAGAATTAGTAAAAAATTTATAATTTCTAAATCTATTCTTATGAGATCTATGTAATACTTAAAGTCATCTAATGTAAGTTCTTAGATTTAGATATCCCGTAGAATAATTCTTGAATTCTTTTTTTTTAATGAGTCTATTTTGGTTAAGTAAAAACGTTATTGAACTGACGAGNGTAGAATAATTCTTGAATTCTTTTTTTTTAATGAGTCTATTTTGGTTAAGTAAAAACGTTATTGAACTGACGAGGAGATGATTTTCACCCTCTATGGTATGAAGGTAAGGTGTGTGCTATTAATAAACTAAAAAGTAAAAACTTTTTGACGGGTTGGTTGGGAAGTCCTTCAAATAGAAGATTAGCATGTACCTCTTCATTTCCTTTCATCTTCGAACTGATTGGATGACAGTTGAGAGTTTGGATAGTCAGTTTTCGTCAGAAGAAACATTTACCTAACGTAAACATTTGTGGAGACTGGCTCCTCGATTCTCAATTTTCTGAGGGTATGGACTAAAATTTTAGAAATGTAAATTTTCCAGCAGGACAGTCTATTATTAATGGTTCAAGTCTGGATTCTTGACAGTTGAAAATCAAGGAACCATGACAAACCATCCCTTTACGTATTTTATCATCCCCNTCAAGTCTGGATTCTTGACAGTTGAAAATCAAGGAACCATGACAAACCATCCCTTTACGTATTTTATCATCCCCACTCGCAATCAGTCCACTTTCTCTAACCTCTCTACATCAAGTCACTTGGATATTTGAGATGATCTAATTTTAGACCAGTTGTGTAATTAAATTACTAATTACTTTAACTAAAACTTGGAGGAAGNTCAAGTCTGGATTCTTGACAGTTGAAAATCAAGGAACCATGACAAACCATCCCTTTACGTATTTTATCATCCCCTCCCCTCTACCCCCACTCTCAATCAGTCCACTTTCTCTAACCTCTCTACATCAAGTCACTTGGATATTTGAGATGATCTAATTTTAGACCAGTTGTGTAATTAAATTACTAATTACTTTAACTAAAACTTGGAGGAAGGTTTTGGTTGGTTAATTTCTTAGATACATTTTTCTCTAACCAATCAGTACTATACACCAACCCCCCCACTAGACTTACTAAGTAAGTATCGTTCACATGTAGCTTGTCTTTCCAAAAAACTTGGTTGAATTTTATCCAATTTACAAACATAGCTTTTCATCGTTGAAAAGACTTGAAAGTGAATTTTTGAGAGGAAATAAATATACTGAAGGGGTTGTTGGAATATAGAATTTTTGTCAATTTAAAAATAGCTAAATAGAAAATCGTCTTTTGTATGAACAAGATATTATTCTTATTCATATATTCCTTCCAATTCTTTCCAAGAGGTCATAAAAACTTGTATCGATGATGGGAAAAATGACCTAGGAACTGGAAAATCACATCTATACAACAACAGCGAAAGTTTTTGATTCTGTGGTTTTTTTTTTTTTTTTTATATAATACACCCCCTCCCTACTCTTCTTCACATCCAAAAGGAAATAAACTTTTCAAAATGGAAACTTTCTCTGTCCAAAAGAAAATCTCCCACGCTTTTCACTGGAGAAAGTTAACCAAAGGAATAATATTCTCTACTTTTTTCACCGATAGAAAAAAAAAGAAGAAAAAAAAAGTAAAAAGTGAAAAAAAAAAAAAAAATCACCAAGTCAGATTTTTCATCTTGAGTAGTATTCAACAACATAGACTCGTCTGAAAATTGACTCATTAAGTTTCTCTTCTTTTAATCTTCTTTTACAAAAATGAGTCACATATTTCTAACTCCTTCTGACAATATTTGCATCATTTAAAAAAGAAAAAAAAAGAAAAAAAAATTAAAATAAAGTCTGTAACAATTAGAATTATTATCAATGTGTAATAAATCATTTTCAGAAACGGATGGAATGGATTGAAAAAAAAAAAAAAAAAAAAAAAAAAAGTAATAAACTGACACCCATTATTGACTAAATGGGTGTGAGTTTTTGTTGAAAATGAATCAAGTTTTTGAAAGTTCCAAAAAATACAAAGAGTAAAAGGGTTTTGAAATTGGAAATGGTAGATTTAAGTACTTCGTCAAGTTTGTCTA
Organism: Holacanthella duospinosa; assembly: GCA_002738285.1. Taxonomy (NCBI): domain Eukaryota; kingdom Metazoa; phylum Arthropoda; class Collembola; order Poduromorpha; family Neanuridae; genus Holacanthella; species Holacanthella duospinosa. The sequence continues at coordinate 308,009 of NIPM01000076.1, read as the reverse complement.
AGGATGATGGTGACCACATGGTTCCGAGTTCCGGAGACGAATCCCAAAAGCTTCTTTTATTCTATCAACAAAAATAATTTTTGAGCCAAAAACAAAAAAAAAAAAATTTTTTTTTTTTTTTGCATCTAAACAAGCTCAAGAGCAAACAATATGGATATTTCCTCGTCAATCATAAAATAACTGTTGAGACAGTTTAGTTTTGACGATCAATAATATAAACCATATTGACGTCAGTGCCAAAATTATCAAATTACATACAGAAGTAGTATTAAGATAAACAATAGAATTTGAATTTAAAGTAACTTTTCAATAATTTTAGTCCAGTTTTCATAAGAAACAAAAATTTCTCTACAGTACATAGTAACTAAACTAATAATAAGTAAATATTTGAATTTCATTTTTTTTTTTCATGCTAAGGATTTGGTTTATAAAATTCGCAACTTAAGTTTGTTATTTTTTCCTTTAATACTTACAATTTGTGTAACAACTTCTCTTTTCTTATTTTTGAAAAAAAAAAAAATAAATAAAAAAAAGTGATGAAAATTTGCACCAACAGAGTTGGAAATACTTGTACTAATCATTATGACAAGGTGTCATTAAGCACTACAATACTGTAGAATTAGTAATAAATGATATTTATCAGTGATAATTATCAAAAAAAAAAAAATAAAAAAAAAAAATTGATTTTAGATTACTAAGGTTGAAATTTGAAAAGGAAATAAATTGAAAAAAAAATCATGAATTTGATTGATTTGACAGGAATCAGACTTTCTTAACGACATAAGAAAGATGTAAGAATGTGAAGAACGTTAACATTTTTCAGTGTATTCTTAGTTGGAAAAAGTTGGCGATTGACGGCGTTCTGGACGACTTTGTCATTCTCACATTCAAAATACCGCTCTTTGTTACAATTTTTTTATTTAATTCTCAAGGGAAATCGAGCCGTATACATTTCTTTCTATATAAAAAAAAGCCGTTGGCAAATGAAGTCTTAAGAACGGTGCTTTCACCGTTTCGATATTTCTGTTGAATAGATGGAATCCTAAAGAATTTAATCCATGCAATTTCTTTACCATTATCATCCTGACGCTTGACCTTCTACCCATTTCCCTCTCACCTTATCATCACTTTCTCCATCTTTTAGTCTCCCTAAGCTAACCACTTTTTATCTACAGGGTGAGTAATCTCTTTTATTTTATACTCTATTTCTCTACTTTCACCATACTTCTTCTCAATTTATGTTATCGCTTGTAATAGAGAATGGAAATATATACGTATTTACGGATATTAAATCAAAAAAAGAGTATTTTTAATGTGAAGATAGGGGGATTCTGTAATAGTGAAGTGGTTAGTTGAGGTTGAGAGAATAAACTCAAAATTGAGGTGGAATTTGGGTATGCTCTTTTCCCATCTACTCCACCTCATTCAGAGAACCTGCCAACCTCTCTCTCTGCCTCTTTGCTTTCTTCCATTTCTTTACATTAGCTTAATGTCTATTCAAAACAGAAACAAAAATATATATATAATATATATATATATATATTTATATTTTTGTGTAACAATACGCCATTTTTTTTTGTTACGCTGATGAATGGTGAATTGGGAGATAAACCAAATCGAGGTTTGACCCTTCCGGATCTACTCAACCTCGTCTCAGTCTGTCTCAGTCTCAGTCTCAGTCAACAGTGAACTTGTCGACCTCTCTTTTTTGTGTGTTGGGTTCACTATTCTGATTTTGCACTACTCATTTCATATTTTTCCTAATGATTTTGTCGTACCAGACTCTAATTTTGAACTAAAACCTCATTTTTACATGGAAAAATGTCGTCATGTGAAACCATGCTTTCTAGGGTGCAAAATTAAACATTACTTACCCTGTATTTTCAAAATAACAGCTGTAAAATAGTATATTAATTTATAATAAAAAAAAGTAATTTGACTACCGGTAGTGCAAAATTACACGTGTCAAAGTTAATCTTATAACATCTATATTTTCATTATAATAAGACATCTCTATACTGTTGTAATTTACAACTTGTAAACTACAATTTTATGAGATTTATTCTTGGGAGTTGGGAGCTGGGACATCTAAGTTTCGTGTGGCTCCATGGATTATTGTTAACATCCATCAAATATTTCAGGTATTGAGTTGTTTATCTATTCTATTGTCTAAGTTATGATATTATGTTGTATTTTATTTTATTTGAAGACATTTTTAATACAATATGGTAATGCTTGAGTGATACAACACAAGTTATTAGCCGGTATATTCCCAAATCACGAAGGAATTATGAAGAACTCATTAAAACAAGGGCGAGATGCCTCCAAAAATACAAAGAAAGTCGAATGGGATACAAATTCGGAGTCTGGTCATTCGAAAGTGTCACAAGGTGGAAAGAAAGGACGGCGTCCGAGGGACATGGCCGAATCTTCGGACAAGAAACAACCATTACTGTTACCGTATGCTATGTGATACACTGACTGAAATTCAGTCACTGAACTATACACTGCTTTTTATATGGTTGTCGATATTTTTTTTTACAGGTTGACGCTTTCCTTAGTTGCAATTTCGATAGTGGTTCTCGTCTCTTCAATTGTGTACAGAGGTTATTTAGAAACCAGGATTTACACTATATTAGACGCTGAAAAGGTAAATAAACTTCAGTTTAATTTAGATTCAGTATATAATTGGTAAAGAAATTGTTTGGGATGTAGGTCGTAACAAAATCCGGATTGGACATTCCAAATAGATTTTGGGGAAGTTATCGACCAGGAGTTTACTTTGGCATGAAGCATAGGAGTCCAAAACCAATATCAGCAGGTCTGATGTGGCTCTTACCATCTCAACTTCGTCCAGGAGATATTAAGCTCAGGTAGTTCGTAAATGATTCTCTTTTTAAGCAGTAATTTTAACAAAAGTACTTTCTTTATTAGACATCTGTGTCAGCAACACGACAATTTGAAGAAATATGGTTGGATTCAGCATGACGGAGTTAACTTTGGTGTGCAGGAGATTTTTGACATGAATATGAAATTGACCACGTCTTTTGTAAAACGTGAAGGTGGTAAAAATGGAGGAGATTGGACTGCTCGGATTACTGTAGAACCATTGGTAAGCTAAATTACAAGTCTTTTTTAGTCTTTAATTTTATAATATTATAATTTTGGTAGGGTAAACGTGAGACTGAAAAAGCAGATGAAATTGTATTATTTTTCTACTTCACAAAAGAACCAGGAATGGATGGGGTAATGGAACCTGAATTTACTGACAATTTAATGACCGGAATACATGGGAAGACTTCAGAACTTGGAGATTTTATTGTTCGGTAAATATGAAAAGATTATTGGTTGACTGGACTGTAGAATTTTGAACTTCACTTTCAGGTTTCTCGATGGGAAAGGAGTCATTCGACAGTCAAGTTTAGTAACTGCCATCTCGACGATGAATGATATATCCAGAGCTACACTCGAACACATGGAATCATTCCGTGTAAAAGATAAAGTAACCTATGGATTTGGTACTAAGCAACAAAAATATCAGGATTCGAACCTCTTTGTTCATCAAGTATAAAAACAGTTCTTTAAAATATTTTTTCTTGAATCCAAACTCTATTATTATGCATTTTAGGTTCACGTCAAGGGGGCATTTACAATGGAAATAGTTTTTGAAACAGCGAGTTTCTTCAATCGACCTTCCATGCTTGCATCAGACGTTTATTCAGACACACTCAAAAGCCTTCGGTATGCTCTCATCCAGACTTTTGTCAAATTTTAATGCCTATGGAACTTAATTAGAATCAGTCCATATAATATGTTTTACTTCAACAGGACAAAATTTGATTCAAAGTTTGAGAACACGTTTCATCTCACAGAGAAGAAATTCAACAGTTCGTCCGTTGGATTTGCTCAAGCAGCTCTGAGCAACTTGGTAGGAGGGATAGGGTACTTTTCTGGAACTTCTCGTGTCCAGTCCATGTATAACTCTATGCCTGTCTCATATTGGTCTGCAAACCTCTACACCGCAGTTCCTTCCAGAAGCTTCTTTCCAAGAGGATTCTTATGGGATGAGGGATTTCATTTACTTCTCATTAATACTTGGAACCCCGAGATTTCATTGGACATCATTTCCCATTGGTTGGACTTGATGAACTTTGAGGGATGGATACCCAGAGAACAAATTTTAGGGGACGAGGCACTTAGTCGTGTCCCAGAGGAGTATGTCGTGCAAAGGAACGACGTGGCCAACCCTCCTACGCTTGTCATTGCCCTTGCTAACCTACTTAAGCGCCATGGAGACTGGCTTATTGAAAACCACAAAGAGACTCTAAGAAAAATGTGGCCTAGGTTAACTGCTTGGTACAATTGGCTCAGTCGGACGCAAACTGGAGAAGTCCCTACCTCGTACAGGTGATCAATGCGAAACTTTTCTTTTTCGAATCAAAAACTATTTCATTTTATGAGAATCTTATACCCTTTTCGTAAATTATCATGAAAGATTTTTGTTATTTCAACCTCACCTGATGGATGTTTATATAATTCTTTCAGATGGAGAGGCCGAAACGCCACAACTGAACTGGAATTAAATCCGAAAACTCTTGCCTCAGGTCTTGATGATTATCCTCGAGCATCTCATCCAACAGACTCTGAGCGTCATTTGGATCTTCGCTGCTGGATGGCTGTGACTTCTAAACTAATGAGCGATTTAGCTGAAATTTTAGGCTACGATGGGGAGAAGTACAGTGGGACCTTCCGTACGCTCACAGATCCAGAATTGTTGAACTCACTACATTGGTCAGAAGAATTACAAAGTTACGCCGACTTCGGTCTCCACTCCAGACGCGTAAGGCTAGTGGTTCGAGACCTCGAACCAAATAAGAAAAACCACCATCACCACCATGAGGCACCACCCCGTGTCTTTGTTCGAAAGGTCGATGACCCTCCAGTTCCTCGTTTCATCAACATGTTTGGTTATGTGAGTCTCTTTCCCATGTTGCTCAGAATTCTCAAGGCTGATTCCGTAAAGTTGAAGTCCATCATTGAGATTTTGGATGAGCCTAAGTTACTGTGGACTCCATACGGACTCCGTTCACTCGCTTCCACTGCTCCACTTTACAAAACTAGGAACACCGAACATGATCCACCATACTGGAGAAATCCTATCTGGATCAATATGAACTTCCTAGCCCTGAAATCACTCAAAGAGTACTCCGAAGAACCAGGGCCTATTGCTCTTCTCTCTAAACAGAAATATCACAAACTCCGAGAAGCAGTAATGGGAAATATTATGCGAGAATACTGGCGAACAGGTTATGTATGGGAACAATATGACGATAGTACAGGGGAAGGAAAGGGTTGTCGTCCTTTTACAGGGTGGTCTGCACTTGTTGTTCTCATCATGGCTGAAGAGTACTGATAAGAACTGAAAGAAAAGTTCCAAAATTTACCAATCAGTAGTCCTCAACACAAACTGTGATTTAAAAGAAGTGTTTTTTTTTTTTGTAAATTAGGAAAACGAGTCTAAACGAAGAGAATCCTTTAACCAATTCTATTCGATACTCTTTCTTACTTCACTGTAACATTTGCTTATGGTGGTTAAGTTTTACAATCAAAAGCATATATACTGATATGAAATTCAGTAATTAAATTAAATAAAAAAAAATTGTTATTGGATATCTGCAAAGCTATTTATATCAAAGAAGGACAATAGTTTCTAGTCCTTGTATGATCAAAAAGTTTTCCTGTGAACTGCTCGCTGCCCTTCTTCCTCATACTCACGCTTAGATACCCACATTTTTTTGAATGTGTCAAGAGAGGCGAGAATTGATCCTCCTATCCAAGTTGAGTATAACCGCTCCTGAGGGGCAGAGATCTGGAACACAATTTATAATAAATTATTTATTCCAAATTCACTTTAGCAAAGTAATCCAAAACAAAACTTACCTTTATCTTCACATCTTTTGGTGCTAGCTTTCTCACCTCGTACAACAATCTATCTCCGAATCCCTATTCAAAAGTTGTCGTTTGAATTCCAAGAAGTAATGAAACTACAAGTGTCGTAATCTAACCTTGTATAAAGTGGAACCACCAGACAGAACGATATTTTGATAAAGGAGTTTTCTCAAGTCCATATCAGATTTTTGGATGGCAAAAATGAGGACTTCATGGAGACCTTCACAGTCTTCCCCTATAAGGTCGGGTTTGAATAAAACCTCCGGAGCTCGAAAGCGTGCAGTACCAATCTAAAGACACATGAATACTGACCAGTTGCAGAAGAGACGTTTCGTAAAAAGACTTACGTCCAGTGAGCTGCCATCGGGAAGTTTGTAAATACGTTTTTCAGCATCACTCGCTTCTTCTTTATATGGGTTTGATGATAGAAAGCATTCTTTTTCTTTTATAGTTCTGACTATCTCGAATTCCGAAGAAGTTCTTAAATTTACACCCTCTTTTCGAAGTAGCAGCCTAAAGGATCCAAGTGAAGGAATCAATTCTCATCTCATGTGTAACCTTAAACATACCTTAAGTATCTTGTGACATCTCTCCCTGCGACATCCACTCTCATAATACTATGTGGCAATGCAAAGCCTTCATAGATTGGAACCGCATGCGTTACTCCATCACCAGAATCTAGCACAACTCCAGTAGTTCGACCAGTGGCATATCTAGAAGGTCAAAATATGACAATTACAAATTAATTCCTCTTTCATGACTCATCTTCTGCTTCTTTTCCTTACAGACTCAACACTGCTTGCATCGAGACATATAAGGCAGGGACATTGAGAGTTTCAAATAGAATTTCTGCCGCCCTTTCACGATTTCTCCTGGGATTCAATGGAGCTTCTGTCAGGAGAACTGGATGCTATAAACAAAGAAGTCGTCAACGTCGTCATTTCTTTGTTGAAAGGAAATTGAGAAATAATTGAATACTTCTTCAGAGAATGTCTGGAGTTGATCTTTACTATAAATGTACTGCCAAATACGCTCCATATCGTTCCAGTCTGTGACAATTCCATGTTCCATGGGATAATTTATCGCCAAAAGACCTCTGTGCTCTTCTGCTTTTGGACCAATGAAGAGTTCTCCTTCTAAGGCACCAGCCATCACTCTCACATGTTTCGGTCTACCAATACTGTAGATTTAAAAATAATTGTAGGTAATAACTTTCCAGACTCAAATATTTTTGTTTTGACCACTTACTAATTAGGGAATCTGGATTTTGGAACTTGATCACCTGCAAAACCTGCTTTGATGACTCCGGAACCCTGGATGGAACCATATTAATTTATATTTCATAAAGTTGGTTCTTTGCGATCCATTGACAAAATCCATGCTATATAAATAGTCGCCACAAACGAAACACCCAGACCCAGACTTAACCTGTACGAAGTATGTAAAGCTCAACAGGTGTACGTGCCTAGCAGAATTCGGTTAGATTATACCAAAAAGTGCTCACAATTCTCAGACCAAAGCAATCTAATAGTACTAAGAGAAGTCAGACAATTAGTCAGTACCTTTCTCAGTTACATTTTTATACATAGTAAAAAGTGAGCACCCTTTGGTATAATCCAACCCAAAATTCCTTTCAACTTCAGCAAGTGGAAGTGGCGAAGCAGTATGAATGTTAGTGCATTTTAAATTAAAATAATGGCATCTTCCACCGTGAGGCACAGATAATGACCCGTGCTAAGTAACACCAACCAATCCAGGTTTAGGAACAGCTGATCGTGAGCACTTTTGAATGACTCATTCATTGCATATGTAAGCTAGTGCATAAGCCCTACCATACTGAAATCACTATGAATTAAACTAAAATCGTACTTACATTGTCGATGACAATAGGTTGATTAACTAATTCCATATCTTAGATGATGAATGTCCTTAGTGTTGCTGTCACCAAACCCGTCCAAATAATGAGTTCTTTTTGATTGAATAAATTAAGTGAATGACAGCCCGCTGCTGCTGACGGCCGCAGCTCCTCCCTTCATTCACAAAACTAAAACTAAAATTTCAAAATTACGCGGTCTTTCAGCAGCTGACGGGTGGGGCAAAATAGAACTTTTGATACTACTGCCATTATGAATTTTGAAACGCGGGAAACTCAAAAAATTCAGAATGTCTCTTACTGTCATTACGGTAAAAAGTGATGCCATTTTATCGCATGCCACTGCAGTAGTTTGAAACTTAGTTAATTTAGTAAATCATTCTCATGCATTAATAATTCAAATTATGCCATAAGTGACGCTGTGAAACATGACTTCCCAGGACGTTATCCGTACCGTCTTGACCCTATCTGATTATTCAAGAAATTAGCAAACGTAATTAACTTTCCAAATGTTTCATTTGTTTAATCTCAAAGGCATCTTGTTTCAAAAAATTGTTTTACGTTTCTTGATCTACTACATCGTTCTTTTCGTCATCTGTTTCAGGGTTAGGAAGAGGTTCAGCGTCGTCCAAAGACCAGTCTTTCACTCCTGCCTCAATTCTTCTAAACACTTTGATAAATTTTTCACCATTGTTTGCACTAACTTTTTTACCTTCTTCCGTAGAGTCGAGTATTTTCTGGGCAAGAATGTCGTTTACCTAAAATCATATGAATTGAAATCCCCAATAAGGAAATAGAAAGAAAGCATTGATGGATGTAGAGTTAACGTCTCTTCTATTATTATTATTATAAAGCGGAATGTATAAATAGAGTATCTTTCAATAAGAAAACCACAAGGAAATTAAAATTCAGTCAATAAGATTTGAATTTTCAAATCTGATTGACTTAATTTGAATTTTCTTGGAACATTTTTATTGAAAGACCCAGCATAAAGGAGAAATTGAATTTCTTTGTTAAAGTTCATCTTATAACCGCATGAGTCTATTTGGAATAAACAAGATTACCAGTTCAATGTCTTCAATTACTTCAAACAGAGGATGCTCGCTAAAATGCTTCACCATCCACTCATGGAGATCTTTTACATCTGTAACTGTGTACACCAATCCCTTAAAAATTGTTAAATGATTAAATAAGTGTTTGTTCCTGTTCCCTACTCTGTACTGTTGATCGATGAGGGTCTTACACCAGTAGCCAGGAAATATGCATACTCTGACAATAGTGTGTCTGAAATAATCCGCCATTTGTACTTTGATTTCTTGAAATGAGGATCCGGATACAAGAAAAACATTTTCTTCAACTATAATATAACGAATACTGTTGTATAGTTTCACTGGATCATGCCTTATATCAAAGTACAGCGATGAAAATTTACATTACTAGTATGTACCTGGCCCTTGTAGAAATAGTTAGGTAAATATTTCATAGCATTTGTCCGAATACAGGCAATATTGTCATATTTATTTGGATTAACTTCTCGCAATGACTGAATTCTATGCTGAACGTAATTTGAAACTTTGACCCGAATCTCCATACCCAACATCAATGTATCAGGAAACAAAGGACCAGCAGTAACTAGAATAAATGAATAAAATAAAAATATTTTAGAATTCTAAATTACCTTTTATTACACGTTACTTATTCACCAAGTAAACCCCCATAACCACATCCAACATCAAGAAATTCAACTTGCTTAGGGTCTCCTGTTTTTGTAATAAGAGAAGATTGTGGATAAAATTTTGACCAATCCATTTCATCCGGACGAATAGGACTATAAGCAGAAAAAAAAACAGAATTATTTCAACCTGTCTCAGTTAGTTAGGCATATAACAAATAATAATTATTATTGACAAATACTGGAAAAACTATAGTAGTCCTTCCTTACTTGTCAAATATATGATCACAAATCGGATTGGAATGAGCTCGTTGCCGATAATATTTCTTCTGTGGTAACCGTGGCTTTTTGGCAACGACGGGTTCGTCTTCATCATCAAATTCCTTATGTGTCAGATGAGAAATTAATGAATCTTCTGCTACCTTACCCTTTGGAACCATTATTATTGGCTCGTGGATATTTGTCGGTTCTTCCATGTACGTCCTAAGGTCCTACACGATTGCTTACTCTTTTTGAACCTCTATATTTCTTCTGCACTACTCCTTTTGTCTTGTTTAAACTTAAACTAATTGCTGTCGATTGACCAAGGTCATTAAACGGTAAAAGTAATCAAATCAATAACAGACCAACAATAGATTCGCTAGAATTATAATAATAAATAACAAAGAATGAAATGAAGAATTGGAATTGAGCAACTCCAACAGGTGCTGTCTGTGGTGGTAACTTAAATTACGAGAAAAACTCAACAACCAATCAGGAGTCAAGAAAACGGATTCTTACCCAAAAAAGTATCATAACATAGACCAAGCCCGTAAACATTCGGAAAACCAATAATACTTTCACCTACTAAAAGTGAGTTTCACTTTTACTATTGATTAGACATTTTATTCCATTCCTTTTGGTTGAAGATTTTTAGCACAAGTTTTATGAGAGATTCCAAGTTCGGTTTCCTATGAATGACTAACCTTGGAAAATAAATCAGTTATCTTAACTCAAGGTCAACTAACTAAGGTCAACGGCTTTGGAAATAAAAACTATTGTCCATTGCCCCTATTGAATGGGTATCATCATAATAATTTTTGTATAGCTGCCCAATTGTGAGGATGCCCATTACTATTTAACCAGTTTTACTTTAAATAAATTCACTAGGCCATAACCCCAGGCGACACCTGCCTGCATATGATAAACTTAACCAGAAAGAAGACAAAAGACAGAGCGTTGTAAAAAGAATTTTTAGGCAGGGCTCATCCATTTATGACCTCACATGAGATTACCCTTTGCTCCAAACCTACTCAAGACAAAATTAACAATCGTCTAGCTACGTCATCCGTTCGGAAAATATTCCATAAGGAATTTGAATCTGTTGGTTAATGATTAATGAATAAGTAATGGTAAAAAAATTTTATTTTAATTAATAAATGAGAACGAGTTTTGACGATATGAATTGTATAGTAGGGAAATTACTTATAATTAGCATTACTTGTAATTAGATTACATGTAATCGCTTTACGTAATCTAATTACAAAATTGTAATGCGTAATAGTAATTTGTAATTGGCAATATCTGTAAAAGTTTGAGCAAGTGTAATGGAATTACAAAATATTTTGTGTAACAAGAATGGTGTTTAATGCTCAGTTTAGAGGAACCGTAATCTTAACTTTGCTCATCTCGTGCCGGCATCATGGAACAAAACGCCTTTAATGAAGAATTTAGAGTTTGTTTACGCATACTGCAAAAGATTTGCTATAGCACATTTCCGAAAGAATCCTTGCTTGAACTAAGAATTCAAAATTTGACTTAAAAAAATTAAATAATCTACCCGTCACTTATAATATTTTAATCCAGTTAACTGTCTTGAGTTAAACGAAGAAATTATAGCATAGAGTAAATTAACATGCATTTATTGAAGCGAAAAGCTAACTTGTAATATTGGCTATTTATAACGAAAAACAGAAGTATTTTACCAAAAGTTCGGATACTAAATTTTTTCATAAAATGCAACACTCTCTGACTAGAGTCAACTCCATTAGAACGTCTGTTCCACATTTCAGGGATTATTTTTTACAAGTCGTTGGCAGATGAATGTCGAGGAGTTGGCAGTAAATCATCATTGGCATCAATTTTGGCAAATCAAATCCTAATATTATAAATGTAATTTGTAATTTAAAATGTAATTGAATTACTGTAATTTGTAATTTGTATTTCCTTAAGCCAAATTAAAGTAATTATGAAAGTGTAATTGGGAAAATCTGCTAATGTAATTGGTATTTGGTAATTCAAAAATTTAAAACAAGTTGCTTCTTTTTCATTGGTTGATTTTTGAAACGAGAGAGCTTAAGCCCGTACCTTATTGAAAAATTATCCCCGTACCGTACCCGTGGTGTATCTAATAAGATACGGGGTACGCCGAACTTTCACGATCGAGGATCGCATAGTAGAATACAACAAATAGGTTAATGAAACAGTTCCCGCAAGGGTCTCTGATCGCCCACACCATTTAAACAAACACGAGTAATATCTCCAGACNATACAACAAATAGGTTAATGAAACAGTTCCCGCAAGGGTCTCTGATCGCCCACACCATTTAAACAAACACGAGTACATCTCCAGAGAACGGAAAGTTTCCTATAAGTGTGGTTATGTACCATGCATGCTCTTCAAATTAGGTGACAAAAAGCGGAAGTTGACAAAAGAGGTGTGACAATAGGCAGAGTATTTAGTTACATGAGAGCATGGAGTTTAGCCAGGGGAAAGCCAACAGGTTCACCATAAGCGAAGTGTGACAGTAAGAGGTAGTAACATTAAACTAAAACCACTGTATTACAAAAGGCTCACCTCTGCATGAAACGCACTTTAGGGTTTTATGGTGGGATTCACCCACCTATGTAAATTTTAACAGCATTTATGAACAGGCCCAAATCGAAATAAAAAAAAAACAACTGAACGGACTTCTTCGTCACCTTCGTCACATCTTCGGGCGCTGGAATCGTTTATCCCGGCTTGATAAACAATCTCGTTTGAGGTTTTATTTGTTTACTTGATTCTTAATCTATCGGTATATTACTTTATCTGTGAGTATTGAGTGTAAAATTACATCGAAAGACTCATTTTATTCTGGTAATAATCCTAAATGCTTAGCGATTCAGAATAAGTTAACAAAAAAATTTTTCTCATTTTTTTTCTCATTTACTTGGCATGTAGAATACAAAAAGAAATTTTTTGTTAACTTATTCGGAATCGCTAGGTTACCAAGTTCCATTCCATTGTGTATCTAATTAATTTTCTCTTGTTTAGTTGAAGCAAAGAATTGAACGAAATCTATGTAGTCAAGATTTCATTGGAGAATATCTCACCTGGATCTTGCGGTAAGAGTGACGGTAAGTATAAGTTTTTATAAATGAATCATAAATGAATGTGGATTTCGAGGTTCAAAATTCAAATAATCTTTCAAATGTAAACTTAAACAGAATTACTAATTTTAGAACTCAGAACGGAATTAATCCTTCCTTGTTATGTTCCATGCTGTTGACGGCTTTTTATGTGCCATGTAAATTTCCCTGCATCACGCTTCAGCTAGAGTAGAGAACAACGAAAGTGTCGGCTAGAAGATGAATAAAATCATTCAAGTGGCAAATATTGCCCCACAAACCACCAAGGAACAAATGCAGACCTTATTTGGATTTATCGGAAAAATTGATGACATTCGTTTATACCCTACAATGTAAGTGGCTTGTCATAACATACAGAAGTTTTTAACCAGGTTCATTGAAACAACTCTTGTGTGAATTGCAGAGATCTGGCCATGCAGGTTACTTGTAAAATATGTTTTATCAAATTTCATGATAGTTCAAATGTGTCCACGGCACAACATCTTACAAACACAGTCTTCATCGACCGAGCCCTTGTTATTATACCGTTTATGGAAAGTACGTTAGTTAAATTTTCAGATTAGTTGCGACTTGGCTATTTCAATTTGAATTAATTTGATTAATTTACAGGTGAGATTCCTGACGAGCAACGGGGATTGGAGTTACTAACAAGTGGTACCCTTCTTCCTGGAATTGCCGATCCCAAACTCCCTCAGCATGTGACGAGTCAGGTATTCTACTGTTGAATGGAGTTTAATGGAGTATAATTCAGTTTTTTATTTCAGTTGGAAGGTTTCCCTCCTCATCAGGTAGTTGGTACATATGATCCAAAGCTCGCTGAAGCACATTTGCCAATGTATCCTCCGTTACCCAATAATTATGATGGTAGGAAAATTGAAGAAATTAGACGTACTGTCCTAGTAGCCAATACCGACAAAGAAGTAAGGATTTTAATTTTACTTCTACTCGCTCAACTCTGTTACTCACATGAACTATTATCAAATGAAAAATATTTTCAGCTAAGCCCTCAGATCATTCTCGATCACTTCAATCAATGTGGGGAAGTAAAATATTTCCGTCTCTGTACGAGAGACAATGATCCTCTTGGGTATGCATTAATTGAATTTACGGAACAACCGTCTTTACTGGAAGCTCTCAAACAGAACGGGGTTCCACTGGGATCTCAAGCAATCAAGTAAGGGGAATGTATTTCATTGCTCTATGCTTGCTTTTCCTAGTCAAGTATTCTGTACCTAATCATTCTGGTGTTCCTATTTTCTGTTCTCGTTTGTAAGAAAAAGGATTCATAAGCGACAGAATTGGGTTGATCATCCGATTGGTTTTTTTTGATTTTTTTTCTGTGTATCAGCGTTGTGGGAGTGGGAGCCTGAAACAGGAAGCACATGCCGGGAACTGGATCTCGCTCGACCCAATTTACTCTGTCAATGAAACATTCTCCCTTGGTAAAGCGCACATAAGCGATTAGGACATGAGAGGAAAGACTGGTAGGCCCTTACAGTGTAAAGAGGACGTTCCTCGTGAGCGTTGTTCTCTTGTAGACTAATAATTCAAGGGTAATCTATCAACTTGAAAGCTCATGACGTTCGTTTCTTTTTTGTTTGTTCTTTATGTGTTAAGGCACAGCCTGTCTCTGAATAGCTGGTATGCAAGGCGGATCCGCGCCATTCACTAGCTATGTTGTCTTGACTTGCGATGCAAGTCCTGTAGAAGTGAGTGATCTTCATCAGTCCACTACCAACACATTCGTGATTCTTACTTTCTTTCATTAATTACACTGCCTTGGAATATTTAATCTTACAATTAAGTAGCCCCAGCCTTACATCTTAAATGATAACGTTGGAGCGGGGAGTCTCCTTCCTTTGTGTTACTTCTGAGTAAGTTATGGAAGCAGAACAACTTCTCTTACACTGTACGCTTTTACTCTAGGGTCTACCATGCCACTCAGGCCATTGTCAAGCCCCAAGCAAAAACCAATGAGGCAGCCCAAAAGGAAATAGAAGAAGCCATGTCACGTCAGGCTCAGACGATCCTCTCACAAGGGATTGATTCTAGTATGTTCATAATTCTGCTTTTCCACTTGTTTTGACTCATTTTATAATATAATGTTCTTCTATTTCCAGTGACCAATGCTACAACTCCCCATCTCGGTGCACCAGTGATCAAAGAAAAGCGGCGAAGTAGATCTCGTCATCGATCCCGTGACAGACGACGATCAGGATCACGGGGTAAAAGACGAAGGTCATCCTCTCGCCGTCGAGTTGACAACAGATATAGGTCTCGTTCAAGGTAAGTATACATAATAATTATTGATTACTTTTGATGAGGATTCCAGACTACAACAATTTTCTGTTTTATTGGATTATAGGGAACGGGTTTCTCGCCGAAGGTCCAGGAGTCGTGACCATTACAAACGTCGTAGCTACAGCCGTTCACCCTCACGTTCTAGGAAATCTCGGTCCAGGTCGAGCAAAAGAGAAGACAAGAAAAAGTCTTCGACGAAGAAACACAAAGAGCGGAAGAAAGATCGTGAGAAAGATCGTGAAAAGGATGATAAGCGAGAGAGAGATCGTGGAAAAGATGAGAAACGAGATAGAGACGAGAAGCGAGAGAAAGATCGAGATGAGAAACGAGACAACGGAAAGGATAAGGAAGAGAAGAGAAGAGAAGATCGGAAGGAAAAGAATGGAAGAAGAGAAGAAAAAGATCGGAGTAAGGACAGAGAAAAAGAAGATAAAGTCCGAGAAAAAGAAAGGATTAAAGAAGAGGTGAGTCAAAATGGAAAAGAATAACTTTAAAACAGTAAAGTTAATTATGTAAACTTGATCAGTTTTAAGATACATCACGCATCTACAAAAAAAAAAAACTAGATGTGTGGTACTGCTAAACTATGTAAATAAGAATAAAAAAAAAATACAAGTTTTTATCGTAATTTTAATCATACTTGATTTTTTTTTTTTTTTTTGCTACTACTAATCTAACTGTTGCATTAGTTGAGTTTACTAATAAATGTTCCTCAAGGATGATGCTGCGGCGGATTCGTTCTATTCTATCTAACAAGTAGTAACTAGTCCCATTCCCAATATTTACCAGGTGTTATTCCCTTCTTATTTGGAACCGTAGGCTTGGATTCTCTACATAATTCATAAGATTTGTAATGATTCAAATTGGATCAGTTGTATACTTTGATTCATGAGCTTACGAGGAAGTTCCTGAAGTAATCTGCTTCTGGCTCATACCGACTATAAGTACTTGAGGAGGCATAATTTCTCGTCGACCATCTCTCAGGCAATAATGATTAGCAGAAAGCTTGTGTGCTTCTCCTTCAGGTAGAATCGGTTGTGGTTGTGTTCTGGATGAAAGTAATGGAGCATATCGGAGTGCACTTTGTTCAGGAATATGCTTTCTCTGGAATTTATTTAGAAAATAATGTAAGAATCAATCAAAAATTTGTTGATAACGTTCTTACATGTAACATGTAACTTACCCCAAGCAAGAAGTTCCTCAATATTTGTATAATGGGTGTTACGTTTCTAGCATTAAGCTTCTCCGCCATAATAATCAACCAATAGCCCTCTTGTCATCAACACCTTCGCCCTTGGCTTAAGAAACTAGAAATTTTTAATTAATTTAACCATAAATCAAAATCAAAAATGTTCAAAATTTTGAAATCGAAATTCTAATTTTCTTCCACTTCGCAAGACTAAGACAGTGACTTAACTTGACGTAAGGTGAGTTGGCAAACAAGTAGAAACATGAACAAGTAGAAACCCTGATTTAACGCCTCTTTTCATTAATAGGGAAAATAACCCTTAATATCAAGGCTATCACTGTTGGAGTAAGGTACTATACTTCACTATTTTTTTACACACAATACTGCCTATAAAAATAAAAAGTTTAGTCTAAGTCTGCATTGACTTACTGACTAAACTAATTTTTACAAAATTAGTCAACTTTATTTCTATTATTTTGTACCTATATCCAAGTAATTTTTATATTAACTACTTACATTTAGTAGATTAGTAAATATTCAAATTCATATTAAAAAATTATTCTGCATCTCTGTTTTATCAAACTTTTTCATTTAATTTACATAGTTTCCAACAATCAGAGACTTAGTATTAAAGGGATTTTATTCTAGAAACTCAGGTAATGTATCTAATTATTACTATTCGAATAAATATTTGATCATTGATAAATTCTCTACCTACTACTGAACTTACTCGAAAATCTACATATACAAGTAAATTTGAAAAAAAAAATACTTATCTTGAACAAAATATCTCCCTATTCTATAGATGCTTATATAACAGAATTTTTATGTAAAATATTTTTTTTGGTATGGCAGTTAATAACGTAACAGCTTTTTGGAAGATAGAGTGTAAGGAATGGAAATAGAAATTTGTCGCTACAAATTAAACATAAAAGAATATAAAATAAACTAAGGATCAAGTCCTCGACGAGATTTTAATAACAAAGCGGAAATAAAAATTATTTTTGGCAAATTAGTGTGATTATGACAAATATGTTATATTGATATTGTTATTCTTGTCGACTTTAGTGCTATGGAGACCGGTTGTTGTCACTTAGCGAAAATAAGCGGTTTCATGAGCACCAACATAGAAATATCAATAATTAAAATTCAAATGTTTGTTTATTAAAATCGAAAAATCTTTCGTTGTTAAATACAATTTTTGTTAGTTTTTTAAAATTTTGTCATACTTCTGCAATTTCAGTGTGCTCCCTTCACCAGTCAGATTTTTTTTTTGTGGTTTGTAAGGTTGTTTGACTTTTTGTGAATAATAATATTAGAATAACAAATTTTAAAAAGTGGCGCCAATTTATAGTGAAAATTTTCTAAATTTTGAATCTTCTCTTCAATAAATTTTATTTTATATTTTTATTTTATTATTTATATAATTATTATTATTAATTATTATAAACTTCTTATATTTTCATTCTTTATATCAAACCAACCAATTGGATCAAAGAAGGTGGGGCGTTTACATTATTCAACTAAATTGGATAAAATTTAACTAAGGTGAAGCTTTAGAATTATTAGTGCACAATAATTAAAGAAATGAAATTACCAAGACTTATTATTTTAATGTGTATAATTTCAGATGGCTCAACATGTCACAAAGAAGCAGATTTCGACAAAGGATATTCAAGATCCATTGAATAAAATTTCTCATCTTTTTAGAGCAAGTGATGCAAAAATTGCAGAGTTGCAACAACTTCTGATTCAAGTTAGGCTAAAAGATTAAATTTTTAGTATTATGGGACCATGGGGAGAATTTGAACTATATTTACAAATGAAGATTAATATTTTCAAGGAATCGAAGCTTCTTGGGTACGATACTACTTATAGTATTGATGGAATTCGTGCAAGGCAAGAATGTCTGAGAGAAGCAGCACAAGAGAGCTTGGATTCTTTATCGCAAGGGAAAAAAGACCCGACTCCACGGGATGAACCGTTTAGAGGCACCATCTTGACAGTTTCCATAAGAAAGAGTGAAAGCAGAAAGAATTCACCCAAGGGTTAGTTAATTTTCTCTGACACACCCAAACTGACGAAAATAAAACTTTTGTTTTATTTCATTTTAGGAAAGGAATTAGAGTCCACAATGATCTCAACGGATTCTCGGTAATTTGAATATTTCATAAAGAATGAGTCAAGTTTAATGTTAATAATTATTTTAACCCATCAGATGTGGCACAGGATATGGAAGTTTAGATCGACATTTAGTCAAAAGTCAGAGGAAGAAAGCATTGTGTATGTTGGATGTTGAACCTTTGAAGGAAAGTTCAGGGAAGCCCAACAGTCACAAGCCTTTGCATCCTGATCAACAGTACGAATCTCCAAGTCGTCGTCGAAGCACCATCAACACACACTTTGGTCATCAACCGTTTTTGAATCATGGAAACTCAACTGAAAGGTTCTTTGAATCCAATGATGTTGGTCTCCCCATTGTTGACAATCATAACGTTCATAATGTCAGAAGAAATTCCGCAATAGCTACAAAACAAGAGTGCAATAAGTCAAGTTATGATTCTTCGGAATTGAGTAAGTTCAACTTATAATTTCTGGAATTTTCTTTTGAGTAATGCAATTCAAAGATTTTTATCAATTTAGGATATCCCAATAATTTTTTTTAAATATTTTTCATTTTATGAACAGACTACGTAAATGGGACGGGTTTATCTGAAAGGATTCTACTGCCAACGCCTCCTCCAGTTTTGCAGCCTTCCACACCATCCAACTCTGTAGTTTCAAGTAATTAATTTAGAAACAATTTTATTTAGTTTATAGAGCTAGAACGTCTTTGTGTACTATTCAGGTGTGGATCGCCATAACGGATATTTGGAGGAAACGAAACCTTTTGAAATGGAAGACTATTATAAATACTCCGTGAAGTTTAGGGGTCGTAGCCCTTCGGGTATGTTAATATTCTTATGTACTAGTTCTTATACTTTTGCTAAAGCTAGCAGCATTTAAAATTTTTAATTTTACATTTTGTACAGAACAAACAAACCCCATAAAAGAGGACTCGCAATATAATAGCAACTCAATCCAAGTCGGCAGACTGAGCCAATTGTCAGAATTGGATGCTAGTCAAAATCATTTAGCCAGTATGGGAGATAAACCAGAAGAGTCTCGACTCAAAGTGGCTCATGAGACTTGTCTGAAGCAGTTGGAGGCATGTCAGTTGGACCTGAAAAATGTCGATAACCCCAGAGTCATGAGAAGATCCACATCGGAGGAAGCTTTAAAATTTAATCGTTTGCGGACACGAATTACAAAGTGGGATGACCCTGGACAAGAAGAGCGCCTCAAGAGACTCCAGCTTGCTTTTATGAAAATGAGTTTCCCTGTAGAAAAAGTCGGTTCTCTGGGTTCGAATATGATGAAGCCAGATACTAGCAGCTTAGAAAGCACACTGCCTGGCTACATGAATCCCATCAATTCGGAAAACCACGAGAGACGTCAGTTGCTCAAACAGAGACTAGAGAATATGAAATTTGAATCGGACATTCTTCTGAAGCCACCAGAGCTTCCCCCAAAGACCAAATCTAGGTTAGAATCTGAAGCAGAACTATTTCGATTTGAAAAGAGATACTATTGTTTTGTGATTTATCTAGGAAACCAGGAACTCCGAAACCGGATACTGGTGGAGTCGAAGAGGATAAAGAGCAGGAAGGTTGGATGCCAGTCACTCCCACATTTGTCTAAACCAAGTCTTCCAGATCAGAAACAAGGCCTGCCCGATGGTGCCTCAAAATGTTCCTTCCTTTTTCACAGGTGCATATAATTTGTAAAGTTAATTTTACGTGTGTAAAATAAGTCGGCGTTCGTCAAGTCGAGAAAGGTATATTTCTTATACAAAGGGTTTGTGCAAGAATAAAAACGTTACGTTAGATTAGTTCTTTGGAATTTGCTTGAGTTACATAGGAACCAGTTCATTTTCTGCTGATTCTAGGCCTTTCTTCTCTTCTTGTGAATTAGCTTCATCTCTTTGGAGTTCATTTGACATCGAATCCTGGCTGACGAAATGAACACATTTTTCTTGAGCAGTGCCTGGAGTTAGTTGAGGCTGGACATGAGGTATCTTTAGCTTTTCAGAAGTTTGTTTACTCAGACTATTATCAATGCTTTCTTCCACAGGCATAGATTTTTCTGTTTTATTCTTCTTTTTCGATTTCTTTTTCTTGGTTTTCTTTTGAACTGGTAGGCCTTCTCCTTTCGAAGCCCAAATGAAATTATTAGCACCGCTTCTATTTCGAGCAATCTCTATAGCCAGAAATTGGATCCGAGTGACGAGAATGCAATTCTCTTCTGAAAAGTCCCTTCTTGCATCAAGACGAAGAAGTGTTCCAAAGCTGTAGTCTTCTACGTCTTTAAATTCTTCGCAAAACTGTCTCCAGACCTACAGAATTTAATTAACTAAACGAAGAAATTAAATTAAATGAAATGACTCACAATTTTATTTCCATCAGACTTGAGATCATCCACAGTGAGTATAAGAAGATTCAAGGCAGAAAATCGCTGCATATAGGCAAAGAATAATTTGTCATCGTAGTTTGTAAGTTTCAATTGCTGAGGATTTACTGTACTGATTAACTAAAAAAAAAAAAAAAAAAAAAAAAAAATTAAGTAAAATTAAGCTTTGAGATTATAATTCGATTATTAGCTTACGTTGAAGTATATATCAGCATGCTGACATGCCTTTTTAACCCAAGCAGTCTCGACGAAATCCTAAAATATTACAGGAATGTTAATGAATAATTTGGCTTTAGTATCCTTTATATGTGTACTCTTTTTATTTACATCGTTAACATATTCCTCCGCCGGGCGAGAGAGTAAGGCTGCTCCCTTATACATCCCCTCAACGTCCTGTTAAACATGAAGAAATAATATGTAATTCAACTTCAAATACGGTTAAATTTTTGACTTGTCAGGTACTCATAAAGCACATTACTAATAATAACACTCTTTAAAAAAGACCATAGATAGGCAAAGGACAAAAATAGGTCATGGTTCATAAGTTATCAAATGGAGTTGCTTCTAGACGTTAAAAATATTAACAAAAATAGTGTGGGATTGACGTTAAACGCGGGACCTTCGTCGAGGTCTTGGTATGATTACTCGCTTAACTTAGAAATGTAAATATAACTTACCATGTTGAAATCGAATTGCGAACAATGAAATAATCAAATAGATCACCAAATCTAAAGAAAAATCATCAAATTAATGCAACAACAATGAAAATGAACACAAAAATAAAAATTTTGCTTCCACTAAAATGCACCATTATGGATGGGCATCATAAGCAATGGGGTGTCCCACCGCCCACCATACTTGTTACCAGCGCCATGAAATATGAAGCGGGTCTTTTAAAGCTGCCGCCTACTTCAGAAAATTCAAAAATTTAAATTCTTATCCAATCAGATTGAAGTATTGAAACTCTATTTGATTGGCTGTAAATTTCGAAAATTTGAATTTTGGAGTATTCCTTCAAAGTTGAATGATTTATTTCAGGTATAATTTCTTCAGAGTTGAATGATTTATTTCAGGTCTATTTTTATTTTATTTTTTTTTACAGCTAAATAATTTAACAATCAGTGGTCATTTATTACACCCAATTTCATTTTCATTCGCAATAATAAAGTAATTTTGTTTCTATCCAAAATTAAAGGTAGTGTTTTACAACACCACTGCACTGGAGACTGGACTGATTGTATTGCCATTGAGTACTTTATGGAAATACTTAAATGGTAAGGATTTACTTCGAATTTGGGCTTTGATGATTGACTTTGAGTTGGATGAGTGAGGCACGAGTGAATGAATTAGGTGGCGATGGCGAAGTTCTACTCAACATCTGCCTCTAAAAGGAAGAAGAGGACTTTAGGAAAAGGGTACTTAATGAGTTTACTTGAGCTATGAGAATATGAGATGATCCTCCGTTGGGCCAAGATGATCTGAAAGAATCTCTCATTTCGTTGGAACTTGGCATATGTTGAGCACGCGATAAAATGTAGAAGGGACTTCTTTATATTTTCCTTAGAACCTTTTTCTTCTGTGACCACCTGCTCCCTTCAAACTTTGAATTCAAGTCTCCTCGGTCCTCATCTGCTCTCTCCGCAAACAACTTTGGAAACAAGGTTAATAATTCCTGAGAGCATTATGAAGGAGCAGATGTCCGGCCAATCCATCCGTCACTCGACCCCCACACACACCTCAACTAACTACACCAACTGGAGCCAGCCCTTCATAATTTATTATTATGATTACAGAACTTACAGTTTCCAACAATCCAAGATCAGGAACACGTTCCTTCAATTCTGACATTGTATACCCAATCTCAATGCAGTTCAAACCCTTTGGTTAGGAATCAAACTACTCTGACCACAAAATTGAACAACCATAATAATGAGATGCATAAAAATTTGTGGACTCAGGTTTCAGGTAAGTCATTTGAGGTGTGTGATATTGTAAGAGGATAATAATTACTGTCATCTTAAATGCTGGTGACATGTAACATGAAACTTCTGAAATTTTGTTGCTTAAAAATACTGGTACTTCCTATCAGTAGCTAGCTTCAAAGTTGAGTTTCCTTGTATCGAATTTAATTTTGATCTTTTAAACTTTAAAGGAAAGTGGAACATTTTAGATGAAATGTAGGATCCACTTACTTTAGGTGAGGAGCATGTGGCAGCGTGTTTTAGAAAGTAACTGGATATGTCTTCAAAACTCGTAAAAATAATTAGTGGTTCCTCTTCTCAATTCTACTTGACAAGATCAGCTTACAAAAATGGCATGGAATTGTAATTGTATAATGTAAATCTCATAACCCCTTAGAAATTTATGCCTTGTAGTAATCTTTTCAACGCGTCTTTATAAACCACATAAGGTCTCCGGAATGGTTGAATGCTTCTCTCATATGTTGCTTCAAGGTAAGAAGAGACCGTGAAGCTTAAGTTTGCATCGTTTGAATCCTTCTTCAATTTATGAAAAATAAGGAATGAGTCTGCCGGACCAAGTTCACCGACCAGGGGATTATTATTGGTTGGGGTGCCCTCGGAAAGGAAACGGCAGATGTTAAGCAGCGAACTGAACAAAAAAATTTTTTTTCAATTGATCCGTTTCTAAAGTTCTCGTTGTTGAATTGCTACCTCAAGTTCATTTTTTACTCTAGGTGTACAAAGTGGAAGAAAAATCCATTTTATAAGACATGAGGGTTGCGCGATCCGGCTATTCTGTAAGTTTAAAAGTACCTATTTTCACATGTTTTGTCTAAATTTTTGCAGTTCCTGTTGAGAATAGCATCGGTAAGACTGAAGAGAGGAAATTACACATGCAAATGAACGTACAAAGTCAAGGCCATCAAAACAACCCACTTTTAGACGGGAATGAACGCAGGCCATTCCGGTAATAATGTGTAATTTAAAACAATTCGGCAAAAACCTTTTATCAAAGAATAACTCAGTTTTGTAGCGCAACAAGTCGTTCACCGTGTCTCGGATTTGATTTAATTTAGATCTTTCTGAAGACATTTATTAGAAAGATTAATCAAATCTCAATAATACGTTAGTTGATCCTGCTATAATGAAAATTAGGAGTAAATTCAAAAAATTAAATTCTTGATGCGAGTTTTTTGATATATAAAGGAATGGCTATATTTGTGAAAGCTTTCTTGAAACCACTCATGTCGTAATTCGTGAAGTCAATTTACTGAGAAGAGTTTACTGTTGATTTGTAGGAAGGATGAAGTCGATGTTTCGGAAATTAAATAAAGGAGACTGTCTGTACTCTTCTTTTCATCTGAAAGAAAAAGAGCTATGACTAATAATTATTTAAGAAAATTATCGACTCTTGCTTTCACTGGTTATTGTGTGGTAGACGAACGTGAAATCAAGGTTTCGTAGTCAAATTTGAATCCAAAAGTAAAATTCAATGATATTTGAGTTTTTATTTTTATCCAGTAGGATATACTTGAAATCAGTTGCCGTGGTGACACTTCATTCAAATTAAAATTTGAATTTTTCGTTTTAGGTAGAATAAAAAACTTTAACACTTTTAAAATTTTGAATTCGAATAAATTATTTCACAAAAGTAAATAATTTAATGATAAAGTTTGGAATAATTTTGATCAAATAGATAAATCGAGCATTTTTATTAATGATTTTAGGTTTCAGACATCTTTTTTTTTAAGACTCGAAATNAATCAAATAGATAAATCGAGCATTTTTATTAATGATTTTAGGTTTCAGACATCTTTTTTTTTAAGACTCGAAATATAAACATTAAAAAAATCGATTATAATTTTTTTTAATCGGATTTTTTTAATTTTCATAAAAAAATTCGATTTTTTCGAACTCTGAGTGAATCATCTGCCGTGTCTCCGTTCGCTTTCATAACAACTCAACATCAATTTCTTTTCTCTTTACTTTCCTTTACTCTCTTATTACAGAGTGTTCAAAGTTTTCAGAAACCGACTTTAATTTTTGGCTTACACTGTAGTTCCTCCATGTTTTGACTTGATATAGGGTTCGAAGTCGGATTTAATTCCAAAAATAAAAATTAATGATTTTTTAGATTTTTATTTTAATCTTGATCCATTAAGACAAAGTTGGAGATATATTTCATCATACGCTGTATAATATTCAATAAATACGCTGTAAAAGAAAGCAAAAAGTAGTAGCAATACATAGTGGAGAAGAAAGCGATTTTTTGCAGAGTTTTTATTGAGCACTGTGTACTTTAACAGCTGTTTATTTGAAGACTTATTTTCAAAAATAATTGGTGAACTGTAAAGTTTTAAAAAGATTATGTTTTTTTCAATATGCTTTGAGATATGATGTTTGTGATTTCTGATAGTCGAAATATCAAAATTCAAAAAATCGTATTTCAATCCAAAAAATCGGAATTTTTTGAAGTCTGGTGGTGACTAACAAAGAATTGGATATGAAACGCGCGAAATGAAGTAAATTCAAGACTTTGGGTTGAGATGAACGGTTTTTCTCCGTAGAGAGAGAGAGAGTTTTGGGCAGTCTTATTTCAGATTTTGTGGGGAGAGGTTGCACATCTGTCATTTTCTCTTAAGTTTTTAATTTCCAAGTTCTCGTTTGTTGTTCTTATTCTAAACTTACACAGCATTGATACTCCGGGTTCTAACGACTTATTCTTCGTTCTATCCAGCTGCGTCGTAAGGATCGTATTTCCCAACCACTTTGTCACCTTGTTATTACTTTCCAAGAAACAATGTCTAAAGAGTGATTGGTACAGTCGTCATTCGTCATTATTGGTAAGAAAATGAACAGAATAATTTCTTTCATTTTCACATTCTTCTTGTTTGAAGTATTTTCTGAAATACTCTGCAACTAATAGTATTCAGGATTGTTGCTAAAGTGTTAGTACAATTTTTTTTTTCGTCTTTCTCAAGGCAAAGTTTTTTGTTCAAGCTTCAATGTTTCTCCTGACTCATTCAGGTGAATCGAATTCGGAGTAGTTGGGTGACTAGTGTTCCGAGATAGACTTCATACCTTGATTAAGATACTAATGACTTTCGAATGGAACATCTTCAAAGAATTTAGGTGCTTATGCAAAAGGTAGAGTAGATTTGTAAGGAAGACAACAGACGTTTTTTAGAACGCATCTAATCTTTCTAATCTGGTTTGGACTTTATGCTAAAAATAACTTTGGCGTAATGTTTCTAAAAGTGTATACTCTGCAAAAAATGCTCGTATAAACCTCCTATCGAGATTTACATAAAAACTTAGGTCATTATCTTCTCTGAGATGAACTCCGAAAATCATTCACTTCATCAAAGTTTGTATATTTGTAATGCTAAAGTTTTGATGATAATTATCAGTCCTGATCTTTATTCGAAAAGTCTATTAATTTATTTTTACCGAGGATTCTCAGGGTGCAGGTGAAGGTTTGTTTACTCTTCAATTTTTTTTGTTGCTTCTTAGTAGTTCTGATGATTTTTATATTTAGTTCAAAGTTTTGGTTCAGTGACTCTGAAAACATTGGCAGAGTTGACAACAAGCATATAGGGGAATTGAGATGGTTTAATTCGTACGTCTGTCTGTCTTCATAAGTGTAAATTCTATATGGCGATGACATCCGACGAAACGAATTTAAGGGAGAAGCTAAACCACATTTTTGTTCCTACTGTGTTTAGGCATGCAATTCTGGTCGTTAATTCGTTGTTATTTATTCTGGAGAAGAATTGCGTGCGTCTGGATAGGATGTGGAGTTACTTCATAGGTATTAACGTGAGATTGTGAGATTATGGCTATTCGAAATGGCGGAGTTTAGTCGAGTGTAATAATGGGCTTGTGTCAAATCTTGAGCACGATTTGTCACGATTAGATTAAGTTTTCCAGGTTTGGGCAGTGAAAAGTATTTTCAAGTAGAATACAATAGAAATGGATTATTTTATATTTTGACAACTATTCGCTCGCCTGCCCCGCTGAAAAGTTATTTTGACACAATTGAATTTAATTTAAATTTTTTGGTGTTCTACAGGTGGATGATAAAGAATATTGGGACAACTCTTACTGTCTCGTCTGATTCTTAAATATGGGGCCACAGAAGCCTCAGTCACGTGTAAATTCGATGTTATCGGTTTGGTGAGTTTAATGGAATCACTCATCATCTCCACACAGTTCTATTACATGCATAATTTATTCAAATTGCAGGTACGGGGTAATAATTGGAGTTTTACAGGCTTATCTGATTGTCCAAAGTGTTCGGAAATTTGTTTGGTTTGCTGAGCTGTCTTGGCCTTACCAAAGAACTCCATTTGTTGAATTAAATGTTTACATAGCGCTAACTGGTGAGGAAAAATTTGGTGATGGATTAGTTTTGAGTAAAATTTGTAAGAATGAAATTGATTGATATATCATTGGTTGTATAGGGATTTCTGTTCTGATGTTGCCATTCTTCCTGGCAGCTTCATTCCTTCAAATCGGAAACACAGCGAACGATAATCGTATGCTGGGGAGGGATCTAAATCGTCGAGATGAGTGGTCGTCCTTTCTCATCCCAAGTATGCTCTACCAAGGAACAAAAGGATTTTTCCGAACTGTATGGACCAACAGTGGACCAACTTCTTCTTTTATTCACGTCGTCTCGAGTTTTTGCCTCCTACTGCCTCAGACAATCATGGAGGCAGTTTTGTTGAAATTTGGATATTTGGGTAAAGGTATGTTCAACTTCGTATAATGGTTCCTTTCCCTCGAGCTACCCGAAACCAAAATGTATCTGAGATTGATGTCTAGTAGGAGGAAATACGTTCCAAGGAGAAAAGAATGGCCACCCTATTTCATACTTTTGTAGAGATTCTGGAGCAGGGGGAGTTGAATCTTACATTATCTATCTCTTGAAGAAGGGCAAAAAGCATACTAAGGGAATTCGGATTTTTGGATCGGAGGAAAACATAATTATTATTTGTAGGGAGAGTACTCTTCTCTCTCATCTTCCCGCTAGTTGTACTTGTACTTTCTTTTATATTAACGTTAATGAAATTCCTGCAGAAATATGGTAAAATATCCGCACTTGACGCCAATTTGCATAAAAATAACATGAAATTGTGCGGTAGAGCCATGGAAAGTATTTTCATTGTCATTATCCTTAGAAAGCAACAGAATAGGAATAGCTTATCAACGCATCCACCATCACATTATTCCTTTAATACTTCCAGTAGTACTATGACTCTATTCAAATTATCTTAAAAGCATAATTTTAGATACAGAAGTGCCTTTTTCAGACTTTTCACCCAAGTTGGTCTAATCTCATTTTGGAGTATTAGGAGGAAAAGGAAAGATATGGACGTTTTGCGTCTGAAGAGGAAGGGAGAGATGATGAAAGAGGATTTTCTGATACAGATGAAAGGGATGATGGAGATAGTGGGAAAAGACAAGATTTGATGATAGAATGGAAAAAAAAGTACTAGTTAGTAGGTTTAAAGTTTAACGTATTTTGGATATGTTTGAATGAGCATGTGAAGATGAAGAAAGGAGTGGAAAGAAAGTAGAACTCCCATTGAGTCTGGTTGTTCAATCCATAGAGAGAATCTTAAGATTGGAGTATTTCTACCGGGTAGACAAACAGTCGGGTGTGAGGATGAGATCATGAGTCATCGCTGATGTTTTATCCAGGAATAGAATCTCTCTCTGCTTTCATTAGTTCCGTCTTTCAATCTCTTCTGGATACATCCCTTTTTCCATTTCTTACATTAGCTTACATGTAAACATTTCCGTACGAGTAAGAAAGTATAAGGAAGGGGAACTTTCATCCAATCCACCACAATTTCCATGTCTTTGCCGAAGATCCACCAGTTGTATGATAGGAAAGTGAAAGTTTTTCTCCATTGTTCAGAAGTGAATGTCCTACAAACAATCTGACAGTTCAATTTTCAAACTGAAGCCACTGGAGTGAAAGGAAGACTCTCCAGGGTTAGGAATAGGAACTACTGAGGTGATGCTATTGTCCTGTCGTATTCAGCCAAATTGAACACTTCACTTGAAAGGTTAGGTTTCATGAAAGAGAATTCAGAAAGTTTTGCACTTTCTATAAGGACTTAACTCATAATTCAAGAGCATTGTGGCTCAATCATGTCATGCAAAGTAAATTCCTTTGAGTTACCTCTTAACTCGGCTTCATTCATCCTTCTCTTTCTTTCATTCATCCTGTCAAAGGGGATGAAACGTCTTCTGAGAGATTTTACTAAATACTTAAGAAGGCAACGCCAAAACTACTCTCAGTCCATATATCGTAGAGAAAGAGATGAACGGAGAAAGTTGTGGTGATGAGGTTGAAAATGGGTGTTTTAGACTAAAGAGATCCTTCTCTTCTAAAGAGGCCTATTCAAAAATAATTACCGGATGATAAGGGAAAAGGAGGGAGAGGTAAAAGGGCCATTATTCTCAGGATTTATTGTAATCGCTATAAAATGAACCACTGTCTGAAGGGATATCTGAGAAGTGCAAAAAAAAAGTTTCCAATAATTGGTTTGGAATGAGGCTTCTTGGACTTTTTGTCTAAAGGTCTGACTGACTCCCTAACGAGGAGAAATTTGTTGGAATGGTTTGATAGTTTAGGAGAAAGTTTTAGAGTTTCGGGTTCCATTCTTTTGAGATTGATCCGTCCATTACTAAGGTGTTTGGTTGTGGGAAATTCTGAAAGAAGTCACTTGGTTCTCTCCTTTCAGATTCGATGTGGAGAACGGACTTGGAGTTCCTAATTCCCCAAGGAGAACGAGATGCGATTCTTAAAATCCTAAACTCCGTGGGTACAGAAGGACTAGAAGCAGATGGGAGCTCTAAGGGGACGTCATTAATGGATTATTCTTCAGGATCAATGAGACTCGAGTATTTCAACTACGGTTTGGCCATCCTAATCTTCTCGATTCGCTATGCCTCTGTCTTCTGGTACACCAACAGGCCTTTCGCCACTCTCTTCACTCTCCAGGCTCTTATTAATTGCGTCCATAGTCTCATCTCGTTCTCTGCAATTTCTGTTCTTTACAAACTGGATATTATTGGCTCACTTAAAATCCTCCACCGAGCGATTCCATTTTTACTGAACGGACAAGTTGTCATTCTCTTGTATATAATATCTGTGACAATACTTCTCCTTTCAACTAGCGTTCTCTACCACTATGGATACCTAAAAATCCTCTTCTTTGTACACAAAAAAGCGAGAACACAATACATCACTGGTGGCGGAAATCATCGGTATGAATTTGATCCCCATTCTCTCTATGCCAAATACTAAAGACAAAACTAAGTCTTGACTTATTTTTTTATTTCAGCCTCTCTTGGACCTACTTTCCACACTGTTCAGCTTTGGCAGTTTTTCTCGCTCTAGCTGCGAGTCAGAGTCCATTGATCCATGATGTGACTTATCTTTACAATTCGACGTTAGACAATTGTCTACTTCTCTATATTGTCAGTGGCGGAGTCCAACTACTTCTTTGGATTGTTCTTTGGTTAGTTCTGGCAACAAAACGAGATTGGGATTTTAATATCACCGTGAGTTGACTTTATTATTTTTCTAAAGGGAAAAAAAAATTGAACTATTGTTTGTTTGGTTTCATAGGTGAATGTCGGAAACATTAGGGTTGGAGACTTTGATGCATTGAGACTAGCTGCGGAAATATGTTTGAGTGACCCAAATGACACCAACTTACCTCTTTCTCCAATGAGTTCTTCCATGTTAGTTGTGAGTGGAGGACAGGCTTTTGCTGTCGGAGATGTGAATTGCCAGCGGAACATTTTGGATCTCGTGAATGGGGTAAGTGGAGAGGTTTAATTAGATTTGGAAATGGAGGAAGAGGAAATGCAGAGGAAATTAATTTTCACTTTGGTTCCTTGATGGAGGTTCCTCCTATAACGCGAGAAGGGGAATCAGATGAGCGTATTTACTGGCCCAGAGCATTTCCTGCTACACAGACTGTAAATTCTCT
This sequence comes from Holacanthella duospinosa, assembly GCA_002738285.1. NCBI lineage: Eukaryota > Metazoa > Arthropoda > Collembola > Poduromorpha > Neanuridae > Holacanthella > Holacanthella duospinosa. The sequence goes on along the minus strand of NIPM01000076.1, from coordinate 277,150 downwards.
AGAGGATGAAGACCAACCTTGGCTAAAGGATTCAAAGGAAGTGAGGAACAAAGTGACTTTTTATGACGACGTTGGATCCCCACGGTTAGTTGACCCTTCTTCTCTTTTAAATTAATTTGTCATATTTATTTTTTATATTTATAGGAAATATGCGTCTGTTCCATTGACGCGTGGTGGGGCGTTGAAACGAAGTTTCCGAGAAAAGGCTTACACTGTGATCAATCAAGTTGAGGATGAAGGAGACTACGCTGTTCTCAAACGTGGAAAAGGATGTCTCAAACCACAACCACCGCGTGAAATTGAAGCAGAAGAAGTTAATCAGGTCAGTTAGATTAATCTTAAATAGATTCAATTCATTAATCAAATCCAAACTATTATTTAATTTTTAGAATCGGGTTGCACATGCAACAATTCCGGGTGGGCAGTACAGCCTTCATGTGAATCCAATGAGCGTTCTGCGACGAGAAGCAAATTTGCCACAGGTATGAGTGATAGAAAATTCTTTTATTTCAATAGACGTATTGTCCTGAGATGATTTTCCTGTTAAAAGGGAATTCCTGGGTTTAGATTTACTGGACATTGACCATTTGAGACTCAGAAGCGTAATCCATTGAATGAGTCTCAAATATCGAGACGAGGGTTTGAGTTTACATTACAAATGCTTTGATCAGTGTTCTAGGGAAAGTGCGAAGTTGTCGCGTAGAGTCAAAATTATAATAAAAATTAGTTTACACATCGCCTTCTGCAGTAGAAAGGAACTAATCGACTAGTCTATAATTTAGACGTCTGCTTTATGTGAATTCATCGTGAGCCTGGTTTTTTATATATATAATTAATGTCTCTGTTTCATTTCCAGACGACTCCACGTAGCGTCCTGAGCACAGATTCCGGTTATCCAGGGACAGAGAGTGTCTGTCGATCAGAGTCCCGAAGTGCGTCCAGTACTGGCTCACCTCCTGACCGGACTGCCCCTAGTGACTCTTCTTCAAGCGGAGTCCACTCAACATCGACCTTCAACGGAACAGCACCTCAGTCCAGAGACTGTTGCCCACAGCAGTGTTGTACAGATCCCTATGGAAGACTGGGTCTGATGAGAAAGGAAAGTATTCGATCTACTGTAAATCCTATCTACGAGGGAGGGTCTAGTCAGGGGAAAATCCCATCGTCCATCTACCAATCCCGGCCAAAATCGAGCATCGAGTCAGAAAATCCATACGGGGAAACCCAAAGAAGAGCCTCAAATCAGTGCACTGAGTCATCCATTCCTCTCAGTTTGGATAGTCCGCCGTACCAACCGTCGTCTTCTTACAACCATTGCAATATTGGATTGGCTCCATCAAAATACAACAATATTAGCACTGCAAATGAAATGGTGGAGCGAGCTAACAATAACATAGATCAAATGCTACCTCAACAAAAAATCTACGGTCAAATTGTGCGAAAGGCGTCATTTGAACCAATTGACACGACCTCTCCTATTCAATCCACTCCATACGGGAGATGTACGAACATGAGCTCCTTTGCTACACAATACAGTCCACATCCTTCAATGGAGCAACAAATCCCACCACCTTTGCCATCCGCTTCAGACAATTGCATCCCACCAGTCCCACCTCCACTTCCACCACTCTCGTTCTGTGTAGCTGGTGTGAGCAACAGCAGGGTTCGCTCAACAGATGGTATTTTAGAGTCACAACCACAACATTCCAACCCAACACGACATACTACTTTCCCAAACTTTAGTAATGCTAACCCGCGGGCTTACAAATAAGCCAACGTCAACTTAAAACTCATTCTTCTACAAATAAGTCGTAAAAAGGGAAATGAAACCAGTATTAGGTGTATAATTAACACTTACTTCATCAACATTATTTTCCCGTAAAAGTATTAGTTTACAACGTGCCATTAACATTATAAGTAATGTGTTCCTTGAATATTGAGGCTGAGATTTTCTAATCGTTTTGTAATCAAACTTTATATTTGTACTTGTTTTTTATTATTTTTTAGTTGAGTGCTGCCACTGATTGCCTCTTCTCATACAGACGATGGTCCATTAGGGCTGATTTCATAAAAATTGTCAAATGTACAGTTAGAATTAATGAAATAATTCCTGTTGTACCTAGGAAGATTATTAGATTAACTGCGATAGAAGCATCCGTTTCACTGTTAAATTTACAGTCGTTGATATTATAGAAAAAAAAAATTTATAGTACTAATCATTCGTTAGAATTAATTGAACTGGTTACTATCGTTAATTGTTAAATATTCTTTAGAAATAGATAGACTTAAGTGCAGTACGAATAATTCTGTAATTCTCAAACTGCTCACTGCCAAGCGTATGTTAGAGTTCATTGCCCTTGTACCGTGCGGTCAAATACCTTGTGAGTATTTCTTTTATGAAAGTGAGAGTTTTCTGAAGCAGAGGAAGGGTCACCCCCAACCTCCACCTTCACACACTAAACCCATCCAAGGTTTCCCGTAGAATAATTTTACTTTCATCCAAATATGGACAATGATTCAATTAGAAGTAGAAATTTTTTCAAATATGATATTCTAAAATGATTAGATTTATTTTTCTGCTAATGAGCTAAAAATTAAAACTCACTTTCACAAAAGAAATAGTCCTAATTAGACCGAACGGTATGATGGTATATCCTCAAGTGAGTGCGACACTAGTCTACGCATATATTTTTTATTGTTATCTGGTACGTCGTCAAGATGCATCAACACTATAATAGGTCAAAACCTTATTCCACTTTTATACCACTGTAGTAATAATATATATTACCAATTAACTAAAAGTGTTTTGACCTCAAATCCTATAATAAATAGGACTTTCTGCTCTTTTAGATCAAATTTCTTCTAACACCATCTCCTAGAACTTGAGGAGCATTGCGGAATTGAGAAAACAATGCTAGAAGAACCAGCAGTATGGAACATAGGTTGGCGGTTTGCCTTTCTGATACGCCGTACCTTTGGATATGGAAGATACTTGTATACTTTGGAAGTATATTGAATTCATCTGTTTCAGAATTGAGTCTAATAATAGCCTATGATTTAGGTTATACTGGTCTCAGTTAAGATTATTACTTGGTTTTCCTTAGAACCCCCCCAAAACAAACATCATCCGGATAAATTGGAAAAAATTTGAAAAATTTCTCTCACTGATTGAATTTCTCGATTTTTCCCGTTCCTGTAAAACATGGTATGTTTACCAGTCATTGGATTGGGTTTGAAGATTGGGCTATTTTATAAAGTGGGAAATATTAGCCGAGTTTAAGTTTAATTTAGTAGCACACCCGTAGAGTTGGTTTTTGAGTTATAATTTAATGATTACAGGAATATAATGGGACTAAAATACATTGTGATTGTGAGTTGGAGAAAATGGAGCAAACGAGCTCATTGTGTTACTAAAGTCGAAGCTTAAGCGTAGAATAAAGATTTCCAGAGAGAATAAAATTTGTTTTTCTTAGCTCATTGTCGAAAGGAATTAGGGGGATTTAGAGTCGACTGAGTAGGCTCGTTTGTAATGTGGATGACGATGGTCTTCGGATGTTGTGACAAGGAATGGGTTCCTTCTCATCGGAAAGTCGACGTTGTGTCTAATTGAAGCTGCGACAGGGATAGGGTCAACTGTCCGTTCAGATCCTTCCTCACTTTTCTCCGGAAGAGTCTGGGAGGAGTCCTGATTGGTGACAGGAATAGCGATACAACGCAACTCAGATGAAGTTTTTCCATCGGTTGTTAAGAAATTAAAAATTCTCTCCTCCGGTACACTTAACTTCCTTCTCAATTTCTTTAACCCAAAGTACTGCTCTTGATTCTTAAGTCCGAGTTCTTCATCACTTTTGAGACGAGCTCTTTCTCTCGCCGCCTGGCGTGCTCTTTCTCGGTCTACTGACACAATATGTTTGTAATCTTCCCATTTTTTGGGACTTGGTGAAGTGAAACTGCTAACTTTGTTCACTCGACTCCTTGCTTCAGTTGGACTTTTAGCCAAGATGAGAGAAATGTTGGGCATCGATCCATAAAATGAGGGTGAAGGATTCTTTCCCAATCCTTCCCACGTCCCCAATGACTCAGAGTCTGGACTAACAGGAGTCATAGCAAGACCAACTGTCGGATTCACTGGGGTCGGTGGATTTGTGACAGATTGGTACATCCTCAACGGACTTGCAAAAATTGGACGAGTCCGTATTCTGATTGGAGACAAGAGCATATTGTCATGGGTCTTGTAGGAAATTCCCATTTCGTCTTCCGAGTCTGTATGTCGAGAAAGTATAGAAGCTTGAGAACTCCCATTTGAATTTTCATTCTGTCCGTCAGTCTTTAGTTCAGAAGAACTAGAAACTGATGGAGATGATGAGGAACCCTCACCACCACTTGCCAAATGGGTCAAGGATCCTCGAGAACCTCGGCGATTCTTTTCAGAATTCTTCCTAATCCTTCCGAGAACCATTAATCGAATGAGCTCGTTCTCTTTTGCTCTTTCTCGACTGATTTCGTTCAATTTTCGAGCAGTGTTGGGAGAAGTGGCGGATTTCATTCCTGCATCTGTTGGTAATGACTCTCCTCCTTCGTAGGAAGAAGAAGTAGTTGAAGGTGGGATTGCGCTAAAAAGGCCGTAATTGACTATACGAGAATTTGACTCTGGAGGTAAATAAATTGAAAACAAATCCTTAGATTTGGTTGGACTAGTGATACCCTTCCGTTTCCTATAGTCCAACGAGTCTCTTGCGTTGGAAAATGGAACTACACGATCAAGTAAAGGAAAATGTTGGTTCTTTTCTATCACGTGAGGGTTGATGGCTTCAATGAGTGTTTTGGTGGGTTCAATGAGTGTTTTGGTGGGTTCAATTAGTGTTTTGTTCTGATTAGTTGGTTGTATGACATTGTCCATAGAGCAATCCAAAGTGGGTGTACTACTCTCAGTACTGCTCTCATTGACACTGCTCGTACTGGCATCCTCAGCTCCTTCAACAAGGATCGAACTGTTCCCGCCGTCATCTTCAAAGAGTCTCGAATAACCTTTCTTTCTAGAGATTGACTCCAAAAGCTCATCTGGACTGCTGAGTCCATCAATGTCCATGTAGTCTAATCCATCTAAATCGAGACCTAGTCCCTTACGTTCGATCTTGGGTGCTGGTTGGGGTTGGTCGAGGTTCATCTTGCGGGGAGGCCTTCTCCTGTTTCCTCCCACAGCAGCAGCCTCACCTGCCCAATCAGACATTTCAGTCTCGAGAAAAAGGGCAGAGTTCAAGGAGTCCTTGGAATCTGAAGAGCTGACTATATGATGAGTCTTTGGAAGACTTTCTTTTCGACTTCCCTTCTTATTTCTCTTCCTTTGACTACTACTTTTTGTTCCGTTGGAAACTTTCTTAGTATCTTCCAAATCAAGGGCCAACGTGACACCAAACTCATCTTCAATCTCAACCCTCGGTGGTTCACGTTGATTCAGCGCTTCTTCATCATCCATCTCATCTAATATGTATTGATCATCGTCTAAATCCGATACTCTGAGTTCCTCCCCTGAACAACCGCCACCACCACCGCCAGATTCCGTATCCTCATCCTCTTGACTATCACTTTCTCTAGCTTCAACTACTGGTATAACTGTGCATTGACTTTCTGTCTGTGATTGGCTAAAGTATGATGGAGGTTCTGATTGTAATAGTGGAGACTGTGGTGGTGCAACTACTTCAAACGTATTTTCCCTTAGTGCAGACTCAGTGCTTATCACAGCGTTCATGGCAGGTACAGCAGTCGAAGTTCCCAGTTCCTTCTCAGAATCTCCCTTTTCTGGCTCATTTGGACTTTGTCCTTCTGTTCGAGACCCTTTCTTGTCCGCAGCTAGGCTCTTCTCAATGTTGAGTCGATTCATGCTCAATGTGTTGTCAGCAATGGTGATTTCTGTAGTATTTATTATATTCGAATCCTTTTCCTCTGGAGCAAGTGTTTCTGACCATGGCGGTAGCTGATTGGCTCGTGGTGACACCGGTTGGTGATTTATAAGAGGATCAGAATAAGAAAAGATGGAGCCTTTGTTTTTGAGTTTCTCAGTCTCATCTAAGAAGGCTTGCATTGCAAGCGAGGGTTTGGGAGCAGGTTGGAGTCGTTTCTGTTGTTCAGAGATCATGTCCAGGACACTAGAGAACTGGTTTTGAGTAGTGGTATCGACAGGTTTCTTTGGATTGAGCCCTGGCATGGATCCAGTCCCATGTAAGTATTGTTTCTTGAGTTCAATAGCTTTCTTAGCGGCGATGACATCCTGTGGGCGTGCATCCTCAGGTAGAGGCTCCCATTTCTTCGGTATGGCGTAGACTCTTGGCAAGGCTCGAGTCTCAGGTAGCTTGAATTTCAGTACAGGCTCCACGACCCTCAGTTCCTCATACTCTTCTCTTTCCTGAAAAGGTGTTTTCGGAATTGATGGACCTGGCAATCTTCGGTTCTTGGATTCTAGATAGGGATTCCGCTTGGGATGAGGTTTAGGGTGATGAGCATCAAAGAATCGAGTAATGAGCTGCTCTGGTTCGTCGACGACGATTGTAGGGACTCTTCCTGGGACACTTTGTGGTGGATCTTCTGCAAATTCCGAATCTGTCTCAATTTCTGTCGTCGAACCCCCACGCTCTTCTTCTTCATCCCCGTCTTCTTCTCCTTCCTCTGAATCCTCTTCATAAGAACCATCACCTGAAGCAACTTCAGTATCTGAATCAGAGCTTTCGGTTTCTTTGTCTGAAACAGGAGGTGTTAATTAAAAGTCCTTAGTTACACTATTATTGAGCATAGGTTACTCAGTCAAAAATCTCAAGGACATAGCACACCTTTGACTCAATAAATGAAAAATTCCGTACTTTTTCATTTCAAAACGTGGAACGAAATTTATCATTTCTACTACAACAGTTGAGTTCAAATCGTCAACGTATAGCATTAAATTTTCCACTTAGTAAAATTCACTAAAGTTTTCCAATTACTGAGTTACAAAGTTGACTTGTTGAACTAGTGTGTCATTCAGATTTTCAGTTTTTTTTTTGTTTTTTTTTTTTGCTGTGAAAAAACTAAATACCTTGAGCTTGACGTTCACCCTTCGCCTGACCATTGACTCCTTCCCCTTCAGGTGTCACGTCGTCATCGTCATCATCACTATGTAACATAGGATTCTGATATTTCACCTCATGGGAATGCTTAGTCAATTAATTATATGTACCTCAATTCAGAGGCTTCATCCGAGGTGTTATTATCTGCCTTTGATGCACCAAAATTCCTATCAGTCCATTCATCTTCGTCCATTTCGCTCAAAAGTTCTTCTTCTGAAGCAAAGTCTACAGAATTTTCAAACTCTACTCGTTCCGGTGTAGTACCTCGTTCATCCATTTCAGATAGGAGCTATGAATTCGTAACCAACAGAAGTTTACATTCTCTATCCCTACGATTAGTACCAAGACCCCAGGATAAGAATTGTCATGAACCAAAATTATTTCTTTTGTTCAACTGTCGAATGATAGGACGGAATCGGCTCATTTTAGTTGATTTAAAAAAAATAATATTGAATGTAGTTGAAGAAGGAAGGGAGAGGCAGGTGTAGGGATTATAAATATAATAAAGTTGAATGATCAGTGCCCAGTGTCGCAATGTACGAAGCAGATGCATGCCAGTGAAGTTGAGGTGGTGCAGAAGGAAAAGACTGCTTGCATTTGCAAAAGCTCCAACATATTCCCGTGTCAAATGGTTATAAGAATATTGAAAGAATCAATAAATAAATTGATAATGTCAACAAATGAGCATCATCAAATTCTATAATCCGGAAGAAACTAAAGCACAACGGCTCAAGCAGCTACAAGAAGAATAAATAAAATATCAAGAATAAAACTCAAAAATATAGAATAAGAAATCAAAGAGCATTTAATAACAATTATTGGACTAGTTTCAGTCTGATTGTGACAATTTTTCAGGTATGAAAGAGTACTTCATTCCATCACAATTTCAATGAATTTCCAAGTGAAAACAACGAGTTTGCTTATTAAACTATATAGCAAGCAAGGAAATAACGAGAATTGCTTCCCAATAATTTTAAATTTATGTAAAGGGATTGAAGATATGGGGTTTTAGCTAAGTTGTATTATTGGAATAAGTGAAACGTGGGTGGTACGATTAATAATGGACGGGACCGTGTAATACTCAGGTACAAATTAACTGGAGAAATCCAGTAGCAGGCAACTTTTTGACTAAATACATTTTTTATATTTAAAGAGTTTCCACTCAAGCGAATCTTTCCATTTGTGACAGTAATAGAAATTTCAACTGGACGAAAAAATAGCAGCATTTTAAATCATATTTTAATTTAGAGGGCATAAAGCACATATCAATCACAGCGTTGCGTATAAGCGTTGTAGCAAAAGCTTAGAGGCGTGCGAAAAATCTTTCAACCAGTATAACAAAGATGAGGATTATCGCAATAAACAACTGCACCAATTGAGCAATTATATCAGCAGGAAGCTCAGGGTTTAGACAAGAGTGTAGGAATCCCGTCAAGCGGCTTCTCTAGAAAGTTGAAAAAAAAGCAAGCATCAAATTTCAGAGATTAGAGTCTCAAGAATAAAGTCACGAATATGAGTAGGATTAAGGAAGAAGGCAAGGAAGAGAATGACTAGAATGAAACTGAAAAAGAGGAAAGGAGGAAACAAATCAGAGAGGTATGGCTCATCATCTGGTCCAATGAATTCGTTAGTCTCATCATTGAGTCTTGACAACCTCCTCTTCAATAATGGACTGACCTGTTGTGAACCCACCAGAACCAGACGTTGTCCTTCCTCCTCAGGTGGACTTGGTGGAGAATTTTCTTGGTCATACTTCTTCCAGCCATAGTGTCGAATATACTGGAAGTGTGGAGTACAATAGAATCGCTCTCCGTATCTTCCCTCACGGTCGAACGAATAGTTCCCTAATCATAAGAAACAACTATACAAAGTCCGAAAATACGAGATATTTAACAAGTACAAAGCACAGTGCAAGGTTAGCATTAGATACAAAAAATTTGGCACGAAAGATTCATATTTATAAAATCAAGTTGACAACTTGAGTTCATCTTGCCCAAATTTACTCATTAATGTAAACTAAGCGTGAATATTACCTAGTCGAAGTGAAGTGTTGCAGTATTCACAGCGGAAACAGTTCCGATGAAAAAATTTCCCTTCAGCGGTCATTCGCTCAACAACATAGACACGTTGGTCACAGAAATGACAAACCTCCGACCCGCCTCTTGTAGGTTCAAACAATGTACGTGGAACCTGCATTATGAACAAAATTTACATGCATTCAGATTCTTACGTGAAAATTACTATCTCACCATGGGCTTAATCACATTCGTATCCTTTGTTCGCTTCTCCAACTTGTTAACGATTTGACCAGCCATCAAAGATACTTTGTTTGCACCTCTTTGTCCAACCTCTAGTGCATTCCCATCTTTCAATTTACATCCCAATTTCTTCATTGTGTCCTCAAACAATTTATCCTTATCATTAGCTGGATTTTTCTCTTCCGCTCCTTCCATTCGTCTCTTCATTGCCTCTCTCTAAAATTAGTATAAGCCATAAGAAACAGTTTTAGCTATATGACAAGATTTGTACAAACTTTGTCATCGAAGGCTTCCCGAGACCATTTCGGCACTTTGTCATCTCTCTCTTTCCGTCCTTGTCCGCACGCCTTACTTTCTGCAATTTTTTTCTCAATTAGCAGAACATTCCAATCACTCTTCTCAATTTTTCCAATGGCACGAATCAAATCCTTTGGCTTCTTCTCCAATTTTGAGCCTTTGAGTTTCTCTTCCAAATCTCGTGCAAGTCCTGGCACGTACTGCTTTTCAAAATCAACCTGACTTGACCCAGCTGTGGCCTTAACTTCCCTGCCCTGAAAAAAAAACCAATCAATCAAGTCATCTTGAAATAGTATGTTATCACATTAGTTGTTTAATTTTCACACAATTCACACTAGGATTAAACACTTCCAAGCAGCAGTGTCTCCAATACGGATTAATATTTAGATGTTTAGTAAATAAACTTCTTTCGATTAGTCACTCAAGTTCAAAATGAACCCTGAGCACGAGCAAATGTAAGTAGGGGATTTAGTCTCAAGACCAATCGGAAACCGAAGGTGAATGGCTTACACGGTTGAATAATTTACGCTCTAATTCTTTACAGCGTTCCTCAAATTCAGGTGCTGTTTGGCGGTATAGATGGAAAGTATAGTCCTCGTAAGGATCTGCATCGATGCTCGACGATTCTTCCCGCCGTACGTTCATTTGCAAAAGTCGCATACTTTTTATAAATCTCTCTGTTTGTAAAATTCGTTGTTGAATTCGACGATTCTCCTTATCCGTTCTATTTCTTTCTATATCCTGGCGACGTTTCTCTCGTTCTTCCTTTACAAGGCCTCACAAGCGAATTAGAATATGGAGCATTACGAATACCTCACAACGATAAGTCCCATTTTTTCTAACTTCGACATTTGTACCGACTCAAAAAATGAGAACAGTGGGGTAAGCCAGAACCGTGACTTCTAATGTGGCACAACAGTTGACCATTTTAACTAAGAGAAACTAGAAAACGAAAAAGCTAGAAAAGTTCAATTTTTTTTTACTAAATGTGGAATTATTGGTTCTTCTAAGCAGAACCGCGGTATGTCATATAGCGCAACAGTTGACCATTTTAACAAGAATGAAAAATATATTTCCATTTTGGCAATCCGTTAACACTACGAGCAACTAGAGAAAGAAAAAGCACGAAAAATTCAATTTAAAAATTGTGATAGTTCGAATTTGAATAGATTTCTGTTCCAAAAATGGGACTTCAGTCGAGATATATGAAATCTGTAACTTGACTTACCAAACTACCTCGAGATCTTTCATCACTGCGTCGCTTCCTGTGTCGTTTGGACGATTCGCTCAGGTCACTAGTATCTAAACCACGACTTGCAGAAGACAGGCGAGCGCGGCGGTTGTTACGAGATGAGAGGCCATGTTTGGCAACCACAGCAGGATGCCGAACGTGTTTCCCTTGGTGAACATGACTAGATCGGTTTACAATCTCATCAGTATCGTCACTGCCGTCCTGTTTGAAGTACAAAGTTAAATGAGTTTCTCCTATATGAATATTTATTATCTAAAATTACAACTCTGAGGTATTTGATCTGTGGAATTTCTCCCTTAAAAGTTTCATAGATTTGGGACAAATAGGCAACCATTGTCAAGTAGTCGAAGGAGTCCGTTTGGACAGAGTCAGGACCACTAACAACCTAAAATCCAAAGAAAGTAGGATGATGGAATAATTTGTTACATTTTCAGCGGTATGGTAACATACAGGAGTAATTCCATATTCAGTTTGGAGAAAATCAAAAGCGATTTGGTTTCGACAAGCTGCAATTTCCAAAGGATCCACGTTCTCTTCAGAGAGCGACGGGAAGTCGATGAGGTCGGGACGGAAACGATAAATAATTGCACAGAGCACATCACCACGAGCAAAGGCATCATAGACGTCGTTGATCTCCAGACCATAACATCCCACTTGTTTACGCAACCAACCCAAAAGAGAGTCTACCGCCACCACAGAATCTGTAACAGGTAGGGGTTGGTCAGTGAAAACAGATTATCTCCATACCTGATAACCTGGAAATATTAGGCACTACGGACACCCCGCTGGGCCGAAGGCCTAGCGGTGGAAAAAATCATGGAACATCGCGATGGAAAATTTTTTTTTTTACTTTAATTGAGAGATGATAAAATTCAAATAAATTAAAAAATTTTTAAATTTTAAAATTTTTAAATTTAGATTTTAAATTTAAATTAAAAAATTAAAAATTTTAAATTTAAATTTAAATTTTAATTTTAAATTTTAAGTTTTAGTTGATTCCTGAGAGGTATTAACTTTAGTAAAGAATAGAGATAAGATAATGCAAAAAAAAATTTTTTTTTGTCGTTAAGCGGTTCAATACAATTTGGCGAGCGCCAAAAGCGGTAGCCGGGTTGGAAGTTCAAAAAATTTTGTCCGGACACCCCTCTGAAATTTTCTAGGTTATCAGGTATGATTATCTCCTAAAAATTCAATTCAAACAAACAGTCATGACAATCCCGCTAACGCCTACAGTTTAGTCTGTATCGTTTTCAACAAAATTGCATAACTCATGAAAATAAAAATAAACTTGATCCGAACGATTAATCCTCTAGAATACATACCTCGGCGTCGCTTTGGCCTTTGTCTCTCTAATTGATGCTGCTCCAGAGCACTATCCAACACATCCGAAAATTTTTCATCTGTGTCAAAGAGGGCTTTGACTTGAAAAGGCATGACGACTCGTAGGTTGAGATTGGGATATCGAGAGTGAGGGTCTATAGTATAGCCCATATGTTCCTTGTTCAAATTTTCTGGAGTAGTTTGGCCTAAGAGTCGGTAAATAGACTCTCTCTCAGCAATGACATCCAGCACGGAACGTGTCCCACTGGCCCAACTCCGCAACATCCAGCATGCATCAAATGAACTCAAAAACCCTCTCGCACATCCCGACCCAGTCGGCCAGAACGGCTACAACAAATAATTGAACCGTTAAAGAAGAAACAATTAAATATTTCAGAAGATTTCTCTTGGTAAACCGCAAAGGAGCGTGGTTTACCTCCAATAAGCTGTCTCCAACAAGCGTCATCATGAGTTTATGACCCTTCCTCTGAAGCACTCGACAGGCATTTTCAGCTGCGTACATGGCAGTGAAGTCAAACATGGCAACATCGGGTTGACCATAATGATTTACCGCAAACTCTAAATCAGAGAATTGGTTCTCTGTAGAGAAGAGTGCCGCTTCGACGGAGTACACCATCAAGTTCTCAGTGGAGATGTTCTCGTGAGAGAGGAGTTTGGCAGTGTCCGCATAGTCCTAATCATTACATTGTGTAACTATCTCAGTATAAGCTTAGCAGACGAAATATTCCAAATTTCCTCCGAACCCAATCAAAAATTCTACCCATTAATTTGAAGAGATTAAAAAAAAGAAAAATTTTTAAACACCCTTGAAATTGTTCAGTTTATGAGAATTTTGTACATGCGGAATTCGGAGGCATTTGAGAAAATTTCAAAAGTTTGCATGTTATATCTAGTTAGTGAGATGGTTGAGCTACCATCACTCCGAATTCTATGTGGGTGGTGGTGACTCATCCATCTCATTATAATAGACCTTACTTGGAGAAGCACTCCTTTGTTGAGTAAACTCTGCTTCTTCGCCGTCATCACAAAGTAGTGAGTCTCATCTTTGTAGTAGACGATATTCTCAAGGTCAATACCCGTCGCCTCGTTGAGATCCTGAAAAAATTTTTGATTGAAGATGTAGCTCACCCCACTAATCTCCTTCACACGAGCTTCTGCTTCAGTTCGCTTGTTGATAAAATTGGCTGTGATGGCAATGGCGAGTTTGGCTCGAAGTGCCTTCCGTCGAAAGCCCTCCAATGTATTCCGTCGCCCATCAGCTCCGACAAGGCAGTCGAAATTATAATGTGACACAGGATGATCAGTAGGAGAGGTAATGGCTCTCCAGCCTTCACTCTCTGACGGCTCACAAAGTCCTTCAAACCCTACGCCCTCGTGAATCTCCACTCCCAAAAGTAGTGCCACTTTAAGTAGAATACACTGGATTTGTCGGATGCTGATGTGATCAATTGAACCGGCACAGAACTTTCCGTAGAACTTCTTAGCTCCTAATCCTTTCAAATCCGTGATGACAAAGGGCCACAAATGAAGGACATTGTTCCGAGAGAATCTATCTCTCTTCTCAATTAGGACTACTTTCGCCCCAAGCAACTGTGCCTCAATGGCAGTTCGAAGTCCACAAGGACCAGCTCCAATTATCAGCACCTGCAACATTTATAGTTTCATAAAATGAAATATTGAATACACATTGATTTCTATCTTAATCTTACTCGACTTGATGCACAGACTTTTCCTCTAGCATAGCACTTGGCAGATGCACGTTTTTCGATTTTTGTCCAAAGCCCTTGTGCTCGCCATGAACATAATTTGACCTGTACATCGAAATAAAAATAAATACTTAAAAATAAATTATTCCATTGAATTTGAGTTTACTTACTTTTAATCGAGGATAAAAGTCAGGGAAATGAGTTGCCTTGATTCGTAGAAGTTGACAGAGTTGCCGGTAGTGTGAAATTATTCCCTTGAGTGTGTTTGCAGTACAGAATTTATCAAAGATGTCCGAGGCTTCAGCAGACTCGGGAGATAAGATTATACGACGATCCATTTTAAAAGAAAACTATCTTCTGACTTACGTCGTTTGAAATTAACTTATATTCAGTCTGCTAATTCCTCGGGTTTGTTTGAAGAGGAGAGGAGAGGTATGTAAGAGAAACTTCGTCGTTTGTTATTCCTCTCCACCCTACCCAGACCCCGTTGTTCCTAGTAACAACTTACAGTTTCCGCCTCCGTTATTCCTCCATTTTCAAAAATTAATCACCTAAAAAATAAATAAAATTTCAAGAATTTGTTTGAATTCGTCAGTAAGTTTTAATGAACAGATAATACCTACTCCAACGTCAAATCACAAAATCTAGGCTAAAACTTTGGGAGAAATTAACAATAATACTATAGCAGTAGGAAGTAAAGTTCCTTACACGAAATGAAATTGGAATGGTTCTCTGCAGTGATGGGAACTGAACTTGGATGGTAAAGTTCAGTTCACTTTCAGTTTTCTGTAAAAATAAATTTATGGTTACTTATTTCAAATATTAATTCCACTTCAGTTTACTCCAAAAATTACCATATTATAATATACATTCAACTATATTGTATCTATTAATATACATTACCATATTCAACATTTTCCATTCGAATTTTAGCGTAGTGAGTCAAATTTTGAAAAAAAATATGAAAGGCTGATATCAGTTATTAGCAGTTATTTTGGCAAGCGTGAATTGAAGTCTTATCAAAAACTACTAACCTATGTAGACTTGTCAAATTATAATAAATTTCAACGTAGAAATCCATCATTAATTCTACTAAGAATGGCTTTATATAGACTAACCAACAAACTGAAAAAAAAATGTGCCGAATTTTTAATGAAAATCATATCTGAATCAGCCAAAAACAAAAAAAAATTTTTTTCCTTATTTTTAATTTACTATTTTAATCACAAAGTTTAAATAAATCACTTACGTCCGCGCGGGTTTGATNATGTGCCGAATTTTTAATGAAAATCATATCTGAAGCAGCCAAAAACAAAAAAAAAATTTTTTCCTTATTTTTAATTTACTATTTTAATCACAAAGTTTAAATAAATCACTTACGTCCGCGCGGGTTTGATAGCATCAGTCTCAAGAATTTTGTCAGTAAATGTGTTTAGCGTTTAGACTTGCACACCAATTCAACAGTATTTTCTTCACATTCAAACCCTTTCAAGTTCAATACAGTCAAGCTCAAAAACTGAAATAAACTGAACTAAACTGAACTGAACTAAATTCCCAACACTGTTTCTGGGTGCTATACATTTAGAAACTAAACATCCGCCAAAAGCAAATACACAATGGACAATAGAGAGTAATTGCAAGATAATCTAATATAATGAATATCTGCTAATTTTTACAAATTAACTTCTTAATATTCACAAAATAAATAACAATTCACAATTTCTATTCTAAACTTTACATCTTAAGACTTAGGGAAAATTGTTNGATAATCTAATATAATGAATATCTGCTAATTTTTACAAATTAACTTCTTAAAATTGAAATATTCACAAAATAAATAACAATTCACAATTTCTATTCTAAACTTTACATCTTAAGACTTAGGGAAAATTGTTTTGTTTGACGCCTTACGTTTCTTGTAGATACTGATACAATGCCTGAAGTATAAATTTTTGTCAATTCTGTCTCACAACATAAACTAAATTTTTTTGCTGATGAAGTGTTTACAACAGTTCCATATAAAGCATTGAAAAATGGAATAATAAGTTAACCAAAAATCAAACTTCCACGATAATAATTGAATCAAAAGTTATGATTTTTCTTCAAATTGAACTCTTTGGAAATTCTTTAAAACCATCAATTTCTTACTAGTAACATATTTTTAAAATAATATCCAAAAATTTAAATTTTCAAATAATCATAGATACATCTTATGTTCAAGTTCTAATTTTGATTACTGTATATCCGAAATTATTCTTAATATTTTTCCATAAAAACAAAATTTAAGTTTATTAGGCAGAATTGACCCAAATTTTTAAGTCATTTGATTTCTCCAACAAACGGCATGGGGTCAAAAGGTTTAAAAAAAAACGTTTTCTGAAACTCATATTTTTGAAAAAAGTAATTTAATTTCTCAAATAAACGACCAGAATAATTATTAAATTCATTCCTTTCCCCCTAATAAAGGATATTTAATATATTGTAGTTAATCTGTTTAGTGTTTAGTAGATGGTTGTTATCATTCTATAATCCAAATGTGCATCTATTCTCTATTAATTGGTAACCTCGAATTAATTAAACTTTATCAGAATTAGTTAGTTGAATGACGAAAGTAGTGGATAGATGATTTAATATCTTTTCTTAGTATTTAATAGCTCATTTAATCCTCTGTAAACTTTAACTTCCTCATTTGATATTAATTGTGACCATTGTTTGAGTGAGTAATATCCCCTCATAAAATAATGTTTAGTTCCTCAGTCATCACTAGATGGGAAGACTATTCAAAGTCATGTCCATTTTAATTCTGCCTCTGGTCTGTCCAGTTTGATTAAATGAAAATGTTCCTTCGGAATAGAAAAGAATCAAACATTATTTGATATCACCTAAAAAGTTCTTCGGAATGAGATTAATCTTATAAAAGCCAGGCGTGCTTCCTTTATAAAAAGATAAAAAGTTGAATTTCTTGAAAGGATTGATGAGTAAATAAATTGAGAGGGTAATAATAAGGGTTCCTTGGTAATAGCACGTGTTTAGCTGGGAGCAGAGGAAGTGGAACATGTTGGTATCGTAAGTTTGAGTAGTAGTGGTGGCAGCTGGTTCTGTGGATCCAGAGGTAGATTCCCTCCAAAGTCCTTAATCCCTTAGAATTTTATCACAAGTCCCTTTGTCTCACAGGGTACTTCCGTCCCTCTGCTAAACGGGTAGTAGGGAAAGTAGGGATCTTCTCCTTCCTTCCTTCCTTCCTTCCTTCCTTCCGGATTCCATCCCATCCCTCCAACTTAAAGATCAACGTACAAATTTAGTAACAAAACGCTCCTCAACCAGACAACTTTCATTCCAAAGGACTCCCATTTTATCAAATTTTAACCTTTTTACTATTGAATTTCTATCAATTATTTAATAAATTCAAATTCAAATCAAAGAATTTATTAAAAAGGTTACCAAAATTTATATATTTTAGACTACTATTTTGAGTAATATCGAATTGATTTTGAGTAGATTTTTTTAATTGTTCGGATTGGTTGGAAATGGCTGGAGGATCATATACAAGGAGTCCTGTCCTAGAAGACTCAACTTTTGCTGGATCTCAACGCAGTTGTAATAGTCGAATAATATATGAATCTGATTGTTCGAGTCCAACTTCTTGGGAATTTTGGACTGTGGAAATTGGAAATACGAAAAAAAAAGTTCACTTGGAAGAGAGTGAGATAGTTCATTTAAGCTCACCACTATCATCTTCAACACCAATGTCAATATCAGTGGGAAATTCTTATCGGAGAATATCTTCTGGATCAGAAAATACTCATTCGAAAATTAAAATTGATGGAAGTCGAAATTCGACAGGTAGTTCGTCATCTGAGAGTCAAAGAAGTCATGATTCTGGATTCTTGGATTCTATTATCGAAACAAGACGTTTGAAAAGTCGTCAGTCTCATCATTCTACTAGTCAAAATAGCCAAAATAGTACTAAAAGTTCTTATAATGGACCTACTCTTTCTCTCTCAAATCAAACGGAATGCGCAGTCTCAGTAAATAATAATGGTGGTTTGAAAACTTCAAGAGAGTCTTCTAATGAGAAAAATAGAGATTCTATTTCTGGTGAAATTTACCAAGAAGTGATTGTCTCACGTTGGAGAGCAGGACAAGTTTCACCACTTTTGGAAAATAATGGATGTCATGGAGAATTAGGGCTTGCGGAACTCTTTGGAACTCCAGCTTCTGCTTCAACACCAAAAAAATCTTTGTCAAATTTGAAAAGAATGGAAAAAATTGATAATTTTGAAACTCTCAATAAGAATATGAAGTCATGGGAGAAGAATAAGAAGAAGAGTTGTAGTAGGAATGAAAATTTGGAAAAGTCAATAAATTCTTTGAGGTCAATAGGTCAACCGAGAGGACTATCTTCACTCCCTACTTCTCGACACAAAGACAATGGGAATTCTATTAGTCCTGAAACAAGTTTCTTGAAGAAAAGTACAATTAGTCCCAAATTTCAGTCTCTTCCACCTGGCTTTAAAAGACTCTCTGTCAACAACTCCTCCAATACTTCACAAGACATTATTTTCAAGTCACATTTTGACAACGACGCAATGAGACTTTGGCTCCATGAACTCCGTTGTGAAGCTGAACCAGACCCTATGTATTCACTCCAAGAGAAATCCGTGGAACCCATTCTCAACAAACTTCAAAATTCCCATGGTTACCAAAAATCCACCAATTCTGTATCCACTCCCCTTGTCTCCATCAGAAATATTCAAGCCGTTGCTGACTTTGTTATTCAAAAATATGCCTTCATTTCCACGTAAGTCAAATATCTTTCAAAATTACAAAAAAAAAATTTTTTTTTTTGTAATCATAAAACGATACAATTACAGTCCATTTCAGTTATAAAAGACCCAATTAGAACCCAAAATACCTGAGTTTTATAATCTAAACTCACATAATAAATCTATTAAGCTCGGTTCAAACATATACAAAAAATATATAACAGAGAATTATTTTGAATTGATAATCGAGATCTTCATAAGGAGTGTGACGCGATGAAGTTTGCTCCTCTGCTCAGCAATACAAAAATCAAGCGTCACTCTTCTTATAAGGATCTCGATTATCAATTCCCAAATAATCCTCTGTATATACAAAATATTAAGGTCTAATAAACGTATTGGTCTTATAAAATCTAATTTCATAGACCAAGTAAATACTCGACTAAAACACAAATAATATACACGACGCTCAAACTTTTTTGTATCTTACTAACTTGTAGTAGTGAAATTATTGCATTAAAAAATTGTACAATGATATTATAATAAGTTTATAAGTTAAAAGAATTCGAGAAAGTCTTATTAACCATACTTTTCTGATCAACCATTTGGTTTTAAATTAAATATTTCAGCATAAGAATTCAGATATAGTAAATAGAGATATTAGTAATCTTTGGTAAAGTAAATCTAAAAGATTAACTTTACTCCTTGGAAATTGGAAAATATGAATCATAAAGCTAAGTAATAGCGACACCTACAGTGAGCACCGGCTATGAAATATTTTATCCCAGTCTCTTGAAATTCACTATATAAGTGATGTCAACATTAAAAAAAATTTTTTTTTTTGCTTAAATTATTTTCATTAAATCCATTCAATAGAATAATAACTTATAGTAGGTTAACTTATAATCGTCTTACGCTGTATAATTAAAAAAAATTTTTTTTTAGTTTCCAAAGTTTGAAAGTGTGTGACCTGATATTGATATGTCTTATATCATATTTTCTTTTGACCTGTTATACCTTGAACTTATAAAGGCTATTGTATCTTTCTTAATGAGGATGAGATGATAATTGATAAAGTAGTTTTAATGAGTTGGTATAAGTGTTGTAAAATGTTGGAAAGAATATCATGGAAGAGTGTAGTTTAAGTTAGTTTTTTCATAAAAATTTCTTGAATGTTTATTTTGTGGTATAAAATCTTGTAAACTGTGGTGCTGGAGTGATGTGAAGTAAGTCAAGGTGAATGTCAAAGACAATGAGGAAAAGGTCAGTATGAAAATCATTTCCCTTTAATAATTAGCCTCGACACGTAATCCCACTTTTTACGTACTAAACTAACAAAATAGAGAGGTTAGATTTCCACTCAATTACATTCATTGGGGTAGCTGGAGATGGTTTTTTTTTTTTCTTAGAAATTTATCATTCTTGAGAACTAAAGTGCACTTTGTACTCTAAATACCCATAAGAATTTATTTCGTGGTGCACTCTTACGCAACAAAAGACTAATCCATCAAAAGATCTCTAGCAAAAAAGAAAACAAATAATTATTTTTATAATAAAAAAATTAATAAAAATCATATAGGTTATGTAACGCTATGATGTTTAACCTATATTTGGAACAGGGTTTGAAAAAAAAATTTCTTTTTAATTTTACATGCAATATCCAATCATCCAATGCGTCAGATATTTTATTGATGACTTTATGATAAAAAAAAATATTCCCAGAATAAAATAAAAATTTTTTAACATTTGATATCCTTTTCACTTTGTATTATTTCAGTTGTTAATTAATTTTTGTAATAAAATTAATATCTAATATAACATCAAATTAAAAAAAAAATTTTTTTTTTTTTTTAATTTAAGAATTTTAGGAATTGAATTTTTTTTTTAATAATCATTATTATTGATCAAATTAAAGTAAAACAAAAATAGTAAAAATACTTTTTTATTTTTTAATAATACTACCGTAAAATCGTGAATATAAGATGAATATAAGATGAATATAAAATGTAGAGGATTATCACAAATTTTGGATCATCATACCATAGCAGAAGAATTTTGAAGAAATGATTTAAGTAAGTTAGACATTGATTCCTTGATAAAAAATTAAATCAAAGTAAATAAACTAATGTCTTTTAGCCAATTATTTATGAACAGAATATTTTTAGTTAGAAAATGATTGAGTTTGTTAAATTAATATTTGAAAATTACATCACTGCGATAGGATAATCCAACAGTTGTGATCACCCTATATAAGACCAAGTCGTGTATAAGATATAGTATTTTTTTTTAGCACAACCCAAGTCTTAGATAAGACGGACTTGGTGTATAAAACATTTGAAATTATTTTTGAATTAATTGTGTAAAAGAAAAATTTTTTGCTAAAACTATGATTTCAATTAGAAACATGGACTTTTAGTAATAAACTTATTAATTAACCTTAATAAACTTATTAAATGCTTAATACCTAATAGTACCAAAGCTCAATTAAATACTAAAGATTCAAGTAAGTTCTTGACAAGTTGTTATCTAATTCATGACGCGCCTCATCCGCGAGATTTTACGGTTGAGTAATTTTGATTTTTTCGTTGTTGTTCATTAAATCATGATTAAAACAAACCCTGTTTGATGGTGAATCCTGTTTTGAGATAATTTATATAAAATAAAAAATTAAAATAATAATAATACAAATCGAATGCGTCTCTAAATGCTATGCAATGTGCAATCACGTTCCTATCTTTTCAGAGTTTATCTGCAATTCCAAATTGCAATTGAAAATGACTGACTGCAATGGAATTTTTAGCAACTAGTCAACCACGCGGTTATTATAATAGTTACTGACCTTGGTATTCTCTGGTTATTTTAGTATAAAAAAAATAAATAAATAAAGACCGGTTATGTACAGTAAAAACACTCTATTAAATTGTAAATCGTTCCTTTCACCTTCTAGTCCCTAAAATATATGTCTATTTTGACATGTTTTAGTTTGTTATTTATTATTAAAAATTTACACTTTATTTGCAGGCATTTGGAAATATGTTCATTGGATAGTATCCCTGGGCTCATATTAGATTTTTTAATCTATATTGAAGATTTTCTGACAGAATTACAAGCCTTCCATGGAAAATTGGAAAGATTGGAAAGTATCTTAGCTCAAGCTTGCTACAGACTTCGTCTTTCATTAATTATTATTACAGATAGATCCAATGAATCTGATTTTTGCAGAGCATTTCAAAATTTTGAGCTTAATTTGGAAAGTCCTAACGGAAGCATGGATAATGGACTCAATGATTCATATTTCCAATCAAAATATTTACAGAAAAAGAATTCCAAATCAGATGGATCAAGTAGGAAAAATGAGCTTATGGCTTCAACTCTCGATGACTTAGTCAAAGTTCGAAGTCTCTTTGGACAAATTATAGATGAAGGACTGACAAGGGAATTGTACACTGTCTTAGATTTAATTGGAGGAAGTGGATTTTCAATGAGAATCTCTTTACAAGTTTTTTCTCAAATTCTCTACGATGGTGGGATGCATATTTGTAAATTAGCAGCAGGAATTAGAACCGTTCGAACACTTCTTAGTGCAACTCTAGATAGTCGTGATGAATTTGATCGAATCCTTTGTCTCAGATGTCTTTCTACTTTACTCTGTGTTGGGGAAGCTGTCAATGATTTTGACAAGGTAAGACAAAATTATAAGAATAATTATTCAAAATATATTTATTTCCGTCGAATAAACCTTTGAATCTATCGTAGGAGTAGGATTTTCAAATATTAATTTTAGCCAACTATTTATTTTGAAGAAAATTTTTTTGAAGAAAATTTTTTGAAAATTATTTCTAAACACACATAGGAACAAAAATTTCTAACCCTGTTTGTTTATTAGTCAAAAAGATGTCAAAATTCTCTAACCGTTTTTTAAAACAATGTAAACGAAAATCCTGTCAAAATTTATAACAAAATATTTCCAAAAGTTGAGGTTATTACGTAGTTTTCTTGGTAGTTGTAAGGCGGTTCATTGGCATTAAAAATTGTCTAAACTTTATTGAAAAAAAAAAAAAAAAAACTTCAAATGAAGTAGTAGTATAAACAAAAAACCAAAATGAGATCATAAAACGGAATTAGGGAAGCCCAAGGTGGTAGTATAATTCCGAAATGAAACCGCATTCGCATTTTTACTTGTTTTGACAATTTTACATTGAAAATTAATTACAAATTAATTTTAACGCGTATGTTCTTGTCAATTTGATTGGGATTTTCCATTGATGAGAACATTACCTTAATCGAAGGTAGTATAAACCTATAACTTATGAATTTGAACATTAAAACCTTCAATAAATTATTGAATATAGGCGGGTGGATTTGAAATTATTGGAGATATACTCTGGGATCCGGCGGCTGGTTTGGATTTGAAATATGAGGCTATAGCTGTACTCACTCAGGCCACTGACCCTTGGATTGATTTAGAAACAAGACTTTCTTGTCTAGGAACTCATCTTCAAAAAATCATCCTAGCACTTACAAGTATGATATTTGTTAAAAAAAAAATATAACAAATTAATCTATTCTTTAATTGAATCTAATATTAATTCCCTTAGATTTAATCCCATATTGTGAAGCAGATGACAACTTCCTCCTCACAATGGCGGCTATTTCGAATCTTACTTTTCTAGAATTATCATCTATTGAGTTCCTCCGATCTTATAAAGCAATCTCCCTCATCACTGCTACACTTCATAGTAAACCTCATTCTTCTATTTTTGTTTTAGATCATGTAAGTCGAACAGGATTAATTTTAGAATTTTCTTCATACAATTATTACCCGCGGACAACGGAGTTGGAAAGGTTTCTATGATTCTAATGTCCGTATGTCTGGTAGAAAGATTCAAATTTTAAATAAAAAAATAATATGATGATATTCAGGTCTCAACAATACTTGCAAATATGGCTGGAATTGAAAGTTCTCGACAGGATATAGTACAAAACAATGGAGTTGAATTACTCCTCCTCTTTCTTCAAATGTCTCCATTGAGTCTCACTTCTCAAGCTGAAATTACTGCTTGTGAACGGGTTCAGCAAAAATCAACTATTGCAATTTCTAGGTATGTCAAGTCTCAATAACTATTTTGTAGCTATTTAATTTAAATTTGTTAGTAATTTTTTTTTTTTTTTTTTTTTTCTATTTCTAAGACTCGTAAATGAAGATGGAGTTGCTCATTGTGTTCTGAGAATGGGAGGAATCCAACGTTTGGTCCAACTGTCTAGAACTGATGTAGAAAGAAATTATTCCGACGGTGTTCTAATTGCATGTCTTGTAAGTTTTATTATATTTCTTGAACTCTTGAAACTTCAAGGTTTCTCAAACTTGAGTCATGGTGTTTTAATAACTATTAACTTTATTTTTAATTTGAAGGCAACACTAAGGAAATTGGTTTCCATTTGCGGTAGTGAAATCATCAAAGAACTTCATGCGGAGGAACTTATTCAGCCGCGTTTACTTGATTCATTTCTCCTATTTTCATCGCGACAAGAAAGTTATGTGTAAAATAGCCAAAAAAAAAAATTTTTTTTAAGTATTATAATACAAACAAACAAAACAAACAAAATGATCTTATTTACTACATAGAAGTGACTACAACTATCGACTTATGTATGCGAGTTGAGTAGAAAATGGCAATAGTCTTAAGACTTGGAGATTACTGCATGCAATTTTATCAAATTGGGTGATGCTCATGGGTTTGACCTCGGCAATGTTTTTATGAAGCTAGAGGTTCTCACCATCAAATATTTATGCTATTGCAAGACGCAGTAACTTGCGAATCAAGTGGAAACTTTTTTTCTTTTTCTTCTCCTATGACATTGATTAATAGGGATGATTTTTTTTTATAATTGCATAAAACTACTCACTGCAAGATCAAATAGGAAGATATATGTTGATTCGTATTGCGAATTTTACATTTAGTCCATCTAAACAATTACACGTAAAAGAACCACGTGCTCGAGCACATGGCAATGAGTCTTCTCACTCAATGACTCTTAACTCTTCTCTTATTACTCATTTTCTAATAAAAATAAAAACATAAAATTCGAATTCACTGATTTGTATAGCTAAAATATTACAGCATTTTGGCTCTGTGGTAGTGACGGTGTAGAAAAATCAGTTTGTTTTAATTTAATGTATTGTGGTGTGATTCGTACGTCAAACCGTATTAAAGAAATTATAAACTTTATACAAGTTGTAACTAACATTACTATTTTAGAATAGAAAGAAGAAAAAAAAATTTTTTTTTGTATTAAAGTTTAAACAACGCCCTTGTAAATTTACACAACAGAACTCATTCAGTAGATTAAAAAATGTCATAGAAATATGATAAAATTGAAAATGATTTTTTTTTTCTGAATTCTCTATTTGAAGTCTTTAATTTTTGACAACTCCCAATGAAAGAGAGAATTGAACGATAAATCTTAAATATAATTTTAAATATAGAAAATTTTTATTCTCCAATTCCTTAGCATGCGTGTATACATTGATAATTCCTCATCTCTTTTAATCATCATAATTAACACTGCCCATACTAAAATCCCATCATCAAACTATACTTGTCTCTGACAACTTAACTAAATTATAGTGTAGAAATAAACAATAATTGATGAGATTTTTAAGAAAACTCCAAGGACCTATTGTTGGTCATACTTATTACACGTTATTACAACTTTGATACAGAAATTTTTTAAATCATTCTATCATTTAGACATCTTATTACTAAATTTTAGATTATTACGAATTACCTAATAGATGAATCAAAATGGACACAAAATTAGGTTATCATTTTGGAAATAAATAAGACATGTTATTTAAATTCCACATAAATTATTATAAGTAACTGGAATTATTGAAGGTCATGGACTGGATGAAGGAAGAACCTTGGACATGGACATGGACCATTTCTTTACTCAAGGTTTAATACTAAAACAATAAACTCGCTGCACCGGACCACTTCAAAACTACCTTACTACTTCTGCAATTTTTATGCAATTTTATGCAATAAAACCAGAATTTTGTTACGTTTATATAGTAATATTACAACCAAAAATTATAAATATTCTTTTCAAATTTTCTAATCTCCTACTGTTAATTATTTTCATCAAAAACTCAATTCAGAGAATATGAAACGGTATTTTTTTGAGAGAATAAAAATTAATTGATTATAGCCGATGTTCAATATAGGTGAGAGACTTTTAAATCTCTATTTCTTATCTCTTAGTCATAGCGAGGTTAATTTTTGCCTTTACTACATAAAAAAAAAGGTTTGACTATATCCAAACATACCCTAACTCACATCAGTTTCATTGTATTTATTAAAATTTCTTAATAGCATAACAAAAGGATGATATTATTGTCATTGTTTGGGAATTCCTTTGGAAATAATGAAATCCGAGTGTTAAGTAAGGAAATCAAACCACGCGACTCCCTGTTTCCTCAGAATCGGATTTCCGGTTTATAGAAAGTTTTCAGTATATTTCCATCCAATATTTATTGGATGAACTATTCAAATTAAAATTAGTATTAAAAAAAACATCATGCCAAACTCATTATTATTTCAATGTAATATTTCAATTTTAAAATGGATTTTTAAACCCATTTTAAAATTGAAATATCAAATTATATAATAATAAATATAAGAAATATTACATATCAATACTTTTAAGTATTGATAACTTTTAAAATTTTTATAATTTGACTCATGACTCACTGCGATCAGTGGAGATGGAGAGGTTTATACCATTGACCTTGCTGTATGTAATGCATAAATTTATGGTAGTGATGAAAAAACGCGGTATTATAGAGTATGAAAGAGTGTAAAAGATAATATTTAATTCTTAAAAATATGGCGGGATTGAGTGAGGAAAGATGGTTATATGAAAATTAGATTTGTCTGTCTGTGTGAGAACGTATGTGAGGAGAGTATCTCAAGTGATGTAAATTGAGTGAGAAAGTAATGGAAAGTAATCCCTGAGTCTGAGATAATTGAAGAATAGAGTTCTCATGAATCTTTGTTGATGAATTATGAGTGTAAGTGAGTGGTTTTTAAGGAGTGAGTCCAGAGTGAATGAGGGTCACGGAGGAGATTGGCAACTCTTATTCTCAAAATCAAAGAGGCTTTGTATTTTGCGGAGACGAACCATAATATTTGCGGTTAGAGAAGAGTCTCCACTAATCTTATTTGTAGGTATACCGATTTTCCGCTTTTCTTTCACAATTGTAGGTTGTTTTCCACGGTATTCGGACTTGTATGGACCATGTGAATTTCCAATTAAGACCCACAAGATAAGCCCTTCCTATTATCTGGAAACCTCTCTCCCCAACTTTACTTTAATTCAACCCACCAAATGTTGATTAATTTTTTTATAAAATTGCAAATGTCAAATTCCCATGAAGATAAGTCCATAGAGCTTTCTCAGAAACTCTCCGCCTTTCATTCATTCAACCTATTATTCTCAGCCAATAACCAATGTCAATCCCGGGACTTTAGCAGAAATTCGGATGTGACAACCGAAAGTCTAATCTCCCACCACACTCACTTCTTCACTCATAAGTCAAACAATTCAAACTTCGAGCCTTTTTTTTTTCATTTATAACAAATAATAAATGAATAGGGAAAGTTTAAATTATCCTACTGCTACTTTCACCTAAAGTTTAAGGTTTACAACTCGTCAGCTCAAAGTATACAGTATATCCCATAAATGATATCATTGACTAGATATTTTAGAAATTTTTTTTTTTTTTCATTAAAATTTTGAAATACTTCTCTTGATTCCCAAATTCTGCTCATTAAGTAGATAAAATTGATGTTGTACGTGGGAATTAAATTGAGGTCTGAAGGAGGGATAGTTCCTATCAGTTCAGTGGTTGTAAGCGTAGACACTGACCTAAGCGATTCCTAACCCTAAGAACTCTCTCAATATTGGGCTAGACCAAGCTTTTGAAATTATTTTTTACAAAAGAATGACTTCCGTTATCAAACTAATTCAATATTTTTTTTTTTTTTTAGATTTCAACCGCACTATCAGTAATTAACAGAGAAACAATACAAGACCATAGTGACGAGAAATATATTCTCTGTACCACAAAAGAGACATTTTCAATCCTCCCAGCGATCTCTTTACTTCACTTTTTCCCGATGAAAGGGTTAAAATTAACCCTTTCAGTCCCAATTTTTTTTTAATGTTGATCCTAATTAAAGAAGCGTCCCTTCATTTCTGCTAATTATAATTATCCTTATCTTCACTCCTAACTAATTACTTAACAGTCTTCTTTATTTTTTTCTATTAATTTTCAATTTTAACAAAATTTTAGCTTTCAAAAATGTTTCATTTCTATTTTTTTTAAAACATTTTCTTGTAATCCTTTGTTGCCAGTTTTTAATATTTACATAATCCAGGATTAAGTTACTAGGTATATGATTTCAAAAATTTAAATTGATTAGAAATAAAAAACAGAAAAAAATATTAGAAAATTATAACTAATGAATGGTCTTTTGTTTAAGGGTATTATAAACGAATAACTGCGGTGGTTTGAGTTTTTCAAAACTTATTTTTAATGAATGAGTAATTATTTTCGTGTTGTTACCAACAAAGAATTAGCACATGCAAATATTTCTTATTTTCCAGGGTTTCGTTTGAAACTCAATCCCAGAAACTTGTTTTCTACGTAAACATGCGGTTCTGTACACATATCTCATCACCTTAACTCACCACGCAATGGGAATCCCCATATAGTCAGTTTGTAATTTTTTTTTCTATACATGACTGATAATGATCTTCCAAGAGTCCAGAAAGCTATGGTTACACTAATTCTAAAAATTAGTAACGACTTTACTAAGGAAGGTTACAGAGTATTATCAAGAAATCAGGAAGAATTGGGTGGGACTGGAATTAATCCTCTAAGACTATTCAGCAGAAGGAAGTGAGTTTCTCGATAGAAATACAGGTTTGACGATACTAGATATTTCGCAGAATATCTTATTCCTACGAACGAATCTTTACATTTTGAGAGAGACTACTTGGAAAATTTGTCGTTGACCTTTTTGGTTACCAACATTATGAGAATTATAACAATCCAACAGTACAAACGTTAATAGATTTGAATTGAAACACTAGTTTCGAGAGGATCCGTTGTTTATGGATTTACTTAAATACCTACCTTTATTGTTCTGAAACAATATTTACAAAACATTACTTTCATCCTTTTCTGTGGTAATTAGTAGTTATCAGTGAGCGGTACATTTTTCATAAAAAGTTACCATCTACACTTTAACTCTCTGTTATCAGCTTACTTTTCAGAATTCAGAGTAAAAAAAAAATTTGAGAAAGAGGATACACTTGAGACTTTAAAAGAGATGAATTAATAACCGCGAACACTGAAGCTGAGTAGGATTGTGGAATTCCTGTGTCCGTATATTAATTTA
Source organism: Holacanthella duospinosa (assembly GCA_002738285.1). Classification (NCBI taxonomy): domain Eukaryota; kingdom Metazoa; phylum Arthropoda; class Collembola; order Poduromorpha; family Neanuridae; genus Holacanthella; species Holacanthella duospinosa. The sequence continues at coordinate 247,967 of NIPM01000076.1, read as the reverse complement.
TAAACTTTATAAGAACTTTGTGTAAAAGTGAATGTTTTGTATAAAAAAAAATATATATAAGAAAGGTGTATTTTTTATTAAATAAAAATTTAATTGTTGATAGTGAATGAAGACAATGGATCCATGGTATGAATTATTAGTAGAGGTTAGTTGAAGGATGAAGAACTGGAACCTATCACCCCTCACCGAGTCTTCTTGATTTTTAAGTAAATCTGACACTCTTACTCATAGTAAGTTTCCACCCTGCTCCACCTTATGTTAGTTGGAAATCATCTTAATTCCCACATCATTGAGACACGGTAGCTTGGAAAACAAAAGTTTAGCTCAAGTTTTTGAATAGTTATGAATCCATGATAGCCTCCTTGCCAAACGCTTACTGTCATTATTCTCTCCAATTTCTTCATTCACTTCACATCAAGTCTCTCAGTCCACCACAACAACTGCCAAAGTCTATTACTCTCAAACCAACTAACTAACTAACCATTAAGCTAATAATAACCAAAAAAGTCTCAGTTGGAATTCGAGTACCACTCAGACTCAACGAACTCAACGAGATTTCGGAAATAATAAAATAACAACCATCATCATAATAACTCTCAATCCAGGTGCAGGGGGACATGAGTTAAACTGTAGAGTACTTTGGAGTGATTCAAGTGACCTAATAGACCCTGAGTAGGATGCTATCCAACTCATACTCATCAGTTTACAAAAGATGTATTCATTGTTGACATGGATTCTATAGAAATGAAGAGTTTTTTTTTTTTTTGGAAACTGATCATGAGGTGTGATTATTGAGTTATTGTTGGATCTTCTATGACATGAGAAGGTACGTATCTTAAATGAAAGGACGTCTCTATCGTAGTTACTCCCTCATTGATTAGAGTGATCAGAGTGAGAAAATAAAAGTAAAAATAATTAACTCAAAGGGTTATAGAATTGATTAAGATGAGATTAACCTTGACATTTTAAGACAATAGAAGATGTTGAGGCTGGTTTGTTTCGGATAGATTGCGTGGTCTGATATTATGCATAATTATTAGAGCAATTCCACTCAAACAACAATAAGGAGGCGAGAAAGAGTGGGGAAATCAACTTGATTCAACAAAACGTCACTCAATAATCATCCTCATTCAAATGAAAACAATAGGTTGATTAAGTCCAGCACGGCATAATTTAACAATACGTAAACCCTTTCAGACTTGATGATTAACTTCATTTCTATTACCAATTTTTCTTTTAAAAGAAAAAGAGTTCATTTTCAATAGAAAGAAATTTAATATTTCTATACTGCCCATGATGCTATCCATAAAGTAGTGAATAAAAAATTATAAAAATTTTCAGTAATAATTATAATTTTAACAAATTTGATAATATAAAACTTTCAAAGATATGTTTCCTAAGTTGTTATTACTATTTTATTAGCTGTCAATTTGATATTTATATTGATTTTACAAACTTTATACAAGTACTATTGTCCGTGAGATCATTTTCTACAAGGATTAGGGAGGTAAGCGTAAATTCAATTGTTTAGGAGGTTATTAGGAATTTCAATTATATAAGTTTGATGGATTTGTAGTGTGTGATAATCGGGTTATTCCATGCGAAATAATAGCATCTTTTCACAATCGTATCACTTTATCTTTAGTAATTCTACCAAATTATAATATTCAATACTCAAGAAAAAACGAGAGAAATAACCAATGCGTAAATTGAAAAAGAACTAAAGCTTAGGCTTAGGTTTAGATAAAATGAAGAGAAAGCAGGTTTATTTATATTGGTAAGGTTGATTAGGGTTAAAGTTAATGAGGTTGGCTAGGGTTCTTATTAGGTTGAGATGTAATCATGATGATCATAAATGAAAGAAAATCTATTCATGAATCCCCTCCCATATTCAATTATCAATTACTTTCTGACACTCGTGTTTCGTGTAGCTCACATTCAGTTTCATTGACGTCGACTGCTAACAATTGATTCAGTAGGTAGCATAGTGATTACTTTTTTCTTATGGATAGCTCAATTATCGTTAAGTACATGTTAGATAATCATAAGGTTATTATTTCTGGAAGAGGTCAATATATTTGTTGTATGGATACTTATAGTCACTGTCAAACAACAGGTTATTATTCACTAACAACCATTTCAGACGTCATTCTATGACTTAAACACTTGATTTGATGTTAAAAATACTTTCAAAATACATAATTTAAGTCCGCGGTGTTTCTCCAGGCACTGCCAAACCCTAATTTTTCTCTCATTGTTGGAAAATACAAAACTTTAATGTGAGATTTGACATCAGGGTTCGTCATTTTTATTAACTTTTGACTACGTCAGACTCTAGGATTCCCCTGTGTAATAAATTATGAAACATAACGAGTACCTCGTCGAGTACAAACCAAATTTATAGATAAAGTTGATTGTTGTAAAAATTAAAGTCCGATAATCCATGTTAGTTGTAAAAATGATCTCTTGAGAAAAACGTTATGATGAGAATATTATGATTGTATTTGTTTAAATCCTAATCGCTTTTTGATCTCAATTTCGTAGAATCATATCATTGAGCAGTGGTATTTATTTATTTGGAAACTCTGTTTGTAAAATGAATTCATTGGCATGATGAGTAAAGTGACGAGAGTAGACATTAATTCTGAATTTGCCAATCATGATACGATGATAAGGTATTTAGACACATTACATGTGTTATGATTTTGGTGGTTATTTACTATTGGTATTAGGTAAAATAAAAAGTTGAGTCACATGTAAACTTATATTGAGCCAGGCCAATTACCTTTAGTGTTTACAATTGCGAAACTAACGTTAAGTCTACATGGTTCTAAATTATAACGGAAGTCTAAAAATCTGGAATAGGATTTTTAGTTGTCCGGAATCTGTGGACTTGAGCGGACTTGTTGATAAGACTGACCAAATTGTCAAAAAAAAAACCTTTTTTTTTAAATAAAATGACACAGTCTACATCTAAATCTTGTCATATTTGTATCAAATCAATGGCGATGGGTTTTTAGATTTTGGTTCTTATATAATATTTTTGTGGTCACACCATTTCCGTGCAACAACACTTTCTTCGTGTAGTGGTGAGAAATTTTGCAGTGTCAACTTTAGTCGGAAGGTGGTTGGAGAAGGTTGCTGATTTATACTAATCAAAAACGTAGTTCTTACCCGCCTGGTGTAATTGACGCAAAAAGTAAATCCATTTCTTTTATGTTTCCAACAATCGTTCTCAAATACCTCTCAACGTGACTAATATAAGTTTGAAGATTTAGACAAGAAGTGTTGTGGTTGACCTCAAAACTGGTGACCCATCACTCTCAAAGATTCTTCATCTAACAATGATGACGACGAATTTAATTTTTTATTAAAAAATGTGAGTGAATTATAATTTCAAATTTTTCGAAAAAAAAAAAAAATTTTTTCAAAACCAAATTGGAAATGAGCCTAAAGTGCCCAGTTATATTTATGAAGCGGGATTTTCAAAAATACGCACCTCATGATTATTCATTAAAAAAAAAGCTCCACAACTATCTCCTCAACAATTGGAACAAATTAGTGAATTGACTAATAATTTATTTATTTTCAGTGTAAATTAACCTAGATGGTCATTATGCTGGATTCAAAGATGACTTCACTCAGCCCTGCCACGCCCATCAGTATACTCTCCGAAGTAAGTTAAAATTTACACTCCCTTCGAAGCCCGACCATTTGACATGTAACATCCTAAAACTCTTAAGGGTCATTTGAATGCTCATTTCATTCTTCCATGTAATCTCACAACGCTCGAGCCCCCCCAAGGTCCATTGAACAATAGAAAATAAGTCTAGGCACGAGTTGACAATAAAATAAAAGTAGTAAGCACGTTAGCACGAATTCATAGGTTAAAAGTATATAACTATAGAATATTATATATTTATAATAGACATAACCCTCTGCTGGTTAAAACAATGAGTTCTGGTCATTGTAATGAGATTCCGGAATTGGCAGAGAGGGGGTTAGATCTCATTAGTTTTGGCTAGTGATAAATATAGATTTGCGTATGTCAAATTGAGAGTCCTTTTATCAGAGTGCTTTTGCTAAATGCTAATTAGGAGATGAGAGGCGCCTTGAGCCTTTCAATCAAGTCTTGCGTCTTTTCTGAGCCGTCACTTTAGGTTGGTCATTTAACATTTTTATGCGGTGGTGAAAATAGTCCGGGACTCATTAGTTCGGATCTTCAAAATTAATAAGAATGGGAGGGGATGGGAGAGATAAGATGGTGGATTCGGAGTAATTATGACTCGATTTTAGCAAGATTTAATTTAATTAATGAGTCGGAGATTGTAGAGATGAGACATTTGGAAGAGGAGTGACACTGGAGCGACATAAGACTATTTTCCAACCTCTTACGTCTCTTCCCAGGTATATTTCTGGTGGATATTTTCTAATTTCGACTTATTTTTATCATAGTGTTACGGGATTTGGGACCACGAAAACCTCAGTTCATCAATTGTCACCAGATTTGAAAGTTCAGACATTATGGATTTTATCCAACCCTCCCTCAACACCTCTACAAATTTAGATTCACAAGCCATAATTCCGCTTCACAATGCCCACCTCCGTACGCATGGTCCTACTCGAACTGACTACTTCCAAAATCCTACAGAGTACCTCACACCTCTGGGCAATGACCCTTACTCTCCCACAGATGCCCAGCTACTTCATACTTTCCACTCTATCCCTAATCTTCACTTAGGAGAATTCCAGAAAAGTAAGTACCCATAGAAAAAGTATGCTGTTTTTTAGTAACTAAAAAAAAAATTTTTTTTCTCTTACGCAGCTTCAGATACTTCAGGTTATTCAGAAAGTTATGACAACTTTATCCCTGATTTGACACATGAAGGACAGCAGACGAGTAGTGAGGAGTTTCCGCCACCGTTTGACGTTGGTGAGAGAAGCGGTGGTGAGGTGGAGACAGGAGGTTACCTCATGGAAGACTGTGGAGGTAATCGAACTCATCAAGAGTACTCTCTCTGGGAAGGTCTCAATTGTGACCAAGGACTCGACTACCCTTTTCTCCGTAAAGGAGATTCTCCAATGACCTCAGGTATGACCTCTTCCTTTCATTTGACCTCAACTATGTGGAATTGAATCATATGATATGCAGACATGGATTCAGAAATAGACTCCAAGTCATCGCGGGAAAGTCTCTCTACGTTTACGGAAATCTCTCGTCATGGCTCTCCTCCTAAGCGTCGTGTCGGTCGTCCGCCGAAGAAGGATAAGAAGCTCAAAAGAGCTAGTAAGTACTATTCAATTATTCATACAACAATTCAACTAAAAAGCATTGTTATATGAATCTATCAAGGTCAGACCCAAAGTCCGTCAAATGACCTAACCCTTTCATTTAGTTAAGGAAATTAAGCATAAAAATATTTACGAGAGAATGATTTAATCCATTGTCATTTGAGTAGGATGAGTTTTATGAGATTCCTTGAATCCTTCGTATAAGGAGTATAGCTCAGAGGGACTAGAAACCCATAGTTAATTGTGTAATTACTACCTATTTCTATTATATTTACTCACAATCAGACTCTAAATACACCTGAAGAGAGCATAAAATGATTTAATACTTTTTCAAGATCAACAAATATTACTATTATCTTGATTATTAAATTTTTAAAGAGGTTATTCCAATATTTTATTATTGGATAGTAAGTCTAATGGTATGAATCAATGTTAATTGTGCCGGGTGTTTCAATAAGGATGCAACTAAGAAAATTCAAAAATTCAAATTCCACCAATCAGATATGGATATTTAAATTTTATTAAAATTTGATTGGGTGAATTTAAATTGTTGAATTTTTCTTAGGGCATTTTTATTGAAAGGCTGGTTATATCGAATTCAACGTTATTCCATCATAAATTTTTATTATATTTGAAACTAGCCGAGAAGAAGACGGGTCGACTATGGGAGTTTATTAGAGATTTACTTAAAAATCCTGATTATTGCCCGAGTCTTGTACGTTGGGAAAATCCTGAAGAAGGTCACTTCCGGTTTGTGAATAGTGAAAAAGTGGCTCAGCTTTGGGGACAAATCAAAGGAAATCCACGAATGACGTATGAAAAATTGAGCAGGGCGATGAGGTATACAAAAAAAATTATAATTTAAATTAAACCAAAATTTTCAAAACTAAATTAATTGAATTTTGTAAAAATTACTCTTAGGTACTACTACAAGAGTCACGTCTTTGAACCAGTATTAGGGCGACGCCTGGTATACAAGTTTGGTTACAATGCCACTAACTGGAGGCCTATAAATCCTAACTTTGTCCAAAATTTGTACAACTGATAACAACGGATTTTTAGAAATTTTTGGAATCAAATTGGAAATAATTTGCCAGTTTAGTTTTCAAATTCAAACTACGGAGTCGTTCAATAAGAATGACATAAGAAAATTCATCCAACCAGATTTGAATATACATATTTTATTTGAATATGATTGACTAAATTTAAATTTTTTAATTTTGTTGTTGCATCCTTACTGAAGGATCCGATATAATTTGTATCTTAATACTTCTTACAATCTATTAACGTTTTGAAATAGATGAAAAATTTTGATTAGTAGACACGCATGGTTTTTTTTTGCAACTCTTCTGTTCAAATAAATTTTAGGCATGTCTTGTAATATTTTAAATTTGGGTCAATTATTGGTGATTAATTCATTTTAAAGTGCAATAATTGGTTTGCTCAATTCCACTACATCAGTCATCATCACTATGGAGATTAAATTTGTGCAAAGAACAATAATTGTTAACTTAAATTGTGTTAATTAATTCCATCATCGCGTCAAATAGAACTGGTCTAGCGTTAAAAAAAAAATTTTTTTTTTTGAGATACTGTGAATATATTTGTTATCCATTACAACAGGAGTGTGCTTAACAATACATCCTGAAAGAAATAATTTTGTTAGAATTTATCATAACTTTAGTTAGTTTTAATTTACAATCACTTTGTTATATGATATGTATTGTTATAATTTTTTTTCCGACAGTAACTCATCCTTGTTCATCGCTACCGGTAGAATTTATAAAAATTGTGCCTATGTTAGAGAATTACTATGTTTAATAATTTACTATTTAGAAGCCAAAAATCAAAAAATTTACTAATATTCAAATGTAATAACAAAAGACTCACTCAACTGAATTCACATGTTGTCAAATATAATTTTGAAATTTATATTATTGTTCAAATTTTATCATTTTTTATAAACAAAAAATGTCATAAGAAAATAGGAATTTCCATGAATTACAAGAATGTTGTGTCAAACTTTAATCAAATATGATGTACCATAAAATTGATGCTGAGTATATGTTGGGTTTTCATATTTCAAAAATGCTCAATGCTGACTACATAATATTTTAGATTGTTCTAGAAGTTGCAACATCTGCAATTTGTTCGTAGATGTTATAAGCAAATAATACGAAATTGTATTTTGCAATTGTGTCATTGAGAAATTTTCGTATTGACTAGTAGAAACAATAGCATGGTACTACTAACTGGTTTTTAGGGTAAGTAAACCAAGTGAGACTTATTCGGAAAAAAATGGCCGAACAAAGCATGTTTGGTTAAGAATAGAATGTTTATGTAGTGAAAGTGAAAATAATACAAATTAAATTTTTTTTTTTTAACTTTCTTTCTTCTTGCTATACTTTGTTATTCTTAAATGCAAAAAAATTTAACAACTTAAAATTTTGAAGTTTTATGACCAAGTAGGTCTATAAACTACCATTCTTCGTGTTTAGGTAATTTATTTTGGTAATTCGTTAAGAATAAATTATATCGAAGACAAAAGTACAGAAAATACCCGAATTCCGCCAATTTCAAATCCGATATCGTCGGTGAAACAGCAAAATCGCGTATCTTAAGCGTATTTTTATTTGTGAACATGGCGTAACTCATACTTTTTTCTACTTGTCAAAGTAGCGTAACTCACATTTTTTTTTCACTTTTCAAATCGGCGTAACTCAATTTTTACAGAAAATAGGTTTTTAACTTAAAAAAATGCAGAAATATGTACCGCACATGGCTTCAAATCGGCGTAAACCAAATCTAATAAGGCATACTATTCTTTAAAAAAGTATGAGTTACGCCATGTTAACAAATAAAAAAAAGCTTGAGATACGTGATTTTGCTGTTTCACAGACGATATGTTAACTTCAATTTGATTTTAATCAACCTACCTTAGTAGAAAGTCAAGTAAGCTCATTGACTTTTAATTTTTCTTCATAAAATTATTTGAAACCAACAAAACCTCCCGCGGAATTTCCTATTTCGCCTAATTCTCTACAGGGTGTTTGGAAAAAAAGATATTTGATTTTCTCTGCATTTCACCAAAAACACCTAAGGTTAGCAAATGTACACTGTAAGAGATATGAGTAAAGACAGCGGACGATATTGAGTTGAAAGTTTAATCAGAAACTAATGTAACAGCAAATTATGACTATAAATTACACAAATTAATTATGCTAAATTTATTTTAATTATATCTAATTACTATTAGAATTAATTTATAGCTTTTAAGATACATAAATGCTATTTTACATGGGAAAATTATTGTTTTTGTAGGATTTTGGAACTTGAAAACCATTGGCATCAATGCATGATTGAAGGCGACTTGGAACAGAACGACACACCCTGTTACAGTAATTTGCGTTTAACTCCTCGAAAGGTTCGCAGATAGCCTGTTGCAACTGAAACAAAATTTGAGAAGTCCGATGAAAAGTCTTCTGCTTAAAGGAATTTAATTTACAACTTACCTTCTTTCAACTTCTTCCAAGTTTCAAGTAATTCTTCGAACCGAAAGCTATTTCCTAAACAGGTTTAGCAATGGTTTCAATCTACTTGCTAATCGGTGTGCTTCATAATTATTATTAATTTTTTTTTTTTTTTTTTTTTTGTGGCGATGAGGTTAATGACCTTTTTTCAGGCATTCCTCAAATGAGTTTGGTCCCGTACATTGGTGGCGTAAACGACATCGTTGTCTCTGCATCACTACCACAGGATGCGGAGGAAGAAGGTAAATCTTTTGTAGATAGAATAAAATATTATATAGAAGAAGCTAAAGCTATTACCTAAACAGGATAACAAGGTGCAACGGCTCCAAATGATCTGCCAATTGGTGACGTTAATAATAATAATAATTATTAATAATCATTATTAAAAAATTTGTTTTTTAATAATAATTATTTTTATTAAAAAGAATTTTTTTTTCTGTTGCGATGAGGTCAATGACTTTTTTTTTCAGGCATTGCTCAATTGAATTGGATCACCTCCATTGGTACTGATAATGACGTCGTTCCGTCTTCATCAGGACCACAGGATGCGGAAGAAGGTAAATCTTCCAATAACCAAGGGAAAAGTGGCCTTCGCCCTGTCGCCCTTAAAGGACCTGAGGACGATTCCTGTGTGAAGAATAAGGAGAAGCGTTCAAAATCTTCTGTCTAAATCGTAAGATTATTAATTATAGAATATATTATAAACGAATATTTCGAATATAAAATAATTTCTTTTTACCTCTCCACTAAAGAAACGTGGTGCTGCGCGCCAGTTAAAGGCGACTTCGTAAGTTTTTAGTTATTTTTAACTTGACCTCACTTGACCTTTGTCAATTTCTCTTTAGTTGTGGTCCAAAAGATCCACGTTCTCGCTCTCGCTCGCAGAAGTAAGAAAGGAATAATTTATTTTACAATATTCTTACTCTAGATGACCGCACTTGACCTTGTAATTTTTTTTTAATCTACTCCTAAGCGAAAAGGCTGTCGCTCAAAGTCCAAAAAAACGTAAGGCTTATCATTACAAATATTATTCTAGTAACAACTTCATTTATTTTTAGTTCCACCAAGAAACGCCGTGCTGGTCGCCGGTCCGGGTCTATATCAAAGTCGTAAGACTTTTTATGTTTTTAGTTGACCTCACCTTACCTTTCAATTTGATTCAGATGTGCACCGAAGCGAAAGATTCGTCGATCAAAATCTGCTAAAAGCACAAAGTCGTAAGTATTATTTTTTTATAAAAATCAATATTCATGATCTGACAATTTATTATTAAAAGTGTTGCAAAGCGTCAAAGCCGCCGTCGTCGGTCTCGCTCACGTTCAAACTGCATTCAAAACTCAAAAAAAATACAGTGAAATGGGAAGAATTTTAGTCATAATTACACCTAAGTTTGTTGGCGCAACTCTAATAAAATTGAATAATCGTTTGTAGTTTTATTATTAACACCAATTTCTTCAAATATGAAACTCTTTTTCAACGCTGCTCTTAAAGTCACTCGTCGTTCTAATACTTCTAATAAGTCAAAATTGTAAGTTTTTATTTTTTATTTGTTTTTAATTTGCTCTCATTTGGCCTTGTCATTCAATTTAGCTGTACGCCTAAACGGAAATTTCGTCGGTCAAAGTCAAGCTCATAAGTCCATTCGTATCAAAATGAATTTGATTACAATTTGACATTTTTTTAAGTGCTACTCCAACGCGTCGACGCGGTCGCCGTTCTGAATCANAATGAATTTGATTACAATTTGACATTTTTTTAAGTGCTACTCCAACGCGTCGACGCGGTCGCCGTTCTGAATCAAAAGAAAAAACGTAAGCTCTAATTTTTTTCAAATTAAACCTTTACTTCACCTTGTAATTTAATTCAGATCTACAGCAGTGCGAAAGTTCGTCGCTCAAAAACAAAGAAGTCAAAGACGTAAGTTTATAATTATAAAATTGAATTCCATTACAATTTACTGCTTNGTCGCTCAAAAACAAAGAAGTCAAAGACGTAAGTTTATAATTATAAAATTGAATTCCATTACAATTTACTGCTTTCTTTGTAGCCACTCATCAAAGCGCCATCCATCCCGTTCAGCATAAGCCGTAATAATCGAAAATTTTAAAATTATTGCTACATGACCTCATTTGAACTTTTAAATTTTTTACAGGTGTGGTGGAACTATTAAAAAACTACTAGTCGCAGTAAGGCTAAGTCAAACAAGTAAGTTNTAAATTTTTTACAGGTGTGGTGGAACTATTAAAAAACTACTAGTCGCAGTAAGGCTAAGTCAAACAAGTAAGTTTAAAAGTCGTTCCCGTACAGGGTCTAAAAAGTAAGCTTTAAATTTTTTTTTATAATTGTTTCAATATGACCTCACTTGACCTTAAAATTTATAATAGATCTGGATCAAAGGGGGGANTTTTTTTTTATAATTGTTTCAATATGACCTCACTTGACCTTAAAATTTATAATAGATCTGGATCAAAGGGGGGAAAAGGTTCAAATCGCGGGAATTTGAAATCGTGAGAGTCTGTTATGAAAATTCAATTTTTTCATAATTTACCTGGTTATTTTAATTTCAGCGGTCATAAGAAGCGGCGATCCTCACGTATTGCTGCCCGAGGCGGACATGGCGCGTCATGTAATCAACCCGCAGAAGATGAGAAGGACTTGAAGGTATGAAATGAAAAGTTAGTAATTCAAACTTTTCCACAACTTCTAATTTATAATTGATAATTTAAAACAGTTGGAAAGCAAGAAAGGATCCGAATGAGTTGAAGCAGGAAACANCTTCTAATTTATAATTGATAATTTAAAACAGTTGGAAAGCAAGAAAGGATCCGAATGAGTTGAAGCAGGAAACATTGGAATGAATAATGGAAAAAAGAAGGAGAAGCGTCGAAAGAGCGACCAGTCCAAAGGAAAGAAACAATGAGAATCACAACAAAACTACACAAAATAACTACAATAATATAATATGAACGCGCCCAAATTAAACCTACAACTATTCAAATAAATCATTGATCTCATAATCCATGAAACTTTTGAATATTATTTTCTCTTTGTAATTTAAATTATTACTAATGTTGAGTGGAATAATTTGAGGGTAATGACCTCGTCGTTGATTGAAAGTTTCGTAGTAGGTTAATAACCTCGTATTAGTCCTAATAGATAAATAAGAATAGCTCAAAAGGTTTTTAGGTCGTCCGAGTAGGTTAATGACCTCTTAGTATTCTATGTGAATTAGGAATATTTTTTTTCTGCGCATGTCCGGGATTTAAAAATTTACAGATTCTATGAGAGTTGTGAAAAAGGCGTGATTTAAANTTTTTTTTCTGCGCATGTCCGGGATTTAAAAATTTACAGATTCTATGAGAGTTGTGAAAAAGGCGTGATTTAAAAAACTTTAATTAGGATTCGGATATGTGACGAAATAAAAATTCTTAAATTAATATTTTCACGTCACTGGTTCAATGACCTTGTTATAAATTATATAACTCATTACATTACAGTTTGACTTTTTTATTTCAAGTAAATTAATTAAGTATTGTAATTCAATTGTTCATAATTTTGTTATTTATTATTAGTAGTAGTTTATGTAGGAAATAAATCAGAACTTACATTGTAATACCTATTTTAATGTGTGAAACTATAAAAGTACTTGGAATTACTATACAGGAGCATGTAATTAGGTCCTTTAATTAATTTAATTTCATTTTGTTTGACCTCGAATATAACATGAGATCATCACAATCATCAGAAAACCTAGGGTAAAGATTCAATTAAACGAATNTGTTTGACCTCGAATATAACATGAGATCATCAGAATCATCAGAAAACCTAGGGTAAAGATTCAATTAAACGAATTATTCAGTCGTACGACTAAAAAATATAAAAATTTTAATTATTAAGTTTTCTTTTTAAATTGGGGTCAATGACCCCGTAGCATGGCTGTTCAAAAATCTCACATTTAAATATCATCATAATTTATTATTTAATATTTGTGTATCAAATTTGAAAAAAAAAAAAAANTCACATTTAAATATCATCATAATTTATTATTTAATATTTGTGTATCAAATTTGAAAAAAAAAAAAAATTTTTTTTGTGGTAATCAGCTTATCTGTAGCGTAATCCAATAATGTATTTTGGGCAAATATAAAATCTAAATTAAAAAATTATTAAAGTGCTTGTAGAAATGCTAGTTAGCTAAAATCCAACCTCAATTAGCCTGACTGAGTTTGAGTCATGAGTACAAATACTCCTGAGTCATTAAGTTTACAAAAAGTTTTTTATTTTTTAAAATAATTTAAAAAATATGAAATTTTTGAAAATAATTAAGTTAGTTTAAAAAATTGGGGTCAATGACCCCGTAGAATGGCTATTCAGAAAGCTCATAACTGTCATCAATAATAATTTAACAAATTGAACCAAATTAAAAAAAAATTTTTTTTTGTTGAAATGGTCTCAGCCTCAACAAACCCAGTAACGTAGTTGGGCGAATCGAAATTTTAAAACTTTTTTTTTACAAAATCTAGTTATCCAAAATCAAATCGCAATCACCGTGACTAAGTTTGAGTCATGATTACAATGACTCTTGAGTCATTAAATTCACAACTGTTTGTATTTATCCAATAGCTGTTTATCGTGTGCGAAATCTGTCTTAGACAGAGTCTATAGGAATTTCTTTTTCAATTTTTCACGCCAAAAGTGACTTAATTGTATAAGCTGGATTCTGAGAATTATTCACAAATTTTTAAATTGAATATATTATGGTTATGATTACTAATCATTCTTCTAGAAGGTATGAGTCAAATCCATTGAATATATCGATGAGTCGAAGAGCTTTCACTGTGACAATGAGCGCTTGACAGCTGGAACCCAAAATCGTGGTATGGGAGATCGAAATTTCTTTATCCTCACCAAATCATCAATCACACCTTCACCACCCCAAATTCCTTCATGACTATTATGTGGATACACAATAGGAATTGGACGATCTCGAACGATAGATCTAAAAAATGATTAATATAAAAATACAATTTGTGTTACTTAATCTTTATTCTTTCAGAAAGAAATTAATTGATTAGGGCACTTACAGAGCCCTGTTCCTGGATCCCTCTTCCAGTTGAGTTTACGTGGTACCCAATGAACTGTTTGTAACCTCTCGACTTTGCCATTTATCGTAAAATTCTGATAAGCCACTGGCAACTTAACACCAGCATCGGCTAACCTAGACATAATAGTTCCATGTCCGTCATTGCTTGCCAACCTTATCATTGATTTCCATGTTGAATTTACACATCCTACCTCTCATCTTGGTGATTATATTTAGTAAATGTAACAATAGATTAAAAAAATAATTAACAATGAAGAATTATAATTGGCAATAAAAAGTAACCAAATCGGATTTTAAGTCTACAACTCAGTAAGCTCAAGATACCACTCATTTAGGCGGTGAGATAAATAAAAATGAACCTAATGGCTTTGGTTGAAATGGTCTGTTGGCTCTGTCTCTGGCTCAACCCTTTTGGCTCATCAGCCAGCTTAATGGCTCTCACTTTGGCTTTCGCCAAACTCATTCATTATTCCTCACTCAGAAACTCGGCTTGCTACTGGCTCATGTTTTACCATCAGAGTATGGTCCGTGAGCTAGTTCAATCATAGTAATGAACCATAGCTCAAAAGAAATGGTAATTTTTTCATAATTTCAAAAAAAAANGTGAGCTAGTTCAATCATAGTAATGAACCATAGCTCAAAAGAAATGGTAATTTTTTCATAATTTCAAAAAAAAAATTTTTTTTTTCTAAAAATTAAAAAGTTTGGTAAAAAATTAAAAAAAATCCCTCCTTTGCCCAATAGCGACTGAGTGGAAATTGTTATCACTATGGAGAAATTACACACCACCAACCTCCATTTTCATGTTTCTTTTGGTCGTCTCTATTCGTCCGCACAGAACCAATAAAAGAGAGAAGGCAGTGACCTTCTTCTTCAAGTTGAATTTCAAATTCAAATTGTAAGGAACAACACCTCTTCTTCCTAAAAAGAGTATCTGGTTCGTCGTTATCCAAATGACTGAAAACAAGATGCATCTTCGGAAAAGTATATGTGAAGCACAAATGACTTGTAGAGTCCCATCACACATCTACTTTCCCAAAGTAAGAAATAAATTTAATCAGAATTCTTGCAATAAATTTATTATCGTAATTTTATAGAGGAAAACCATGCAGGAGAAAGATATTTTCAATGAAACTAAAGAGAGAAAAAAAACATCCGAGCAAAACTTTGAAGATGAGCGGATTATAAACTCGAACGTAAAACACTTTTTTATTGTTTTATTATTAAAAATACAGAAATATTTTGTATTCAGATGTTTCGAAAACTAATAGAAGAGTTGGAAAATCTGAAAATCGATAATCAAGTAAGTAACTAATATATTAATATTACACAAAAAAATTAATTTAATAAAAATAATTTTTTGTTTTGAAGACATTAACTAACCAACTGAAAAAAAACAAAGAAAAAAAATTAGACAACACATGCTGCATCATTTATGCTGAAAAGGTGATTTTTAATATTAATTGAAGTTAAATATAAGTATATGAGTAGTTGTCACTCAAATAGGTAAATGAAAAAATGTTTTGCANTGATTTTTAATATTAATTGAAGTTAAATATAAGTATATGAGTAGTTGTCACTCAAATAGGTAAATGAAAAAATGTTTTGCAATGTGAATTTTGAAAATCCAGTTTCCGGTTTGTATTGTTGTTGCAATTTGTTGAGGGAAAAAAAAAATTTTTTTTTCTTGATGAAAATTTTTTGAAAGGGATGCAGGGGGGCTGGGGGGCATAGGTCCAAAGTTGGAAAAATGGGGTTCATTTGCCAAGGTTTTACTTCGGCATTTATGGACCGATTAAGATGAAATTTCGCATGAGCATTCTCAATCGCATTCCCCAGATGGAATTTTTTTAGATTTTCAAAATTCCAATTTTTTGAATTTTTGTATCATNATTCCCCAGATGGAATTTTTTTAGATTTTCAAAATTCCAATTTTTTGAATTTTTGTATCATTTTGAAAAAAAAAATTTTTGTAAATAAATCACTTAGGTAATGTGTGGTATCAATCGACTCGAAAGCTGAGGTCGTAAGTACAGCTTGGTTAATAATAATTAAAACTGGTGAAATTCCGAAATTGAAAATACCCGAATTCGGGTTTTTTCGCTTATCTATATTTTGTTCGGTTATTTGTAGGCCGATCGGGCTAAGGTTTTGTAAATATATAGAGAAAAATGGTCCGCAGGTGGACCTTTTTATTTAGATTAAGGAAATTTGAAATTTTTGAATTTTGAAAAAATAATTTTTTTTGGAAAATTTTTTCACTTAGGTCATGTGTGGTATCAATCGACTTCCTTCGACTCCAGCATTGTACAGCTTGGTTAATAATAATTAAAACTGGTTTTTAAGGCTTATTGGAACTACCCGAATTCGGTTTTTTTTGCTTATCTATATTTTATTCGGTTATATGAAACCCGATCGGGCGAAGAATTTGTAAATATATAGAGGAAAATGGTCCGCACGTGGGCTTTTTGTTATATTTAGGAAATTCGAAATTTTTGAATTTTTGAAAAAAATTATTTTTTTGGAAAATTTTTTCACTTAGGTCATGTGTGGGATCAATCGACTTCTTTTGACTCCAGCATTCATGTGGAACCAATTATTATTAATTTTGACCAGAAATTCCGAAATTGAAAATACCCGAATTCGGGTTTTTTTGTGGTTATCTATTATTTATTCGGTTATTTGAAGGCCGATCGAGCTAAGAATTTGTAAATATATAGAGGAGGATGAGTTGAACGTGAACCTTTTTTAGATTTTGGAAATTTCAAAATTTTGAATTTTTGAAAAAAAAATTTTTTTTGGAAAATTTTTTCACTTAGGTCATGTGTGGTATCAATCGACTCCTTTCGACTCCAGCATTCATGTCGAACCAATTATTATTAATTTTGACCAGAAATTCCGAAATTGAAAATACCCGAATTCGGGTTTTTTCGCTTATCTATATTTTGTTCGGTTATTTGTAGGCCGATCGGGCTAAGGTTTTGTAAATATATAGAGAAAAATGGTCCGCAGGTGGACCTTTTTATTTAGATTAAGGAAATTTGAAATTTTTGAATTTTGAAAAAATAATTTTTTTTGGAAAATTTTTTCACTTAGGTCATGTGTGGTATCAATCGACTTCCTTCGACTCCAGCATTCATGTCGAACCAATTATTATTAATTTTGACCAAAAATTCCGAAATTGGAACTACCCGAATTCGGTTTTTTTTGCTTATCTATATTTTATTCGGTTATATGAAACCCGATCGGGCGAAGAATTTGTAAATATATAGAGGAAAATGGTCCGCACGTGGGCTTTTTGTTATATTTAGGAAATTCGAAATTTTTGAATTTTTGAAAAAAATTATTTTTTTGGAAAATTTTTTCACTTAGGTCATGTGTGGGATCAATCGACTTCTTTTGACTCCAGCATTCATGTGGAACCAATTATTATTAATTTTGACCAGAAATTCCGAAATTGAAAATACCCGAATTCGGGTTTTTTTGTGGTTATCTATTATTTATTCGGTTATTTGAAGGCCGATCGAGCTAAGAATTTGTAAATATATAGAGGAGGATGAGTTGAACGTGAACCTTTTTTAGATTTTGGAAATTTCAAAATTTTGAATTTTTGGAAAAAAAATTTTTTTTGGAAAATTTTTTCACTTAGGTCATGTGTGGTATCAATCGACTCCTTTCGACTCCAGCATTCATGTTGAACCAATAATTATTAATTTCGACCAGAAATTCCGAAATTGGAAATACCCGAATTCGGGTTTTTTTTGCTTATCTATATTTTATTCGGTTATATGAAACCCGATCGGGCGAAGAATTTGTAAATATATAGAGGAAAATGGTCCGCACGTGGGCTTTTTGTTATATTTAGGAAATTCGAAATTTTTGAATTTTTGAAAAAAATTATTTTTTTGGAAAATTTTTTCACTTAGGTCATGTGTGGGATCAATCGACTTCTTTTGACTCCAGCATTCATGTGGAACCAATTATTATTAATTTTGACCAGAAATTCCGAAATTGAAAATACCCGAATTCGGGTTTTTTTGTGGTTATCTATTATTTATTCGGTTATTTGAAGGCCGATCGAGCTAAGAATTTGTAAATATATAGAGGAGGATGAGTTGAACGTGAACCTTTTTTAGATTTTGGAAATTTCAAAATTTTGAATTTTTGAAAAAAAAATTTTTTTTGGAAAATTTTTTCACTTAGGTCATGTGTGGTATCAATCGACTCCTTTCGACTCCAGCATTCATGTTGAACCAATAATTATTAATTTCGACCAGAAATTCCGAAATTGGAAATACCCGAATTCGGGTTTTTTTTGCTTATCTATATTTTATTCGGTTATATGAAGGCCGATCGAGCTAAGAATCAAAACAAAAAAAAAATTTTTTTTTCAAAAAATCAAAAATTTCGAATTTCCGAAATCTAACAAAAGGTCCACCTGCGGATCATTTTCCTCTATATATTTACAAATTCTTAGCCCGATCGGGTTTCATATAACCGAATAAAATATAGATAAGCAAAAACAACCGAATTCGGGTAGTTCCAATTTCGGAATTTTTGGTCAAAATTAATAATAATTGGTTCGACATGAATGCTGGAGTCGAAAGAAGTCGATTGATACCACACATGACCTAAGTGAAAAAATTTTCCAAAAAAAAAATTATTTTTTCAAAAATTCAAAAATTTCAAATTTCCTAAATCTAAAAAAAGGTCCACCTGGGGAATGCGAAATTTCATCTTAATCGGTCGATAAATGCCGAAGTAAAACCTNAAGTGAAAAAATTTTCCAAAAAAAATTATTTTTTCAAAAATTCAAAAATTTCAAATTTCCTTAATCTAAAAAAAGGTCCACCTGGGGAATGCGAAATTTCATCTTAATCGGTCGATAAATGCCGAAGTAAAACCTNTAATCTAAAAAAAGGTCCACCTGGGGAATGCGAAATTTCATCTTAATCGGTCGATAAATGCCGAAGTAAAACCTTGGCAAATGAACACCATTTTTTCCAACTTTGGACCTATGATTTGGAAAAATTTTCATCAAGAAAAAAATTTTTTTTTATTCCCTCAACAAATTGCAACAACAGTACAAAGGGAAACTGGATTTTCAAAATTCACATTGCAAAACATTTTTTCATTTACCTATTTGAGTGACAACTAACTACTCGTATGCCTCTTGTCGAATTTTTTTTTTTCAATTTTTAGGAAATTGAAAAGTCGAAGAAACGAGAGGATGATATTAAAATAACATTCGCAACCAATATTTTAGCTAAAGACGGTTTAATTTCGAATCGTAAGTATTTTATTTATCTTAAATATTAAAAATCTCATGAAGGTCATTTGTTTAACATTTTGTAGTGAAAATGAGGCTTTCCGAAACGGAAAAATTGAGTGGTAAGTTCTCAATAATGAATTGAGGAAACTATTATATGATACTTTGTTAAATTTAGATACCAAAATTCGTAAGTTAGAAGCGGATAACGACATACTTTACGCCAAATTAAACAAATTACAAACCTCCGTCGGTAAGTACCGATTTTGATTACTACTAATTGTGACAAACACTAATTTAATTTTTTTTTCACAGATGCATTCTTCAACAACGCAAAGTGAAAAATTTACATATTAAGTATATAACAATTTAATTATATTTTGTGGTGTTATATTTTGTAAGTATTGTAGTTCAATTGTTCATAACTTCTATATTTATTAGTAGTAAATTATGTAGGAAATACATCAGAACTTATATTGTAATACTTATTTTAATGTGTGGAACTATAAAAGTAAATCAAATTACTTTTAATGTAATTAGTATTACTAATTACATATATATTAATAGGAGCATGTAATTAGTCCCTTTAATTAATTTAATTTGACCATGTTTGAACTCGATTATAACATGAGATAATCAGAATCGTCAGATAAACTAGGGAAAAGATTCAAATACACTAATTATTCAGTCGTACGATTCAAAAATATAAGATTTCTAATTAATAATTAATTTTGTTTAAAAAATTGAGGCCAATGACCTCGTAGCATGGCTGATCAGAAATCTCATAAGCGCATGGTATCTAAATATCATCAATAATAATTATTTAATATTTTTGCACCAAATTTGAAAAAAAAAATTTATTTGTTTATAGTAATGAGCTCAACATCAGCTAATCCACCAACGTAGTTGGGCAAATATAAAATCTAAAAAAAAATTAAAAAAAAAAGTGGTTGTAGGAACGCCAGTTAGCTAAAATCCAACCTCAATGAGCCTAACTGAGTTTGAGTTATGAGTACATTGACTCATGAGTCATTAAGTGTACAAAAAGTTTGAATTTGTAAAATTAAGCTTGAAATTTAAGTTTCTGTTGAGAAAAGGCTTCTCTGAGTCTGATTGGGTAACAGAGTGGAAATAAATGAGCTTTTTGTCACACTGCTTTACAGATTTCAATTTTCTTAAATTATTAATTCTTTCCTTGAAGTACGGTTGTCAGCATTTGTCATCTGCTTGGTTGCTTATTTATTAGGATCCAGTGACTGGAGTTTCGCCAAGTAGTCCAACGAATAAGCATCCATGAATATAGGATAATGTCTACAGCATTATATTCGTTTGGGGTTCGTCAATGGCCTATAAAAAGAATGCAGATATAGATGAGGATCGTACCAAGACTTGTGAACTTGAACAAGTAAGTTACATGGCTAATTGTGGTAAATGGGTGTTCGTGGAGGGTCAATTTTTTAAAAGAAATAATTCTCAAATAGAGATGTGTGAAGATGTTGCGTGTAATTTTGACGTGTATGACGCCTATAAAGGAGAAACTAGAGCATTTCAAAACAAGTCAGTCACCATTGTATGTCATTCGTGAAGAGACGAGTCAGGTAGCTGTGCGTGATTCAGATTGGGCTCTACAAATTGTCTCTCTACTTACTCGTGCTGGCTCAAATTACTGCATCAGGTAAATTGAAACTAAATCCAACAAATTGATAATTTATCCTTCAAAATTGAATATTTATTGAACTCCTTTGGTCTTGGTCTGCAGGTTTACAAATTGTATTTAGCCTTGACGAAGTTGCTTTTATTCAAAATTTGGTTTTCTACATTGAATTATTTTTACTTTTTATTTATTTTCATGCTCATCTTAATTTTCATTTGTTTAACTCTATTTTCTCCAATAATAACATTATCAAGTTTTTTTAAATTTTGCTGACGGTATTGAAAAAGATAGTGTCTTTGGGTATGCTGCATGTACATCATCGAGGGAAGTCTGGGAAGGAATTGGGATCATTCGAATTGCTTTTCAAACATGGATTCCTACTGTCCTTGTAGGTCAATTTGATTGTCTTATGTTCTGGAAATTACGGAGAATCCAGATCAATCGGAAGCTACTGACAGGTATGACATACTGTACTTCATGGGGTTCAGTGGATACTTCAAATTTTTCTAAATCAGCTTACAGGCGTAGTTCCGTAGAAAGAAATCGTCAAAACGTTCAAAACAGAACTGGACATCGACCCAATGGACTCCAATGCTCATTGCCGTCTCATTGGCTTACCTTACACTTGTTCTGCCACTCAGTGCTGTCCAAACAATTGAGCTCCACTGGAGGATTCATCAGAGTTAAGCCATCTATTATTGAACCACGACGAACTGACTACATCAGTTCTACGTAAGTCAGCTCACACATTTCAATAAGCTTCAAAACTGTTCATAGTTGATCCCCGTTTTCTTGACACGTTTGACGTTCCACTAAATGATGGAATCATTTGTCATGTCAAATTAGACTCCAATCTCACCAGTCTCTATATGAGGTGTGTTAAATCAACAGAAATTGCAGCGGTCAGGCTTCATAGCCTGACTTGAATTATATATAAAGATATCTGCGACAGAGTTATAATAACAATAATAAGACCTTTTATTTTGACTTTTAGTGTTGGATCTTCCCTGTTTGTGATAATATCAGTTAGGTTAGGTTAATCATTGATACGATTGTTTTTAAAAAAATTATTTTTTTTTGCAAGATGAGGACAAAGATATTCCTCAAATATCTACGTTCCTTCTGTTTCGGGTTTTATCAGAGTAATTTTGCAATTAACTTTTTTCTCTACTGTGCTGCAGGAGTTCAATTTCGAACATTTCTTTTGTCGAAATTAGAACTGGTTTGCTATAAGTTGACCTCTTGGTTTTGGTTTTGTGGAATGTCAAAAAATACTGTGACGACAAAAGCCGTAAACCACAGTACAAAAACAATGACTTCAGAAATGGGCTCTGCTCTGAAATTTAAGTTGTTATTTCCACAACA
Organism: Holacanthella duospinosa; assembly: GCA_002738285.1. Lineage (NCBI taxonomy): Eukaryota > Metazoa > Arthropoda > Collembola > Poduromorpha > Neanuridae > Holacanthella > Holacanthella duospinosa. Next base: position 225,753 of record NIPM01000076.1, on the reverse strand, counting down.
TCAATTTTATTTCCACTCCAAATATTTAAAATTAATAAAATATTGATTTATACGAAGAAGAAAAAACCATGAAAAGAATCAAGGAATTCATTCATCAATAATTCAATCGAAACTGTGATATATTTGAATCCTTAGGTAATAAGTAGGCGTGATTGAATATAATTCAAGTACAAAGTAAATTGGAATTCAGGGATTTCATATTACTTGAGTACTTCAGTTGTGTGATGATAAAGCATACCACATTGCTCTTATCTAGATAGATTCAGAGCATTATTTTTGTCAGGAACTGGTTTTTCTAAAAATATTTCAATTTTAAGTTACTAAATACAAGTGGGTTCCCCTACAGTTTATAGCAAGAGAAACATGTCTATTTCTTAAGAAATATTCTTGTGGCCTTTATTAGAGCTCTATTTGGAATATATTTCTTGATTGTCTACTTTAGTTAATAAAGTTGTAAATCCAGTTGAAAGGAAAAACTCTGGAATTCATAACCCGGAGCATAAAAGAAGTTTCGAAATTGGAATTGGAAGTATTTGTTGGCTTGTCTTACAGTCAATCAGAATTGAAGAGAAACATTTGTTACACTTTTGAACCTCTTCAATTTTGAACACTTTGGCCAATTTAAACACATTTTGTTTATATTTCAGAGACTAGCCGTCAGAGATTTTCAACTTATCTCCAGTGGGAAGCTGAAACGTATCTATGAATAGCATAGCTTTCCGATCCGACAACTCTCTAAATTTGATAATAAAGTCGGAAATTCTTTTCACAATGTTCGCCCGTTCAATAGTCCTTTGAATGACTGAAAGAAAGGCAGTTTGAGCCCCTTCCAGTGACCTTGTCGGTAAGTAACCTCCGACCTTCTGACGAAGTCTCTTTAATTCCCCAGGAGGAACAACTGAGGGCTCCTTCTCCTCCCCTACCCTCACTAGGGCCTTCTCTTCACTTCCAAGAAAACCTATCGAGAGTGAATTTGGTGGGGAGGCTATGCGAGATTTAGCGATTTGTATATAACCACGAGTGAGGAGAACCTCAGTTTCCATATTCACCACAACAAGTTCTTGTAGTAAATCCAATTGATCCAATATAAGTAAATCTAGCTCTTCATTCACTTCTTCCAATCTTCTACTTTTGTTATCTTCCATTTCCTAAAAATTCGAATAATAACGTTAGTCTAATTTAAGTATTGTCTGACTCCAGAAATTTCATATGAACGTTGAAAATTTTGATAAATTAAAAAGCTGTTTAGATCATTCTCTCATACGTCTACTTTATGTAGACGTATGAGTTGGATGTAAACTTATGAAGATGTGACTAGTTGAATGATGGGGATGGATAATTGGAGAGTAGTGAGTATATTCCTCACTGCGAAGGGAAAATGAAAAAAATAAAAAACGACCAACAAATTCTGGAGCCTTTGATTTTATAATCATAATATTACCTGCAGTACTTCCTCTGATCCCGATTGAGTAATATCCAAAGAGTCGACAATTAAATAGATCCTATAAAATGAAAATGATAAAATTAATTATTGCCTTCATGCTGTAATACTCTAATAATAAAATAATCTGACATATGCATGGTCTTATTTGGCAGTTGCCAGTGGGAATTTGACACATCTGACTTTGTACCTAAACGAATGAAGCCGGTTGAGTCTGAGTCTGAGTGATTGATTGTGGTTCTAAACTCAGTCGAACCCTGAAAGGTTGCGAAGTTGTTGCTTGTGTAAGTAGAAAGAAATTAATCAGTGCTTACTGATAAGTGATGATGCGAACGATGAGACTAAACAACTAAACTAACTCAATTAAAGTCAAACTGTCTAATTCTAATCTGATTCGTTCATTTCTCCTCTTAAATTCAAACTTATTTTTCTCGCGCCACAGAAAAATTTTCTCAAAAATCCTTAGGTGATTATATGTAAATAATTATATTTTTGAGGATTTATAAGTCTAACATTTTTATAATTTTGAATCGAGAGTATGAAAAGAACATGGTTTATTGAATAAAGAGGATATTATATTTTCAAAATTTATATTTTCTGCTCAATAATATTGTATCATCGAACCAAGAGGTAAATGGTAATGGATACCGACAACCTAACAATCGTAACCCCTACCAACCACTACACTCATTATTACTCATCCACTAAGCTTCTTTCAATTCTTGACCTTAAACCCATGATTAGGGTGTCAGTAAAGACATAATACAGTAGTTGACGGATATAACATTACCATTTTTCCAGTGAAAATTTCGGATCTTATAATCAATATGGTCTTATAACGGATGGTCTTATATCCGTCGACTACTGTAACTCATTCAGTTGTTTTTTCTTTGATGGAGTGTTGTGTACTACTAGGAAATGGGAAAATAAATAAATTGAAGGGCCTTAAGTCTTAAGGTTCAAAAGGTCAGGGTAAGAATGAGTGATACATTGTATAAAATCTAGTCTTTAATTATGTAATAAGATATGGATGTAATAAGTGTTTATGTGTGCTGAACAGTGTGTTCTAAATAAGGCCCGCCTCCATCCACTCCTCAATTGACTTGGACATGGACATTGAGACAAGATAGGATGAGGTGGTAACATGACATGACGTTCCCACTGTTCATCTCTCTCAAGTCTTCAACTATTGATGGGAGTTTATCACTTGAACAAATAATTACTAGAATTTATAATCAGACAGTCTCTCCTCTCTTCAGATTATTCACAATTACTCTGGCTCCTGGACCTTGGAAACATTTACTCAACCAAAGTTTTCTTCTTTTAAGTTCATGACTGGAAATTCCTAGGTTCTTCTACCGTATCAATTCAATCCTGTCTAGTCGTGAATTTGAGTGGACTGGAAACAATGGGTAGTCTGGGGAAGGTATCGTCGCCATTATTCATTCACCGTCTCATCTAATTACTCTCCTGACTCATGGTTGTCTCTATTCTTGCTCTATAAACTATAAGAATTTATAAACAAACCACTCAATTACATAACATGTCATGGTACATGGTACCTCACACCAACTGTNAAACTATAAGAATTTATAAACAAACCACTCAATTACATAACATGTCATGGTACATGGTACCTCACACCAACTGTTATAATTATTATTAAATTTTTTTTTTTTTTTTTTTGTGGCGATGAGGTTAATGACCTTTTTTCAGGCATTCCTCAAATGAGTTTGGTCCCGTACATTGGTGGCGTAAACGACATCGTTCCCTCTGCATCACTACCACAGGATGCGGAGGAAGAAGGTAAATCTTTTGTAGATAGAATAAAATATTATATAGAAGAAGCTAAAGCTATTACCTAAACAGGATAACAAGGTGCAANATCTTTTGTAGATAGAATAAAATATTATATAGAAGAAGCTAAAGCTATTACCTAAACAGGATAACAAGGTGCAATGGCTCCAAATGATCTGCCAATTGGTGACGTTAATAATAATAATTATTATTAATAATCATTATTAAAAAATTTGTTTTTTAATAATAATTATTATTATTAAAAAACAAATTTTTTTTCTGTTGCGATGAGGTCAATGACTTTTTTTTTCAGGCATTGCTCAATTGAATTGGATCACCTCCATTGGTACTGATAATGACGTCGTTCCGTCTTCATCAGGACCACAGGATGCGGAAGAAGGTAAATCTTCCAATAACCAAGGGAAAAGTGGCCTTCGCCCTGTCGCCCTTAAAGGACCTGAGGACGATTCCTGTGTGAAGAATAAGGAGAAGCGTTCAAAATCTTCTGTCTAAATCGTAAGATTATTAATTATAGAATATATTATAAACGAATATTTCGAATATAAAATAATTTCTTTTTACCTCTCCACTAAAGAAACGTGGTGCTGCGCGCCAGTTAAAGGCGACTTCGTAAGTTTTTAGTTATTTTTAACTTGACCTCACTTGACCNAAACGTGGTGCTGCGCGCCAGTTAAAGGCGACTTCGTAAGTTTTTAATTATTTTTAATTTGACCTCACTTGACCTTTGTCAATTTCTCTTTAGTTGTGGTCCAAAAGATCCACGTTCTCGCTCTCGCTCGCAGAAGTAAGAAAGGAATAATTTATTTTACAATATTCTTACTCTAGATGACCGCACTTGACCTTGTAATTTTTTTTAATCTACTCCTAAGCGAAAAGGCTGTCGCTCAAAGTCCAAAAAAACGTAAGGCTTATCATTACAANAAACTATAAGAATTTATAAACAAACCACTCAATTACATAACATGTCATGGTACATGGTACCTCACACCAACTGTACTGAGCTACACTCAACTTTTTTAATATTACCTGGAAGAAATCTCAGTTCTCACGCAGTCTCATCTTTACTATATCACTCTTCATTTTTATATCCCGTACTCTTCTCATCACTAATTATTCTGACTTCTTCAATCATTTTCATACTAGTACAATTCGGAGAGGAAAGTGAAAGTGATACATTTGATATCTTTTAAATTTTAAAACAAAAAAAAAATATTTTTTTTTAACAATTCAGAATTGGGTTGACTCTAGGTAAAGTCAGCCTTGCACGAAATCAGGCGACACTTCTTTGTCGCCTTCAGTGTGAAATCGGCTTTACATGAATTAGTTTTATATTATGTCGAACTTTTCAATAACGGTAAGCCAAGAAAATTATAAAATTCAAATTCAACCAATCAGATTTGAATATTTAGATTTTAATTCAATTTCATTGGTTGAATTTGAATTTTTCAATTTTCTTTACCTATTTTTATTGAAAAATCTTTGTAATCATACTTATGTATGCGCATTATAAACTACTATTTAAATGAACTGCTTTAGGCATACCAGTTTCCGCTCCAGTTTTTTTTTTTTTTTTTTTTGTCTGTAGAATAAAAAAAACGTTTTGTGGAAAGAAACAAAGTGAACCAAAAAACTTTTAGTGAAAAAAGAAAATAATCGCCATGTTTTCCAAAGAGCAAATTTTGGCAAATTCAAATTTTTCGTCAAAACATATTGAATCGAACGGAAGGAATGGAAAAAAAATCAATATTGAATCTCTTTATTCTAATCTGATTGGTTGAATTTGAATTTTTGAATTCCTTTTGAACATTCTTATCGAAATATCCTGTTCTTGCAAATTATACTTGATTTCATTTATTCGCAAACATTACTTCTTCTACCAAAATGAGATAAATGGAACTCTTTGATGTATAGATCTTTCCCAATGACGACATCCAGGAGTGAGTTTTGCTTATCACAACCAAAATTTACGACAAATATGGAGTCTGCGTATATAAGAACTCTCATTCACTCACTGATACAACTGGCTAACAACATTTTCTTCATATGGAGTACAATTTTAGGTCTTCTACACAGTTTCTATTAATTTTAATTCCAAGGATTTGAAAAATAATTAGACTCTTATGTAGAATGTTGTCATACTTTATACGACGAGTCAGAGAAATTTATCAAAGGCTGTATGAAGAATGGATCTAGCGGTGGAAGCGCTAAAGGGAAGGAGCTTCGAGATATACCAGGTCCATATCCTCTTCCTTTCTTTGGAACTACTTTGTCTAGAAGTCTAGGAAGCGGAGATCTCAACATTTCCAATGAAGGTCAGCACTCTAATTTTTTAATAATTAAAAAGTGAATAATTTTTTAAGTAAATTTTTTGTTTTAATTCTAAGTTTCGGTACGAGAATACGGAACAATCGTGAAGTTGGAACATTACTGGAACTATCCCCTTGTTTTTGTATACGAAGCTGATGACATCGAGCTTGTACTCAAAACCGCTAGCTTCTATAGACCAGAAATGGAAATAGTAGCTAGACATAGAAGAACACGGCCTGACCGTTACGACACCGTGGGCATAGTCAATTCGTACGTTTCCTAATATTCATAACATTAGACAGTCATGACATCTATTTCAGCAGTTTTAGCCTTATTTTTTTTATCTAGACAAGGTGAAGAATGGAAAAAGTTTCGGACAACTATAAGCACAATTCATCAGAATGCTTATATTTTAAGTTATGCCTCCAGTTGCGATGAAATTGTGACCGACTTCATTCAGGTTATTCGTGACCTTGGAACCACCCGGATTGAAAATTTTGACGACTTGATCTTACGTCTCACCTTTGAGAGTACGTTCACCTCGACATTAACAATTTAATAGGGCAATAAATAAGCTCGAATCAAGTTTAATATAATTTCAATTCACGTAGACTCATCTAAATTCATTTTGAATAAGCGAATGAACTCTTTGGATCCAAGAAGTATACAAAAAATGGATGTCTTCATCCATGCCTCTCACCAATACTTTAAGGCCCTTCAAGTGAGTATGTATGGCTTTCCAACTTGGAAGTATTTTCCAAGTAAAGTCTGGGACCTATTTGTCAAATATGAAAATGAAATGTATGAGTAAGTATTCTTAGGTCCTTTTCCTTACTCCAAGGATATTAAAATATCTAGTAGAATTCATTGGGTTCTAAATTTGGTATTTTAGCATATTTGCAGAATTGATAGAGGAAGATATCCAGAAAAACACTGCAGGAGGACTTTTAAAAAATATCCTAAACTCAGAGTCCTTGTCACTCAAGGATAAGAAGACACTAGCTCGTGATCTTATTTTAGCAGCAATGGAGCCGGTGAGTATATAATGTACTATATAATAAGTATACACTATAATATACTGTAAGTATTTGCATAGGTACCCAAGGAATTCAGTTTCATATCTATGCTTCTAAATTTCCATGATATACAGTATATTTGAAATAATGTTTAACCACGCTTCGCATGCTTCGTTTTCATAACGTGACTTGATTTTTGAATAATTTTCTACAAACACTGCCAGAATATGAACATTTTCGGAATGAACAAGTTATTTAAATTACGTTTTCTGAATATCATGTTCTATTGAAGAGAGTTAGAAATTCGTGTAATTTTGTATATTTCATTTGGAGATTTAGATCCAAAACTCGACGATCATTGCTCTTCACTGGATTTCCCGTCATCCGACAGTAGATCAAAAATTGTATCAAGAACTCAAGGAAATTTTACCCACAAAGTCATCGAAATTGAATGAGAATTCACTCCAACAGTTGCCATATTTAAAAGCTTGTATTCAAGAATCATTTCGTATTACTCCAACCACACCTAACCTTGCACGTTTCACTGAAACAGAGATGCAACTCCAAAACTTTCGTATTCCTCCATTTGTAAGTCAAAAGATTAGGGTTGAATAATGAGCAGGTTTCAATCTATAGGGTTAAAAAAAACTTGTCAAAAATTTAGTTCAAAATGGCTGAAAGTGTTGTTTTAAAATATGAAAATATTTTGTTTCTGGCTTCACAGACTCTAGTTGTTTGTCAGTACTGGTTCGCTTGTCTCCAGGAGACTAACTTCTACTGTCCCAAGGCCTTTATACCAGAACGGTGGTTAGTAAACTCTGACGGTGAGGATAGGTTCCATCCACATCGTGCAAGGCTCCAATACCATTTTGGATTTGGACGACGAGAATGTCCTGGTCGTCGTTTTGCATTTCAAGAAATTTCCATAACGGTCGCCAAGGTCAGACAATGAACCCCACCAACCTAACATCTTACGCTACATTATTTATATTTCTTTTTATTTTTATAGATTCTTCGAAACTTCAAAATTATTTTCCCTAAGGAACTCGGTCTCAATTACTGTTTTCTCCAACAACCTTCTCTTCCAATACCCATTGAAATCATCGAAAGATCAGATTAATTGTGCAAATTTATCCGGATGTGCGAATTTATTTTTACTTTAGAACATAGATTTTTTGTAACAAGGAATGGTTAACAATAAGACTTATTTTTAATTTTTATCTAACACTAAAAGACTAAGACCCGTACAATACTAAAACTCAAATTAATAAGTACACCACAAGATTTTAAACCAACCTTAATGTGTGTCATATTACCAAAAAAAAAACATTTTTTTAACAGAACCTATTATATTTTGTTAAATTTTCAATTGTTAAACCTTCCTTTACAGATCTATTGTTTCTGCTAATCATTTTCTGTTCTAACTAACACTACTTACCACCGGCTATTCCTGATTAATTATCGCAATTATGAAACTTGTCACGTGGGATTCAAAGGATAATGTAGTATAACGAAATAAGGCTGTAGAAGGATATTAGACAGTTTTGTCATACTCATGCTAAAGTTAACGCAAACGGTTTATCATAAACTTTTTATGTTTACCGCTAACAACATGATCAACTTTACTTTAACGTGTAAGGTAACATTAGTATGAGTAAATTGTAATTTGTCTATAACTGATTTTGTTTATAGCCTCTCTCCATGACCTCTGCCCCCTTGAGCTAGATCAATTATTTTGTTAACCCCATACAAATAGCCTTATTTGATCATACTCATCATAATTAGTTCAGATTTTTGACTAGAAATTAATAATAGGAAAATTGTCATGACTAAGGTTTTCCACCATATTCTTTCTCATATTAAACTTATCCACTCTGTACCTTTTAAAATTAATTAGTTACTAAAATGAAACCTAATAAAAATTAACTATTCTGGATAACTACCTAATAGAAAATAATTTATTTTTTTTTAATTCAAACCTGATGAACTAAATAATTTTAAATTAAATACCACAAATTAAATCACATTCTTTAAAATCTTTCATGAAATACTTAAGGAATGAATGTGGGTGCGTTGAAGTTGTAAATAATTAGTTAACAGTTGTGATCTATGAACTTACCTTAGTGTCTGTTCAAAAATACTTTATTTAATATATGTACTTACAATTTTAAGAAATGGTAAAATTAGGTTAAACTGATAAGAATTTAAAGCTCGTTGGGAGCATTTGTTTTACCTACTTAAGAAAAAATTATTTTTTTTTTAAATTACTAATTTAGAAATGTTGAGCTTCTCGTGGGAATATTGTGCAAGAATTTTAATTACATCACCATTAAAAATGGTGAAAATTAACCTGAGTGAGAGGATAAGAGAGTCGAGTGTTGAGTTATTTAATTATTAATTGTTAATTGAATTTTACACAAATACATCATCGCATCACCTCCGACTTAGCGGTTGTAAACAAATAAGTTATCACAGCGTAATTTCTTAAAATCAAAGGTCTACACCATGTAATGTGCAAATATCTTGCAATCTCATATGTATCGGTCAGATTGGCTAGTTTTTTTTAAAGCTAATAGACAGCTTTCGTTTATAATTCATTTCCAAAGTTTATAAAGTTTATATAGATTTATTTTTAAAACATTTCATATATGATTGTAATTCGTAGTGAGGAGATTGTGTTACAAGTTGTGCTTAGTAGGAAACTAGAAATTTTTATGAAATTGAAAATTTTTCCGCGGTAATACAGAAAAGTTTCAAAAAGTTTATATGTATTCAAAAATTTTCATTGGTTTACGAGTTTTTAGTTCTGATAAACTTCATAAAATGACCAAATCACCAAAGTAATGTCAATTGTACTCATAAATCTCTATAAATTATAAAAAAATTTTATAAACTTTATAAATTTGAAAAGAGTTTCAACTCTCACGTTGTATAAGTTTTATTAATTTTTATAAATTGACTTGTCACAAGTGACATAATTTTGATCTTATAAACATCTATAAACTTTTTTTTTTATAAACTTTGGAATTAATTATCAACGAAAACTGTCTAATGTGTGAGTGAAAATTTTGCAGTGACATAAAGCCCATGCCTGAATATACCAGGTTAAATCTCGGTATTTTTTCTAATCAAAATTTTCAAAGTTAAATAACTAGTTATTCTAAGTGCTAAACTAATAAAATATTACTAAAAATTAATTACCATCGGCTATACCTCTCAATGACTCATTTATGAGTCATTGAGATCGCATTAATGCTAAATTATTATGACTTTCACCTTATAAATTCGGGATGTGTTCCATTATAATTTCATATCGTCGTAGGTTCAAGTCCTGTCAATTCATTCTTAACAATTCATTTCTTAACTTTTTAATTAAATTTATAAATCCTGATCCATTTGAAGGAATGAGAAAAGTAGGAAATGCTCATCAAGAAGGTTATTATTAATGTTTGATTACTGAAGTCAATTACTTTGAAAATTAGTCCTTGAAGAAACCTGAGTCTTAAAGATGGAGATCTTCTGAATTCATTACTACTCGTGGTATGAATAGTCGTCTGGAATGGAGTGAAGTTTGGAGTTTATCTAATATTTAGCCAATAGTTAACCTTGTCTAACCTGCTTCTGAGCTCCGATTAGCTATGAAACGACTCGATGTCACTTTCTCTTCCTCTTGATTTATTTTCTTATCGAAAATATCTAATTGATTTCTCCAAGAACGTCTGGTACAGACATTTGGTCCTCTCCACCAACCATTGAAGTCTTTGTAGAGTCGTGTTTTTGTTTTTACCTCCCATCGGTCAGCGTAATGAACCATGGCACAGAGTCTACAGAAAAAGTGTGTATTGACAAATTCTCCAGTTCCTTTCCATTTGAAGTACTCATTGTAGGCCTCTTCGTCTCCATCGAGTTCCCTTAAGTACTTTCCTAATTCTTTCGGTGATGGAAAGTCATCGACATGGATGTAGGATTTATGGGGGGCAGCTCTCTTGTAGTCATCTGGATGAGCACCCATTACAATTGGTAGGACGTTGTTTCTAACGGAATGGACAGACAGACGAATTAATTTACAAAAAAAAATTTAATTTCATAAAGCTAGATTTGTACTTGACGTCAGTGATAATAATACAATATGACAAAAGATTTTAGTCAATTACATTTCTTCCATTTACAACAATTGAAATTTCTATCAAATCACTACTAGTGTAATTTAATAATATAAAGTTTGTACAGGTTGAATGTGCATAGGGAGTGGGAAATTGTCGAATAATCAATCAATAAGTAGAATTGATATGAGAAATGACGAATGAAAAATGGTTTCCAGAATTTAACAATTTTATAAATTATTGATAAATAATATAAACTTAACTTACCCAAGCCCATTGACAAAAAACTTTTCTGAAATGTAGTCTCGACAATTTGAATTTTCGAATGCCAAGTAAAATTTGTATGTTTTTGCTAAAAGGTCGAAACATTGTTTCGCATTGGCACGTGAACAAGAGTGAGATCCACAGGCACCATAAATGTCAACTTCAATGTATTTACCAAGTTCTCTAGCATATTCCAGTCGATTATTTTTTGCTACACAATTTGATACAAACCAGGCAACTTTCTTCGTCTTCCCTGAAGCATAATTTATTCCTAAACAAAAATAAAAGAAAACCATTTACCAACCAATCCTAGCTCTCTAAGGATTAGAATTGACGTGTCAAATCGTGGAGAAAGTTATATAAAACTCATTACTTATTTTCTTTTATAAAGTGACAGGGATTGTAAGGAAAATCCATTACCTCTTGCTGGGTTCTAATTCTCAATTTTAATGTGCCAAAATGTTTTCGATTAAGCCGAATACATATTTACCTCTTCATCCTTGGACTAAGGAATATATGGTATAATTTTGTATAAATTTTTATTTTTTATATAACTACTAACAAAAAAAAGATGGATTACCTTGACGAAGTGCTCGGACATTGTCATCATAGTAGACCCATTTCTCATAGGGTGTGACAATGTCAGAGTCATGTCTATAAGTCGCCGTGAGGTTGAACACATTCTTATCAACAAAGTTTTGAGTGTTGAGAGGACATTCGAGCATATACATTACCCATAACTGTCCCAAGTCCCGCCTTACTTTTGGATTCATAAAGACGTCTTTGAATACCACAACGTCTGCTTCATTCATTTGAGAGCGGTTACCAATGAGGCGACAGGTGTTGACAGGACACTTTTGTTGCACAAAGACATGTCGACCACTTATGACATGAGCACCCCAACTCATACCTAGTCCATAGTATAACAAAATTGTTTTAAGTTTAGGCGGTTTTCGTAGAGTAATAGTAGGAGGAGTGTTGATATTAGGAGTTTGATTTGTCCCTGATAGTCCTACTCCATTCCCACTAGAACTAAGTTCAGACCGTGAGTGTCCAAAATTGTAATTCATTGGACTCTGATTTTGAATATCCTCTTCAGTCACATACATAAGTTGTTCAATAATCCTGTCCGAATGTCGTCTTTCTTCTGCCCAAAGTTCACCAGTCGATGTAGCCAGAGTTGGAAATCGTGTTCCTCGCCACATAAACCAAGGTTTAACGAGTGACTCTTTAGGGGACTGAGTTAAAGACCCAGCGGCGACAAGATTGAGCTTCTGTCTTGCTTTAGATTGGATGGAATTCTCCTCAGAATAGAGCCTTATGCCATCTTCCGTTGGTTGAATTTTTAAAGAATCTTGTAAAACTCGAAGGGCGGAGTCACTTTGGTCCTGAGATCCTCCAACATAGTGAGGTTGTTGCTGTAAAAGTCGCTTAAATTCGTCATTGAAGTTAAGAAAAAGAAGAATCCCACAGAGACTACCACAGGCATAGACAATTGCTGTGAGTCTTAATCGTCGAAGTCTCCTGTACATGGAACTCCTACAAGAGGATCCACCTGATTGGTTCCTATCTATTTCCACTTTCATTCAACTGCCCCCCTCTTGGGTGAGTTCTCTAGTCTTGATTTTTCTTCCCATCACACTTCCTAACAATTTCATTCTCTTTGAATTTATTAACGATTTTCATATTTGTCCAATATTTTCCAATAATTTATTCAATCTCCTTTGTACCTAAAAAAAAAATGAATATACAATTTAGACAGTGATAGTTCTTATTTATTTTCAACTGAATCTTATTTAAAAAAAAATCCTAAGATTTACTATGTTTGGCTTCAAATATGACATACTTAACAGCTTAGTGAGGTCCATAAGTTCAAAATAAATGAATAATAGGTTTAGTTTTAAGACTTACGTCTTGATGAATAATTAGAAAGCGGCGCTTTCACTCTTATAGAAGTGCGAAGTTCAAATCAAGTTCTCAAACTGAGAAACCCCTTTTGAAGAGAATACCATTGTGAAGCAGTAAAGTATGTAATTGGATACTTTGCACTAGATTTTTAAGTACTCATAACATATGATGAAAGTATTAGTAGTAGAAACTGTTGAGTAAGTTGTTTTTTATTGGACTATATTTAATAATTTTCTAGAGAAGGATATATAATTGAAGTAGTTGAGTAAGTGAGTCTTGTTGATTGGATGGAAATGAGTAAGAGAGTAAAGGGTGTAAATGAATAGAGAAGAAAGTTAGTTGAAAGCGGTGGTTGAGAGGGAAGGGAAAGTGAAGGACTGGTTGGTTGAATTAGTGAAAGTGGAGTGAAAACTTATCCAGAGAGTTTGCGTTCCATGTGGACACTTTTTCCTTCCCATACAAAGTCTTCCCCAAACAGTTCGAGTCTATCACCCTACTTTTTCAAATAATAAAAGTGGACTGTTCCGGAGAAAGTTTATACTCATTCCCTCCTTTCTATCCTTCAGAAGACAGTCGAATTCGGAGAGTCACGGACTACTTCCGCTACTCACCACCTCCCCCACTCCTCACGACCAAAAAAACTTTTTTTTTTTTNCGGAGAGTCACGGACTACTTCCGCTACTCACCACCTCCCCCACTCCTCACGACCAAAAAAACTTTTTTTTTTTTAAATATAAACTGACATAGCTAACCCGATCTTGGTAAACCTCCACCCTTGGCTAAGTCAAACCCCGCCTTTTTTTTTAAAAACGTATTTTTAAATTATTAAACTTTTCAAAACTTATTCTTATGTCCTGTTCATCCGTTCATTCATTCCTGGTTAGTCGTAGCATAAATTACGATTATATATTTTAATTTAAGTTGAAGGAAATCAACTAATTAACTTTAACTATTAATTATTAATTTAATTAATAAAAGAATAGACAATGTTTGAAAACATTCTCAAACCGCTAGTCCTACTAAGTAGNCTTTTTTTTTAAAAACGTATTTTTAAATTATTAAACTTTTCAAAACTTATTCTTATGTCCTGTTCATCCGTTCATTCATTCCTGGTTAGTCGTAGCATAAATTACGATTATATATTTTAATTTAAGTTGAAGGAAATCAACTAATTAACTTTAACTATTAAATTATTAATTTAATTAATAAAAGAATAGACAATGTTTGAAAACATTCTCAAACCGCTAGTCCTACTAAGTAGTGATTGGATTAGTTAAATTTCAAGTTTGAATTATTTCATTACTTAACTAATGGTTACTCATCTTATATCTTAGCCTAAAAACCAAACTTGGATTATACTTTCTTTTAATTAAATTTTCTAACAACTTATTGCAGGAGTATACTTGAACCGAAGTTGACTGTATGGACTATAAGAAGTCCCTGGCCTCAATTTCCTATCTCAACCTGGAGAAATCCTTGGGAAATAATAGAAAGTACAAGTCCATGACATCCGGAAAGTACTTTACAGTTAGAGTTTACTCTTTGGAATTTTACTCTTCTTACCTCAACCAAACCAACTAGTAGAGTGTTATGTATTTTTTTTTACTTCAACATCATTCAACAACGAACAAGTCCAACTTAAATTCTTAAAAAAAAAACACATTATGGGACTTTATATATAAATCTCACTTTCATAACCACGTCAGACCAAGTTGATAAACAATTAGTAGGAAAGGTGTGGACTTACTAAGAAATCTCTCTTTTGTTTATTTTTTCTTTATTATGAAATGAAGTAATATAATTCAAAGTTATATTTTCTCATCTGATAATTATAATTTCTAGAGGTGCAGTAAGAAGTTGTAGAGTGAATAGTTGAATTAATAAGAAAAATGTTTGACGTGGATTCATTACCATTACTAATTTAATAGTCCTTCTATTGTCCTGCTAGAGTCTCTCTATGAATATTTCCCGTTAAAATCTTAATGAAATGACTTGGATAGACATGAAAGAGACTATAGACTATCTAAATAACACTTCAACAACCACAATACCCATGGATACTTTTATATTATAACAACTTAGACTCGACAGACCCATTGTCATAGTCTCATTAAATAAACATAAGACCTTAGAAACCATAAGCAAGACCTTTACCACGCACTAACGCTACTCTTCTCATCAATTTAATAATANACATAAGACCTTAGAAACCATAAGCAAGACCTTTACCACGCACTAACGCTACTCTTCTCATCAATTTAATAATACAAATAAATTCATTTTGGAAAAACTAGACATTTTGTCTCCAGTACAATTACATTCAAAAATGAGTTTTTCCAAAAAAAAAAAAAATGAATTTGGATGAATTTATGTAAAGTATAAAAGTTTATAAAATTAGAGAGAGTATACTGTATAGTCAGATTTAGTAATGTGATGGTGGTCATAGCTTAAGTGGTCATAGGCAACAGCTTTTTATTGACCAAATGGAAATAGATTTAGAAAATTAGTGATTGGTTGATATTGTAATGGAGTTTGTAAGATAGAAATGGATGAAAATCATGCAAAAAATAATAGCACTGACCTTATCCAAATGTTTAGTTTGTGATAGCACTAAATTGTTAAGAAAATTCTAAAAAAAAAAATAATAAATTCTAACAAGTATTTTGCAAATATTGTGTCTAAGTAATAAGGCAGATGGATTGTTTAGTATTTAAATTGTAGTTGTATTTAAATTGTAATAATTTAAATTTTTACACAAATTTCTGTGAAGGAATGAGTTTTTTTGGAATAAAAAAAAATAGCTATATTTCTTGTTGGTTGTTGTGTAAACTGTCTAAAACAGATGGCTATTGGCTCTGGATGTAATAAATCTATCCAATTCCGTGTTTTTTTTTGTGTGTGTGGTTAGATCTTACAAACTTGGGGTTGATTTATTAGTAAACTAGTTGTGAATTGACCTCAAATATTATATATATTATATACTACATAATATGTAATATAACTAAAGATGTTATTGATTAATGATTATGAAGGCAGTAGTACAGGTGATAAATTGATGCCACAACGAAATTTTTTTTTTTTTTTTTTTTTTTTTCACAAACTTTGAAAAAAAGAGAGAAAAGTTAGCTAACTTTTGATATATTTTTATCCCAAGGGAATTATTATTCTGAAATATGGTGCTAAAATTACATAACGAGTAGTAGTGTATTCGAAAGAAACCGCAAAAAAAATATATATATATTATAATATAACTCTTCTTACATTATGGTTTCATTTTACAGATTTTAAATATGTGAAATGAATCCGCAAGTCGTTGTCTGACAATTCCATCCCGCTATTTCCTACCCAATTTAATTTCTCAAATATTTCTAATTGGAATATTAGATATCGTCCTTCAGATGTTAACACCAACTACATCAACATCAGCCTTGAAAAGAATTTTTTATAAGTTCGGTTTAGTTCATTCAGAACTAAGGAACAGAATTGGTATTGAAAAGCCTGCCAAATTGGTTTACATCATTCAAAGCATGAATATTTAATTATCAATTCCTTCCTATTATACCCTCTTTGTCCTAACAATTAAAATGGATTTATCATTTAAATTATATCTATGGTAAACTTTTGAGATTTCGTCAAATGTCTCAAATTTAAAGAAGAATTCAATTTTAACCAAAAAGAAACCGGTTTTAACCAAAAAAAAAAACAGTTTTTTGGGTTTAAAAAACAAAACAAAAAAAAAACCCGGTTCTACCCAAAAAAAAATCGATTTTTTTGGGTTTAAAAAACAAAACAAAAAAAACACCACGCTGATTTAACCAAAATGTTGGTTTTAACCAAAAAACCCGGTTTTAATTAATAAAAACCGGGTTGTTGGGTTTAAAAAAAAAAAAAAAAATCGGAGAACGTTTGGAAAAAAAAAATTTAAAATTCAATTCTCCAATATGCAAAACTAAAATCTATTATTTATAGGTTATAAAAAAATGATAGCATGAGGTGGTAGAAATATTTTATTCATAATGTTTTTTATGAATCTCAAGGTTTAAAAATTAATTATTTCATGTCTTTTGTTGCTCAACGCTTGGGGTGGGGTGTGGGAGAGGAATGGGAAGGGTACTAATTGTCTAATTTTCGGAGCGGAAATGAGAAATCGTCGTAGAATTTTCGGGTCAAAATTATGTGAATAGAAATAGTAGGGGGAGTTATTACTAACTACCAGAGCAGAACAAGTCTTTGTCAAACTTAATACAAGAATCCCATAACCAAACTTAATTTGTCACAAAACTAACCATCTTTTGTTCAAACTAATACCAAAAAGTAGAAATTCGTTCACCTATTCGGTTAAAACAACATTTTGTAGTAAGAAAATTAAAAAAAAAAAAAAAAAAAAAAAATTTTTTTAATCAACTAATATTTTTATTCTCATTTTATTCAACCGTTTTAAATGACACCTAGAGAATTTGCAAAAAAAAAAAAAATAAAATTTTTTTTTTGCAAATTCACACTTACTCAAGCTTCGAGTAAACTACTACTCAAGAGCAAAGTATTAGAAAATGGTGTTAGAAAAGTTTTCCGATGATCTCCACAGGGTTAAAAAATAAAAATTATTAATATTACGCAATTCGACTATAATTATGTTAATTTTTAAAGTTTCATAGATAGAATTTCTAGGAAATTCATATCAATATTGCGAATTCAAAGACAAAGTTAAGTCTCTTGAATGTCAGTATTTATATTTCTTGAGCCAAAACAACTCTTCCTTTGACATAAGAATAAATTTTTATATACGAGTCAACTTTATCAATTACAGAAAATATACCGGATTCCAAGTCTTAAGTAATACTTAATTCTCTACTAGGTCTATTTGTATAGAACTCATGTATCCATTACAAAATGAGAGACTCTATTCAACTTACAGTTAGTCCAATTATATTCAGAATCTTATTAGTTATGCTAATAAAAAATAATACGCATCAATTTCAAACCACCTAATGTGGAAATTTTTCATCCAGAACCATATAACAGTGTTTATACATATTACATTAATATGGTATTATATATTTATTTTTCCTAACTTTTTTCCTTACCTGGAGTAAAAAAGTTGGTGAAAGTTGTTTATTCTACAACTTTTTTTTTTCTTTCTTAAGTCTTATTTTCTCAGGTTTTGTAGAGAAAAAAAAAAGAAAAGAGAATTGAATATAAAATAAGGAAGAAGGTTATTGACTAATATGGAAAAACTTAAAACTTCCAAATCCTTGTGTTTAGGTGTGTTTTTGAACTCGTCGAGATTTAATGTGAATTTGTTTTAAGTCTGAGGATGAAGAGGGTAAAGAACGCACTGGCTACGCTTGGTTTGCAAAGTTGGTAATAAAAGGCGCCGAGTGTATAAATTGCCAAAAACTGACTGACAGAGAGTCCATAGAGTGACGGATAGTACCTAAACTTTGAAAGATGAGATGAGGATAGTTACGTAAATTTCAACTTATTTTAACACTCCGATCCCAATTTTAAAACCAAACAACCGATACTCATCCCCAACATTAATTCACCAATACTAACACTTTTTTTTTATACACCCCACTAAAACTATAGAGATGAAATTTTATTACTAGATTTCACTAATACGTTATAACAGCTATTCATATCTACTGTATTTAGTATCTTATATTTGACATATTATGACATATATTATCTATTAATATTTGTATACAGTAGTGAATTATCTTTAAAGTATATCACTTAAGGAGGAGTCAAATTATTTCATAACCAATTGAATTACAAAGTCTGAAATTTTAAACAAGTCAATCAGTAGTAGTATCTAAGAATCAAATCATCCCTCACTGGGAGCTGGGACGGTTTTAAGGATATTCAGTCAAGAATTTTAGTTTAACTCATGTAGACCTGCCTGTGTCGGAATTTGCATCACCCATTTTCGAAATTAAGAAATGTATACTCTATAACGTAAGTTACTCTACCGAGTGTCCTAAGTTCCTAACTTTTAGTAATTATTGATACTTTCAAAAAAAAAAAAATTTTTTTTTAATTCAAACTCATCTTCAACTAATCAAATTCAAAAAAAAAAAAATNATACTCTATAACGTAAGTTACTCTACCGAGTGTCCTAAGTTCCTAACTTTTAGTAATTATTGATACTTTCAAAAAAAAAAAATTTTTTTTTAATTCAAACTCATCAACTAATCAAATTCAACTAATCAAATTCAAAAAAAAAAAAATTTTTTTTTTTTTTTTAAATTTTCAAATCTGATTTGAATAAGTTGAATTTTCTTAGAGTGTTAATAATTATAGAATACTCGGTTTATATCACATTCATTTGGGTATAACATTTAATTTGAGTTATCAAGTCTAGTTTTTATTATAACATTATTATATTGCAAATAACAGAGAAATTGGGTTGTCATAAAATTTTAGGTAATAGTAAGACAATTATTGGGTTTATGACAACTTATATTGTAAACAGAAGTTATTCTGTTATATTAAATTTTGCACTTAGGAACCATTAAAAATTTGATATGTGTTTTTTTTTTTTTTTTTATAACCTGAATCTTATAGAGTACAACGTTATAAAGTTAATATTAGAGTAAATATGGGTATCATTTGGTCAATTGGATTTTGTTAAAATTTGATTCTACATTTTGACATCTGTGAATTAAAAGACTAAAGTTATTAATTTTTATATTTTTTTGACCTTGGTCTAATTTCCTTGAGCATGAATTAAAGAAAATATTTATAGAAGTTGATTAAATGAAGTAAACATAATTTTTATATTTTAGAATATATATGGTAAAAGTCTATAAGGAACTTTTTTACAATATTCATTCCATCCTTTGCCATATTTAGTAGTACATTTGTCTTCATCACGGTAAATCCGATGGAGGAGTAGAATTGTCAAGAAAAAACTATAGAGAAAAGGCCAAAGACCGAATTGAATTCCTGCGCCTGCGCACCAACAATAAGCTGCACCCAATTCGAACGTATAATTAATCTTCCGTGCCACTCCCCACCAACCAGAAATCAGGAGTTCCGTTTCCTTCATCGTCCCATTCTTCAACTTGTACGAAGCTTTTACTGAAGCTGCTTTCTTTCCCCAAATCTGTAACCAATGGAATAAATGTACAGACTCTATCAAATCTTTGAATATTGTAAAAATAAAAAATAAAATAAAAAATAAAATAAAAAATAAAATAAAAAATAAAATAAAAAATAAAATAAAAAATAAAATAAAAAATAAAATAAAAAATAAAATAAAAAATAAAATAAAAAATAAAATAAAAAATAAAATAAAAAATAAAATAAAAAATAAAATAAAAAATAAAATAAAAAATAAAATAAAAAATAAAATAAAAAATAAAATAAAAAATAAAATAAAAATCATATCCAAGCTTATAATCATAAAACCATGTAAGATTTACAGAAATTAGAGAAAATGAGTATCGAAATACTTGAAACACTCTGTAGAATCTAAAAATGAAATAGCTAAAACATAAATTATCTACTGTCAAAACATGAATGAAAGATTCAACCAGGAAAAATTCAGTCTAGCAGGAAATATACAAAATGTTAAATATATATTAATAATATTTTCCTAAATATCTTGTCTTTTTAAATTTTCCTAAATATCTTGTCTTTTTAAATTTTCCAGAATATATATTTGTATTATATTTTATATATCCTGGATTTTCGCAATGCGCTTCTAGAGAGAAAGAATAGTCTGAAGAAAGTGAGATTACTGTCACTCTTGGGTTGACAAATGTGTCAACCTCCAAGGCAAGATTAAGGCTCAAACCTTGCTCCCCTATGACACCTACATCCTTACAATATTCCATTTCACTATGCTCTTGGGTACTCAAGGAATGATAAATTACATCCTTTTTTTTTTTTAGAAATTTTTGAAAAAAAAAAAAAAAAATAAGTACAGAGTTGACGGTAAACTTTTAGGTTGTGTTAAGTTTTGAAGGTAGATGGCGTAGTAACATAAATTTACCTTAAAGTCCTTGCTTGGGCGTGTTTTGAAGAGTTCCTTTTGTCTATCTACATCATAGTTGAAATAAATTGAAGCAAGTCCAACAATACTTAAAAGAACCGCAGTGATAGGATGAACTTGTGGAATATTCTTTACAAAGTAGTAGGAATGGAAGGTATAAAAAGAAGGAACCCAAACGATGCAACCCCAACATAAATAGTAACCAGCTCTGTCAAGTGTGATGTCAAGTGTATTGAAGTATCCAGTTTCCCAGTGGTAGAATTTGTAAAGATAGACTGTTTGAAGAAGTGTACTTGCGAAATGACCTTCATTGAAACCATGGAGATGATAGGCAGCAAAAAAATGACTTAGTACCAACCATTGCCAGAGCATGAGTCCAATTCGACAATTTGTAAGTTGTTTGACGTCAACTCCAAGGAGACGCGGATGGAGCTCCATCCCTCGGTAGAATTCATGTCCAAGTGGATACTCCTACCATTATTAGAAACAAAACAACAGAAATTACTAATCTATTACTAATGTTAAGTATTCAAGTTTGAAATTTAGATTATCTAAAAGACCTCAAGGGTCCTTAATATTTTAGACTTCTTTTTTCTGATTTCTAC
The DNA here is from genome assembly GCA_002738285.1 of Holacanthella duospinosa. Classification (NCBI taxonomy): domain Eukaryota; kingdom Metazoa; phylum Arthropoda; class Collembola; order Poduromorpha; family Neanuridae; genus Holacanthella; species Holacanthella duospinosa. Next base: position 204,292 of record NIPM01000076.1, on the reverse strand, counting down.
CGTTTTAGATTAGATGGATGAAAATTTAAAACCATTTTGACTATCATCCTAATAAATTATCTATTTGTTTGTAAGCAGAGGATGTTTTATAAAACCAAGTGTAACTTTTTAAGTAAGTTTTATTAAAAACAAAAGTAACTTTGACTTACGGAGGATCGAAGATAAGGATCTTCTTCGTTAGATTTGAGTTTTGCTTTTACTAAAAGGTAGAGACAGAGTGTCAAAGCAAAGATATTCAATACTCCAAGGATTGGTCCAATATTTTCATAAATGGTGACACAAATTTCTGGATTTATGTATAAAGTGAAACCAAATGCAGTCAGACTCGCAAAATAGTACAGTTCACCATTCGCCTATTAAAATAAATAAAAAAACAAAAACAAGATAATTTGTTAATCTTATAGTAAATTTCATTAGAAATACATCTATCATTAAAGGGTATCTAAGATTAGGTCACAAATTTAATTTTTTTTTGAACTCTCCCGACCTACAAGTTAGAACCCAACAACATATCATACAGTGAAGTCCGGTTTTAGTGAACCCGTAGGTGCCGGCAGGATTGTTCAGTATAGCCGGAATTCATTATATCCATATAGTGAACGGACACTACAATTCAATAATTTTTCACTATATCCAAGCATTTAACTATAAATTCAACTACTTCGATGTAGAGAATTACTGGTTGATGGAAATTTGCTTAAGTCTTTGAATACGGTTAAGTTCTCCTGTTGAATTTCCATTTCAAGTACAGTTAACGCTTACATCATCTCTGAAACTACCGCAAGAGTGATACCTTCAATTTAACTAGCGCTTTGTTGGTTTAGTAGCTTCTTCCCCTGTGTACATAGGCTAGTTGTATTGTAAGGTAGGAAGAGGTGCTTAATATGCATTTAATTAGGATTAGTAAATGGACAATTGTCCAACAACAAGAGAGGTTTTCGATTTTAATACTGTAAGGTTGTTTTCGACTCTATACGAAGTTTTGAAAAAAATTTAGAAGTCATTCAATCTTTTTTTTGTGTGTTAAAAACATGACAATGCACAATCTTCCAATGATAATTGGCTTCTACTTTTCGGATCTAGTCACACTTGCGTACAATGGTAACAAAGAAAAGTATTTCGTAACTGTAGATTTGACTTTTAAACTGAAGTTATGTTAACTAAAACTCACTCTAAGGTTCCATCTAATTTGAGTGCATAGATGTACATAGAAAAATAATGAACAATTCATTGCTGAATTCAGATATATTTCATGCGTGTTAACTATAACCGGACAAAATGACTCTTGGGACAGGTATGTTTGGTTCACTAAAGACCGGAAGTTAAGTATAGCCGATTTCATTATAGCCTGACTATTTAACACATAATCTCCCATTTGCTTGGTAGGGATCGGATATTACGGTTTGCAATAGCCAGACTTCTATTATTCAGCCGGTCCATGAGGATTTACTATAACCGGACTTCACTGTATAATCATCAGTACCTTATAAACTGGAACATAACCAAAATTAGTAGGTGGTCCATTAAAAGTCTTTCCAGGTATCCACAACCACCCTAATGCCCAAATTACAACACTCAAAATGAACTTCCATGCAAAGGCATTTCCAATGATAGACTCCAAGTTGAGTTTATACGTAGGATTCCCAATCCTTATGAGGACTTGAATAACTCCAGTGAACAATACAAGAAATACCGGTGGTACCACATGATATTTCACTCTATCCAATAGTCCCTGTTTCATTCTAACCAAAAATCTCTAACTACTCTAGACACAGTGATTGATAGAATTAATCTAACAACGAAACTTATCATAACTCATATTATAATAATATAATACATAAGTTAATAAAAATGGCATCTGCTAAACTCAATGTTAGATAAACTCGTTGAGAAGTGGGGTCAAGCTCCACGCACTCATAGTTATCTTATATAGACAGAAACAATAGGACTAGTGACGATGATAAAACACTTTATGTCACAAGAACCTTATACTCTCCCCCCTTATAAGTAGTTAACATAAACATAATAATTCTATCTAACCTGTTATAATAACTCTTAAAACTTAACAACATTTGGCAAGGTCAAATCAAGACTCGAGACATATAAGGATAAAAAAGAAAGATATGCGTCATAGACAACATAACCTGATTTCTTCAATTAAATAAGACAAAAAAACTAAAACTTGATGACTGGTATTATTTATCTAAATAATTAAACCTGTCTAAGGTAAGTGCTATAATAGATAAGAATACTACCTTGACCTTAATATTAGCAGTACTTAATAATAAATAATAATAATGAGTAATCATTCTCAAATGTAAATTTGACTGTCCATGACAGTGACAGTGACATGGACAGGGACAGGGACAGGGACAGGGACAGGGTTGAGGTTGAGATTGAGTCTTGAGTGGTTTGGTGGAAAGGTGAAAGCTATTATTGGGCTCGTCGTTGTCGGTTCTCTCCGGTTCCTGTAATAAAAATCAAATAATATACGGACGGACGGACGGACGACGACGGTGAGAAATGAGATGGGACTTTTAGCTAGCTGCAGCTGCTGCCCTACCGCTCTAACCTCTATGACGCATCATCCCTCGTTCCATAAGGCTAGGTTAATTAGAAAATGTCTGTTCCCCCAGTCCAGAGACTTATTAGGAACGGACCAGGTAGGAGGAGATGTCATTTCCTTAATATTTTCACTACACAACTCTCCACTCTCATTACCACTACAACAGTCAAGCAGTACACTCTCTCATTTTATCAAAGAATACAACCGTCCACATCCACATCTTCCACAACCGGAAAGAGGTAACTTTTACATTTTCATATTATTTCTTACCTTCGATTTATTATAAGAATGTAAGAGAGACGTCCTTAGTAGTCCTCGGCCTAACAATAGCTTTTGGAAAGTTGAGCGTTGTTTTCACATGAAGAATTCCACCCTTTGAGTAATATTATGTTATGTTATGTCTATGTCTGTGTGTTCGGAGGTAATAAAAAATATGTTGGAAAAGCTAGTATGTGGTTGACGGGATGTTAGGAGAGTAGATGGAGTATGGAGTATTATTGATAAGGTAATCGTAAGAGATTTCCATTAGAGTCTTCTGTTGTTTTTGTCTACCCAGAGGTCAGTCAACTGGAAGTTTGAGACAAAGGGTGAGACGATAGGGTAGCCATCTCGAGGAGAGACAAATAAATTACTCCACCCTATCCAACTCAAAACTTACATTCATAACCGCTCAATGGGCTAAAGAGCACTCTTTCTCTAAACCTTTTCTTACCAAATTATTTTACCTATCAACAATTTACACATTCTTATTCCTCTACAAGAGATACTCAGAGTGAATTTTCTCCAAAAATATACAATAGTTGTTTCAGTTTCTCACTTGATTCGATTATTTTCTTTCCTCCCTCACTCAAACCCTCTTTCAACTACCGTAAAATATAGAAAAAACGCTCGGTTTAAAAGAAAATTTTTTTTTTCTTTCAACTTTACTATTAGTATTAGGTAGTTTTATAGTAAATTCAAAATTGTTAAATTAGTTAAAGTTAGAGTTGAAGTTGAGCCGGTGGTGGTATATTTACGTTCGAGATTGGTTTTTCTACAGGGTGTATTAAGTTTATTGGGTAGTGTAGGAATTTTAGTTTCATTTTGTCGTCTCGGTTTGTTATTCTTTATGCCATATCTAGTTGACGACTTGATACAAAAGGAGCAGTTACGACAATATCAATTTTTAAAATTTCATTTCAGTAAAATATACTTAAAATTATTCTCTGTGTTCTCTCTTATCAGTATTTATAAGAGAGTGGAAGAGATTGGAGAAAGTCAGTACTTAAAAAACTTTAAACACTGTATCATTTTTTTTTTAATTCTTGGAAGTAAACATTGTATGTTTGGATTAGTCCGTCAGAAAATAACAAAGTAAGTTTGAAGTTTGGAATATCAGAGTAATTTATTAGAGCTCTTACAGTATAACCATATATTGTTTTTACTACCACCACCGTATCGTCGAGAAATGTAGCAGGATTTTTATCTCAAGTTTGAATCGATCGAGAAAAAAAAAAAAAAAAGGAAAAAAAGTATATGTATACGTAGGGAGTCGTTGTGTAGAATACTTGATTATATTTTGGTGGCTCAAGCGTTTCTTCCTTTTTACTTTCTCGGATACTTTCTCCCTAGTTTACCTTACTTCTACTTCCCCTCTTCGTATTGTGGAAATTGGAAAATTTTCTTATTTCGGAGGGTCGACTGTAGTCTCATCTTCTAAATTAACTCATATAAACGAAAGCCTGAGGAAACTATATATGTATACATATATAATTTTTTTTTTGTAAAATGAACTTTCAACTCCAGAGGGAATAGTAGAAATTTGTTTATTTCATAAAATAGACAGAGCTAGTAGTAGTCTATATAAGAAGGAGACGTACGTGATTGGTTGGATAATTCAATTATCAAATGTAGCTGTCTCCAAGTCTAGCCGGAAATTATTAGAATAGAGCGTTGATGTCTGATGTTATTTGCGTGCTGATAGTAGGGGTCATAGGGGTCATATTGAGGGAAACTTGGAAAGGGTCAAATAATACTCTCACAGAGTAAATGAGAATAGAAAAATATTTAGAATATTATATTATATTTGTTTTTTTTTACGAAGTAAGGGAGGTCCCCGGGTAGTCGGAAGTCGGTGAGGGTGGTAAGCTTGAGTGCTGTCTCAGGGAACATGCCACTACCTCGTCATCCAATCAAACCAAACAATATGGTTCACTAACACAGGATCTTCGAATGAGTACCTGGAAAGCGAAGTAATCGAGACTATGAGTCATAGTGTGGTGCCATGTCATCATCATTTAATGTTTTCCGTAACAAAAAAAAAATAAAATAAAACTACCATATGGATTATTTGAACTTGAGTCAAATTTAGGACTCCCAACTCAACCTCAACCAATAGAATTCGTTGGAGTATAAATTAGTGAGGATAGGAGATAGAAAGATACTTGTTTTCGCAATCCAGTCACTTTCACCACCACCTAGTACGACGCAGTCTCTCTCTTGTTTTAAACAAAAAAAAAAAAGAGAAAGTCGTCTCTCGCTTTCCGGTTAACTCTTTCAGTTGCTCACTTCTGCTTCCGGGGATTTTGCTCACTTTACCACTCCTTAACTTTGTTTTTTTTTTGTGATTTTCTCTGTAGACTTTCTCTCCACTTGAAAACAGATTGAGATCAAAAAATTATTATTATTCCTAATTTTTAGGAAATTACCCAAGGCCATTCAAACCGGAATCAGACGCCTTTTCATCCGTCCTCTGACATCTTAGCCACTGAATCCGTCGATTTCAAAATCAACCAATAATTAACCATGAGTTTCCTAAAACGAGAAGAAGCTGGGCTCAAAAGCAGGTAAATAATTCTTAAATTTATTTAATTTATACATTTAAATTCATTTTGTTGAACATGGATGATTACCATAGATTTTTACCATGGATCATTAGCATCCTTTATGATCCGAAAGTTACTTTACTTCTTATTCTTTAGCTCATTTTCACTTTAAGTTGTTGATTAACTTTTATTTATTTATTTATTTATTTTTTTTTGTGGGGGGAAAAAGGCTCACTCATCAACGAAAAGGAATAAGAATGTAAAATGTAGTATTTAGTAATTAAGCCTTAAGTTGAATGAAGCATCTCTAAGACTCTAAACTCATAAACATAAGGCTTCATGAGTAGTTGTTAAAATTTAAAAGTTGACAAGGAAGATTTGGTTTTTATGACTGATACTGTTTGGTGTCGTGACTAAAGTCTAAGCGTTTCTTATCCTGTCGTTATGGAAAATGTCAATTTGACATGGACTTTGGAAGTCTTAATTGTGCACTTTCCTACCTTACTTTACCTTACCTTACTTTAAATCAAGACTTTCTGATGGAGAGTGGTTTCATTATAACAGACAGATGAGTGAGTTAATGAAGACAGAACTTAGGATTTCTAACAAAATAGGTTAACAATTACCATCAGGATCCAATCAAATTGCCTAGAATAATAGGAACTTTTAGGCAAAAACTCTTTTACACTAATTTTCCTTTGTTCTTGAGCCAAGATTTACAAATTTCTGAGAAATGATTCGTTTATTTTTTTTTTATAGCTTTGGTTTTTTTTTATTACTACTTTTAAAATAGCAGTTGGATTGGAAGGATATATTTTTTGTTGGTTTCTTAAAAATTAGGAACTTTACAATTGACTTTATACGAACATCTTCTACCTGTGAATTTGACAAGGCATAATAAGTTATGACGACATGATGTGAATTTGCTCTTTTTTTTTGTGCCACTTTGTATTTTTGTGAATTTTTTTTTTGTTGTAGTTAAAGTGAATGAAAGGATAGAAATTTGTCTTTATTTGATGGCTAGGAAAGGAGGAGTCGATTCAATAGACACTTTAAGCTTTACATTTCAAAGTTTATAAAGTTTTATAAAGTTTTTTTTATTTATTTTTTATATTTTTCTATCTTGTAGAGAAATATAAAATTTATGAAATTATTCAAAGTGAGAAATTTTCGACAAAAATAAAAAAAATTTTAATTAACACATTTTGTACCGGGGAGTTTTAAAACTCGCACAAATTGATCACATGATTGTTGAAAATGATGTTAATCTTACTAATTAATGAGTTAGTTTTTTATTCAAAACCCTCACTAAATTGAAAAAAAATTTTTTTTTTTTGTTTATAGAATTTATAAATTTGAGAATTTAGAATAAATTTTTTTTTGAATTAATTTTTTTTATCTTGGATTTTCGTTCATTTAAAGTGTCATTTAAGTTAAAATAAAGTCAAAAAATTTGAAAAAAAAAAAAAAAAAAAAAAAATTTGAGAATAGTATGAAACTTTTAGTTAGTTTTTATAAACTTATAAAAACTCAATATCCTTTGATTTGACCTAAGTGACAGTAAAAGTGACGTAAGTGATGTTGAATGAAATCTTAAGATTTTATAGTTGTCATTTATACGAGCACTAAGTGTCTAATATAATGCAAAATATGTAAACCTGTTCCATAGAAAGATATTGCAATTTCATCCATTATTTTTTATTTACTTATTTGCCCCTTCCTCTTTTTTTCAACCGACTTAACAACCTAACAACCTAACCTAACCATTTCTTTTCTAAACCGGAATGAGAAGATGGGGATTCGATAAGAGAAGAATATTATATCAAAACAGTAATTTTCGGAAACTCCTTTTCTTCCGATCTTTATTGGAGATTTGGATAGAATTTTTGTAAAGATTCGTTGCTCCTGTAAGATAATTGGAAGAATCTCTACATAATAGGTGTATTTTTTTTTTATAATCGTCGTCGGATTAACTTTTGCTCAGTGTCTGTGAAGAGATTGTGAGAGACTGCCTTGGGAATTTGGCAGATGGACAAGTTCAAAAGTGTGCAATTCTGTTGAAATGTATGAAATTTTCTCCGCCCGTCATGTAGAATGAGGTTAGAATCATTTAATTAAGAGATGAGCTTAAGACTCTTGACCTTAACGAGCTACAAAATTATTGTTCACACGCTTTTGCACAAAATTAATCAACCAAAGTGTAGATGTATAATTTTTTTTTTGTTTCTATGGTAACCAGAAATACTCAAGTTTTATAGATTTTTCTAAATTTCCAAAAAAAAAAAAAAAAAACTTTCACTACTTATAAGAAATTAATCAATTCAGACATCAGAGGGTTAAGGTCAGAAATTTTTCCCGAAGAATTTGAGGAAATAACCCTTTGTTTCTTTTAATTTCAATTGTAAAGTACAGTTATTAGCTAATTAATCTTCGTATTATCATTCACGTCATGAGTTTGGCAAGGACAATGACAGGTCGCAGAGTGGTTCTTGTTTTTAGCGTTATTTACTTGAAAGAAGAACTAAAATTTCATGTTTTTTTTTACATATAGACATTGTCGGCTTTTACTTGATTTCCTAATACCATGCTTTAAATTTTTTTCTAAAGTATGTATACTTTCCCTACTTAAAAAAATCTTTGTGAATAAGATTTTGATCAGTTTTACTACTATCAATTCAATACTATGAAATTAAAATTTTGATTAGTTTCATGAACTCTTGTCTTGTAAACAATAATAATTTTAATATTCTAGAAGAAATTATGAAACTTGTCTGTATTGGAAGATTTTGTAGATTTAATTTTTGAATAGGATAGATAAGTATGGTGAAGTGTATTAATTGAAGGAGGTTTAGCAAGAAAGCATACTGATTTACTGAGGTGGGTGTGGTTCTGATTTTCAACGATAATGATGAGATGAATTAAGTATGAGGTTTCAACGTGACACGAAATAATAAAAAAGTCAGAAGTTTTGAAAAAGGGAAATGTTGAAAAGAAATTATTTCCTTGCGAATTACTACTGATGAATGATGTATGGGAATTTGGCAATAAGTAAGTAGAGGTAACTAAGAAGAAGAGTTTTTAGATACCTACAGGGTATTCTTAGTTTTAGGTTTATTAGACACTTTGTGATTTACTCAAGCTATACTTAACTCTTAACTTAAGCTCCTAACTTCAAGAATAAATTTTGGTTTTGTATTTTAGGATTTTTACAGTTCTTAGCTCAAAAATCAATCTAGCGTTAGTTTGAGTAAATCGCTAAGAGTTTATAATAATATCCAGTAGTTTAACCTCCCGCCCCTCTCCTCCCAATGCCCATACATAAAATCCTCACAGGACAAAGTTAACCCTCCTAGCTTCATTCAGTTTCTCCATTTTACATATCCAACAAAAATAAAATATTTGTAAAATTCGACTCAGTATTATGCAGTTTGAGAGAGAAATGACCTGAAATAGCCTTCGGAAGAGGAAAGAACTATTTTAATCATATTCAGAGGATGACATTCATGTTAATGCACGACTAAATCCAAAATGGACCATAGAAAATTGCATGACAACAATACAAGGGAACAAATAATAGGACTTACAACAATAAGGTTGTAAAAAAAATAACTCATCATCAGGCAAATGCAATTTTAGAAAACGTGACAAGCTCCCGTTTAAAAGGCGATCAGTTTTTTTTTTCTCATTCAGGTCCATAATTGCATAGCCATTGTGTCTAATTCCACTTGTTGCATGGCGAAAAGAGGATTTACTACCAACACTATGGAATCTTTCTCTAATTACTACAAACGCAAAAACCTACGAGCTATGAGCTATGATTATGTTCAAACTACAGCTCATCTCAATTTCTAACCATCAACTTCTTGAGAAACAATGGGGCTAGAGGGAATTAAAAGCTCTGCATGGAGTAGTAATTAAAGAATATAGCACTTCATTCCCATAATATACACCATCCCTTCAAGGAATACTAATGATCATTTCAAAAATATATATATATATAAAAGAATTATCAATGTATTTTACTTAGAATTATATTTAGAAAATCGCTAGGGGGTTAACTTAAGAGAAATTCATGTTGTTAACCTGACTTAACGAGGGTTAAGTTGAATTAACCAAAGTTAATAATAACTCATTCAGAGTAACCTGAGTTAACCTGTATTTCTCGATCCTAATCTTAAAATAAATGTTGTTAGGTTGTTAAATATAAAAAAGTTTAAGAAACTGTATCGAAATTTTTCGAGAATAAAATGGACAAGTGTATTTAGTATGTTGAGGAAATCCTGTCTGAGGATATCCTTGCCTAATGGATTTTCTGTTGAACATGAAGTACGAATACTTGTACTTAGATGATAGATGTAAAGAGTGGAAGTAGAGTTTAATCTGTTTGGACATGGTCGAGGTAAAAATCAGCCCCCAATCTCCATTGGTTTTTAATAAATCTTACTCATTAAGTTCTATTTAGAATGAATGGAAAGTGGAATAATCCCAAACCACGATTAGCTCTATGGGTCCTTACTGTTACTATTCACTTGAGGGGATGTTAGACTTTTAACCACGATTCTCGGTCAAATTGAAATAATTTCAAATTTTACCACAAAATCACCGTTCAATACCGTATCTTTTTCATGTATTACCACACTTGTCCCTATAAAGTTCTCACGGCAAATCACGATTTCTTCCTTCTCATCCCCAATTACTAGAAAACAGGTAGATGATGGTGATCTTCAAAAGATTTTTCAAAACCACTACATTTCAATTTACAATTTGATTCGAATAGTTCATTGGTATTCTTCTCCTTGGATATTATTAAGTATTATTGGTTCATGAATCTCTATGATTTTGGAGTTAAAATTCAGGAGCCTCACTTTTAAATGATCTACGAGACGCCACTGTACCATGATAAATGTTCAAAATGTTAAAAGAAATCAGAAAAATATAGATCATGAGGAGAAATTTTTTTTTTTTTTTTTTTTTTTGAAACATCATTAGTCATTTCTTGGGTTTAAGGTTTGAGTTGAGATATTGTAATTGATAATCAAAGTCAAAATTTTAGTAATAACCATAGAGTTGACTTTCTCCAGAGTTTCTTGAGCTTGGAGTTTGACTAAAGGAGTGATGGTTGGATTTTGTCTGTCTTGAAGATGAATAGTGTTAAGTCTTATGCCTGGGAAATAAGGAGTAGTAGGGACAGAGTCATTCATATTAGGGATTTCCGGAAGGTGATGATAGTAACAGAAGTGTATCAAGATGCTGGGAAGACGACGTGAAAATCATTTCGAGGGGAGGATATCTATGTAATAACCAAGCATTTCGAGGAGACTCATCTACCTGAACCCACCGTTGTTAGAAATTTTTAACTTTTTCTTGAAATCTACGAGTTTATTTTGGTTTAACACTGAGAAGTTCTTTCAAGTTACTGGCAGTAAGGCTGGAACTAAGGACTTGGATACATTAACTTTTAGATCTAGCTCAACCAATCCCATCTAAGAGAGGAAGAGAGATTTAAGGTATTTACTGGAAGAAAAGCACAGGATTCACAGGGTTAACGCTCTTTTAGGTATATATTCACTAATGGGTAGTAGTAAAGAAACTAACATTACTTTTCACCAGGTTTGGGCAAAAATACTTTCCAAAATACTCATATTTTAATAATTATTTATTATTAGAGGTAAAAAAATAATTTCTAATTTCTAAATTTCAACTCCAATTTAATAATTTTGTCATTTATAGAGTAAAAAAAAAAAAAAAAAATTTCATGACTCTATTACTTAGTCTTGAGTCAGGAGTCATGCTCTAAACCGTAATTTGCGAATCGAAAGTGATGAGTCGGAAGTTTTTAAACTAATTCCAAATATAGAAGAACCGTGTGTTACTGATGAGATTATATTTGTAGTTGAAAAGGAAAAGTTTGGTTGTGAAGAAGCTATTAGTAAAAATGGAAAGTGTAGAGGAGACTCCAGTAATTCGGGGGATCCATATGTATTTTGCCCAGGCCTGGTTCCCGGGTTGAGTCTGGATTCTCGGATATCTAGAAAGTCGGGAGAGAATATATAAGGAGTCAAGAACTTTTCCGTTTCTGTCCTTGTGGGGAGAATTATTAGTTTGAGACAGACTAAAACTCAGTAGCTCGGTTGACACGGCTTGACACGGACGTCCAAGGAATCAGTTGAAGGAAGTCTTTCCAGGATATTGCCCTCAAGACAAATCCCAAATATTCTCATTTCCTTCCTCACTAATCATGGCTACCTACGCTGCCTATCGCCACATCGAACTCGACAACGTGGGATCTGGGAAACGAAGGTATGGCAGTTCTCTATCACTTCTACAACTCATTTAGACTCCAATAATAATCCTCACCTCATAAACTCATTAACTAATCTCAACTAACTCACAATCAACAATTATTACCCTCCTTTCATATAAATTAGGCAAAGTTTTTCCTAATTTTTTTTTTTTTTGGTTTCCTGGAAACTCATTCTTCATGGAGACTCATCATTATTGATAAAAATTTTCAAAAGTTTGAAACTAAATAAGCTCATAATTTCAATGATTGAATCCGGATTGAGCATGATATTTGTTAGAAATGAAGGTTATGATGATGATTTGATTTCCTGATAGGATTAATTTACTATTATTCACCTCAAATCATGCAATCAGATAAGAATTTCGATGAAGCAATCAATAGGACTAATTCTTCTGTTGATACCACAGGACTAATTATCTACCTTATTAGTTTACAAATTAACCTTGGAACTTTCCTGACCAAACTCTAACCCTTGTTGCAAAATAAGGGCAACAATTAAATAGAGATTAGAAATTTAAAGAATTTGGTATACATTTCCAAGGAAATCTTGTGGTTGGATGTAATTTGGAAATTTTCTTCCTTCCCTCCCTTCTCCTTCACTCCTCAAACTTCCCCGATTTCATTTTTGTAAGCTCTCTTGTCTCTCAATATGAGCTTTTTTTCTGAAAATATGTCTGCCATTGTTCTCTCCGAAGAAAGCGGAATCCCTATGGTCTACTATTCGACATTTCTGTATTTTTTTTTTATTAATTGCTTTTCCGTTTATTGTTATTTGTAGTGAAATTTTAAAGAATAGATTTCTAACTGAGGTAACAATAAGAATATTAGTACAATAGATTTTTCCACTTTATAACTCTAATTTCATGTGGCATGTGTAGAAGTTTGTGAAGTAGAAGGTTGTAATTGAGTGAACTTAGAAACCTCTACTCTAATTAAATTAATTAAAAGTTGGTGAGCTTTGGTGGATGAATATAATGTTTGTTCTAATTAGTAGTTAGAGAGTGTTAGAGTCAAGACGTACTTTCTGCTGTGATAGAATGAAGAAAGGTAGACAAATGTCAACTTCTTTTTAACATCCCTTACCTATTCCCTGACATTCAGTTCTTCCTTTGAATTTACTTTGAAGGGTTTCTCCGGAAGTAAGAAATTTCACTTGAGTCACTTCCTAAGGATTCTATTCCATTCAATCAATTTATCCTCAAACCCTACCACTCTCATGTCTATCATTTTATTATTTTATTATTTATTAGTTCAAAAATATATGGGAAAATATCATCGGGGAAAAAGAGTTATTAGGTTCAATTTTTCTATTAGAAATTCTTTATCCTACCGATAGGGTTTAATTCCAGGGAACTTGAGGTGTTTCATGAAAAAGAAAGTAGAGAAAGTCAAGTTCATGTGACAGTCTGGAAGAAGTCACGTTGGTCGGCAAAAACAATCGGTACCGGCCTTTTTTTTTAAACCCGACCGTCTTTCTGCCGACTGGACCAATAAAAATTTTAAATGATNACTGGACCAATAAAAATTTGAAATGATAAAGGTTTTTTGTGTATTGAAAATCTAATAATAGGAGTTTTCCGCAGGTTTATCCGACTATAAAATAATATTATTTATAAATTTCAAAACAAAAAAAAGAATTTTTTTTTTAAATTTTTTTCTTTAATTTAAAAAAAAACGTACGCCGGTTGATGTACTCGTAGCCGTAGGGTTTGTAGATATTTGAATTTTGCTAAAGTTTTTAACATTTCATTTGAAATTTGTGAAGAATCGTAAAATTTTTTAATATTTACAGAAAAGTTACTAAATACTCCGTGTGAGTTTGACATTTTAGTTTGAGATTAAAAATTAATTTTCAGTAAGTTTCAACCGTTTTAAAACTTGGATGAAAGTCAGAGCTGGAGTAAAAAGTGAACCGACCGGTGTATACTCGGCCAACATATAAACCAGAATAATTTTACCGGTGGGGTAAAATTATTTTTCGGGTTGTAGTAGACTGTTTAATGAGGGTACTTTCCTGCTGAGCGTTTAAGAGGAGGAGAGCACTTAGAAAGACATAAATAAATCAATTCTTGAGTGTTTAGATGAAACCAGATTTGAAATAATTTCAAACAACTCCATTCATCCCTGGGTAAAGTCTTGAAAAGCTCTTTCTCCAAAGTTATTCCTTTGTTTTTAAATTGAAAAGGAGTGGGAGTGTTCGTGTTGGTTAAGGAAGTCTGGTCCACTACTAACAAACAATTTTGGTTTGAATTGAAAGGGTTCTTAGGCCTCTGGGTCATAGTTTATTATGTTTTCCTTCATGATCTTGTTTCAAAGTCAATAAGCCTTGGCCACCTACAGGGAGCACTTGCCCTTACCGCGACTTCATACTTCCCCACTCCCCTCCCCCAGTATTAAAAGAAACGGCGCAGGATGATAAATGTGACAGAAAGTGGCCATGTGTCCTGTCTACTCATTTGGAAAATGATCAAGATGAAAAATCTCTACAGGCTTTGATGATCATCTGAGACGCTCGAGTGGACATTATCAAAGTTCCCAAAAAAAATTTTTTTTTTTCTACCAAGACTTTCACAAGTAACAGCGTCATCAAGAGAAATTCAGAAATTATTTTTTAGAAATCCTATTATTTTTTTTTCTTAAGCCCTCAGCAAAAAAAAAAAAAAAAAAAAAAAAAAAAAAAAAAAAAAAAAAAACGATAGACATTCCATGATGTATCCATATAGCATAAAAATTTGAACTTTTCTTGTTGGAATTGTACCAAGTCATGCTCAAAGTGATGATGCTGGTTCTGACTCAAAAGTTTGAGTTTCATAAAGTATACACATTATTTTGTCGATAGGGTCCAACACCATTGAAAAGAGTTATCTTAAGATTCCTCAATAATACTCAAATATGGCCAAAAGTTTGAAAGTTTAGTTATGATTGGATGAGTGCACGTCTGCGGCTCACTGACTGTCAAGAGTCTTTGAATGTTTGGGGTGATTGTCTCATCTCAATCTCAAGGACTCTGAGGCTATTTCTATCCTCCGGAACTTATAAAAATTATACTTTTTTGTTTGTCGGGAAACTTTTTTTTTCTCTCTCTTCCTTAATGACTTATATAATACTCTTTCTAAAAAAAAAACAAAAAAAAAACATGAGCCGATGTTGACTGTTGTGTATAAAGAAGTGAGTGAAAGGAGATGAAACTTTCTCTTCTTTATCAAATCCAGTGATTGAAATCTCAAAGTCAAGAGCTTCGAACTTGGAAGGTCCCAGGACTTTGAGATACATTTAGGTTTTTATTTTTAGAATCTGTTTCATCTCTCGTTAGATCTGGAGAAGAGGTTCAGTGAGAGACTCTGTTTATGCGTAATGTCGACTCGTCGACTTGTCTCTGCAGTCAGAACAGAAAGACTCTCCACCGTCACTACCAAAATCCCTATCATTCTCTACCACTCTCTACATACAGAGAGATTCAAAAAAAAAAAAAAAAAAAAATGATGTCTCTTTAAAAAAATGTTAGATTATTCTTAAAAGTTAGGTAAGATAGAGTAAGAGTTAAGAGGGAAATGCATTAAGTTGGTTTGAATAATTATTCTTTACAAGGCGTTTGTATTTTTGGTAAGATGAAGAATTGGACATCAGAATAATATGTAAAATAGAAAGGATAATCCGTGTATGGTGAGTTGAATGTAAGGATTAATAATAAGTGGAGGCAGGCAGAGTGTAGAGAGATTAGTACAGACGACGCCAACAAAGGAGAAAAATCTTTGACTCATCCCATCTTCCTCCTCATCCTCTTCCATTCCAATTTCATTCCAATCCTCGCTCTATGAGTCAAGGGAAACTTTTGACTCCATTCACTTGACTCATTCACTCAAACGACACTCACTTTCAATACAGCCCTCCACTCGCTTCCGTCTTACAATTTACTCTCCTAATTTAATAACTACACTCAATAATTAAACTTAAGACACTTCACTTTGTCCAATTCAAAAATTTAAGATCAGAAATAAAGATTTTATTTTTAATTAGTTTGAATTTATAATTTAAATAATCCCGCCATCTATCCATTGTCTGAGTAACCAATCCGCACTCCCCACCCAACCCACCCCATCTAAAACTAATACAAATATATAGCTTTCGGAAAAAATATTTTTCTACTCAGTGTCTCTTCAACTGTCGACGGAGTAACATATCAACTTTTTTTTACCTCTCTATTATCAAAATTTTTTTTAATATTTTCAAATAAATTCATCTCTTGTTCCAAATTTTTATAAATTTCTATTACAAATCTTAAGCATGGAGAATTCAGGAAAGATTGAAGACTCAGCACCATATCAACTCGTCAAGAGGTACAATTATTTATATATTCCCTTTACCTTTTTAGTTCCTCATAAACTAAAACACTTCGGACGGATATTTTTTTTATTTCTTTTCGTGCCGGTGCTTCCTCTCAGTTTTTTTTTTTTTTTTTTGTCATGGCCAATGGTCAGATTTTAATGGGTTAAGATTAGATATGGATAATTCTTGAATGGTTTGAAGGAGAGGTCAATGACCTTGGAGTAAGTAAGTATTAGAATGTAGGAGAACGATAGAGGGCGTTGATGTAGGTTAAGTTTGTGGTAGGTGTGAATGACCTTTGGACAGATCGACCTTCGAAAAAAAAAGAAATTGTATTTTGTAAGTTAGTAGAGCCTTGATTGTCTACAAATGGATGGAGAAAGGTCATTGACTTGAGAAAGAGAAAGAGAAGAAGAAAATAATCTGTCTTAACTCTTGAGTGTGTTGAGTATTGTTAATTAATGTGATTTTATTTATGATTGTAGAGTGAAGAAACCACCAGGTGGTGATTGTAGTGACATTTTCAATGTTACTCCGAGCTCTACACCACCATCCACTCCACGTAAAAAGAACCATATGGCTAGTAATATTTTTGGTCCAACGGAATCAAGTGGTTCAAGCCCAAGAGTTCGGAAGCCGGATGACTCATTCAATAAACTGTTTGGAACTATGGCAGTGGAGGAAAATGCACCACCACCACCACAGGTTGCTCCCACAGTTCAGACTCCTACTCCACGAATCATCAAGGATCATCAGAAGAGTAATATCTTCTTTATTGCTGAGAACAATGGAGAAATGAATGGACACTCTACGAAGGGAGTCATTGGAGATGCTCATGACTCAGCTTCAAGTAGTGGAAATAGTTCTGGATCAGTTTCACCAACCCATTCTCCTACTCCAAATGGATCTCTCAATGGAGACACCGAAGTTGCTACCAGTAAATCCACCAACTTGACAATTAATCAATGAAATCATTGAGATTATTTTTAAAATGATTTTTTTTTCTTCTTCTAGATGGACATGGACCAATTGCTGGAGAACAAGCCAACGGAGTGGCTACTAATGGAGAATTGGGAACTCCAAAGGCTAAACGGATTCCACCTGGTGGTCATTCTACCAAACTCTGGTGAACGAATCTTCACACTCCACACGCAACTACTCTAAATTCATAGGGAACCTTTTTTCTCAGAACATCGCTCATGCCCAAGGTTCAACTAATAACTCCTTCATCCTTATTTACCAACCTTATTCAGTATACACCAAATCCCTTCCTAAAATTTCAATTCGAGTGGAGGTACTACTAATAAATTATGCCCTACTTTTCATTTTTTTCTAACTTTCCCTGTGGTGAATTAATTCAGTTAGTTTTAATTTCTCAGTAAGTTTTAAGTTAATCTTTAGTAAAATGGCTCTTCCAGAGTCCTAACTCTATTTGTAATATAGTTGAGAGGGTCTGCTATTTGGTTAGATTAAGAATAACTCGATTCTGCCTAACCCACTGGAGACAGAGAAGAAAGGAATGATTCTTTGGCCAATTACGCCTAATGCTTAAACCCAACCCATTCTCAGTGCCTTAATTTTTTCTCAGAAATTACAGAACCCTTTAACTCTTTGAAATATTATTTACCAATTCAATTGGGGTGCATTGTAAAATTTTCTGATGAGTATTTTAGAAATCTTTTGGAGAAATGGGCTTTGAGAATGGGTTTTGAGACTTGGCTACTTCACATTAGAATTAGATTAGGATATAGCTTATTATGGAATGTCTCTGCGTCTGTGTCTTGAAGATTGTGCCTCGTCAATTGTCCAGCCACCTTAAAATGCAATTATTGTCTTCGTTGTAATTCCTTTCTGCATAGGTTGTAAGTAAATTGCGTCTACTTTTTCCAAAGGGAATCAGAACTAATCAACAATGTAATAACTAAATATGGAAAATCAAAAAAAAAAATCTAATTTTAAGGTTGGAAGTGACAATTCGAGAACTCAAGTTACTGTAAGACTGTAATAGGAGGTTCGGTATATTTAAGCATTATATGCATCAACCAATCCGATCAGCCTTACTCAATTTCTCTACGCTTCCTTTTGTAAATAAAATTTCGTGGCTAAGACTTACTATACTTAAGTGCTTGTTTGAAAACCCAGTAATAAGTGTGTTTAGATTTTTAAGTCATAAGGTTCTAAGGTGAAAGTATGATACCGGATTCCATTGAAGAGACCACCAAATCCCGGATTTAATATGTAATTCAACGTCTTTAATTTCAGTCTCTCCATTCTAGTTTATACATTTTAGTTTCTTAAGGATCTAACTGAAATTCATAAAAATTTGTAAGGATTTTTTTTCAAGACGCATCATTGTATTCTTTGGAATAAAATCGGTGCTTCAATCAAACTGACTTACTTGAAATTTTTATACAGTTGATGTAGGTCAATTAGTGAAAAATATAAGGAATACACAAGTACAAATGGACGATATTTTCGTTATTTACAATAACGATCTGCTTTCATCTTGCTCCGCCTATCGAGAAGTGTTTCATGGAGACTACCATCGAGTCGAGCTTTTTTTACTTCCTCTCCATTTTCTTCAGCCACTCGCATCCGTTTATCCTGAAATTTCTGAAATTTTTTCCTAGATAAACGAAAATATTATTCAAAAATGACAAACTTACAAGAAAAAAGAAAGACTTACACATAGTTTATCTCGACCTGTCGAATATCCTCGCTCCTTTCTTCTGTTGGACGACTGTCCTTTTTCAAATTCCGTTCCACTTGACATCTTATCTTCACGTATTCAGACTCTGTTGCTTTCTTCTTGACAGCAATGATGGAGTCGGTCTCAGGATCGACAGAGAGAAAGCAACCGTTGAACCCCAAAATTGCAACTTTTCCATCCTGCAATCTCAAAGCTAAGAACCTAAGAAACTTTTAAGAGTTTATGCTACAAGACTAAACAATTACTCACCTGGAAAACTAGCTCAAACTGCTCTGGAGGTCCAATTGCATCTGATCGTCCCACTAACTCGTCTTTCTTTTCTATCCTGAGGTATTTTCCGTATCCGGATTTCATTGCTATCTTATTTTCTCCCACAGGGATCCCTGTAAATATTTCCTCAGGAGACGGAGAATCTTCGTCTTCGTGATGAGAGCCAAGAGTAATTAGTCCATCATCCAAGGCTTTCACATATGTCTGGTTTCCATATTCTATGGCAATTGGTCCAGTCATTTCTTCAATTTTGCTCGCTTCCCACCATCCACCTAAAGAGAAATAAGCCAAATGAGTAAGATTGAGTAACTGGCTACTTTACTTTCACCATAGAAAATTTGATGGACGAAAAAAATTGGAATAGTTAAGACTCACCGTGTTTGGCAATATCCTCTTCATCCTCTTGACGCTCTACTTTCTTGCTAGAAGCCACGTCAATAGAAACCTTACTTTTCTTTTTCTTGTGTACCCTAAACGACGTCATTAAGAAATGATTAATTAGCAACCTAATCTAAACTAATAGCACTCTAAACCATAATGCTTAACTAATACTTAACAAATAGTTAAAGTTAATAAAACTTTGACTTACTTAATCTTTTCTCCTTTGAGTTTGAGCTTACTACCCTTGGCTGCAGCATACTCACTTGACATGATGATTACAAGAAATCAAAAGCCCTTGGTCTAAAGAACACTCTTGAGTCTTGACAATCACTTTTAACCTTAAAGTAATCTAAACTATTGCTGTCTAAAGAATAATAATAATTATTTGGTTAAATTTACTTTTAAAAGTTACAAACAACTCCGCTTCGCACTCGCACACACCATACTGTGAACGGCATTTCTTTTATACTATTCCATTCAAATTATCATTCATCAGTTTTAGCTCTCTTAATTGATAAGCTGCAGCAGCTGATTTCTAATCTGCAAAGATCAAATTAGTAATAAAATAAATTTTTAGCTAATTACTTACAAATATTCCTGAGGTTGAAGCTCAACGATTAAATCTTCATTCCATTCTGGGTGGTTTATTTACAAACTGTTAAAATTCAAATATTTAAAAATCTTCGCGGTTCCCCACCTGTCTCAATTTCCTCTGCCCATGTCAGACTCAACAATACTTTTGATTGTTGAGGATACTGCAATAGTCAACAATGGATTATCGTTGAATTAAATCGATATAAATAATTTAACAATGAAAAACATTCGCAGTTTCAAAATTCAACTGTATTTGAGAAGTAAAAAATATTTTGATGAATTTTGTCTCTAAATGAGGGAGGTCAGAGGTCAGTGAGTCGAGGCCTTAACATGTTTTGACTCACAACAATGATGCCCCCTCCTTTCAACTCAGCACAACACACCGTTACTGTTTTAAATTAGAATAATTGGAAGGAAGGGATTAGTGGTAAAAAGAGGTTCAGTATAATTTTGGTAAGATAATGAATATGAGGCCAGAGGCTCATGATTTACCCATTACTCTTTTTATAGAAGTTCAATACTCACCCTTCATTTCCAAGGGTTTACCTTTGAAGCCTTCACTATGATTAGTTACAAATTAGATTACCAATAGAGTTAATAATCAACTACCTAAAGGAATGACCCTCACAACTTTTTCATAATTTTGAAAATTGGCAGTACTACTGCTAAAAATTTGAAAAAAACAACAACTATGGAACCATTAGGAAGTCGGGCGTCCCTGATTGGCCTTTCAATTATTTTTTTTCTATCCGCATCGCGTAAGTGTATAAAGTTGTTAAATTTTTAATTTAATTACCTAACTTGGTTAGCAGTAGCACAGAGAGCTTACGCTTGTTATGTTTTGTTATGTTCAAGAGTATTTATGGTCAAATGTAAATAATGTAATTATATGACAGTTGGAATCCAAGGCTACAACAATAGATATTCAAATCCGAACAATGGTCGTGGAGGTGGATATGATGTTGTTCCTGGTAACCAGAATCATTATATACAGGCAAACCAGCAGCAATACAACCAGAAATCCACTGGGTATGGCTACTACGTGGACGATGGAGTACGTGAATCAGAAATTTCTTGTGCCCCTCCAAAGGTTAATGATGAAGAGGCTCAGATGGAAATTGATGGATGTCGGCTGAATGGGAATAACAATGGTTATAACAACTGTCAGAATGGAAACTCACGGTAAGTCAAACGTTCTAGATTTTCTAATCTAATCTTTTAAGTTCTAGATGTTTATTTCCAATAGTATTGCAGCAGGGAAGAAGGGAGTAATGATTTGTGCCCGAGGTCGAAGAGTGTTGAAACTCACAACCACATGTCGAGGGGGGTCATGGAACCCACCGATGCCGGAGAATTGTGACAATTTATTTGCACTACTTCCAAAGAAAAACGGAGATAATAGAGAGGAGGAGCTAGAAAGTAGGCGTCCTTGTCCCAAACTAGTACTCAAACTGTCTCCAGCCTTCATCCTCTCGTGTCATATCCCTACCGACAACAATACACTTCCAGTGACTTCTAACTGTCTGGAGGAGTTAACAAAAGGCATACCTTCTGGGGGTAAAATTAGTCTTACTTGTCGACCACCACTGCTCCCTACTCACCCACAAGAGATACTATGTCAAGACGGGAAGTGGGAGGGAAATCTCAAGGAAATCTCATGTCATGGATCAAAAGTAGTAACACATGGATCAACAATTCCTTCCACCAATGAGAAGATAAATTTACCAAAACCTCTTGATCCCAACAAACGTCCAGCTTCTCCCGTCACTCCTCACATACCTAAAACTGAGGAACAGAGGACTACTCAAGTCTCGAAGGAGCAGAAAGTTCCTTCAGACGATGGAAGGACTCACGTCTCTTCCCCAAGTACCTCTCCAACTACCACCTCCAGAACCACAATTTCCACAACTCCACGACCAAATATATCCATGCGTTGTCCGCCTCTCAAGCCACGCTCATTTGGTGTCCTCCTCAGTTGCACATTCTCAGGCACAGAAGGAGTGGAACAAAATAATTGCAACTCGACCTATCTCCCACTGGGGACCGAAGCTCAATATAGTTGTAAAATGTATTATGAATCCAATGCTGCACTTCCAACGCTCTATCGGAAATGCAAGGAAGATGGGACTTGGTCCGGCTCATCTGATTTCTCTTGTAATGTTCAATGTGGAAGGGAGAACATTGTCAAAGTTCCTTTTATTACACATTCCTTACCTACTCTGAGGGGTCAATGGCCTTGGCATGCTGTGAGTAAACAAATTACAAGTACTCGAATTCTAAAATTTTAATATAATATTTACCTAAGAGCAGGCTCTATTCCGAAGTTCTTCTCGACAAAAGGATAAATGGGAGTACATCTGTGGTGGGACATTGTTGACAACAAAAGCTCTTATCACGGCAGGCCACTGTGTCACTCTTCTTCAGACAAGTCAAATTTTAGAGACATCTGAGCTACGAGTTCACCTGGGAAAGTATAAGCGAGAGGAGAACGACGACTACGTCCAGGTAACAGAAGCTGTTAATTAGAGACATAAAATTTAATAATTATCTGATATAGATAGAAGAGATTGCGGAGATTGTCTTACATCAAGACTACAACCCCTACAACTACGACTCTGACCTAGCACTTTTAATTCTAGAAAAAGGGGTTACCATTGGTCACTTTGTTCGACCCATTTGTTTCATAACAACTTCCGACTCTGTGTTAGAAGACTTGCAATTGGCGGACAATTCCATTGGTACTGTCGTTGGTTGGGGGTAATAAACATTACAGACTCGTTAAATTAGAATTGTCCACGAATTAAAGTGAAAATATTAAATCATAGATACGATGAAAATAATACGCTCGGGGATGACCTGCGGATGGCTCGTCTACGCGTGGTGGGGACTCGAGAATGCGCCAAGAGTATGATTGGCTCTTCCCTTACTCAATTAAACACAAGGTCAACGACCTTCTGCGCCGGCTACAATAATGGAACCAATGTCTGTAACGGGGATAGCGGTAAATACCTTCATCTTATGTTTTGGTCTAAAAAGAATTATCACTTTATTGCTAGGTTCTGGGATGTACTTTTCTACCAAGGACTCGGACAATGTCAAATGGTACATCCAGGGTTTGGTTGTAAGTCCTATATACCTCATTTGACAGAATAACTTCATTAATTGGCTCTCTTTATTAGTCCGTAGGTGTTGCTAACGACAATGGGAGGTGCAAACCTGAGCAATTTTCGGTCTTCACGAGACTTGGGCGATACGCTGATTTTATTACCAAGACGTTATCTGAGTATGACGCCGTCTAACCTTATCCATGTAAATTAATTTTAACTCTTAACACAATTAATTCTCTTGACTTACGCAATCTCTTTCAAGGGAATA
This sequence comes from Holacanthella duospinosa, assembly GCA_002738285.1. NCBI lineage: Eukaryota > Metazoa > Arthropoda > Collembola > Poduromorpha > Neanuridae > Holacanthella > Holacanthella duospinosa. The sequence continues at coordinate 180,962 of NIPM01000076.1, read as the reverse complement.
AAGAAATAGTACTATAAAAAAACAAAAAAACATGAGGTTATGAATTGACATGGAAAAATTTTGAGTACCACTTTTGGAAGATCGGATTACACTGTATTAAGTCCAAATTTGTAACGGCAGGTGGCGATGTGAAATTGAAGGTAAGTTAGATCTCGCTCCAGAGTCCTCCTTGCTCCTCTTCCTTCTTATCAGCTTCCCTTACTTCGGCCTCTGACAATTTCTCCTGGACCTAAGGAAGATTGCTCTTGATAAGTTGTTGCAATTTGGTAAGTATTCCACGAACCATCACTACTTTCCCCTCCCAAATGAATTGGGTTTCTCCAGGTACCAGATTCTTCGGAAGTTTAAGGAATGAGCCCTTTTTCGTTTTGTTTCCGACTCTGATGCTTAGATCTGTCCCTTGGATGATCATTGTCCCGTCTTCTTCCCATGTCTTATGCTTCTTGGTGGTTCGCTTCCCTATCGAAATGGAATAGTATTCAGGATCAATCTGCTCCGCTCTCCTCTTTCTCTTGGAATCATAAAACCTAAAGTATAAAGAATAGAATGAAACGAAATTACCAAACTCTCAAATTAGGTCTTACAGTTCTGCTTCCAGATTTTCTTCTTCCATTGGGGAAGTTTGTAAAAGCCTTGGAGAAGTTTGGGGAAAGTTTTTTCCTGCAGTGGAAGGGGGCAACAGCTCCCCTACCTAGAATTCAGTAGTCATATACCTATTCAATCAGTCCCAACCATTAGAAATGCACACGAACTAATTAAGTCACCTGAACAAGTTTCCCTTCCCAAGTAAACTCCGTAACCCCAGGGATGAGTTCCTTGGGGAGTACAACAGTGGAGCTGGACTTTTTAATACCATCTACTACGACTGAGATCGTCTTCCCATCAATAATTAGCACCCCATCCTCTTCCCAAGTCTTGTGTTTTTTATTATTCTTCTTCGCCAGAAGAATACTGTAGCACTTTAAATTATCTTCCAATCGTGCCCTATCAATCAATTCACCAATTTCATATTAACTATATTCCTTTCAAAAGAATAGATGTGAGATATGATTTACATTTCAGAGGAACGATCGTCCCTAGATCCAAAATTTTCAATTGAATTTCTACAAAAAAAAACAACTAAGAATTAGTGTAGTGAGGAACATAAGGTATTCTAACATTAACAAACTTACCCTTCAAATGTTTGAGTTGGTTTTGGCGAGAGTATCTGTCCCTTCCTAATTCCAGTTTCTCTAGTGCAAATGTAAGGAGTCGAGGACCCTGGGACATTGATTGCAAGGCTATGGTGATGGGCATTGATATCTACAGCTTCAGTCTCTTCCATTTTTATTGAGCAACTCCTCTCAATTGCTAAATAAGCTCGATTGATTCCATGAGTCACCATTTCTTCTCGATTCATGCCTGGCTTACGATATGACTCAGTTCCAGACATCTCAGTCTTCATCTCTCAACTATTCAACATAATAAATTAACAATTACAGAGGTTATTATAATAATAAAATTGAGAGGACCAAGGATGAAGGTTTTTAATAGCATGAAGAACTTTATGAAGTTCTCGTCATAGGACTGTCAAATTGTTCATTATACTAGATAAGGAACTGGAAGACTAAAGATAACTAAGGTAAGCTATTGGATATTACCTGCAAAGTAAGTGGCGGCTGGAAAATACTACGATTGAAATCCGTTTATTTAACACGACGAACTCAGCAATTTTGGGTCGGACGCACACGCATAGGAAATTAAACCCAATTTTGGATTGCGGGAGGAGAATGTTAGAACCTGTCTAATTTTTCATAGATGGGCAAATAACTACTTGTGGGATTATTTAATCTAATTACAATTTTGTTGAGTAATTTAATAATTTCCAATTAATCGCTCCGCCGAAGAATACTCCAATTCGAACTTTGTCATTATTTATAATTATTCATTTATTTATTATTATTTATAAATAATAATAATCCAAGTTATTTCTTCTAATCCAATAAATTCTGCTTCAATATAGTCAAACAGTTGCGTATACTCATAAAAGTTAATAATATATACGCAGTTTCTTTCGATATCCCCAACCCAACTTAAGCTTAGATTTGTCAGGTTCGCAAAAGAAAATTTTTTAAAGGGATATTCGGTTTTGAAATATCTGAACAATTTGAGAAATTACGGATTCGGGCGTTGAATGAATTCAAACACTTGCGTATACTCATCTTACGTCAAGAATACACATGGTTTGTTCCGAAAAGCCAACTAGCTTAGATTTGCCATGTTCAAACAAAACCAAAAATAAAAAATAATTAAAAAGAATAATAATAAAATAATAATAACATATATAAAATAAATATTAATAAATATTTCCTTTGTACAGAGTATTATTATTAGTATTTATTTAGTTGTGTTATATTAGGTTGTTAGGTTGTGTGGGGGATGATTTTATATAATAATAATAAAATATTTTTTTTTAGAATGAGGTATTTTCAAATTATATTCCGTAGTGATAAGTGTTCATGTTTTTGTTAAAGGAAAGCTTTTTATCAATAGCATTGAGTGAATTATATCCTTAAAAAATTTTTCTGGATTAGGTTTAAAGTTAAAAGTTTCCCTATGTATAGTAACTTTTTCCATAGAGTGTATATTTCATATGATTCCATATTACTTTACTATTCTGAAAGGAAACCCTGAAGTTTGACTCCTCTGATCTTTAAGAAGTGAAAAATTCAGAATCTCAAACATCTTCTTCCTGTGAGAAGTTTAGGTTTACTTTCAAGAATTTCTCGGAAGAAGCAAAAGCGTCTTTTTCACTCAAGTCTCACTAGACTTTGGATTTCTTTTTCCAACAGAATCAATAAGGATTTTTTAGAAAATTAGATTAATTAGTATGGAGCTAAGCAGTTATAGAAATATGAACAATGTTCGTTCTAGTAACATTGTTCAATGTTCTTCAACAAATAAAGATTTGGATGATGGATACAATCAAAATCGAATCCATTACAACAGTAGTGGTTACATGGATCAAAGTTTTTGTGAGCATGAGTCAAATTGTGGAAGGAACAATAGGAATAATCTCTACTACTACAACAATACAAATGAGAAACAACCACTCCGAAAAACAGAACTCGATGAAAGTTATTCTTCAGTTTATCCGGAATCCGAAATTGACCAATATTCTAACTTCAAGTCAGAAGAGGTTCGTTATTTTTTTTTTTACACAATTTTAATTTTTATTAAAATTAAAAAAAAAATATTACAACAGAAGCATCTAAGGAAGCTGACTGAAGTAAAATTGGGCGCAAGGTTATTTCATGGATTTCATTATTAAAAAAATAAATTTATATAATCTTGGAATTTGTAAAAACGTCAAACACATACAGATGTAAAATATGAGTTGCGGAAAATCATGAAAACATGTGTTTCCAGAAAAGTAACTGATTCACCGAATAGTTAGAAAATCAAATATGGCTAGATCCAAAAATGGTACCTGCAAAAAATGGCTCTAACCGAATACTAATACTACTACTACATTAAATTCAACAGTGGTGAATTATCTTGAAAATAATCATTCCGTTCACTACCTTTTATCTAACAAAAATTTCCATCCATCTTTCTGTAAAACTCTGCTCAAATTTTTCTCGTATAGATTTTATTTTTATTTTATTTTTTTTTTGAATTTACAGGTGTGGCCATTTTTGTTTATCACCTATTGTCATTTTGAATGTTATGTTTAAAATTGCTAAATATCAAATATAAACTTATATTATTTTAAAGAAAATGTATAATAGTTGTTGATAAATTCCTAAGAAGCTTTCTCCCGAAGCCTCTGTAAGAACTACTCCTTACGCTTGACTGGACAGACAGAAAATACAATCTTTACAAGATCTGCATCTCTAAAACACCATACGTCGAATAGTACAAAGTATTTTAATTGTTCAATTTGACAGACCGTAAACTCTTTCCATTAATTTCCGCCGTAAAAGGCTTCTCAACCGAAAAATTCCTATTTCACCATATGTATACTTTTGTTTCCATAAATTAATACTTTTTATCGAATTCAATAAAAGGTGCTATAGGTAATAAAAAAAAGTATTTTAATAATTTTTGGTTTCGTCATGGTCATAGGATGAAGATTCTCTATCTGGACTCTCTAGTTCTGGGGAGGAGCATGTCCCACACGTCCTTGCCCCATCCTCAACCCATACTTTACATCACGGCGAAGTTCATAGGCCCAGAAAGTGCCTTCTCTGGGCTTGTAAAGCATGCAAAAAGAAAACTGTCACCATTGACCGGAGAAAACAGGCTACACTCAGGGAAAGACGACGTCTCCGACGAGTAAGCTATCTCTCAATCTTCATACCCCCCATCACTTTGTAAAAGAAAGTGAAGTTTTTTTTCCACACTTGTGGATGTTAGGTGAATGAAGCATTTGAGAAACTGAAAAGAAGAACTTGTAGCAATCCAGAACAAAGACTTCCAAAAGTGGAAATCTTACGAAGTGCCATAGAGTACATCGAGATATTGGAAGAGTTACTCCATGGCTCAACCGGTGGGTCATCTACAACTGATGGGTTCTCAATTCAATCCACTAGAGATTACCTTCGTGACTCTCCCCGAGCTTTCATTTCACCTAATTCTCACTCAATTATCCTGGTAAGCCTATTTTACACTCAGAGAAAGTTTGTTCCAACAAAATTGCAATGTCTTACTCTTATTAAGGTTCATAAAGTATTACAAAAAGTAGATTGTGCGTTTCTTTAAAACCTTGATTGCCAATTTCGTTCTTTTAGAACCAGTCCTGAAGTAAATGATCCGAATTCACCTTATCTCTTTTTATGATTTATTTCTTTCCGCATGGAAGAGTTAGAAGAAGAGTCTCCGAAGAACTTTATAGTTCTGTAATTTAGTGTATGAAATTTTGCACGGAAGGAAAACATGAAGATGTTTAGAATATTAGGCAGGCAGAGTTTGATTAGTAACTCCTGGGTTCTATTCCAACGAGAAATTCTTATACGAAATAATAATAAAAATATACATAATAATACAGTATATTTGTAATAAAGTAAAGGTAGAGTTTCTTTTAGATAATTTTAGAGATTTGGAATGAGTCGGATTGAAGAAAGTGGAAGAGATCCAAAAAATTTTATATCTGTCCAAAAAACGTATGGATGAATATCATCCAAGTTTTTAGTAGAAGAAAATATACCGATGTGATGGGATATTGGGATATGGGAGTTATCAAAGAAAAGAAAATACTTTCCCGACGTAGTCCCCATGTCATATCATCCATTTTGTACAGAATTTATGTGGACAACCTTTACATAAATTGGCTTGACAGATGGCAGTCTTCTAATTTCATTTCACTCACGCCCCCACCCAACAAATTTACATAATCTTTCCGCGCTTCGTATCAATAAAATAATAAAAATTTGAAGAAATATGAAATTATGACATCTAAAGTAAGATATGGAAGTAAAAAAAAATCATTCCATCCGGCCGGATCATATTAGTAGGTACCTTCTGTAAGTCCAATACACTTGGATTACATATGGCGTTTCTCTGAGTATGGAGTAATTGTATTGAGCCAAGGAAATAGAGCTCATAATAAGTCTTTGTCATTTTCAAACAAACAAGTTGGATTTACTTTTCAAGATTTGTGAGTGGGATTCAGTGTACTTGAAGAGGAGATGAAGTACCCGGATGGAGAAGTCAAAACAAGAAATTTTGAAAGCTCCCGGGTCAAAAAAAAAAGAAACGTCATCTCATCGTTTCCCTTCTAATTTATCTCCATTGGATTAAAGGAAGGGTTTCAGAATTTATTTTTTTGATACAAAAGAGAAAAGACATTGACTTGAGTTCATCAGATGTAAGGGACCATGTGCCCTTAGAACTTAAAACAGTGGGATTAGAATTTACACTCTTTTACAATAAAGGCTTACTTTCTTTCTCACTCTGTCTCTCTCTTCATCGAAAGTTGAGATCTTAGAACGTGATTTTTCTCTTGTTTCTCCTAAAACGAAAGAAAATGCGATGGTTCTTCACGACCAACAAATATTTATGAAATTTTTCATTTTAAATAATTTTTAAACTCAAATTAAGTACTGAGTTTTACAAGGGTAGCTTGCAAATGTCCCCAATGTTTAAAAAAAAAGTACACGGTTTACTAATATATTTATAAAATATTCAAATGTTACGTTGTTGTTGTTTCGATAAAGTAATCACGGACTGTGGAGCAAGAGTGGAACCACTTAAAAACCTTGTAACAACAACACTAACTACCGATTTTTTGATATTTTAACAAAAACTTTAGAATTTATACTTGGAAAGGTAGGTTGTGGGATAACCTTCTTATTCGGTTTCAAAGTGTTTTTTATCCGGTATTTATTGTTTTATAACACAATTTTAGTTTAGTTGAAAAAGAACTTTTTGTGAAAAAAAAAAAAAGAAAAAAGAAGATCATTGGAAGAAAGTGTGAAAATGTGTGATTGTGATTACCGAATTTTTGCGACAGCCGGCCACAGAGTTGAAGTTGGAGTGTCGTAGAAGATGATGTATGACTGGATAATTTTATGAAGAAGGACTTTGAGTATTTAAGTTTGAAATAAGAAATTAGGCGTTGAATGATTGTTATTTTTCCAGAGTACAAGTTCGTCTGCTTACTTGCAAGAGCGTCTGTGCGACCTCCAGAACGAAGTCTCATCCCCCTTCAACCCCATCAGTGGTAAGTCAGTCTCAACTTATCAACATCTTGTTACCACCACTTACCGTCTACCTATTAGTCCTCTCATCTTTCACTTTGTCACTCAATCACTTTCACTTCCCGCTTTTCAGACCACGTCAAATGACAACACTAGACTAGTGTTAGTCATATCATTCACTCACACTCACATACACAGAAAAAAGAAGAGAGTTTTGAAACTGGTGTTTATGAAAGGATTCTGGAATTGTTGACATGAATTACTTTCAGAGTCCCTCATTAATTTGAGCTCATGAAAACATCTCGAAAAGTGTAAAAGAGTCCTAGTAAATCTGTCGTTTTGTAATTGTAAAATGCTAAAGTGATAGAGTGAAACGGAGATCATAAATATCGATAGTCTATTCTTACGCTCCAATCCTAGTCTTGTCTAACATTAAGTTTTGTCGTATAGAGATTAAGAAAAGACAAAAGCTATTAATACGATACAATTCACAGCACATACGAAAGGGTTTAATGACTCAAGGGAAACAATGAAATATTTTCTCATATTTCATTCCTTCAAATTCCCTTCTCAACAACACTAATTATTAGACAATCTTTTTCACTCAACTCAAGGAAAAGTTCAATAACGATCATATAATAAATAAAAATGATTTCACAGACTAATGGCCACACCCAAAACAACAAAACACATTTTACCTTAATTATTTCAAATTACTTAAATCTAAATCAAACACAACTAATTTAATTTTCCCGCTTTTTTCAATCTGCCCATATTTGAATTGGGGTTTTGTTGAATTTCGCCATTTTTAGTACAATGGATTTTTTTTTGTTCGTGACCATTTTTATTGTTGCCATTTTTAGTGTAAATATTTTTTGATTGTTGAACTTTTGTTTAATGAATCTACAAGTTAACCATCATCATCTCGTCAAGCACGGGCGTATCTCCTACGAATTGGTTATTCAAGTTTCGATTACACGGTAACAAAAAATAAAATAAAATAAGGCTAGCCCTAGCACTCTAAAAAGTTGCAGAAAATCTCTGTATAACCATCCCCTAAACTCTTTTATTTCTTTCTGGATCACATTACTACCCAAAATAGATGGTATTTTCTAAATTTGTCAAAATAATACAAGGATGATAGAAAGGGAAGCGAAAAGGGACCACCGTCATAAATAACTCCTCCACTTTGTTTTCATTCTGTCTAACTTTTACTCTTAACTTTGGATTCCAAACTTTTTCGGATCCGATGTCAATTTTCGGTATTCTGTTCACAGGAAAGAATATTTCAAATACCCTCAAGCAAAATATCGAAATTAATGCTTTATGAATGAAATCCCCTTAAGTGTATTAACAGATTTGAACAGAAAACGAAACAAACATTATTTAATTTATCCAAAGTTTTTTTTTGAAACGGTGTATAGTATATAAAGTCAAAGAGAGTAAGGATTGTTTAAAACACTTTCCCATACTAAAAATCATGTACCTTCCATTTGAACCAAATTGCATTGAAAAAGTAGTGTGTGTTTTGGTTTGTTGATGAACGATTTGTGGTGACTGGAAGTAAATTGAAATGGATTAAAAACCTATTTTGAGAATAGTGAATATGTGCCGTGGAGGCGGCTGGAAGGATTCAGATCTACAAGTATCTAGTTCCATCTTCTTAATTAAGACACATTTTTTGGCTTCATAAGAAGCGGATATAGTAAGAAAAACTTGAGATGTGTCGGATTTAGAATAATTATTTATTCATTTACTTCCCTTTCTACCTCTTCCCTAGACCCTAACCCTTCCTATCACCATCTGAATCATTTTCAGAAATTTTAATTAGCAAAATATGAATCTAACGAGCACATGGTCCATGATGTGATTCCTCAAGCTCTCTAGATACTTTAAGCGCTTACTCTTTCCACAACTCGGGACTTTTCCTAAGATCCTCAATCTTATAAAATCTTGGCCCTTGTTCAGAACTTTCTAGTTCTTTTGCCATTTAGATAATTTTTATCTTACTTTAATTCCATATCACCGTGTCCTGACTTGTCAAGGCAGACCGTTAGGATCTAATTAATGGTACATAGTAATAGATCTTCTCCCACCATTTAGTCACCCTCCTACGTTCCTTCTTCTATTAGAATAAAACACACCAATCAGCCATGCCGCTTGAGAATGGGTCACATCCTCACGTCTTTTCAAAATTATTCTTTGCCAACGCATGAAAACTTGTGTTTCTTCAAATCAAATCTTTCCTTTCTATGTTACTTTCACTCCAAATCTAATTTTGTCTTGTAAAGTTCAGAAATTTTGATTTTTTTTTTTAGAATCCGAGGATACGATTGATCGTGGGACATCAAGTTTAGACTGTTTGAGCCTTATTGTAGAAAGTATCAATCGAGTTGGAAGACATGAGAGCAATGGTATTGCGAATACGACATTAAATGGATTCATCACTTCCGTAGAATCTCCTATTGGTCAATCCCATTCGACTTTATCTACTTGACTTCAGAGGAAGAGAGTATCCCCTTGACTTTATAGGCGGTGAGTCTACTTCATAAAATTTATAACTATTGAAAAAAGATAATCAAATTAGATTAAATTAAATATATATACATACAAAAGCATCGTTTCGTGATGAGCACCTTTCTTCCTGTTCTATCCTATTGCTTCTGGCGTCAGTTGTATGAATTATGTGAAGTAAAGACTTCAGGGACGAAATTGAATCCTAAAGTTCCAACTTTTATCGCCTCGACACTAAAGTTGCATTAAACTAGGACCAAGGGACTCTCAGTTATGTTCTTGAAACTAAACTCATTCAAGGAAGTCACTATTGAGGACCCTGGAGAGCCATAAAGATGAATTCCTATCAAATTCACTCTTCTCCTGACGGCCCATCACCGTTCCTTCCGTTTCCGCCCGATGTGTCCTTTTTTTCCTTCGGTATCTGCGACTACCTCAGAACTTGAGTTCAATTTGCTAACCCTGATATCCGTTCACTACTGTATACTAAAAAAAAGTAATTAGTTTACAAAATCATATATAGAAGATTCTCAGTAAGTTTAATAAATTGTACACAGGTAAAATTAAAACATTCTCTCTTTTTTTTTACTTCAACTGGAACAGGAAACAATAAATTAGTGGAATGAATCAGAGTTTTACCAGTATATGCTATTGTACACGAAATTGAGTTTTTAGAATGTAGTGCTAGACTAATAGACACCATATACCACTTTTCCCTACTGGTAATACTTAAAAAATACTTTAAGTAGTTTACTGAACACGGTTGTAATTAAAAAGTTAGCAGGCAGGGATTGTGTTTTAAGACTCTGCTTCAACAAAGCTGAATCCAGAGGTACCATTTTGACTAATAAAAATTTCAGATTAAGGGCTGTGCAACATAAAAATGAATCTATCATTGTAAAATATATGAAGAAAAGGACAGACTTTGAGTTCTGTCTTATCAATTAAACTATCTTAACATAATTGGCTTGGAATTTCAAAATCACGGAATCTTGCTTCGCCAGTTTAGATTAAAATATATTCACTAAAAATAAATAACACATTCGAATTTATCTTCTAAGCTCCAATAGACGTTTTTTTCTTTGGTATCATTTCAAATATAGAAATCCGAGTTTCGTAAGGAAAGGCAGAGAAAAACTAACTCGAAATGAACGAGTTAAAGGCAATTCCAATTGGACAGAGACAAATCCAGTGAGAATTGAGTTAATATCCTAAGGTTAAAATCCCAACCCCTTGTACTTGAATCCCAAATGACTATGCTAACGGGAAATGGAAATTGGAATTGAGGTAGGCCCAAAATAATTATTCAATGACATAAACTTAAAAACACTCAAACTTAACTTACGACTACAGTATAGTAATAACTAGATGAGGATGAGATCAACGGTGACAATAAAAAGTATTCATTCGGGAAAGAGTAGTGATGCAGTGGTAGGCGGAATTTGTAATTGGCAATACAGAAGGTGTCTCCGATGACGATTTTTTCTTCAGAAGCTATTTTTGACCTTGACGTATTCTTTACATTCCTCCAGGTTTCGGTACCGTCGTGTCGTAAGTACGAATGAGTTCTGATTGAGTCATGACACCGTGTTCTTCTTGAGAAAAAGCGTAGCCGTCTAATAGAAAATAATAAAAAGTTACGTGTTTGGAACACTCCGGAGTTGGAGGATTGAAACAGAAGACAAAAGAGAAGGAAGGAATGGAGTAAGAGATGATTGTTGGAATTGACTTACGAGACAATTCGAGTTCTTGAGCATCATCAGTAGGGCGTCTGCTAAATACGTTTCGAACATTCCGTAATAAACGAGCTGTTTCGCTAAGTCTAGAGTTGGGCAAAGTGAGAGGGCAAAAAATAAAAAATAAAGTAAAAAATCAGTGAGAATTAGCGTCACTTTTGATTACGAGGCCTTCTCAGTCCCGTTCAGAGGATATCCCAATGAACAAAAAATATTTTTCAAGAGGAGCTGCAGAAAAGCCCCGCATTGCATTTTTCATTCCCGATGAAAACGCCGAAAAATTTAGTGAAAAAGAAGAAAAATAAAAAATAAAAAAAAAATCCCGCATTTTTCTAAGCCATTTAAAAGTGAAGCGAGAAACACTTTGATCGTGATAGGAAATAGGAAAGGAATTTGAAATTGATACAATTTACATAAACAGTTTTCGATTCACGTATGTTACATTAAACTTAGCACCGTAAGCAAAACTAGCGGTAAATGTAAGAAGTTTACGTTAGGATGAGTGAATCGTTGACTGTCTAATAAATCAGTTTGATAAAGATATAAGCGTCTTTAAAACAAATCTTAAGTTAATTGAATTAGTACTCGAGTCCGTTTCATTGAGACATGGATCTGCTTTCGTTACTTTACAAGAGATTTCGAACCAGAGCTCAATTTCAGATGTGACTAAAAAAAAATATGTCACAGGGAAAACAATGTACTTTGAGGACATAAGAAAAAGTGCATGTGGGAGAAAATTGGAGTGAGGAAAGGCAATGGAACGTCGAATGCAACTTGTAAGTAACTACAGGAATTCTTGAGCGGTTGTTGTAACTCTAGAGGCTGACCATCTTGAGAAACTCATTTGAGCCAACCCGACCAATCATCTCAAAGATTAGTAGGAATAAGCAAATAAAAAATCCAATAATGGAGATATTAGAATGGATTAGGAAAAGCTCCAAAGACTGTTTCAATCCCAATATCTCTGGACAAACTAGTTATACACTCTACGGACTCAAAATAACTTACAGCGTACAAGTTGCCCAAGAACATGCATAGGTCTGAAAGAAAGACAAGAAAGTAAAAATAGTAAAACCACAGAATAGAAGGGAAGGGAAGTAGTCGAGGTCCAGCGGTTTCACCACCCACGATCCTCTCGTCAAAAATTACCATCACATCTTTAGATTTTGTTTTCAAACATCACCACTTCGTTCCATAACTTGCTTGATTAGGAGTAAAAATTATAACCGGGCATAAGGTAATACGCATTTCACAGCCAATGAAAGCAAGGAGTACAAAGAACAGGGAAGATTGAGCGGAAGCAATCTAGCGACTACAGAAATTAAAAAGTAAGCAATTTCCTTTCAGCAAAAGAAGAAAAGATCTACATTGTCTATTTAAAAGTACCTAGAAATGAGGTAGAAAAACATGATCAACGATAGGAGTCGTTGTGTGGGAGTAGGATACCCAATATGGTCCATCACATTCGTCTATTTCCATCAAACTCAAAAGAGGAACAACAAAAATTAATTAATTATGAGAGAAAGCATCTAAGAAAGTGCGTAGAGAGAAGGTGGAATCAACTATAAAATGACTATAATCTACACAATCCAAACTACTAACCACTTCAAAGGATGAGAAATATACGTATGATTTTCTGGTAAATACCTTAATAAGCATGCTGAAACTGAGATACGCTCATCAAACGTAGGAGACCTACAGCAAAGGCAAAACTTACAAGTCAAAATTATATCTTGGTTAAAATAATAATAATAATAATAATAAAATGATATAGCAGTGTGTAGGTCACTCTAATGTCACTGCACAATGGACGGAGGCAGAAGGCCAGCTAGTTCTGAAATACAATCCAAAAACTTTTGGCGGCCATACAGCAGGGATCACTCACAAAAAAACAGATTAGAAGAGGAAAAATAAAATACACATTAATTTAATTTAGAATGGTTAACATTGGGAAAGGTTTTGGATAATTGTTAGGAGATTAGTCGAGTTTGGGTTTCATTGAAGAAAATTTTCTAGTAGGGAATAGAAGGTTGACTGTTGGAGAGGAAGTGTTGGATAAAAGATGGGAAGGAGTTTGGATATTTTCTGGAGAAGTGCCTCTGCCTTGAGACGCTTCCGGTGGTGTCTTATCCTTAGGAGTACTTGGACGAGGACTGAGGAAAAGGAAAACAAAATTGTGAAGGAGAATGGATCTAATCCCGCCCATATCAACACCCACGTAATAACTTCTAACAGAAATTATTTTTGACAAGAATTCAGCATAGAATCAGTAGGGACATTTCTTTTAGAACTTATTACGTGGAAGGAATTATAGAGTATAAAAAAATTCACGATCAAAATGTTAGAACCTGAGACAAATTTTGTTTCAGGTTCTCCCACTCATTCAATTTAAAAGAATGTTCAGTGATAGTAAATGAGAAGTTTAGATTTCTGACCTGTGTTTCTCCTCCAGCAAAATGGACCCTGGATCACGATGGTTCGCTTCACAGAGATGAAACTTATCTTCGAGCGTAGGGAAGCAAGTCATTTTAACTCTGCAGAAGAAAGGGAAAGAATTAGTAATTATTTTCATCACTCTTGACGGAATCCATACGTTTTGTAGACCACATCCGGAATCATGGTGGAGATGGGTACGAGGAGTACGCCGAACCAAAAGGTAGGGGAGCTGAGGACCATGACTCCAATCCCGCATATTTCTGCCCCAATAGGACCTCCAGGGAACACTTGGTAGAAGAAGCTAAAAACGGAACCAAGTTATTGCTATTGATGAGATTTTGCAATATTTCATAAACCACATACCTGTAGAGGACAAGGAAGACGAACCAAAGGAGAATCGAGCCCCAGATAGACAAATGCGTGAATATTGTCCAGGCACGCGTCTCGAGGCCTGATTTCAGACTCACCACAATTACCACATACTGAAGAGAAGAAAAAAGTTAAAACTTATCTGAACTGATGTGAGATTGCGTGAGGAAATACCGTGTAGATGAAGTTTCCAAGAACTAGGTAGCCACCCTCTCTTCCATTTGTCCATACAATTCCATCCCCATAGATCGCCCAAGAGATCCAAAAGAGGAATAAAGAGTGGACAATGGCGTTGACAACCCAGACAAAAAATGTTCGTAAAGAGAAAGAGTCTGCAGAGGCTCGGTAAAGAATGGGATAGCGTAGACGAAGTTCAGCACTGGTGCTTTGCTCAAAGAGCCCTATGACTATGGGTTGGGCGCAAGTGAAGAGCTATAAGAAGAGTTAGGAGATAATGAATGTTAACCAGTGAGATTGATTAGATTCCTCACCATGTTGTAGAGACCGATGGTCCATCTCTCGAAAATGATCTGTCCTGACCATCCAGAGTAGATTGCGAACCAAAGCTCAATGATGTAGAGACAAATATTCTTGTAGAAAGAGTAAAAGATAAGCTTACACATTCGATCGTAATTCCAAGCACCGTGAACCAAAAGGAGCTTGTTGAGATAGCGGAACTACAACATATGACAAAATAATAAATCCTTAGTAGGCTACTACTTTTATATGACTTCCTGAATCAGAGGCTTACTTGGGCAATCGCATAGTCAGAAGCACAGGCTGCCTGGAGACCTTCGACTCCCGAAATACCTACACCCACATGCGCCTTCTGGATCATGGCAACGTCGTTGGCTCCATCCCCAATGGCAAGTGTCACAGCTCCTGTTTTCTGAGTCACTGCTTCCACCACCTATCAGAGACATTTAGAAAATTCCTAACCAACTAATTTTCACTCTTACCTCAGCCTTCTGAATGGGGGAAGCACGACAGCAAATGACAGCTCGACAACTTGTACATAAATCTAAAAAATCTCGTCGTAAATCACAGCTAAGAGCAAATTTTAAAGTCTTCCCATCCACAATGACGGCTGCATCATTCTCCTTCTCTAAACTACGCCCATTGTGCCCATTGTGCCCATTGTCATTCGCCAAATCACTAGTGTAACCCAATATGGCTTCTCGAGTGGCCTAGAAAATAAGTGTCTAGCTGAATTTCAGGTTCAGAATACTAAGAATTAAAAATAAAATACTTACGTCGAGACTCTCTTGATTCAGGATGAGTAGCTCCATTGACTGAGTGAGGAGTCTGGCGGAGTACCCGATATTGATGGCTGTCTCTTGCTTGTCTCCTGTGAGAACCCAAATCCTGATTCCTGCCTTGAGGAGGGAAGCAATTGTCTCCGGCACCTAAATAAGCGACAGAAAAGTAATCGTACTTCAAATGCCTTACATTGAGCTGTGATCGCTAAAACAACCCAATTGAAAGTTTCGTCAAAGACGTTAAAGATTTTTAGGGGAAGGGTATATTGTTCAAAAGTAGAGTTGAAAGTTTGAAAATAAATATTTGCACTCATAAGTTCAACTAAAAATTTACAGCTCAAAAAATTTAGTTTGATACAGTGAAGATTGAAAATTTGTAGTTTACAAATTTTTACAGAATTATTTTAATTTCAAAAATGTAAAATGATAATTACTTACTTGGTCTTGGAGCTTGTCTTCTATGGCAGTGGCTCCAAGAAGCTCTAGATCTCTCTCGATGAGACTCGACGCTTCCTCTAGTTTCAGTTCTCTGTTCTCTATGGCAGTTGCCGCTTTCTGATAGATCCTACGCCATTCCTACAACAACACGATCTATACTACCTTTTACCATTCCTGGATTAAGTATACAATACACATTACTTCATAGTGCTCAGGAGAAATCTCAGCGACTGCGCAGCACAGAGTCCGTAGACCCTGTGTCGCAAACTCTTCCAGATGTCTCTGCGTCGCCGCTTTCAATTCCTCAGAATTCCGTGATGCAGAAGAGAGTCTCTCGTAAATCATAGAATCCGCTCCCTAGGGTAGAAAGAGAAGAAACTAGACAGAGTACGTCATTTCCATTTAAACTCATATTTATCTATATTTTCTCGATTTATATCAAGCTGATCTAAATCATATTACCCTGAGAGGGAAATACTCTTAAGACTTAATCTTACGTACTTTGCAGTAGAGTTTGATCTTTCCCTCTGGGGTTCTGGCCACGACGGACATCCGCTTCCTGGTAGAGGTGAACTCGAGAACATGTAAGATCTCGTAGTTCTCATGCCTATCAAGAGCTCTTATGACAACGTCCTTTGGAGTTCTAGTCTCAAAGACGTAGCCCAGTGTCTTAGCTCCGTAGACCAAAGCCCGCTCATCAGGAGAAGCGGCATGGTAAATGACCTCTTCTTCTGAATGGTCTGGAATGACAGTATGACATACAGAAAGGAGAATAAGAAACTCTGTCTCAACTCTATTCCCCTTCCGAACTCTTTCTGTCAGAGGATTCGGAATCTGTAAGAGATCCTCTGGGTGATAGATTTCTCCTCCAACGGTGCAACCCTTGAATTCCATAATATTCCTTGTCAAAGTACCCGTCTTATCAGAAAAGATGTAGCGGACCTGGGGAGAAAGTAAAGTAAAAGAATAGAGTAGAAAATTACAAAGAAAGTGCTAATTACCTGACCCAACTCCTCATTGAGGTTCGAAGTTCTGGCCATAGCAGGAGTGTTTGTTTCCGCATAGTACATGTCAAGGTCAAGGTTGATGAACATGGCCTAACAAAAGAAACAAACTTCTCTACTATTCATCGAAATATGTGTTTTTCCTCTTACTTGAATAAATCGTACGACTTCAAGAGTGACTGTGAGAGAAATGGGGATGAGATTGTTATAAAGAATAACAAAGGTGAGAACGTTGTAAAGAAAAGAAAGGATCCCGGTCTCTGAAACTAATGAAAACAGAGTGACAATAGTGAATTCTCTATATTCAAAACCATACGCACCTTTCTTCTCAATATACCAGAGTTCATTCTGGTAATCGAAAACGTAGCTACAAATGGCAGAGAAGAAGGAGATACCGATCAACATAGTGAAGAGGATAAGGATCTGGGTGTTAGTGAGTTTGTCTACTGTAGATCGCTTGAGTGGAGCAGCAGTCGAGTTCTTCATTAGCTTCGTCTCATGCCCTGCATAGACAACCTGCCCAAATACCCATGTTGTGTTCTGGAGTTTAGCACCACGGAGAAGGACTTGGTCCGGACCCAAGGCAACGTCCCTGTAACAATTAAATTTTTTACAATCTTCTCCATGTGGAGGTTTCAAAGAGGAGAGATACTAAATAGGTAGAAAATACTCCATTCAAGATATGTGGTTTTCCAAGGACCAATCACTAACACAGCGGAGATAATTTCCACGAATCAGAAAGACAGCGGAGATTCTTGACTTGTGAAAACACTCCCCGGGAATGAAAGTTGATAATATGAGACTTATAAATCCCTTCTGAGTTGGAGCTATTTGGCAAAATCTCTCTGAAGAGTATTTCATATCTATTAGTATCTCTCATCTATGGTGGAATGCTAAGGAGAAGAGATCTTGTCCACAGAGGTAACCAAAAAAATGGGATGTATGATGTATTCATTAAAAATTCAATTCTTGTGTGCCATCGCAGAAAAACTCTCCTTCTTCAAATTGAATTATGAATTGAAAACATGATGAGTTGGTTCGACCTCTATATCCAAGTTAATCTAAATCACTTCCTCCTTACTCCTTTCCATCCAATTTCAATCGTCCAGCAAATTCATAAAGATGACGATTTGGTAGTTCACACTCCAAAACTCCCGAAAGGGAGGCTAACTCCCTTGTATCGAGGAATCCAGACGTAGCATGAACGCCTTGTCTCACTTTGAGATTCGTCTCACCGTCCAAATTGGAGGTTTCTATGTAGCAGAGGCCTTGAGGCTCACTGGAATTGATAAAAAAAAAACTAAGAAATCCATTCTCTTCCCAAATAACTTCCAATTTTCTTTACCTGGAAGAGTAAAGAATGAGATCAGCGGGGAAGAAAGTGTCATTGTGGACTTTGAGAAAGTTTCCTACAACCACGTCTCTCCATCGGACACTTTCCCACTGTCCGTGTTTCAGCACTTCTACTTTCCGATTGTTCGTCTCCTCATCCGCTCGGTGTCTTTTCTATGGAACAGAATGAAGAATCAAGTGGCTCCATTGAGATGAAATATGAAAACTCTCTTTCATCCAGGGTGGCATGATTAGAACTGAAAGTGGTTTTAAACCATAGTTAAAACTACATCGCTTAAAAAATACTATTGGTTAAAACCACTTCGTTAAAAAAAACAATTTTTAAAACGAAATTTGATTAAAGTTAGAAAAATCGCACCAATCATACTAAGACTCTCCTGTNTATGAAAACTCTCTTTCATCCAGGGTGGCATGATTAGAACTGAAAGTGGTTTTAAACCATAGTTAAAACTACATTGCTTAAAAAATACTATTGGTTAAAACCACTTCGTTAAAAAAACAATTTTTAAAACGAAATTTGATTAAAGTTAGAAAAATCGCACCAATCATACTAAGACTCTCCTGTCNAAAAAAACAATTTTTAAAACGAAATTTGATTAAAGTTAGAAAAATCGCACCAATCATACTAAGACTCTCCTGTCTTAACAAAAAAAACAAGCCACCCTGATTCCATTACAGTCCCTTACAAAGTCTTCGATAATTTCTTTGATGGCTGAAACAGAGAGAATGAATACAAGAGGGACGAGTGTGGTGTATCGCCCAGTAGGTGACACATCTGGGATTTGCTACATAAAGAGAAAAGAAAAAGTCATTAGTTAGAATCTCCGTCTACATTATCACTTTACCTGGAGAAGGGCAATTGTGAGGAAAAATATATTTGAGTAACGTCTGAACTGTTCAAACAAAAATGACGGCAGGAAAGAGAGAAATGAATACTTGGCCGTTGAGATATGATTCCCTCCGAACTTCTCCGGCTGATCAATGTTCAGATGAATAAGACGTGATTTGTCTCGACTAGCTTCACTTGCTCGTCCTTGTAATGATGTGGACTGAGAAACTCTACCACCACAAGGATCCATTCCCAGTGGAGTGATACCTCCATCACCTACAATATCAAAACAACAATATTATTATTTGTTTTAGCTTACTATCTCATTCCCAAAGGAAAAGTTCAAACATCAGACAGATGAGTGGCCTGTCAGAAGAATAGATGAAGAAATCCAGCTAAGGAGCGACAAGGGACAAAAGTCACGAGAATGACATAAGAAAAAATAAATCAGTATTACTTCTCCGCCTTCGCGATCCATGACCCAAGAGAGACATAAAGTACTGAGAGCCTCGACGCTGGAAGCGATGGAACAAGAGCCGAATATCCATTCCCTAACTGACCTTAAATTTTAATCTGTTTTAGAAATACTTCTCACTAATTCTGAATATAAGAGGAATAAGCTGAGGAGTGTCAGCCCATATGCCCACTTTCCCCGATTCTCTACAAACTAAATTTCCTGGAACCTGGAGAAAATCAATACATGTAATTTCACTCAACTAGTGAAGAACGCAGGCCATCTCTTTTTCCACACTAACAACCATTTCTCGCCATTTCCTTACTTCTCATCTATTCATTACCAAAACGTAACCCTCAAAAATTTTAGTCCTCGTTAGAAATTTTATGTAACATTAATTCGGAGTATTTCCAAATTTCATTAACTTTTCAGACCTTANTTTAGTCCTCGTTAGAAATTTTATGTAACATTAATTCGGAGTATTTCCAAATTTCATTAACTTTTCAGACCTTAGCCAGCAATCAAGGTCTGAAAGCTAAGTTTAAAATTGGCAAGTCAAAACTAAGTTGATATCTGTAGGTAATCTAATCATGGTACACGTCAACTCAAAATAATGCATGAAGGCTACCATTACATGATCTACTTTTATGCANTTTAGTCCTCGTTAGAAATTTTATGTAACATTAATTCGGAGTATTTCCAAATTTCATTAACTTTTCAGACCTTAACCAGCAATCAAGGTCTGAAAGCTAAGTTTAAAATTGGCAAGTCAAAACTAAGTTGATATCTGTACGTAATCTAATCATGGTACACGTCAACTCAAAATAATGCATGAAGGCTACCATTACATGATCTACTTTTATGCANGGTAATCTAATCATGGTACACGTCAACTCAAAATAATGCATGAAGGCTACCATTACATGATCTACTTTTATGCAACGTCCTAAGCTGAAAAAGAATATAATTCCTCATTCTATGTGACAATTGATTTCCCTGACCTTGCCGTGTTTCTTTGTAACCCTATAATCTAAAAGTCTTCAGGTTCAATAATAAGGTAAACCAGAACAAACACCAGAAAAATTATTTCTTTAAAAAGTCAAGTCACCTTCACACCTTAATAAGAATATTATCATGAAAATAGAGTAAATTACTTGATTAAACATCACTAAACACTTGGACTTACATAAAAGCTTAATTGATTTCACGGAACTTTAGTCTGAGAAACTAAACTGGTACGTCTTTTGTTTAGAGCCAAATTGAACTGGAAATAGACTAATAGACTCGTCCCACTTTACCAATTGTGCTCCCGAGTCCCGATTTATCAACCTATTCCACTCCATTCAACATGAAAAAATGAAACTTTGACATTCATAAGTTCGTCATATCTTTACTATGAAATCCACAAAGAATTTATGAGACCATAACGAATACAAAAGCAATGAGCCAAATTTTAATAGAATCGGAAATGTCAGTAACCAATGGAATGAACTCAAGCTTTCAGTATAGATCTAGAGAATTCGGATAGATAGAATAACAAAGACTATCTTTTCGAAGACCTTACAGAAAAACATTTCCTAACACCTTCAACCTACTTGAGAGAATTTTTGAGAAATCAAAGCCAATATAAGAAGAAACTCCGAAGCACTTCAAACTTACTACAGAGAATGTAATTTGCCAAGACCTACAGAAAATAAACTAATTGGAAAATAGGTTCAGACATAAGCCAGGTAATGTAATGCGTCACAATAGACAACTATTTTATGAACGCTCATTACAATGAACATAATTTATGAGCGACAACGTCGATGTATTTCTTAAAGCAAACAATAGGAGTAAATGGTTGATTGCTGAACCATCTTACTATAAATTTCAATAAGGGAGCCAGGAATTATCAATTTGTGAAGACCTCCAACAATTCCAGAAAAACAAAAATGTCCAGAGGATAGACAGACAAGCGACACCATAATACTGTTAAACTGCATAAAAAATGAGAGTAATGACAATGAGTTTATGAAAATTGAGTCAGATGTGCCCTTGAAGAAATTAGACAATTGGACGGAAATTGTTAGAGAAAGCTCTAGACTCTAGACAATAATAAAGTGGAAGGTGTAGGAAGGTGAAGAAGTGATTCCATAGTGAATACTAACACTTTCTCAAATTATCAACACCCTCCCAGTTATTACAAAAATTACTTTCTTCCTCCATGTAAACACGAAAGTGTGTGTTGTCGGACATGAAGAAAAAGCTGTAGAAGTGATGACCATTAGTCAACAATCACTCCATTATTGTCCTATTTTCAAAATTAGATAATCTCCTTCACCAGTTTGTTGTTGATCAGACTAACGGCATAGCCGCAACAATTAAAATTTTAAATAGAGATAAATTAGAGCTTAGATAGATTTTTTTCTCTCTCATTTTTCATAAGTAACCTGATCTAAAGTTATTGGTTAAGCGTAGAAAAAAAAGACTTATTGTGAAAATATAAAAAAAAATTTCTGAGCCTCTCGTCTGCCAATAAATTTTCATATTACATATTCATTCTTTGTCGAAATAACCATCGTCATCCGCAAATGACACAAAGTATAGTTTCCATTGCAAAATGACACGCGAATCCTCTGCAAAAGTAACTCAATACTTACTTTATGAGGGACTGACTAATGCAATGGTGTTTGGATTTGAAAGTGGCACTTAAATGTCAGTAGTTTTTTGTTACGACTTTGTTGAAAGAGGTGAAATTTGAGTTACTTTTGTTGTTTTGAACATTAAAATTTCAGGTTGCCAAATTCAAGACCAATAAATTGATTAGTCATTTCTGTTAACTGACCAATATTGTGATGAGTTTCAAATTATCTAAGCATGTGGCCACATTCTAAACCACAATGTACAAGTCAGCAACGAATAAATTCTAACAAAGAAAGATTATGTGACACGCCCATGTATATAGTCCATATATGTTCCTACACCTCAGAGGCTACCTTGCCAAATTCATGTGTCAAGATGACTTTTCGATATCAGGAGATAGTAAGAATAGATACTGAGAAATCATTGCAAGTTGAACGAAACTGACTCCAGGCATTCTATGTATTTCTATACTATATTTCACAAATCACAATCCTGAGCAACTGACTTACGGGAATCCACGCCAGGTTCTGGAGCTACTTCCATATTTTTCATTGGGATTCTGTCATTCTCTTTACCACTCTCATTTTTATCCATTTCTCTACTTCTTTATACAGATTGAATCTGAACTTTCTCCCACCATCCCAAAAGAAGAAACCAGTCTTCTCCCGTCAAAAGTTTGATCTGGAAACAAATAAATACTACGTTATAACTAAGGTTTAACAAACACAAGGAGCAAATTAGAAAAGAATAAAAAATAAATTGTGAAAACTGTTGAATTATTAATAAATTAGTGCATAGACTGTTTTAAAAATTGTTAATAAATTACTCGGTTTCCGGTGAATTTGCCTGGGAAACCAATTCCCTCTCCATCAAATGTAAAATAATTAAGAACTAGTGGTAAGCGAGCGGTGGAAGGAAAGAGGAGAGGAATGGAACTGAGAAAATAATTTCTGTTTCACGAGGATTTCGTATATTTTTTCTCAACTCAACTCATAGTCAAGTTACAATTGAGCAAGTCCCTGTGCCGTGTAGCAGGACTGTTACTCCAAATCCAATTGGTCAGACCGGGAATATTATTCCCAGAACAATTGGTTACATGCAATGTCCAAGGCCATGTGTACGCTGCTAAACAATTTATAAATTTTCAAGAAAACTCCTGATATAGTATACTTTTTTTTGGGATTAAATTGAGCCAAAAACAACAACCATGTTTTGTCTTAAAAACAAACAACTCATATGTTAAAATAAATTTGGTTTGACCTGTCAGGTCGATTGATTTAATAGTCAATCTTCACCAATTAGCATACGGGGGCAAACTACTTGTAATTAGATTATAAGTAAACACATTACGGAATCAAATGACAATTTTACAGTGGGTAATTTACCTATTAGCAAAAAGCAATTGATACTTTGTAGTTGGAACGAAAAGAAAATTAAATGTAGTGAAATTACATTTTAATATTTTTTTTCCAAAAGATTTTGCAATTTCTCTTATAAAGTTTCTGCGCGATTCTTTGACTGTATCAAATTTTTTTGGTATTCCTGACTTTATTAACAAATTGACAATGCACATGGCCTGAATTACATAAACCTTATAAATAAAAATATCGAACAATTTCAAAATAAAGCGAGTTCTGTCTGAAATAATATCGAGCTGACAGAAAATTTGGATTCAAGCAGGAGTTATTACAACCATACAATTTAAGGCGCTTTTACACTTGCGACGCAGCGTCATTCTGTCGTCGCGTCAAATTCGAAGCTAAGGTTTTCGTTTAAAATTATTTTTTGCATCCCTGTTTGGGCTCATCTCCTAACGTGAGCCCCTTAACTGCCCCGCGTACAATTTTACACAATAAACCTGAATGGGTCACCACAGAGAAAATTGTTATTTGGGTAAGTTGTTCAGATTTTCATTCTGAGCAACTTTTGTAGAAGAATATTTTTGGCTTATAGTAGANTTTGTAGAAGAATATTTTTGGCTTATAGTAGAACCCAAAATCAAAATTTTGGACTTTGAAAATTTTTTTCGAATTTTGAACTTTTCGAAAAAAAATTTTTTTTTTCAAAAAATTTTCAGAATGTCCTGAAACGGATTTCTATGCGAAAAAAAAAACGAAAAAAACATTTTTTCGAAAAGATTCGTGACTTGAAAGGAACTGTAAGTTTTATTGCACTTTCAATTTCAATAATAGTTTGGAATTTGAATTTGTTGTTGTTCTGAGCACATGACAAAATATCGGAAGTATTAGATAACCGCTTGTTTGACGTATCGCAATTCTAATTTTGCAATACAGTAATTTAGCAATTTTGTTTCAGTATCAGTGTTTCTTAGGAATAACTAACTATACAGTGAGTCCATTTGAAACCTCCCATAAACGAAAAATCGAAACCATGACGATTTCAATGTTTGTGCTGTTTTGTGAGAAAAATTACATCCCAACAGTTGCACAGTAGTATGAAACTGTAAAGGGGCGGAACGGGAGAACACATAGGGGGACGGAAAATTCNGTTTCAGTATCAGTGTTTCTTAGGAATAACTAACTATACAGTGAGTCCATTTGAAACCTCCCATAAACGAAAAATTGAAACCATGACGATTTCAATGTTTGTGCTGTTTTGTGAGAAAAATTACATCCCAACAGTTGTAATCGGTCAGTGAACTCTCTAAATTCTGATTTCTTCTCTCATCCCTGTTTGATTTGTAATCATATTATATTTTCAATAAATGATCACCGAATTTCACTGTAGTTACTGAGGAATTGTTATTTTTAGAAAATAACAAACTTCAAAAATGTGAGGGTTCAAATGGACTCACTGTATAATACCAATAAATACCTCACTTTTTGTTCACTTTAGAGCAACTTCAAAATTAAATTTGAATGTGAAAGTACATTAGTCACATGGTCTTATTTGTGATCTTGGGTCACATCGACTAGTGAACCAGAGTTCTCAGGAACTCGAACTCACTTTTTATTGGGAATGTCACTGAAATTTTCGATCATGAGCTCACAGTGAGTCAGGTTCTCGTGACTCGTGCTCGAAAATCAAAAAGTACAATATATTGGAAATTTGGCCCTCATGTGGCTTTAGTTTGACACCTCGTGAGTAGCCAGATCCGGGTTAACGACTTCTCCCGGTTGCCTATCTTCATAATCACTCATTGTGTAATCAGTTTTATAACTAATTGATGAATAATTTTAAATAATAGTAAAATTTTACGTTGAAATGATTATTTCCTTTAGAATAAATTTAAATAAAGGATTTCCCACCTATTCAAATTCAGTTCCCTGGAAAAGTGAGACTTCCATTCGTTGTCGGTAGAAAAGTTGGATTTTTTTNCCCACCTATTCAAATTCAGTTCCCTGGAAAAGTGAGACTTCCATTCGTTGTCGGTAGAAAAGTTGGATTTTTTTAACTTTTCGACAAGCGAGTTTTCGACCACTTTTCACACTGCAAATCTGTCGTTATGAGTTTTGACANATTTTTTTAACTTTTCGACAAGCGAGTTTTCGACCACTTTTCACACTGCAAATCTGTCGTTATGAGTTTTGACAAAGTGTGAGCAGAAGGGAAAAGTGACGCGAAGACGATTTGACGCTGAGATTTTTTGGGGGAGGAGCGACGTCAAGTCGCGTCGGATTCAAGTGTGCACACAAATTTGGTGTCTCCAACTTGACGTTGACGTCGTAACGCTGCGTCCTAAATGTGAAAGCGCCTTAAGCATGCAAACTCCAATATCCCAGAGACAGGGCGTGATATTTTTGCGTTCACTACAAACTGAAACTTGTTACATCCGAAATCTACTGTATATTCTACTGTACATCATCGGTTTTACGGAAAAATAATATAATTTGTAATCACACTTGTAACTTAGACCAGTCGAAATCTAAATCATCTTTCCATTCGAAATCGAAATCGAAAGCGAAATTCATTACTAGCCATTCGAAATCGAAATCTATAACTTTTTAGGCCCTCTATATCGAAATCGAAACGGAAATTCAAAATTTCAAAGTCATCGAAATCAAAACTCAAAATCCCAAGGTGATCTAAATCGAAATCCAAATTCTTAATCCCGAGGTATCGAAATTGAAGTCGAAATCCTAACAACCTTAAGACAAAAATTTTTGCCGTACCCATACGCGTAACTTAAAGTTACGGTGTATGTCCATACCCCCTTCCTCAATAAATCGAAATAATCCGTACCTATACCTTAATTTAAAAAAAATCGATCGGTACTGTACTCGTATTTTAGGTACGGGGTACGCCGCACGTACGGCGTACCTACCTCACTCAAATCGCCCACCTGTGGGAGGATGAGAAGTTGATATTTATTTATTGTGTGAGAGTGAGATATGTGTGTGTAATCCATAACCCATTGGGGTGGAAATCGAAATCCATAATCCCGTGGGATCGAATTCGAACTTAACTTTCCATTCGAAATCCAAATCCAAATCNCGAACTTAACTTTCCATTCGAAATCCAAATCCAAATCGATATTCAACACTAAGCAAGCATTCGAAATCAAAATCGAAACTCATAGCTTTTCTGACTCACGAAATCGAAATTCATAACACTTAAGACTATCGAAATGTCGATTTTGAGTTCGAATGATTGAAATTTCAAATTTCGAGCTAAGTTACAAGTGTGTAATGTCTAATTTCATGAAAATTTGTTTTTATAATTTGAATTGTTGAAAGATATAATATATAATTTGTAATNCGATATTCAACACTAAGCAAGCATTCGAAATCAAAATCGAAACTCATAGCTTTTCTGACTCACGAAATCGAAATCGAAATTCATAACATTTAAGACTATCGAAATGTCGATTTTGAGTTCGAATGATTGAAATTTCAAATTTCGAGCTAAGTTACAAGTGTGTTTGTAATGTCTAATTTCATGAAAATTTGTTTTTATAATTTGAATTGTTGAAAGATATAATATATAATTTGTAATTNTGTAATGTCTAATTTCATGAAAATTTGTTTTTATAATTTGAATTGTTGAAAGATATAATATATAATTTGTAATTTGGAAAGTTTGTTAGTCATTTCAGTAGATAATACAGCATCTTAAAAACCTTACGTATAGCCATAAAGGCAAGGTTACATCTAAGATCCACTCCACTAATGATAATTTTAATTTACTAACAGCAACAGCCTTGTATTTGAAACTCAAAATTGCAGGAGAGTTCAAAAAGGGACTATATCTGAATTACTATCTAAAGTATTCTGAAAGGGTAATTAGTGAGCAGATGTAAAAAACTTACCAATGCAAGTGTTGCTTGAGTCTATTCTATTGTTTAGAAAATTAAGTAAGGTAAGGTTGAAGAACGTGGTGATGAGAAATGTAGGAGGATGCAGGAAGTCTTAAATTCTTGAATCCTATTCCCATCCCAGTCTTCTAATGAATGTGTAAACAAAATTTCAATAATGAATGACTACAGAGAAGAACTACCACGGTAACTAAACAACTACCAAACGTAAAGACCTAAAGATTACATAAGACTATGAGAAGAAATAACTAAAACTCTTATTACTAAATCATTAAGAATAATTAATTATTAATGAATAATAAAATAAACGAATAAAAAATAATAATAATAAAAGTTTCTATTTCATTTTGAATAGCGGGAAAATTCAATTGAGCGCTTCTTGATAAAATGACTAAAACTAAAAGTCCACATTAGATTTGTTGGACAAGAATATTAATGTCATTCATTAGAATTTTCTAAATTACCTTAAAAATTCATAAGTATTCGTAGAAAGTATACTCACCTATTATGTAACTGGATTAGACTAATTGGATAGTCTCAATATCCTTCCTAAAAATTGTGAGTAATCATAAAGTTGAGTAGATATGTTTTTTAGAATTTAATATTTGAGTTGGTGAGTTGTTCAAGTTCTTATTTACCCTTTTCAGTAGACAGGTGTCACATCTTGCTCCACCTCACTCAAATTTCAACAACTAAAAAATATTATTGTGGGGAAATAGTGTCGTGAAAATCTCTAAATTTAGCTCTTAAAATCATAGAAATACGAAATAAAGTAAGAATGTTTAGGTTATTAATTAGACTTATTAGACTCAATTAATTAAAATTAACTTCTTTCTATTTGGAAACCACTCTCAAATCAAAAATAAGTGAGTCTACCACCCTAGCCCCCAATCACTTTTCCTATTTTTTTGTTACTGATTTGAAAGACGGGGGCGGGGAAGTGAGCTAATATTTTTTTTTGGTTTGAGAGTACATTTAAATCTAGAAAACACTGAGTGAGTTAAATTACTTTTAAATTGCTTGATGTGTAAGCAGATTTTTTTGTTTGATTAAATATTAATAAATAATTTTTGAAAAAATATTTCGGAAATCACGATGTACCGAATGTCCCGTAGTTGCTACCTAAAAAAAAAGCAAAATTTCGCATAACTATATGATTTTTTATTTTTTATACGGGGGTATTAGTTACACTATCATCCAGAATATGTAAAAAGATTTTATTGTTTTACTATACATTGTGCATAGNTACGGGGGTATTAGTTACACTATCATCCAGAATATGTAAAAAGATTTTATTGTTTTACTATACATTGTGCATAGCAAAAAATATATATAATCTTCTACAGAACTCTAAGTNTGTAAAAAGATTTTATTGTTTTACTATACATTGTGCATAGTAAAAAATATATATAATCTTCTACAGAACTCTAAGCTTATAATGCAAATTTGTGAAAAACAATTAAGTTTAGTCTATAAATCCATTGTTTAAAAAAAATCACAATTTTGTGAAAATAGACCAAATAATTGTACAAGTTTTAACCCAAATTTAGTCTGATTTAATATAAAATTCAGTAACCATAATCATAAAATATAATCAAACGATAATCATACATAATCATAAGTTTGTCAAAATAGGTAATATCTAGGTACAAAAATTATTTTCATATAAAGAATAGAAGCGGTATTCTGAAATCATAGTAATTTCTAGGGTTCATTTTCTGTTTTTTTTTTCTAGTTTCTTGTTGTCAAAGAATCTTGGGTGTTGCGTAAATTTATTGAGTTCATTCGAATCTAATTAATAAGAAATACTTAATAAAATTTTTTATTGAGTCTATAATTTCTCTTGATCAAAATGGAAAATTTTTTAAAAGTTTTTGTGAATGATGTCCCTCCATTATAAATTAGTCTTAGCAGATGGAGCTAATTTTGAAATTCCTCAATAGAGTCAAAGGAATTTTCTCATTTCATTTTCATTAGATACTCTTCAAACTTCAACTCTTCTGCTGTCTGTTTTCAATCGTTGAGTCGGTCTGTGTAGTAGCCTGTTGAGTAGTTGAGTGTTGACATTTGTTCATCCGTCTGACTCCTCATTAGTAAATAAGACAGTCACGATTAATAATTAACTCTTTTTCGTCCATCTCATTTCATTTATTGAAATAAATAGTTACATCAGGTAAACAAGTCAACTTTTATACTTTATACGAAAGCTGTTTGGAATTTATATTTCGCCTAATATTTTTATTTTTATTTTATTTTCAGAATGTGTGAAGATGGTGGTGGACCTGGTAAACAAGAAATACAAGAAATTTTTCGTCGTCTTCGGACTATTCCAACTAACAGAGTATACCTTATGTTTCTACTACTCTCGCTTTACTTAAGATTTAGATAGCTGGGTTATTTTATCTTTTGGTATTTAATTCCTAGGCTTGTTTCGATTGCAATACAAAAAATCCAACCTGGGCAAGTGTAACATATGGAGTCTTTATTTGTATCGATTGTTCCGCTGTTCATCGTTCCTTGGGAGTCCACTTATCTTTCGTTAGATCTATTCAATTGGACACTACTTGGACATGGACTCAGTTGCGAAACATGCAACTTGGTGGGAATGGAAATGCCGTAAGTTTATTCCTTGTTCGACACATTGTTTATTAAGTTTAACTTGGAAGAGATATTTTAATAAAATTAATAATACGTCTGGACTTAAATTTTAGACGGCCTTCTTTAGTCAACACAATTCTACGAGCACTGATGCTCAACAGAAATACAATTCCAGAGCTGCTCATTTATATCGGGAGAAATTAAATCAAGTTGTGGCCAAACATAACAAAATACACGGGAATAAGGTTGGTTTCGAGCCTTAATACTAATAAGTTTCTCTTGGTGATTTTTATTTTTTTTTTGTACTAGATTGTTTTTGATTCTGATGAGCATACTAAGTCACCCACTGAAAAAGAGTCTGACTTTTTTGAAGAACTCCACCAAGTTTCTCATACTGTAGAGATGCTAACTCTGGATAATTCTACTAGGCTTACAAGGGTAAAATATCTACATAGCTTACATGGATGATGATTTAGTATTAATATTCAGTAATACTTCTATCTTAAATCAGACACCTCGTCCTGGTAATGGAACTGGAGAAGCACCTACGGAAGGTCCGAATGTCCATGCTGCTCTCAATGATCAATCCACAACTTCAGGATCCACTGCTCCACGGAAATCAACAATTGGACAGAGGAAACCCATGGGCAAAGTACTTCACTTCAATTCATTCCTTAGTCTTTCTTTACTAACAAGATATTCGTAACCCTTTGGTTAGCTTGGTGCGAAGAAGGTTGGGGGACTTGGGGCTCAGAAAGTGAAGTCGGATTTTTCTGAAATTCAAAAAGAAGCGGAGATGTTGGATCAAAGGAAAGAAATAGAAGTGGAAGAAGAGCGGAAGGAGATTGAACAGAGAGCGCTCGTTGAGGAGAAAGAGGTGATTTATTATTAGATAGAAAACAATTCATTTTTAATTATGTGATTCAAAACAATTATAGTTAGCAACTATGAGATTGGCCTATCAAGATTTGACAAAGCGGAAGAAAGAACTGGAAGAACAACTCAAACATCTTGACCCTAAAAAAGCTCAACAAGTGGAGAGATTGGGAATGGGAATTGGAGTACGAGCGTAAGTATTTAGTTAATATTATTCCTAATCATAGTCTCAACTCTTCCTGTTCTTTTTAGCGGAGTGAGTCATTCGGCAATGAGTGACATGAGAACTATTGTCCAGGATTCACCAACAACCGCTTCCACTAAACAGCCTACCAAGAAATCCGATTTCTTTGATGACTTTGAGATTCTGGAGAACAGCTTGAGTGGGTAGGGAGAAAGTTAGGAAAAGTTTTATTAGATTTTTCATATTTCTCTCTTGTTTATCAGGTTCTCTTCGAAAAAGAGCTCAGGGTGGTCGGATCTGGAGAAAAATGATCGGTATCAAAAAAGTGCTGAAGAAGATGACCTTAGCCTTCCAAAGAGGAAAATAACCAAGCCCCCTCAAGACTCCTCTCTCTCTGCACCTGGGGACGAAGCTCAGAAAAAGTTTGGAAACGCCAAGGCCATTTCCTCAGACCAATTTTTTGGAGATAGTGGAGACAACGATGTAAGACATCCCAGACCCATTTCATTCTAAAAGTACTAATTTCAGTTTCTTCTAGTTCGAACGGAGAACTAATTTATCGAGATTCGACGGAAAGGCATCCATTTCTTCTGCTGACTACTTTGATGATGGAACTCAACGCAATCAACAGTCTTCTTCCTCTATCCAAAATACATTACAGGTAATTGGTTTGACTCACTCGAGCTAGAAGTTAAACCTTATTCTATTGATCTCCTGCTTGCAGAGTGTGGATTTGGAGGATGTGAAAGAGAGCGTTCGTCAAGGTGTAACAAAAGTAGCAGGACGATTAAGTAATTTGGCGAATGGCGTAATGACATCCTTCCAAGAGAAATACGGCTACTAAAAAAGTCTTTCGGAGAATACTGTGTCGTCCGATTTGAACTCATGCAATCACAACTAACTAACCAATCGCTCCAGTCAAAAGCCATGGAGTCCGTGTACTCTGCATTACGAAAGATTAGCCTGGACTTGCTTCATGGTTCAGAACAGACGGAGAAGTGAATTCGCACTTAATTTAATTAGTAGTAAGAACTCTTATGTCTGTCCCATACCTTAATTTTAAATTATACCAAACCCTTCTCTGAATCATTCATCCTTTTCTCCAAATTGGCTACTAATTAGAGCTAAACTCATTCCTCTCATAACTGAGAATAAACTAAGGTATTTTTGATGTGAAGAAAAATGCTTAAGTTTAGTTGATGAGTTGAATTAGTTGACCTTTCTATTGTACTCAAAGAAGCAAAAGCATAAGAAAATTAGTATAAATCTTAAGAAGGTGGAGCTGAAGTTGGTTTTGAGGTTCTCTAGCATCGACTCCTGTCCTCTTGTCGCTGACGAGGAGCAGAGCGTATGATGTTATCAACGCGCATAATCATTTCAGCTGCCTCTGCTGCAGCAAATACAACTCGGCGTTTCACAGCTAGAGACTCCGTAATTCCGAGTTCCTTCATGCAGGCAATTTCTCCACTATCCATGTCTAAAAAAATATGAGTAGAGAAATCTCTGTGAAAATTCTAAGAATTTCTTTAGAAAATTAGATTTTCTAGTACATTTCCTTAATTTTTCTAGGAATTTCCTTAGTGATTTTCCTAGAAATATCCTAGGAAAATTCATCGAAAAATTCGCAAGAAAATGCCATTAAAAATTCCTATGAAAACCCGACGAAAAATTATTTTAAAAATTTATGAAAACTTATTGCAAAACCTCTATGCGGAAAAAAAAAATTTTTTTTTTCTAATGCTGGGAAATTCATGGACAAATTCCTCTTGGAATTTTTTGATTCCAACAAAAATCCCTACAAAAAATCTTAGAAAAATCCTAGGAAAAGTATTTTCTAATTCCCATAGATTGGGTTCAACTTACTCAATCCGTAAGAGGCATCACCCTTGGCATGTTTTGCTCGTAACTGACTCACCAGCTCAGCGGAGTCATAGCCCGCATTGTCTGCGATAATTGTGGGTAGAGTCTGTACAAAGGTAGTAAAAAATGTAGGAAATCCTTGAGAAGAAGTAGTAAAAAGTTTACCAGCAAAGCTTTTGCAAAGGCTTCCATAGCCACAGCTTCCTTTCCAGGTGTTTCCTTTGCACTTTCAGAAACTGCTAGAGCCATCAATGTCTCACTGCAACCTACCAACAAATTACAAGGATACTAAAACCCTACCTAATCAATGATTGAATCTTCTTAAATAGTAGGAGTGAAACTTACCCCCACCGTAGATTGTTCTTGTCTCCTTAACAGTGGCATTGAGGACGCAGAGGGCATCGTGGAGAGAGCGCTCTGCTTCATCAATGATCTGAGAAGTAGCTCCACGGATGACAATCGTACATGCCTCACCCACAGCTACCCCACTGAATTTAAGGAGTTTATCTTCTCCAATCATAATCTGAGGACATAGATAAAACGAAACGAGTTTAAGCTTCTGAATTTAGAGTGATTAGATGGATAGTCCTAAATCCAATCAATTTAAGTCTTACTTCTTCAATGAGATCACAAGTTCCGATCTTGATGGCTCCAGGACTGTCGAATGTTGAAACAATTTCTCCTCCGGTAACTAAAGCGAGACGTTCAATCCCATCGAAATCTGCATGCTCAATGGCCATAATACCCGCATCCGCAAAAAGTTGCTCTGGGTAGTTGTATATGAGTTGCCTAAAAATATGGTATCCAAATGGAAGGAATTTCAATAGAAAGAAATATATGGTAACCACTCACCGATTAATGAAGACATTGATGTTGTGTTTGATAATCTTATCCACTTTCTCCTTCATCTTCTCTTTCTCAGCGTTTTCGATCTCTGCGAGCTTGTCGGTGGAGTCGACATTGACTCGGGAGCCAAAGACCTTGATCTTGTCCGTATCCATTGGAGTGTTGGCTACGAGAATCCTAGCCTTTTGGATCCTCTTTGGCTGGTTGACTCCTATTTTCTTGTCTAAAAGGAAGCCCTCATCGAGAAAGGACTCGAGAAGAGTCCCTCCCTGTTTCTTGATGATTTGGATTGCTTCCAATTTACCAGAACCCTTCAGTCTCACTACAGCCTCAACTGCCAACTTAGCAAAGTGTTCCTTATGTTGATTCAAGATCTTAGAGCTCAACGTCGTTCGAGCAATGTTGAGAAGGTCCTCACGAAATAAGCCTTCATCGGAACTGATCCCAAAAAAAAGAACATTTCTTTCAAACAGTTCTTAGAAAATACTGTCTCTTAGCAGACATGTTTCTGATGAGATCGCGCTATTAGTTTTAAACAAATTCTTAGGTATGGATATGGTAGAGGACAAGAGTTCACTAGAATTTTTGTTTAGTTTTTACCTAATTTCCATCAATAAAAAATAGTTGACTGTCTAGCAATATATTCGAACAATGTAATCAAAAAGTATCCGAAACAGGTGGGTTTAAGGTCAAATTTGCTCACCTGTTGTCCCTTGAAGCCTTTTCCAATGCAGCCAAAGCAATTCCAGCAGCTTTTCTCCATCCTGCAACTATTGTTTGCGGATGAATCTTTAACTCAATTAATTTTTCTCCCTCTCTTAGTAACTCCGCAGCCAAGACTGTGACAGAAGTCGTGCCATCGCCAACCTCAGCATCTTGAGTCTTGGAGATATCGACTAAAATCTTCGCTGCAGGATTATCCACTCCCACGCTTCGCAAGATCGTAGCTCCATCATTTGTCACTTGGATCTGTAGAATAGGGTAGGAGTAAAGCACCGTCCGCTGATTCTATCAGCCCAATGTATCAGCCCTACGTGTCAGCCTAGGCTTGCAAACGAGCCGAGCCAGCTCGCGAGCTAAACGAGTGAGTCGAGTTTGAGCCGAGTTGAGCTGAGATAATTCAACTCATTTGTAAATAGACGAGCCACGAGCCGAGCTGAGCTGGAGCATTGGCTCACTCGAGTAACGGGAATAACTCGTGAGCTAGCTCGCCAAATTTTCGGATTAAAATGTTTAAGTAAATTGCTAAAATTTACTAATATATGGTATGAAAAATAACCTTTTAACTTTGTCGAAAGGATAACGCCATTAGTTTTGCCATTCAGTTAAATGTTTCATAGACAATATGTCAACTCATTGACTTTGTTACTTTGGCTTGAATCTATGTTACAGATCAAGGCATTTTTGGCTCAGTCTGTACAAAAAATTATTGAATTTCATTAATTTAAATAATGTCAGTAACTGTTGCCTAATCTGTTCATTTTTAATTTTGTTTACAAGAGCAAAGCTAGACGTACAACGTACTTTGTTTCAACCGATTGCTTTCTTGAAAAAGTTCTATTCACCAAATGGTGAATAGAACGTCTACATAGGACATGTGGCAATCTCAAATATCTTTGTATATTCCCCATAATCTACTTTTGTAACCGCAACGTCGAAGGAGAAAATAATTTTCGAATATAACTAAACTATGACTCACGAGTCGGCTCGTGAGCTGCTCGTGCGAGTTGAGAAATAAGCCGAGCTGAGTTGATATTTCCCAACTCATTGGAGCCATGAGCCGAACTGACTTGAAATTTCAGCGAGCTGAGCCGAGCCAACAAAAAATTCGGCTCGTTTGCATGCCTATATCAGCCCATTTCACTAGTGTTAAGATTTTTTATGAGGTTGCTAGGGTTAGGTTGATTTGTTAGGAGGCAATGGGCTGATACATTGGGCTGATACAATCAGCGGACGGTGCTTTACTTCGACCGTAAAATAGTAAGTTCTCTTAATTCAACTTATTACTTATTAGCACAATACTTGCCTTTCCGTCATTTTTTCCCATCCCAACCAGAATTTTATCCATTCCTTTCGGACCAAGAGTGCTCTTTACTAAATCCCCAATAGCAATTGCACCAATGAAGCTGCTCATTCGGGCAATCTCTGCCTTCTCAATATCAGCTTCCGGGTTCATAATACGAACTGGATTGAGAGAAACCTGTTCAAGTAAATCAGAATGAGATGAGACTGATTATCAGTACGTCAATAAATCAACCAATGTGTAAGCAAGTGAGACATTCATTACCATTTTAGATGAATTGACCACTGGACCTAACGACAAGAATCTGAACAAGAATAATCCCAACAAACTTCTGAAACCGCAACAATGGTGTTAGACGGTGGACGGTGGAGTCGGTTTGAGATGATTCACTAATCACTACCGTGAAAAAGAAAAGAGTGAAAGTGAAATGATCTCGTAGTTTCTGTACAAATGAACCACGAGACGAGAGTAGTAGAATGAGGCTCTCGACGTACTACTTATACCCATAGATTCATTTATGGGCATTGAAATTCATTACTGGCCAACCATAACCACACATAAATAACTTCAATAATTTATTAATGTTTTCTAGTGTTCTCCATGACTCCCAGTTGGGCCGGAGTCAGAGTCATTGACTCTGGGAGTCATGACTCTGACTCTGACTCTCTAAATGTTAGGAGTCGACTCTCGGAGTCATGACTCTGACTCCTTGAATTTTGGGAGTCGACTCTGAGTCAGAGTCAGAGTCATGACTCTCGACTCCGAAGTCACATAACACAAAAATGGAAAATAGGGTAGAAAAATCTGAAACTAAAATTTTTTATTCGTTTAGCCAAGTTTCCTCGACAACAAGAAAATAAATTAGCCACTTTCATCAGGTTAAATAAATAATTCATAACTTTTTTTAAATATTTTGTTGTAAAAATAACTATGGAAATAATATTTGCATGTAAATTTTGTTTGCAGCTCCGTTGCCATACCTTGGGTCTGGATGTCGACCAACATTCATGAAAAAAATTTGTAATTTAAAAAAATTTACGACATGTTGTAACCTGATGAAAGTTTATTTTTTAGTTTCTTTTTGTCAAGGAACCTTCCGTTAATTGATTAAAGTAGGTGAGAAAAAAAAGTTAAAAAAATAGTCCCATATGATCATGTGCGCATGTTTCAAAAGAGTCATGACTCCCAAGTCTTGGAGTCAACTCCCAGAGTCATGACTCTGACTCCCAAAACCCTTGGAGTCAGAGTCATCAAATGACTCCCGACTCCCAAAAACCCTGGGAGTCAGAGTCAGAGTCATGACTCCGGAGTCAGAGGCATGGAANCTTGGAGTCAGAGTCATCAAATGACTCCCGACTCCCAAAAACCCTGGGAGTCAGAGTCAGAGTCATGACTCCGGAGTCAGAGTCATGGAGAACACGTTTTCCAAAATTTTCTACCCTTGGATTTTTTCTAAACTTTACATTTTTTTGCCAAATTCTTGTTTTTCGACTGTAAAATTTTGATTGGGTTCCTTCTACAGGGTGGGGCAGAAGTCTCTACACATGGAGAAAGTTTTAATTGAAAAAGATATGCAAAAAAATTAGGGGGTTGAAAACCCCCTATCTTATTCCATTATAACTCACATCGAACTCATTTCCTTCATGTATAGAGACTTCTGCCCCACCCTGTATATGGAATAGTTTAATCAAATTGAAAAGTTCTTATGAAAATATTAATTTTCTGTTTCTTTGCTTGTCTTCACGATTCAAGACAATTGAGCCGGATTTGCATTACAAAAAAAACTTCATTTTTTTTTAATTTAACCAAACAAACTAACTTCAAACTAATCAAATTGTGCCGACGGATACAAAAACCGAAAGTTTTGTTAGAAATGGAAATAAAAGGGAAACGTATAAGGAAAAGAGAGACATACCCTTCTGTAATAAGGTAAAAATATGACAGAAATGTTTGAGATAATTTTAATTCTTAATTATACTTCTTTTTAATTAATCAATT
This sequence comes from Holacanthella duospinosa, assembly GCA_002738285.1. NCBI lineage: Eukaryota > Metazoa > Arthropoda > Collembola > Poduromorpha > Neanuridae > Holacanthella > Holacanthella duospinosa. The sequence continues at coordinate 143,605 of NIPM01000076.1, read as the reverse complement.
TTTCGTGAGTTAGGCTCCAATATTTAGGCTACAATATTAATAAATGAGTAAATAATTGAGAATAATTTTTGAAGACGTTCGAGTGATGTATTTGAATTAGTAGGGAAAAAGGCGGGGTCATTTCTTACTCTTGACTTCTGATTGGTTGATAATTCTCTACGCATGTGCAGAAGACAAAATTCACTCAATCTCTACGTTGGATACGAAGACTATCACAAATATGGTCTCATTCAGGAGGAAATCACGAGTTAAGTGAGCTTTACACAAACTCTCAGAATATTACATTTTCTTCATTCAATTGTTTATAATCCATTTAGTAGTTTATCCTTTTCCTCTTTGCTTCACTTGTCCCGCTTTTCCTTCCGTCTGGGAAGAAATCTAATTAATTACCAAACTTAATTACTAACATCCATTGAGAAGACTAAGACCAATTAGGATTTTTCGGTTCTTGTGTTTAGGCTCAGGCTCCAGTAAGTCCGAGTCTTCTCGGATTTATAACTTTTGAGTATTCCCGCCAAGAAGCAAGACGAGAAAGATGTAAATTACATATCCTCTCACTCACTTTCACTCCACTTTCACTCAGAGAAACAATACTTTCTCCAACATTTTCAAATTATTCATTAATATCCTACAATGTCTTTGTTTGTTCTACTTTTCAAACAATTATCTGTAGATTCCAATAATTCTGTGCATTACGGGTATTAACAAAACTTTAAAACTACTTAAGGACTAATTGATAATTTGCCTAATTAAAAATTTTTTTTTTTTTTTTTTTTTTTTTTTTTGCAGCGAGGTTGTGTGGTCTGGTCAGACGGATTTCTGTACTGAGATCTATAGACATGGAGAAAATGGTTAGTTTAAACTAAATAACGGATTTATAGAATTTTGACAGGGTCATTTGGAAGGATGAGGATTTTTTGTCCTTTTGCTTCTGAAATATGGGAGATCCATGAGGTTTTGAGGTTCAAAGACTGGCGCGATAGGATTTGATTGTCGAACAAGGGTCACATGAGACAAGGAGAAGTGATGGGAAGTGATAGATGGAACCTCTGTTACTGGCGCATGAAAACAAACTCGTTGTAATGGTTCCAACGACTCTCTTCTGGGTCTACACCCGGTTTCAATTCTACTCCAGAACCCCCAGAAGTACCCGAACCACACGAAGCCACGCACCTGAAAAATAAAAATGTAATAAAACTAATACGATTTTTATTAAGAATTTTTATCTATGTCAAGTCCTTGACATCATCTGTTATATTTCAGAACATCAACATCTATTATCTTGTATTTTATGACTCAACTCTAAAAATAAACAACGGAAAGTGATATATTAAATGAGAAGTTGATTTACCTGAAGCCTGCATCCTGGAGGCTATCGAAGGCCTGTTCAAGGAAGAGATGTTTGAGGAAGAAACGACCTGTGTACCTGTCCAACGGCCCACGGTCGGGGTCCCGGCTCTCATTCAATGTTTCTCCAAACACCTGAGGAAAAGTAACATATGTTACTAACTTTAATTCATTTACAACAATTATGTCAGATTAAGATATGTGTATTCAATTGTGAAACAGATTTTTTTTTTCATACTATCGTAGGCCCGTGTAATAGTGAAGGTCATATACTCACAGCACAAAGGGTAATCTCTTCAAACAAGCTTATTTAGCCGGATGAAACGGCAAGGGTGAGATGAATTTCATCCCTTTTGTATGGTTGAAATGAGACCCTGGAAGTGGGTAAAATGGAAGAAAGTCATGGGGCGAAGGTAAAAAAAAAATTTTTTTTTAAAGAGAACCTAAGAAAGAAAGTCATTAATTGTAGTTGTCTAATTGTAGGAAGTGTTCAATATAATAAGGAGAGGTGTTCAGAGCTCATTAGAACTTGTCTGGAACAAGTCAACCAGCAGGAATCATTAATCAGACCAATCAAAGTCTTTACTCATGAGAACGAACCAATGAGAAAACTCTAACCAAATATTGACTTTTGCTCTCCCGCCGAGACATAGGATCCTTTGTTTGGAAAGGATAAGAATCAGAGGGTCTTCGTAGCTGTTGAGACCCAACTCCCGCCACTTCCACCCTCACGACGACAAGGAATTGACAGCGGGAAAATTGGATTTTGAGAAGAATGGTTCTGGTTGCGGTAGGAGTTCCTGACATCTTGTCTTCCTCGTGTTACTTAACACATCAGGAAATCAAGGAGAAATTAAACCATCTGATTCCACAAATGGAATTACATCCAAACTAAAAATCAATCTCCTTTCTTTCACCATTCATCTCATCACCGTAAAAAGTATTTTCTCAAAATTACCAATCTCATCTCACATTTACTCTCATATAGAAAAAGTTCATCAAACTGAATGAGTTATTACTAACTTCAGTGTACACGGAGTCTTCAGAAGACATCCGGGAACATGATTTTGACTCATGTCTTTTCATAAAAAAAAATAACAAAAGAGAGAATCCGTACTTTGAGGTACCTTTTGAACCGGAGGTAATTTTTCTTCTTAAAATTATTAACTTAGAACAGCGTAGTTGGAGGGATTTAATGCAATCGCTATGTCCGTCTGTATGCCGTACCTTACTATTATTTTTACATGCATCAAGTCCTAAATCCTAAAAATTTTAAGACTAAACAAATTAATTACCTCTCTACATAGCACAACCCGTCCACAGACAATTATTCTAGCCAGTTTCCGAAATTTGACATCAGAGAGTCCATCTCTACCAAAGGCGAAGGTCCCACGATAGCCAATGGTGATGAATCCTGTCTGACGGTTCTCGCCTGACAGAACAGAGGGAGTTAGATTCTTAAATCTCAAGAGTACGACTGCGCAAAACAGAGTAATTCAAATTGTAGATTAAAGCTAAATTACCAAAATAATATCTAAACTAACCAAGTAAGAATAGGAAAAGGAAAAGTCAGAATAATAATAAAAAATAACCTTCAAGTGCAGCTAGGAGTCCATTTAGTTGAAAAAATTCTGCTTCTGCGCGAAGTCGCGCTCTCTCGTGGAAGTTCTCTGGAAGAACAAGTGCAAGATTTCGGAGATAGTCGAGAATATAACGGAAGAGCACCCCATCTCTGTCGATGAAAACTTTTCCCTTTGAATCCCGTGGGATAGAGTTCACACCTGCGCAAAACAATAACCCACTAATTTATTATCATACCTACCATTTTTTTTTTTACATTTAAGTCTTAACTCAAATACAGTTTGTTTCAACAACCTTCATCCTTTCTCCACTAATTAAAAATTTTATTTGAGGAATTGAGTATGATTGGTTGGTGTGAGTGAGGAACTGAACTGCGTGATGTTCTAAGCGTGAAATATTTTATTTTTTGAATTACGTTCTTGTTTGTATGTGTAGTTCCCTTGAATGAGTTTGGATAAAGGATGAAGACTGTTTGTTGACAGAGTCTGTACAGTTAAGAAAGTAAAAGTAAAAGAAAATAAGAAAAGAAAGTTTTGAGAAAGAAAATGTAAGTTTATTTTCAGAAATGGTATGAAGTACTTAGGGACAGGAGGACAGGACGGGAGATTAAAAGCCTGAACAACTGTCGAAGTTTGTTGATTCAGAGGTAGTTCTTCTTCATTAGATAGCCATTGAGTGGGATTAAGAAAGACTCTCGAGCTTTTGACAAGAGTCGAAGACCAAAGAGACACAAGAGGGTAGGTATGTTTTTTTGGAGAAAGTTATGTCTCCCCGGTAGGAAAGTCCTTGACTAACCGTATCAAAGGCTCTCTCTCACTTGGGAATTCTAGCCGTGTGTCTTTGTGCGGAAGAGCCGATTACAGACTTATCTCTCGATTTGTAATTTGGCGGCTCCATTCTTTCCATTCATTTACTTTTACACATGGATGGGAATTTTGAATTCAACGACATATGCAAGACATCTTCTAGCTCTAGGTCTAACTTATACCTCCTCAGNCTAACTTATACCTTCTATCATTACTGCCAAATTAAATTATCTACTTTCTACCTCTAAATTCTTCCACTGTCGTCAACTACTCTCCTACTACTAAAACTCCCATATTCCATCCTAGGTTTTTTTTTTTTATATAAATTTACGTCTAAATTCTATTATTTACTATCAGTTGTGTGGTAGTCATAGAGATTGAGTTTATTTTCTTCACTTGCATGAGTGACTATGTAATAAAAGATGAGAATTCATCAACAACAATGAATACTGAAGAGGCCTCTTGCTCTCATCCGAATTCATAAGGGGACTTCTCTAATTAGTGGAGTTATTACAAAAGAACCTCCCATCTCTCAGTAAACCGCTCTAGAATTTGAATTGAAGAGAAGCGACGAGCCTAATGAACCAAAAGAATCCAATTCTCTAAGGTATTTCATTAGAAGAGAATGGGATCGAAGGCAGAAAATTTACTTTCACTAGAGAAAATGTACTTTCTCCTTGTCAGTAGTACAGGATGTCTTGCGTTATTCGAGTCTTCTTACAAACTTTGTTTACTTTTCCACCCTTTTTTTTCTATCCTCAAGCCCAACTCTTTTTTTACAATCCAATTCACATTTAGTAGTACAGTATATAAAGATTTTTAAGGTTCATTTATTAAACTCAAATTTAAATTTTGAGTCTTTTCTTCCCTCCTTTCTAATTTCCTACACTAATATTAAGTAGTAAATTACATAAATAAAACCCTTATGAGCAGAGGGCGGATACTTACTTATCTAGTTCTTTTTGGGTATTGCACCTACACCTCTGTAACTTCGTATCTTTCCGATTCATGTAATTTGAGGATGAATGGAATGCCCTTATAAAAAAGTATTTTAAGTATTTTTCGTTTTTAGGCATTAGGAAGTACTTTCGAAAGTAATTTTGAATATTAAGTAATTAAAAAGTACTTTGTCAAGTAATTTGAAGTATTAATCGTTTTTCGGCGATAATTGTCTTCATATTCGCACTAAATTTGCCAGTCAAAATAAACTGCAGAACGTAAAAGTTCACAGTTTTGTTCAAAGAAGTATATTTAAAATTAAATTATGCGTACATTAAATTTTCGGTAAGGCGAATTCCGAGGGACCGAAAAAAATTGGACTAAATTGTGCAGTCGGGACCCAAAGATTTAAGCCAAACCTTCAGTTGCAACAAACGCTTTTTCGCGGTCCCAGTTATAATAAAGACATGCTTTTACGTCGGTTAATAAGAGTGCCAAATAATGGTATACTTTCTGGAGAAACCAACTTCTTTTTTTCAGAAAAATTTAATGAAAATATCTTTAAACCTAACCTTCAAACTATATAAAAATCATCTGACTTATGTATTGGAGCTGCGATAAAGTGTTTAAATTTATCATTCCTTAACCCATAAATCAAACAATTCGATTTTTATGCTCCAAATTAGCATACAACCGGGTTTTTAGGCTTCAATTAAGTGAATTAATTAAAAAAAATTGGAAATACTTACCAAAAATAACAAAGTATTGTTAATTATTTTATACTTTTTTATCAGTATTTCGTTGCTTTTTGGCAAGTATTTAAGTAAGTAAAACGCTGTTTTTTAGAAAGTATATATCCGCCCTCTGCTTATGAGTGTGAGAGAAATTGAAGAAAGTGAGAGGAAAAAAAATTTTTTTTTTAGTACACCCTGTATGTTTGATGTAAGAATAACTCTCTGGGTACTGGGATTAGTGGGCCAAAACATAAGGTTTTCGTGGTTTGTAGATAAGTGTTAGNGTTTTTTAGAAAGTATATATCCGCCCTCTGCTTATGAGTGTGAGAGAAATTGAAGAAAGTGAGAGGAAAAAAAAATTTTTTTTTAGTACACCCTGTATGTTTGAAGAATAACTCTCTGGGTACTGGGATTAGTGGGCCAAAACATAAGGTTTTCGTGGTTTGTAGATAAGTGTTAGAACGTTGGTGAAAAGTAATTGATTTCTGTAGGTTTTGTTGAAAACGAAAAGTTTTTGAATGATGATGGATATTTTATAAATTCATTTCTAAATTGAATGAGAATGATTGATGCTCATTGTTTGGACAGATCCTCTTTCTATTATGGTTCCAACTTATTATAATGATTAAGTTCATATTAATATTAGTTAACTTTTTTTAAAAAAGCTACTCTCTTCAGTGATGACGATGAGTTAGAAAAGTGTTTTACATTTTATATAATTTTATATATAAAATATTATTATTATTTTTTTTTTATTATGTTTATAAATATATATTTTACGCGTCGTTATCACTTGTGTCAGAAAATTATATTCTTTATCAGATTATACCAAATGAATTTTAGAATTTTTCATACTCATATCGCTTTATAATCAGCGTCAGAGCGACATAGGAAATTAAAAAATTAAATTAAAAAAATTTTTTTTTTTTTTTTTTTTGGAAACAACTGTGTTAAAAATGATGTCGTCAATTTCTAATCGTTAAGTGTAAAAAATTGATATAAAATATAAAAAGAAAATCGTATTATTATTGTATTAGTTAAAAAATGGAGTTGGAGAAGGGAATGTGAGAGAACGGAGTGGAGAAAGTGTCAACAACCTAATTTGATTCCATGTCCTCTAACAACCACGCCCAGACCCTATGCCCTACATCACAAAAAAAAGAGAAAGCACACTAAGGAGAAAGTAACTACGGAAACCCTACTTGAGATACCCAACCAATAACCCCTACAAACCCACCCCTTCTCTTAACCTACCCCAACCCCATCAGTTCAATTTCATTTTCATTTCCAATTTTTTTTAATTAGAAATGGCTCTATCTCAAGCTTTTAATATTCTATTTCAAATTAGGAAAGAGAAGAGTGTTACTTGTGAGAAGGATTGTAAAGAGTTTGTAGAGTGAAAAGGTTAATCCTTTAGTATGGATAGGATTTGGTTTGGATGTTTGGTAGAGAGACTTAAGCCTGTCCTATGAGCTTTTAGTATTTACTCTAGACGGACAAAGTGACGAGGTAGAGAAAGGAAAGGATATTTCTCTAGGTCACATGTTGATCCTAAGTTATGGACAGAAGAAACCACTCCGAGTTTAGGAACCAACAAAATTTCAACAGGTCCAATAACTACTAACTCTTTAATAAAAATAAGAGAGACTTACCCTCTGCGAACATATCCGCCAATCGTCCTCCTTCTTTACGCAGAGTAGAGAGGTGCGTAGAGTAGAACACACCACCGACGTTGAACTCTACCAACGGGTCATCCATCTCACCCCCAACCACAGTTTATATTACTACACAGTCTCAGACTCACAACAGACACTTATTAGCCCAACACAGAGAGACCCTTCAATCAAATTTTTTTTATCTCTACACTTTTTTTTTCTTTTTATATTATCAAAAACAAAAAATTTTTTTTAGTGAAAAACTCTTCAACTTTCTCCTCCTGTGTTGGGCTAGTCTGTGTCTTTCTTCGGGGTGAGGCTTTCCGGATGGGATATGGGAGTGTTAGATTTCTTGTTCCTTTTCTCTCATCCGTTTTTTTTATCACTTTAGCTCAAGTCGGACCCCGGAGAAGTAAAAAAAAAAAACGACCGAAGACCAATTGATCGAATTACTTATTTGCCAAAAGAAAGGAAAAAAAAANTTTATCACTTTAGCTCAAGTCGGACCCCGGAGAAGTAAAAAAAAAAAAAACGACCGAAGACCAATTGATCGAATTACTTATTTGCCAAAAGAAAGGAAAAAAAACACCAAACGACTAAAATTTCGAACAGGTGAGTAGAAAATTATTTTGAAAAACTAACTTTTTACTGAAATTAATTCAATTTGGTACTACTAAGTAAGGATTTTATTCCACCGAGGGTATTATGTACCAGGCGCTGTCACAGTGTCACCACTTTGTTTTTATAACACAAGTTTTTTTTTTGTTTTGTTTTTTCAAAAACTTTTATAGCCACAGCTGATTAACTTTATAGGTATTTGATTGACAGAGCGAGTGTCTCTTATTACCGTTTTGAAATTTTAGTTGTTTGACAATTTTGATAAAGTTTAGAATATTTAGTGGTCAATGACATACCCTTTAAATGTTTGAAGAGGATTGGTTCTCCATTCCAAGTGATATTTAGAATGGGAGAATGAAGAAGAGAGTCTCCAAAGTTCCCATTGGGTTATAGAATTCAGGTCTCGTTCTTCTGTTGTAGGAAGAGGTTTGGTAGAGATGATGAGGTCAAAGGTTGGAACATTTTCCGACTCACTCAAGGATCTCCAAGGACAACTCAAATATATTTCTATAGCAAAGAAGAAAAAAAAAAGGAGAAAAGGATTGTAATTGGTGGAAACTGGAGAAAGTTTTTGGGCCAATGGGATTCGTCTCTACTCATTTCCATCTCAATGAGACTTTCTCTCATTCCAAAGACAATGGGATTTCGGTCAAATGGAAACAATTAAAGGGGAAGGTCATAGAAAATCCCCATCTAAACTAACACATTCACATTTCTAATTCCCAGTTGGACCAATGGAATGAGAGCAGATATCTAGCAGTCTCTTCAAATAGAAGAAGAAAAAAAAAAACCCAATATCCCAATCCCAACTTAAACCATAACTTCTTAACCTTCTTTTCTCAATATTTACAGACCTAACCAAACTATTTTCAAATTCAAATGACTTTCTCTTAAACTACGAAAACTACTTAATTCACCGTGCGTCACTTCAAAGAGAATTCAAATGTAAAAGTTGCGGAGATTACATCCCACTTCATTTTCAAATGAACAAGTATAGTACATATGAAATGAAATGAGAAAAATGAAATTGATTATCCCAACTTTTTATAGTGTTTCTCAACTCGTTTATAATTTAAATTCCCTTCCTAACCCAAGTGCTTTTTTTTCTAGAAACTTGATGAAGACAGGTGTAGGATATAAAACTATTAATATATTCTTAATAAAAAACAACTGAAAATGTGATGGTAATGGATATGGTATTCTAAAGTTAGAATATAGACGTATTGTAAGAGACTAAGTGATTGTGTTGTATTGTTCTTTGTAGTGAAAGAAAGTGTAGGGAGAGATGTAATGAAGGCCTCTATGTTTGGGTTCTAACGGAATCTCTAGCTCCCAATCAATAATCCACCACACTCCTACCCAGAGTCGACCGTTCAAAAACAATATTGTCTAGAAAGTAGAAAGTGTGAAGACAAGACCTGAAGACTAAAGTAATTAAGTAAAGATGAAATCTGAGAAGAGATGGATCCATTACATCCGGTGAAAGTGGTGATGAACTTCTGTTGGGATGAGTGATTCTTGTAAAGAGAGTTTAAGGAAATGAGGTTCCTTCACCTGTCAACTTCAAGTCCAAAGTTGAAACTAGACTCAATGGATTTATGTCTAGATTTTGATGCTATGATTAATGGACACGAGAGAAAGATGAGGGACTTTGTCACTTTTTGACAATCCAACAGATTCTTCTTACTCCCAGAGAAATACGGATTTATCTCTTTTTTTTCCTTCTTTTTTCTTTCTTTTTACACATAAAAAAAGAAACTAGGATCCTATTCTTAGAGAATCAATAGTTGGCTGGGACAAATATACTACTTACTACTATGACAACTAGACTTTGGAGTCAAGTTGACGTTTTTTTTGAGCCAAGTAAATAATTATTAGAAAAGTAGTAGTAGTAGTAGTCCTTGAGTAAGAGAAGGGACCTGGGCCTGTCCCTTGAGTCTAAGACTCCAAAGTCCTGCCTAAGGATTATTTGTTTGTATTCCTAAGAGAGAGAGAGAGTATTGGTGTTGGTAGTTTCTTCCTTTGGCCCCTTCCCTTCGACTCCTTTGAACTCTGACTGAAAGTGAGGAAAAAGTTCCGTTCGGAGACTCGCTTTCTCGCCCGATTTCTTCCAACAAGAAGAAACTCTCACTTTTTCATACCAAAAGAATCCAATAAAAGACTCTCACTTGTAGCCTTAAAGAGAAAGAGAAGCCTTAGAGGAACCTACCTTTCTCGATTCCACTGGAGGAGTTTGTTGTTTGTTGTTTATTCTTTGTTTTTTGTTGTTTGTTGTGGGTTGATGGGGAGTGAAAAGTGAAGAGTGGGTCAGCTGGATGACCTGAGTGGTCTGTTCCTGTTGTCTGGAGTCCGATCTGATCTCGTCTTGTCGACGTCTCTATGGTCTGAGACGATGGGAGACTCTGAGAAGGTCTCTCTCCGTTTTTGGTCTAGAAAAGTAATACTTTCTCTGTCGGTTCTCTCGGAAAAACCGACGGCCTGGGCCGAAAGAGAGAAAGTGGGAAGAGGAGAGGAGATTCTGACCCCTGACCTACTCAGTCTAACACCAATACACCACCCTATGAGCTCACTCAAAGAATCTTTTTTGCAATTCATACTCAAACTTATATACTCTGATCAAGTCAATCAGTTCTACTTTTTTTTTTGAAATTCTTAAAACGACTCAAAAAGAAATTCTTTGAGAAGTTAGGAAGATGTGTCCTTAGGTTCTAGATTTTCAACGGAAAAGATTCCGTTCTCTTTTTCCTAAAACTGAGGTTCCTCAATTGGGTTGAATAGAAAATCTACTTTCTCTTTGGAGAAAACTATCCCGACAGAGAAGAACTCCGAGGGATTAGGATTCTACCGGAATCTCTTAAACTATTCAATACAAGATCCCGCATTCATATTCTACCTTACTACATCCACTCACACTCTCCAAACAACTAAATCCTACCCAAAGCATGTCTTCAACATCTTTTTTACTAATTAATTAACTATTTCCTATCATCTAGGATCACTTACACACACACACACATCCAATCGGATTTAGACTTATCACTTATAACTACTACATAGTACCTTCAATTTTTATATTCTAATAATTCTCCTTCATTTCTATCCTGTGGAAGTGTCTTTGAGAGATCTTTCCCCACTGTATATATTCTCATCAGTTACATTAGATAGTAAGTATATTATAATAAGTGGTACTTATATACTATATTCTTATATAACTTAGGTTAGTGTAGAGATTTTGGTTTGGGTTTATAAGAGCTTATAAAGTCTAATGGAGTAGATCCCAGAGAGTTGATATCCTGAGGCAAATTTCCATTGTTGAAGAATATTCACCTCCGGGTCTAAAGAACCTATTGTTATACATACTTTCCTTTCTTCTACATATTACTGGAGATAAATCTTTTGTTTCTTCTTTTGGATAGAGCAGATGTTTGTTTCCCAAGAGGAATCCTTCCTTAGATTTAAATTTCCTTTGGTTTGAGTAGTAAAATCTTTGTGAGTTGAGAGTAGAGTAGAAGGTATCTTTTGGTGAAAATGAGTGATCGGAGGTCACTCCTTGACCCTCTCATCTACAAGATTAGCGAAGAAGATTCTCAAGATGAAGAAGTTGTTTTGAGTCGAATACCAAGCCTTTACTATTCTACTCCTTACTCTACCAATAGTAGTAGGTTTAGTCTTCCAGAAAGTAGAGAAGCTGAAAGCTTGGTGAAGAAAAGTAAAGGTTTAGAAAGTGGTGAGAGTGTGTCAAAATGTAGAGACGAGGTAAAAGGTCAAGTCCATTGGCCCATTTCTCGGAGTGGGACGGACTCTAAAAGTTCTGAAGCGGAAGAAAGTCATTCTTCCTTTACTTCTTCAGATGGTGGCGAAGGTACGTGTCCACTTGCTTCAATTCACTTATTATTTTATACCTTACAACATCCTCCAACCTTCTATTACAAACTTCCTTTTCACTTTTTATCATTATTTTTATTTTTATTTTTTTACATTTCAATTTTGAAATTCGGTTGATTAAATTTTGAAAATGTTGTTTACACTCTCTTACAGTTTATTGAGTAACATTAGTTTCAACTAATAGGTTCCAAATTGGAAACCTTCATTGTTTCCAACATCTAGTAAACCATTAAACGACGTCAACTTCTTTCTCACTTTCAGAGAGTCTCAAAATAACTACTCAGAATCTACAGCATGTTTCAAATTTTCTATTTAAATTTATGAACAAAGTTACATTTATATAAGGATCCATTAGTGGTCGTCTAATATGTCTCGTTTTTTTTCTTCTCTTAGATTCATTAGATGAAAGTTCTGGACAAAGTTCATGTTCTTCTTGTAGTTCAAAGGGACTTTGTTCATACCTCCCAAAAAGGAGATTATCAAAACCAAGGGTTTGGAGTTACCCCAGGAGGACTGTACCCTTCTTGTGAGTGATTGGATGAAAGTGTGATTGAAAGACGACTACTACTGTTACTACTTGATGGAATGTTTTGTTGGTTTTGTGTTTTCTAAATTGTCCAATGTCTAGAGTAACTACATAACATAGTTATAAAGTGAACTGTTGATTGAGGGTCTGGTACTTGTTATTATTTTGTGTGCCTGAGGGAATTAAATTGAGAGTCCCTTGGAAGGAGATATATAGGAGGGAATAGTGGAGGGAGATTGAGGGTATTTCATCCCAGACGAGAGAAATTCTTTTATTGCCCTATTAAAACTTAGCCAGAAAAAACCAAAGGACCATATTCTAGAAACTTTCTTTTCTTCCTTACCAACACCAAGACCAAGTCTTGATAACTTTCTCCAACTAAAACTCCCGCTCCTTTCTTTCTCAACCAATAGGAAACAGGAAGAGACTAGGAGACTTACCAGACTAACCAGCAGATTTCCATTACTACCTACTTCAACATAACCACTCTCTTCTAACTACTCCTCATTACCTCTCTCTTGACAATTTTCATCTAATTTAGTCCCTATTAATTAGTCCATAGAGTATAGGGTTTCTCATTTCTAAAATAATTTCGAGTAACTAAAGCTAGTACTCAACTTGTATGGTTTCTTTTAAAAATAATAATTATATATAGTAAGGTATTGAATTTAAAAAATTTGAAATTTATATTTTTGGTAATAATGGTAGATTGTTGGTGTGAAAAGTAGATTGATGAGACTAAAGAATGGTTAATTATATGTTGTTAGATAGAGTTGGTATAGAGTTCTGTGACATGTAAAGTGAAAGCAGTGTGTCCCATGGGGCCGGGGAAAGTTGGTGAATGGGGTTTTGTGTTGGAACGACTTTCTCTACTTTCTCCGAGGTCCTCCATTAATATTTGATTGGGCGAGAGGAGCAAAGGGCTTTTTCTTTTCTTTTTTTTATATTTTTATGCAACTATGGAAGTTCTGAGAGACGGGATTATGGAAACCCATTCCCAAAAATTGATTAAACCCAGTTGTTTTTAATTCCTCCATTATGAATTATGCTTCTCCAAGAGTAGGCTACTATAAAAAGAAAATAATAAAGAAACGACCATTTCCTACCATCCCGTACCACTTTTTTACTCTCATTTCATAACAAACATTAAACGACTTTATCCAATATTTTCATTTTTTTTAACCCTTTCTTCAGGTCAGGTAATGACCTCAACTTTTTCTATACTCATAATTGTTTTTCTATTTATTTATTTTTTATTTTTTTATTTTTTTTTTTGCTAGGGCGTTGTCTGAGATAGAAAGTCTGATGGACACTGAAGGAAACTTTGAGTTCATTGACCTTTGTCCTAACGAAGAGTCGTCTCTAGGGACACCTAGTTTGGACAATATCGTCCCACAGAATCAAGAACATGATGCCAGATCTCGTAAGGAAGGTAAAGATCCTTGTGGGATTCATAAAAAAAAGATAGAAAAATTAAATTGGATTTATATCTTACTAACCTGGATGTGGAAAAGTGTGAAGGAAAAACACAAGTCAGAACAAATGAGGAAGCACTATAAAAGTAAAAAAAAAACGAAAGCGCCAATTTAATATGTTATTAGAAAGCCAGAAAACCAACAAGCGCGAAAAAAAAATTCTAGAAATTCGCACTGTCAGTCTTGTAGAAACAATTAAACATGATGAAATTTTTGATTAAAAAAAAACGAGTGTATAAATCTTAACTCGAAATCAATCCCATTTCTAACTCATTTTCTCCATGTATACTTATTTCTGGGATTAATGTACATAAATTTTCGTACTTTTCGATAGGAAAACATTTGGTAGGTGTGTAATTGGATTTAGCTAATTGAGGTAGTTTTATTTATAAAAAAAAACTAATTTTTTTTTTGAATTTTTGGTTAAGAGCGAGGGAGAAATGACGTCTGGTGGGACTCTGGGGATATTTTCACAGGTGAAGGGGAAGAGATCTCAGAACGTGTGGAGCTCCTACTAAAGTGGGAGGGGCCAAGAGTCAAGGGTCGAAGGGTAACTCTCCTTGAGTCTCTCTTAGGTATACTTCCCATAGGACCTGGCTTACCGTCATCCAGTTCAAGTGACAGAGTAAGTCATTTAGTTGAAAAAAAATCTATCTAAAGCTTTCACTATCATAGAAAATCCACTTCATTTCTCATCTGTGCGTTTAAAATTTCAACCTTCATGTAGAAGGTCTTATTATGTGTTTTTACTGTTTATATAAACTCTACTTGTCTCATCATCCAGTTCTACTAACTCATAATTTCTAGATTGGACGTATCTTGATTGGTGGTTTAGTAGAAGACGGACCAGGTGGAAAATCTGGTCGTTTACAGACAGGTGAGTTTATAAATTTTTGAATTATTAAAGAAATGAAGATAATTAAAATTTTGATTAGAAATAGACGTATTTTCTGAGAAATAATTTGAAATAATGGACTAAAGTAAAAAGCTTTGTTCCATGTTTTATTATTATTACATAAGGAGGAATTCCGTTTTGGTTTTGCCTCATGAATTCCAAACCATCAAATCCTTTCCGACATTTCTGGGTTACCTTCAAAACCCAAATTCCCCGTTATTGTTTAAAAACATACATGGGGATTAATTTTTCATGGACCACTTCTTCCCAGATGTATCGTAGAAAAGTATGAGTGAGGATTGAGAAAAGGAAGGAGATTTTAATGGGAAGCATCCGTTGGTAGTGAGTTCCAAGTACGAGGGAAATAGTTGATCATGGTTTCTATGGAGTCTAATGGACAGATGGCCTCTTTTCTAAGATTAGATCAATCACTACCCATGATTTATCTACAATCTCATAATCTCCCACCCACCGCCCAAGGCAACTAACTTACCAAACATCCTTATTACACAAACCCACTCCTCTTCCTATGTCATACATTATTCAACAAAAAATATTCAATCCGCCCAACAACTACATTTATCTTAAACCAATCACAATCACAATCCGTCCAATCAAGTCTTTTCACCTAACTGAATTTGAAGAAATTGGAAATTTTGAACCTAATAATTTCGTACATCCTGTATAATTTTTAACAATTCAATCTAAACAACAATAGAATTTGAGCAGTACTAATAGACTTAAATGGTATAATTTAGATAAAGCATATGAAAATTTATGTAATTTTGTTAATTTCATACCTTCTACAGGTGACTGGATTCATACAATCAACGGCATTGTTGTCAACGTCACTAACATTGATTTTGTATTGGGGGCCATTGAGCAAAGACACTCTGCAGCAGGTGATATCAAAGTGAGTCTTTATAAATAAATGAGAAAATCAATACGCAGTCGCGGAACGAGTTATAGGGAAATCCTTGACTAGAAAAGTTCAATGACCTGATAAGTTTCAAATGGACTCGATGGATAAAAAAAATACTTGAAAATACTTGAGACACTTGAGTCTTTGACCAGATCTTGAAGAGATTCATTTGGAAAGGGAGCTTTCCGTCATGTTCTTGAATCTTGAGTAGTTGTCTAAGGACTATGAGCATAAGGAATGGAGCCATCAGAAGGAGTTTCAGTCCGCCTCACTTAAGCCCCAACAGGAATCCATTTGAGGCGGCGGAATTTGAATTTTCCCTCTATAAAAAAAAGAAAGTAGAGATGATAAGTGAGTGCCATTATTCAAATTTCGTTTGCAATTCCCGGGATGTTGGATCCCTTGTCGGATGGAAGAATTCCCTTTTGATTTAGTAGGGGTGATTATCCATTGCCAAAATATAGAAAGCCTACAAAAGACCTATCTCTTCAATTTTTAGCCAATGACTGATGCTATGGATGACGCCTATAGTTAATGGATCCTTACCCTCTGTCCACTAACCAACAACCCATAACCCAAAACTTACTATCCACAAGTACCATGTTCCAAAGTCTTGTTCATTCAGACATAATCTTAGCTACCGACTTTCTATCCAGGTCAACTTATTTTTATACATTTATTATTACACTTATTATTTTTTTTTATAAGTCGAATTTATTTATATGTAGATAAGGTAAATAATCTAAAGTAAAGGTCTTAAAACGAATTTCCATTTTCTAGATTTCTATCGCAGTGAAACGAGGTAACTCAAGAATTAATTCAATAGAAAAGGTCAAAGAATCGATCTCTTCTGTGCAAGTTCCTACTCGGAAGTGTGAAAAAGAATTGGGAGTAAATTTAAGAGAAAGGTGTAGTGTTTTTCTGTACTTACCTCCTGAAAGAGGCTCCTCCTCTGAAGGTGGAGTCTATTCTTGGCCTCCGGAAGAAAAGCGCTCAGATGGAGCGAATCGGATGATTCGGAAGCTTTCGGAAGCTCACGGCTTTTTCTTAACTCTTCACTCATTGGCTACAGGAGACTGTCCGCACTCCACACAGTCTCAACTTCGAGAGGGAAATGAAAAGTGGGAAGTAGTGACGTGGAGTGACAACGGAGGAGACTCACTTCTTCTTCTTCTCCATCCTATTCACCAATCTACTCACAAAAACAGGTATAATCCAAATGAAACACTCAAAAAATTTTAATTAGTTACGTAAAAGATTCAAAGAGAATTGGATTCAAATCTACTGTCTTTGATTTACAGCACCTCCTCTGAGGAACAGCTCCAACTCATCGCTCAGCTCCTCCTTTTTAACTATGGATCCCTCCCTAGGTACATTATCTAGTTCAAAGGTTCAATTCATCAATAAATTATGAATTATTTACATTCTAAATTTTTGAGCAGAGCGTTTGGATCAAATCGAGAAAAATTAGAACGAATGCTAGATAATATTGTGGAGAATTCCATTGAATCGACACTTTTTTCTCAACAGGCTGAGCCAATAAGATTAACGTCAGCTAAAAACGCAAGTTTTGTTGAAATTTTTGTATAACTTGTCTGATCAGGTTCTTCTGACCAAAATTTTTATATCCTAGGGAGCCATCGAGAATCTGTTGCTGGAGTTCCTGGTCAAGCCGAACTTTGAGGTATGTAATCTTCCACAACAACGGACCAATGAGGAAAGTTCTCTCAGCTCCAATACCAACTACTTCTAGGAGGATTTCCAAAGGGTTGAAATCAAGGAACGACTCATGTGCGCCGACGTAGCTTTGCTTTCCCGCGTGAGATTCAAACATCTTTCTTAAAACTTGAAGATTTATTATAAGCAAGCTTACATAGGGGGAGTTCCTATATTCCACCATGGCGGATAGCATGAAGAAGACTACCTCTAACTGGCTCTTTGGTCAATTAGGAAGTGGTGGAGTGACAACTTGTCGCCGATTGGTCATTTGGCAAAGGGTTTTTATCCGAACTGATTCCCCAGTCTTCCTCCTTCTTCTCGCTATTGTGAGTCCTCCATATTTAAAAATTCCGGAAAAGTTCAATTTTTATGAGAATTCGTAGGAGGAGTTCATGCTCCTGACCATCCTCCAACCTCTACAACCACGCATATTCTCTATTCCGTATGTTCATAGATCTAAATTTTATAAAAATCATACCTATACTACTAGGTTTAAGAATTTATCTCACCAGATGTAGAGACATACTTGAGTGGGTGGAGCATGGGAAAGAAACTCTCTGCGCCTGCGTCCAACACCTTGAGACAAAAATAAATGGCGAAGAAATTTTAGAAGATAGCGTTATTTTTGAAGAACCTAAAGAACCCTTCCAAAGTACAACATACCCAATCATCATAAATTATTAACTTAACCTAAGAAAACTTTTCTCACTTATGATTGGTGTTAGAAAAATCAAAACTGAAAGCAGCTATTCGAAATGTGTTCAAAACTAGAAGAGCGGGAGATATGTCGGGGACTCAAAAACAGGAAATCCGAAATTCTTGGGGAAAATTGGAGGACGCATGGTCTGTTCCAAGGTAAACATTTCACATCCTCCGTCTGTCGATGCATGTGCACTCCATTCAATCAGTACAAAATATACTGAAAATGTTATTATTTAAATTTGAAGGCGTAGAGAATATTCCAAATCATTGATCCCATCAGGATACCAGACAATGGTGAGTAGACATAGTAGGTACTATAACAAGGTGGTTCAGTTGCATGTCATGTAGTCGTTGACTTGAGTTTATAGTCTAGTGTGCTTAAAAATTTAGAAATTTTGTTACAGGGTAGTGTTGATTCCATCCAATCAGGAGAGGAAGGACCACGTTCAGACGAGTAATCCATTTACAAAAACTTTATCCTATTCAGAGTCTCATGTGGATATCTTCTTAGAGAGAGTATTTTGTGTGTAATCCGAGTGGAAGATGGTGTTGCTATTCGTCCCCAGTGCGAATCGATCCGAAAAGAAAAGCAAGTATGGACACAGTTCCAGCACCACCTCTTCACTACACATCGAATCCTCGAAGGATCTCGTTTGGGTAGACTTAGTCTCCGCCCACACTCTACTGTTCGAGAACATGGGACCTCGTTCTATGCACATGTCGAGGGTTCTGACCAAACTGGTAAGAATATACCTTAAAAAAATAAATATATTATATACTTTCAACAGAAAAGTAATCTTCTTTCTAATTGGCAGGAGATGGATTGGTGTTTTGGGTTTGGGGGGAGCTGGATTCTTTGGGAAGGAAGACATTCGTTCTCCTAAGAGGACTCAAAGAAGAGGTCCTCCAGAAAGCGCTCGTATTTACCAAATCTCAGTTTTAACAAGCGCTTAATCTCGTCGTTTAATAAGAATTATTAAATAAAGTCAGCTATAATTTGCAAATGGCGTTCGGGTGGATTGTACGGCGGGATACTGGAAGCGTGTTGTTTGGAATGAGCCGCCTTATCCAAACAAGGCCTATGATTGGACTTAGTGAGACTGGGCTATTTCCGAGAAGAAGAGGAGTATATCCTCTATGGTGAACTCGAGGGAGATCTTGGCCCCGGGATAGCACCGACCAATGAGACTTTCAAGACTCTTGTACTGGACAATGAACTCCTCCTGCATCGCTCGCCACACCACCTTCAGAATAATTAAAAAAATTATTGCTAAACATGTTGGATAAACTTATAAATTCTAATCTTATTCAACCATATTTTTTTTAACTTTACTAGGCCTATCTTGACTAAATCATGAAGCATGGTATGTATAGACTGTACCTGAAGTAAATTCTCCTCTTCAGACAGATGCTTCTCCAGCTTCTTGTAGAGAGAGTCTAAACCCCTCTTGACTTCCTTGGCAGGGTATTCACGAATGACTCTCTTGAGTTCTGCTCGACTGAAAGACATTTGATAGCCGACTTCTGATTCCTTCACACCCTGTGACACCTTCCCTTGGACCCCATCGAAAAATTCCTGGAAGCGGAAAGATTGGAGTGTGGATTCTTCTCAAGAATCAACAAGAGCTTACATTGAGCTTCACGAGGGGCCTCCCCAGATACTTTGTGACGTAGGCATTGAGGGCCTCATTGTACTTTGCCTTTGCTTCCTTCCGCTGGCTCTCTAAAGCACCCACCTAAGTACAAATTACTACTTTGTAATTTGTAAATTTACTACCTAATTAATTAATATTGACAAGATTTATAGACTCAAATCCCTAAGACGTGAATATAGTCAGAAACTTCCAACCCCATTACTTTCTATTAGTCTGTAAACATAAACATCAAGAATAATCTCCTAAATACCTAAAGTCCAGATGAGCCAGATGTATGAGAAGAATTGGGTCAAATTAGTCTTGAATCTAGTGTAATGAATTTAGCTTCCAGAGTGGAGTTTCGCTTTACCTTTAATTTGCAAAGGATTGCATGCAGCCTGTGGAAATTTTCCATCTTGAGCACTTCTCCGGGTATCTTCCCGCCGTCGGCCGCATGGCGGAGGATCCCTTCAAAAATTCCACCCAACATCTTTACGTACCACTTCTCGAGCTCACTCCGCCGCGCAGATCCTTCGAAAATATTCTCAGCCATCACCGCAAAGTCCTACGAAACAAAGCAAGAGTTTAGCCAAGTTAGATATCAATGAATTTAAAACCTTGGTACATGTATTGGTAAAAGTAGGTTACATACTTCAAACTCGGCAACAAAAGGTAGTATCTCTGGCTTCTGTTTCCTTGAAAGACGGGTATCCGCGATGGCGTCTACGTAGGAATTCATGAGTCTATCGAAGCTCCTCTTTTCCTGAACAAGAAGTGTCCCAAAAACAACAGAGATGAAGGAGGCACTGTTCTCTGGTCTAAGGGCTTGTTCTCCCAACTTCACCATCCCGCCCATGCAGAAACTAAGAAGATACAAATAAGAAGATAGTATCCAGAGATTAGGAGAGAGATGGAAATAGGATAGGTGTCTACCTGGGTTCCAATTTCTCGTAGCTCGAGAGAAAGTTTCCTAGTTCTGCTTCGACAGAAGCAAAGAGTGAAACCATGAATTTTCTAAGCTCGTTCGCCTGATGGCCCTTGACAGGCGAAGTTCCACTAGATGGAGTGGTTCCTGCTTCCAGATGAAAAAACTCTTTCAGAAAAGCCTCTTCTCCATTCACTGGCAAAGACAGCCCTTCCAGTACTTCCTCTAATACATCGTAGTAGTGCTCTCGTTCAGAAGAGTCGATAGAACTAGGATCAAGAAACACAATGCCACATAAGACTCAGGCCACAGTTAAGTAGAAATTAAAACTTTTCCTTGAATTACCCTTCGCCTGACCCTTGGCTTTCGGTGTCGAAGTCCTTATTGGCGAGACTCCTAGTCTTTCCAAAAAATCTGCCACGAAGTTGAAGATCCGTCGTCGAACCAGACGCTACTGAAATTGAAAATTATCTTTTTTAGGTAACTTTAACAAGGAGAAATGTGTGATCGTTCTCCTCTTACATTTAGAAGAAGCGGAGACACTGGAAATCTTCCTGGCAGCTTCCTTGAAGAGTTCTTTGATAGCTTCTGCGTAGATTTTCTGAGTCCCTTCACTGTAAGCTTCAAGTACTCTGCTGAAGACCTCTGGATGAGCCCCTTTGAGCCAAGCACTGAGCTCTGCGTATGGTCGAAGAGCCGCATGGGTCACACTCAGACTAGGAAGATGGAGGTTTTGAACAGATATGCCTTTGGGCCATGTTTCTCCGCAGACGGCTCTGAAGGTATCTGCTAGACTGTAGGCGAACTTCCGACTTATTCTCTCTAAACTCTTTTTCTGTTCAACAACACCCTTAAGACGAAGGAGCGCGGGGTGGATCCTATCCTGTAAACCAAAATACAACATACTACAAACAAATATTATTATTAGTATGTATAATTAATGATTGCAATATTTGAATGTAACAAATTTTAAATAGATTCCTTTAAAAAAGTCTTTAGCTGAAAATATTGGAAAATAGTACCGAGTGTGAGTGGTTACCTCTACGTTGAGAGCTAGTTGTAGTTGGTGAGCTGCAATAGTAGCCTTCACCCTTCCGTCTACTGTCCGGAGGTCAAGGGAGAGAAGGAGAGGAGCGTCAGGGAACTGGAGAGCCTGGACAAGTCCACTGAGCTCCTCACGTAGAAGCACATTGTTTCGAGAGGCAACGCCTAGCTCCAAACTTTCTGCCTCTATCTTCTCAAGAGAACGACGGACCTGACCCACAGTCTCCTCATAGCTAGTCAGTTCTGTTTCTACCTCCCCTAGACCACCAATAGACTGGTCCAAGGATTCCATGAGACAAGCCACTTGACCTTCAGACTCCATAATACTCTGAATGTTCTCCTAATAAAGAAACAAATTTGTGTACTTAATTTCACACCTCGTCTTCCCACTAAATGAAATTGATTAAAGTTTGATGATTGGAAAGTATGTTGACATTACAAACATCAACCTTATAAAGAATGTCTCTGTACCCCGTCGAGGATTGATAGTTCTCTGGCGAGGGTGTCCATGTAAGCTTCGCAATTGTGTACAGCATTCTCAACTCTAGCAAGGACTTTCTCCAAATCTGCTTCTTCACGCTCCGTTAGTCCAAACTCTTCCTCTTCCTCCTCCGCTACCTCCTCTTTTGCTACCATCTCATCACCACCCTCCTCCGCCAGACCCTCATAGCGTAGAAACTTTGGCGGCCGATGGAGTCGAGCAGAGATCTAGATACAGGTACAGAATGATAACAAATGTTTTGAACTAAGAGCTCATTCTAAATACTCACCTGAAAAAGGATAGAAAAGAAGACGTCTTTTTCCTCCAGGGACGAAGCTTCCCATTGATAGAGCTTGTCAAGTTCTAGCTCGAACTCTACCGATTCCTAAAAAATACAGTTATCAATTCATTAAGTTGAGATTAAAGGGGAGAGTTCTTATTATAATAGAACATTGTCACATAGACAGACTATCCTAAATTAAAAAAAAACTCAAATTTTTTTAAGCTTTTCCTGTCAATCTTATTTCTCAATTTTAGTAAATCACCATTGTGGTAATGGGTGCCAATGGTCTTTTCAAACCTAAGTGCTGCAAATATAAAGCGCAATTTTCAAACCTAAGACAACACAACATATTTTCGTTCATCAAACGTGCCTTGTCCTTATAGTTGGCTGCCTTGAGAGCCGAGAGCCCCCATTCCTCCTTTCTTTTGAAACCTTTCTCTGTCTTCTTAACCTGAGAACCAAAATTTAATAAAAAAAAATGGTTACAACTAGTGAATGAATTTCTTTACGTGGTAGATGCTGAATCGAATAGGTCTTTCGATACTACCAGTAATGCAGAGGAAATTCTTCCGATTCTTCTTCCGACGAAGCTTGTCCACGGGCAGAATAGAATGGAGTCGCTCCTTTGTACGTTCGAACACTTCTTTCTGTACCTCAAACTTTATAACACTCATGTTAAGAATCAGTAGTTTACAAACCGAAGCATTCTAAATCTAAATTACTGTAAGTAAATTAACCACAGCCACCCACCCATCATGCATGAACACAGAACAATGCATGAACGAAAGCGAAAAAATAAACAAACGGTTGTGCTAAAAGTCAAGGGAAACACCAAACCACCGTCGTAAGTAATGCTCATCCAATTCTAAACTTATGCCCACTCAGTTTTGTAAAAATGTCACCAATTTTTGTCTGATTCGAAATCTACTGATATGGCATANTAAATTACTGTAAGTAAATTAACCACAGCCACCCACCCATCATGCATGAACACAGAACAATGCATGAACGAAAGAGAAAAAATAAACAAACGGTTGTGCTAAAAGTCAAGGGAAACACCAAACCACCGTCGTAAGTAATGCTCATCCAATTCCAAACTTATGCCCACTCAGTTTTGTAAAAATGTCACCAATTTTTGTCTGATTCGAAATCTACTGATATGGCATATGGCCAAAGCGAAAGAACAAAAATTTAATACATACATGTTTGCGTTAGTAAACTGCATGGGTCAGCTGTTATCAGTACACATTTTTGTTTACCATACCATACCATGCNTCATGTTTGCGTTAGTAAACTGCATGGGTCAGCTGTTATCAGTACACATTTTTGTTTACCATACCATACCATGCAGAATATATGAAACCTTTTTATCTTTTTACTATAACAATCTGTGTGTGAAAAAATAAAATAAAAAGCCTTCACATATTCTGTATGGTATTGGATGTAAAATTTTATCCAAAAAAACAAAAAGAATTTTTTTTGTGTGCATAGATTCGGAAGTGTTTTTTTTTCTCTTCAAAATTTGATTTGACCGAGAACAATGGATGTCATATTCGTAATCTATGCTAAATTTCCGAACGATTGATGTATCACTTGCCCGAATTCTCGAGGGAACAAAGGAATCCTAATGTAACATAATAAGCACAAGGGAGACAAAAATATTTTGCCCATCTATGAAGGTTATGAGAAAATTAATGGTTTGGTAATGAAGACATTACAAAATTTGTCCTCCCCGCGAAAGATGATTGATAAATTAAATATTTAAACAAAAGTTTCTGAAACAATAACTAAATTGACTATTAATGGTTCTATCTTTATTCTAAATTATGTTAGTTAAAAGAAAGAAGTAAATTGATGACGATAAGCTCTGATACATTATAATTTTGATGGAAATAACCTTATAATTAAAAAATATTTTTTTTAATTTTTGGGAGAAAATGAGCTATTGAGCCACGGGTCACAACTCACAAGCGTCGTCTCTGTCACGGTCCATGATGAGTCCTGGGCATAGCTGTTAGAAGAAGTAACAATTTTTGAGCCATGTCAAGTCACAGCACAACTAAACAACCTTAACTATTCAGATGTCGGAAGAGCAATTAAATGATAATCTTTGACCTGTAAGGTTTTTCATCAGGATCGTACTATTGATTTTGACCTTTGGTGATGTTACCGTTCAAAGTCATACCCAAACCCAATCGTACGGATTATTCAGCGATGAACATTACTCTTCAATAATTTTACCAAGATTTCCTTCAACGTCAACTGTTACAGTTTATAAATAAAATTTAGTGCTCTTCTACTTTTCGTACTTGGTATCGGGTGATTTGATTTAATTGCGGAGGAATTCAATTTATTTCCGCAAATAATTCGCAGACTCATAAATTTAAATAAAAGAATGAAAAGCTAAAGTAAAAAAGAACAAAGGCAAAAGGACTTACCAAACTCGACTTGCGGCCATGTTATTTAATTCCTCCGCATCAAAATGGCAATAAAAAAGCTATTTGCGATTTTGCTTATTTCAATTCTAACGTCTGGATTCGTCAGTAAGAATGTCTGGATTTTTAGGAAGAAAGGAGGAGGGGAGACGGGTAATGGTCAAAGTTTTTTTATACAATACCGTAAATCCTCAAAGTTCATCACCTAAGCATAACAACTAGCCTTTAGGTTTTTATAAATTTTATGTTTTAATAATATGTAGGAAATGATCATAATCATTTCCAATATCATTTATTAAAATATGAACCTTTAAATAAATAAGAAACAATTTTACTATAAATTAATTAATATAATTTTAATTATTAAAGTTGTCAATAAATATTGTTTCATTATTTTAAGGAACTGAAAAAATTATACTGCAGTTTCAATCAAGTATTTGAAAATATAAGATTTATTAAAAATTTAATTTTTTAATAAATACTGTGCCTTTCATTAAAATATTAAAATATACCCGATGAGATCTAAATTTATCTAAAATTTGAATATTCAAATCTGATTGGTTGAATTTGAATTTCTCCGGGCATCCCTATTGAAAGACGCGGTAAAATTATTTCAAAAATATAAAAAAATTTTTTTTTTGTAATTATGAATAATTGTTTCAAAAATCAGAAACNATTTTTTTTTTGTAATTATGAATAATTGTTTCAAAAATTAGAAACTTTGTGTAGTTGAGATTTGAGAACTCGAGGTGGTTAGTGCGTATTCATTATTAGTAATTTTTAAATTTTTTTTTTCTTTTCTAAATTAATGTGTCGGATTTTATTTGTAGTTTCGGGGTAGTTATGTTTTTCACATTTTTNATTGGTTGAATTTGAATTTCTCCGGGCATCCCTATTGAAAGACGCGGTAAAATTATTTCAAAAATATAAAAAAAATTTTTTTTTGTAATTATGAATAATTGTTTCAAAAATCAGAAACTTTGTGTAGTTGAGATTTGAGAACTCGAGGTGGTTAGTGCGTATTCATTATTAGTAATTTTTTAATTTTTTTTCTTTTCTAAATTAATGTGTCGGATTTTATTTGTAGTTTCGGGGTAGTTATGTTTTTCACATTTTTANTTTTTTTTCTTTTCTAAATTAATGTGTCGGATTTTATTTGTAGTTTCGGGGTAGTTATGTTTTTCACATTTTTACGGAAATTCGAATGGCTGGATTGGAATTTGAGAAACGGAGATAACGGCAACGACCCCCAATTTCACTTCCAGGGAGGAAGGAGATTCCGATGAAAAAGACCGAGGACTTGACCCCCTGTCTTTTCCAGGAGCTCACTCTCACTCTGTCTTTTCTCGTTGGGTCATCAGGTCAACAATCACGCTCCTACTCCTAGTCCTTGTAAATCTTTGAAACATGGCTGAACTTACAGATCTCAAGAAGAACCTCTTCAGCGGCGACTATAAAGGTAAAGTACCATGTCATCTTTCTAATAAGTATTTTCTGTCTTACATACCATTTCACACACGCACTATCTGGCTTTTTCAAATGGTATTTCTTCTCTTCATAACGTGTCGTATCGTACCAGTAGTTATCACTTTATATACCCATGAATCACTCTAGTTTTCAATTGATGTGTTAATTAAGTGGTTAATTTTAATAAAGGGATCTATAGGATTAAAGTTTCATGTTTACTGAAGGTCATTGTCATTTCGGATCTCTCAACTCAGTTACTTCTCTTATTGAATAAGAGTAATCTAATTATTATTATTTGTTGCAGTGGTTGCATTAGCTGAGTCAGACGATGGCCTGGATGAAGAGGGACCTATAGATATGAGCCTCAAATCTCGGAAGAGATCCCCAGGACCAGACACCACTCCAAAGAAAAAACGGGCATCCGTCATCTCTTATGCAACTGTTACTATGTACGAGTCGGGAGAAGAATCCAATGACTCTGCTCTCAATTTCCAAATTGATGATGCTGCTGAGAAAGAAATCATCAACAACCTTCTTCATGAGAGAACCCTTGATGTTGAGGTTAAGGCTCCTTTATCCAAGGCACCACAGAAACTTCTCATGGACCAGACAGTAGACGGCGCTCTCGAAGAACACTTTCGGCGTAGCTTGTGCAAGGATTACTGTGCTGCGGATGATGAAGGAGGTAAGACTTTGTTTGAGTACAAGAATAAGGTTACATGCACATAAGAATCGCGACAGCGAATTTTGCAAACGCGAAGACGACTATTCTGAATAGTGGTTACAAAGACGAATGTGCTATCGTAGACTCAATCGCGCTTATTTTTTTTACATAGCATAAGCTAAGGATTGAGATTGAAATAAAGAAATGAGTACATCAGTTTCTTAAGTTGTCTTCACTTTTTGAATCCAATTGAGGCAAAAAATGAAGACCATTTAAGAAACAGGTGAAAATCAATGGAGCATCTCAAGCTCTGCAAAAGCTGAGAAGCAAAGAGAGGGGTCGACAATTCTTTGTTGAGTCAGGTGGAATAGATCCTAGGGGCCACACCAAATTCCTCGACTTGGTTTCTTTTCTCAAATCACCATCTCTCAGTATTACATAATGGCGCATCGTCATCACATAAGTAAAGTTCGCTGTCGCATCTCTATGTGCATGCCAAAGTGTATAGTCTGACTGAGGGCCAGGGTGTCAATTCCAAGGGAATTTATGCTACAATTACGTTTAGATATTCCTTTTACTAAACTCTAACAGCCTTTATAAATATTTACTGAGGATGTACATAGAAATTAAATCCAAAAGCCTGTAGCACCTGTCGATTGTTAAATTAGGTTGTCAGTAATAGAAAGNGATGTACATAGAAATTAAATCCAAAAGCCTGTAGCACCTGTCGATTGTTAAATTAGGTTGTCAGTAATAGAAAGTAGATGATTATTTGTTTAATAATTAAGTTTTCATATAATTTGTAGGATGTCTGATAAAAGACTTGTCACTCTTAACATTTTGTTCTATCATGTATTTTAGTGGATGCTCACTTTAGCAAGTCATTGGGGTCTGAAACTTGGAAAGAGATCAAGAAGACTCACGTCATTCCACCGCCTCCGGAGTCTGATAAGAAGTCCATCCGTTGTAAGCCAANAAAGAGATCAAGAAGACTCACGTCATTCCACCGCCTCCGGAGTCTGATAAGAAGTCCATCCGTTGTAAGCCAACTAAGGTAAGAGTTAAATTGGAAATCAATGAAGTAGTATAATTGAAATTAGTGGTGTTCCAGGCACTCCAAAAACCCAAGCAAGGATCGAACTGGGATACTACTAAGGAGGTCGACGGAGAATAGGCGAGAAGAAGTTGAGACGCGAGAGTCTGAATGAGTCGAGAGAAGAGCATCCAGCTGTCCTCACTTTCTAGCTTAATTACGGTTAAAATATTACTTTATACAGATATTTATTGATACGAATGTTCAGAAAGGCTCTTCCTCCAATAAACCCAACATCATATTCCCATACTCTGTTTCTGTCGCATCTCCCATGGTAATAGATCATAATGAGACATGGACTTNACCCAACATCATATTCCCATACTCTGTTTCTGTCGCATCTCCCATGGTAATAGATCATAATGAGACATGGACTTGTCAAAAGGTCTAATAACTTATGAGTCCTTGGTAGTAACTTAATTTTTAAGTTACCCAGTTACCGATTGATTGATTTAATATTAATTTATTAGAATTTAATTGACGAANACCCAACATCATATTCCCATACTCTGTTTCTGTCGCATCTCCCATGGTAATAGATCATAATGAGACATGGACTTATCAAAAGGTCTAATAACTTATGAGTCCTTGGTACTAACTTAATTTTTAAGTTACCCAGTTACCGATTGATTGATTTAATATTAATTTATTAGAATTTAATTGACGAATAAAGGGAGCAGGAGTTTCGGGATGAAGTAAGCTCTTTTCAGTTCATATTTGACCAACTTGAGGCACTCCGCGCTAAACTTGGATTTCCAAAATTTGAATTTTTAAACTTTTTTGATAAATCACTCATTTTTGAGGTGATTTTGTTAAATTGTAAATTATTCATAAATCATAACATAGAAAACAATACTTAATTAATTTTAGTTTTTTAATACAAATTAGTGAACGGATTTTCTCGTTGGAGTGATCTCTGGTGGAAGTAGACTTTCGGTTGATTTTCCAGGTTCCTAGAATGAAGGATGCTGAATTGGATGAATGGATCTCCATGGTAAAAGACTGCAAATACCTACCAGAGCATTATTTTAAGGTAAGTCATCAACTCTCAATGCAATTGCCAAATCCCTTACGTGACATGAGTTGAGACTTATAATAAATTATGAGTATTTTTGGTTTAGAAACTATGCGCCTATGTTTCGGAAATTCTGGTAGAGGAGCCTAACATCGTCCCGGTAGCTTCCCCTGTCACCATTTGTGGAGATATTCACGGACAGGTTTGATTATCAATTATATTATTTTTGACTATAATGTTTAACTAAACCAAACATCAAATTGATTTGGTCATTTGGTAGAACTGTATACAGTAGAAGTGTTTTTATTCGGTTTACTAAAGACAATGTTGCAGTTGAATCAATTTTTGTAACCTATGGTATTTCTGCTTTTAGTTTTACGACTTGGAGGAATTGTTCAGGGTAGGAGGAGATGTCCCAGCTACACGATACATCTTTATGGGAGACTTTGTGGATAGAGGACATGTAAGGATTTTTGTTTTTAATTTGAAACAATATCAACGATTACGTTGAAAGTATGTGAAGCTATTTGTCCCCACTTCACGTCATTCAATCAAAAATATTATATTAAATAGGTTATTTTGTTTTATGAATTATAGTACTCATTGGAGACATTTACGCGTCTACTTACTCTGAAAGCTCGATACCCTGAGCGTATCGTCCTCCTCAGGGGCAACCACGAGACGCGACAAATTACACAAGTCTATGGCTTCTATGGTAACATTTTTAATTTTCTTTGAAAACAGATTCATTGCATACCCTTATTATTCCAGACGAATGTCTTACCAAGTATGGAAATTCTAATGCCTGGAAATGCTGTTGCGAAGTATTTGATCTACTTACTATTGCTGCTGTAAGACATTCATACACTTTACTCATTTTATTAGAATATATTGTCGAATATATGAGATCAAAATTTAGGAATTTGGTTCAAAGTATAACTTAATCATTTCGTTTCTATTTAGCTAGTGGACGACGAGATACTTTGTGTACATGGTGGTCTGTCTCCAGAGGTACGTACTCTTGACCAGATCAGGACGATATGTAGAGGGCAAGAGGTTCCACACGAAGGGGCGTTTTGCGACCTCCTATGGTCTGACCCCGACGAGACAATCGAAGCCTGGGCTACGAGTACTCGTGGTGCTGGCTTTTTGTTTGGACAAAAAGTAGCAGATCACTTTATGGAGATCAATGAACTAGGACTAATTGCCAGAGCCCATCAGCTCGTCAACGAGGGTTACAAGTTCCTCTTCCAGGACAAGCTAGTGACAGTCTGGTAAAGAGCACTGCTAACTTACTAACGACGACAAAAATTTTTTCTTACTGGAAAGACAAATCCAATGAGTCTTATTGTCATGTAGGTCTGCTCCAAACTACTGCTACCGCTGTGGCAACGTGGCATCCATCCTTGAGTTGCCAGGGAAAAACCAGCTGCCTATCCCCAAAATTTTCCAAGCCGTTCCCGACTCAGAGCGGGTTGTCCCTCCCGCAAATGCCTCGCCTTACTTTCTCTAACTTTTATACAAACACTTAAATTCTTCATTTCATTTTAATTTACTCAGAACCAAATTTAATTTTCCTTCTTGAAATCATCTTCGAGTTTCCATAAATCCATAAAATTCTGTCTGGATCCAAAAGTCTTAAGGTCACCGACCTACTGGGAAACAAACTCGATTTATTGATATTGAAAAGTAAAATATCAATATTTAGAAAGAAAAATTACAAAATTTCTTTTTATTAAGTTAGAAGGCAAAGTAACTGAAACTACGGAAAGTTTGTATGAAATGTATAATCTAGAGAAATAAAGTACAAGTTTGCAATGATCTTGAAATTGAAAATTAAATTTTTATTGAAAGTTAACGTAATAATGAAAAAAAAATAATCATAAAATAGATTAATTTTGGATTTCTGATAGGTGGATCTTATAGGGTTAAGAGTAGGGGTCAATTGAGGTCATTCATGAGGCATCTTCTCAGCTGAAAGTGATCATTACTTCCAGACACACTTGCCACAACTACAACAATAAAATTTACATTTTAATATCTGTCTACAAAATACCTAAAGGTCAAAGTACTCATGGAATTAAATGAAAAGTTGAGCTTACTTCTCAATCATAGTAGAGCAGTTTGACATGGGAAGCGTTGGTAAGACAAGTAAACATTGTAACACTTGTTGCATTTACTTATACTGTCAAATCAGATCCTACGATTGATTACAAAAAATCTAAAATAGAAAAATAAAATTTAAGTTGGAATCGGATTTAAAATTTAGAGTAAAGCTTACGAAAGGTTAAGGTATCTCAGAGTTCAATTCTTAATCTTTGGAAGTGTTTAGAAGAAGAAGAGAATATAGAGAGCTACAGCGATCCCGACGGTGTAGTCCTTTTTAGTTTGTGCAGTGGGGTCGTCCGTGTTGAAATGTGAGATGAAAGGTGAAAGGTGAAAGGTAGAGTTGAGATGAAAACAGGGTATGTGACGATTAGTGGAGAAGACGCCTCAACGGAACAAGAAACTACCTCCTATCTCTGAACCAAAAGTTCAACTGAAGTGAGAAGAAGAAAATTTTCTCTTTTATCTCAGCAGTGCGAACCTCAATGCAAACAGAATTGCACTTATTCATTTTTCTGCGTCGGCGCAATTAGTTTTGGATTATTCTCCATTTTTTCTTCACTTTTATTTTTTTTTATTATTTTTTTTTGACATTTTATATAAGAATTTCATTGTTGCATATTGATTATAGAAAACCCTTAATTTCCTTTATTGTTTTGTGATTTAGGTAATTATGAATTTAAAGTTTTTCTAGAGTTCATCTCATTATTGAATTATTCTACTACTGGACATCTCCATTTGCTCTTTGTTCCTTCTTCCATTGATTATAAAGTAATAATTAATAATAATAATTATTATTGTTGGTGTGGAATGTTATAAATTATTCTGATTGTTGAGGTAGGGATTTTCCCTTTGGAGTCCTACTTTCTTCCATTGTTCCTCTTCCTCATTGTTGTTGGGTTCATTCTCTAATTCCAACATCAGAGGAGGTTATCAACATTTAAAAGTATCATTTGATGGTTCTTTTTCGAAAGTTCTCTATCGTTTCTTACTATTTTCGACCCCATTTTCTATTTCTATAGACAGAACTGAAGATCTTCAGTTGTTATATTGTTAGGAGAGACTTGAAGCCTTTCAGTAATAAGTAAGATTCCATGTCTCATGTCCATGTCCAAGTCTCAAAAGAAAAGGAAAGTTGTGTAGTGATATCTGTTATTGAGCTCTTATTTGTATCTCTAAAGTTATATTGTGAGGTTACGCAAACGCAATCTCCAGTGATCAAGAGAAGATCCCATAGAAGTTTCCAAGTAAAATTATAAGGTCTAAAAACTCTTATATCAACACTTGGACTCCCCCGTTATTATAACTCTGTTGAGTGGTAAACTAATTCTGAGGACTCCCTTTGGTGTCGATGTCGACTGTCGAGTCCAGCTTCCAGCAGTAATTACTCTTTCACTAACAACAACATAAGGAACTTATAGTCAAGAGCTTGAGAAGAAACACTTTGACATTAATTTAATGCTTCCTTCATCTAATTCCTATCTAGAAATTATTAACCATAAACTTTACACAAGTAGACAGATTCTTTGTACATATGGTTCAACTTTTCTAAATCATCTCTCAAACAAGTGCAGAGAAGACTGACTACTAATCCATAGATTCTAGAAGACGTTTTTTAGGGATTTCCAAGAACATACTCCTCATTTATCATCATTTCACTTAAAATCTCATTACAAGTCAGTCTCAGTAGTCTCATTCAGTGGTACTGGTATGGTAGTCCTAAGAAATAAGTCATCTATTTAAGTATTATATTCTATCTCACGTTCTTACTTAACATCTCTTCTCTTTCTATTTACAGGATTGGATTTAATTTAGGGGAGGATGACGAACTAATTGAGTTATATTTATCAAATGGTTAGTAGAAGTGGTGAGTGTGGCGAATGGATCTTTCCTCTCCTCAGAACTTTGTGAGAAGTGAGTGACAGTTGACATGGCGGAAGGCGGAGGGAGTGAAGAATCCACTGACCCAATCATAGGGCTTCAACATCACTTCAAAGGAACACTTAACAACAACGACGAACCTTTGTCCAAGGAATCAGTTCATTCTCCTGTAGCATCACTCCAGATGCAGGTACATAAGTTTGATGAATTGATAAGAAATGATTAGCTACTACTTTAACTTTATTAAATAATTTAGAATTCAGTAATATTTAGTTGCATAACTCATTTCTCAAGTAGTAATATTTTTGTTAATCTTTTTAGTTGAATGAGGAGACTGTGAATGGAGTGGAGTCGGATAGAAGCCCTCAATCCTCCCCCACAGAGAGCGTCTGTGTGGAAGAGGAAGGGAGAGGTCGGAGGCAGTCTAAAAGCAGTAGTTTACCTCATGGAGTTAAACTTTGCCCAGAAGGACCTGGACCATGTATTGATCCTCCTGGGAGTCCATCAGAAGAGAAATGGGTACGATTGGAGGAGGAGCTAAAGAGGGCACAGAAGGATCTCCAAGCTAAGGATGACGAGGTGGAAAAGCTCAAAGGAATACGTCAACTTGTGGAGGATGAACTACACGACCTTACATCTTCCGTGTTCTTGGTGATACAGCATTAAAATTTAAAATTTATTAAAATATTCAAACGTTTCAACCAATCAGATTCATTTATTTGAATTTAATAGTTGGTTTAAGCATTTTAATATATAAATTTGACGTTGTGGGTTTGTTTGTTCAGGAGGCGCATAAGATGGTATCAGAAGCAAAGTCTAAGGAACTTTCTTCTGAAAAGAGCCTTCGAGAAACACGTATGCAGCTGGAAGGTCTACAAGCGGAAGTTGCAGCACTCAAAACACTTCTCATTACCTCTACTCCTGCTAGACCAAATCTTCCATCAAACACCCTCTCCCTTTTTTCTAAAAAGCAACACAAACGAACACCCTCTCATAACCACCTCCTCTACGGTAGAGATGACACGGATACCAAGGAGTAAGACTTATATTATTCCTTCGCAAACTTATCATGTTGGGAATAGTTGAGTTCAAAATCAGAATTATTTCTTCCAGAAGATGTCCTGAGAAAGGTGTGGCTATCGATCGAGAGCGAAGTGAACTTGACCCAATGGTTCATTCTCTCTTTACTGAGTGGCGAGAAAGTCCTAGTCTTGTCCGAAGGAAGAGCCCTTTTCTAGAGAAGATCTACCGTGAAGATGTACTTCCCTGTCTTGAATTCAACAACACGGCACTAGTCAATCGACTCCTTCCTGCCGTTGAGGAAAACAGTGTTTGGGTAGAGCCCTATCCTGACAAGAAGAAGACTCAGCCTACTATGTAAGGACTTTTCTCAAAATTTAAATCTCTACATTGTTCTCTTTATGCATTAAGTTTTTCTAGACTTATTCGTATGTTTTAGTTAAGAGGTCACTGGCACTGCCAACCTAAAACTTACGATAAACAATCCATCAGTTAATATTTAAGATTTCAAAGGAGTTTTAGTGACTGGATTCTTTTGTTTCAGGGAATGTGCCCTTCTTCAGACTTCGAGACTTTGTCACTACAGGATGAGCTTCGCCTTTGAGTCAGAGGAGTGGTTTGACATCTCACAACTAGCTAGAGATAGGGTGAGTCAAAAAGCAAATTTTGGATATGCTTTACTAAAAGTCAAAACTAAAAATATTTTAGTATAATTATGATTAGTCAAGGTCAAGCCAGAGGTTACACCAATGAACCTTGGCCTTGGCAGTTAACATTTTTACAGTGATATGAATTGATAACTTCAACTGTATGATTTCTGGTGATTAGATTGCAGCGGTGTGTGAGTTCCTCAACTATTTGCGTTACATGAAGAATGGGCTGGTGAAGGCATGCGTGGACGAGAGCTATTGGGAAGTAATACGCCTTCGGAAGCAAATGGCATTCGCTAAACTTGGTCTACCCATCACCTAGAGTGCAAAAGTAAAAACCCAACCAATTGCAAGAATAAGAAATCTGACATAGGAATTGGGATTCGACTATTCCACGGTATCTTCCATTAATCAGAGATTCATTCCAGAATCTAATTCCTCCTACTACGTAGAATCTCATCCAGAATCTGCCCCTGTTCTATCTTACCCATTACACTTTTGAGGGCAAAAGTAAGTACACATGGTGGAAGTGAAGTAGAACATGGAGTAACATCAGGTCATTCCAACTCCTTAATTTTTTCTTCATTATTTTTTAAGTTAAACATTTCTCTAAGTGTACTTTACTTTTGCCCTACAGTGTATTTTACAATACCCTAGCAATAATATGGATATAGAGCTTTCCAACAGGTGGACAAGAAATCTTTCTACACTACTAGAGATTTTACATTCTCTTAGAATTATTGCCAAGTTTGATACATGATAATCAGAATCTTCCAGCTATATAATTAATCTAAGTTACTCTACTCAAATTCCATAGAGTCTGACTCAAATGACTCAGAGATTACTCACTGATTCCCGGAAGGAATCTCACTGTTTCAGTTGAGTGACTCAAGAGAGTTAGATGTGACTCTGGAATCAATAGTTTATGTTAAGGTTTATAAAAATCAGATGATCCCATGAAGAGTCCTTGTCTTCCGTGATGATTCCTGTGTCACAAAAGAGTAGGGAATCTACTCACTTCATTTGCTCATATATTAAGTAGCTCTTCTATTCACAGTTCCCTAGTTGTGAATTGTGATCTATCCCTAGTATAATTCACTCAACTTTTGTAAGTTGGTATACTGACAAAGTTTGTAGAAAGGGTTTACACGGATTCATCGTCTAAGAATCTGTCGGAAATAAAATCATACATGTTAAGTCAATTATTATTGTTACTTTTCCATGTCTCACTTATCACTGAGAAAATTAATTAGATAAGAACAGTGTAACGATTTCTCGGGAAAAGGAATAATTAATAATTATAAAAAGCTATTTAAATTTTCCATAAGATACTTTTCTACAGAGGTCATTAACCTTTTCTCTGATTCCCTACTAACATGTTCCAGTAAAGCCATACTTTGAACTACTTGGAATATTAGTCCAGCGGTTTTTATTAAATTAAGAAAATCTGCGTGAAGAGTTGAAACTAATTCGCAGAAAAATCTCTTCATTGAAGGTATTGATTTTTCGATTTTCGCAAAAGAACAAAGATCTGCCAAAGGAGATTTGCTTGGTGCTCACCGTGTACTCTGAGAATAAAGGGATAATGAACGAAGTTTGCCAACCTGTTAAGTATTCTTTGTGATAATTTTATTAGCCAGTTTCTTTTCTCTGCTGCTCTTGTCTTTGATTTGATAAATAAGAAAATTGTGTTTTTCCGTACAACAGAAAACCGAAGAAAACACGTATCTAGAGAGTTCCAGAACAACAACTGAAATATTCCCAGTATAAAATTGTAAAGGCTCTTATGCATTCCTACGTCTAAACGAAAAATGTACAAAGTCTCTGATGAGGGAGGGAACTAATAAGGTTAGTTAGGTGAGTGGAAGCTAATACAGAAAGCGGTAGCGTTTTTTTTCCAGAGTACTACTCATGAGAATGGCACCAGTCTCACGCTTCTCATCTCTCGATGGTAAATATATCAAATTGTAACAAAAAAAAATGGTCGTCTATCCAATGGAACGTGACCAGTGGATCTAAGACTTTTTGCCTGTTGAGAAGATGGGTTGTTGAGAGTCTAGCAGGATGGGCCAGAGCCTCTTCTCGAGGTAGGTCTGTCACTTGAGCCAGAGAGGTTCGAAATCCTCTGCATTAAGTAGATTCTCTGAGATTATCCGGACAAGTGTAGAAAATGATTGGGATATTTTGAGATGAGCGGGAGGTTTAACAGAAATTCAACGTAAGAGGTAGTGATATTCTGAGAATCAGATCGTGATTCGTGGGATTATTATAATGTTGGGAGTGTAGTCTTTTAGTAAAAGAATAAGTCTAGTGGAGTAATACAATGGCTAAGTCAAAATAAAATATGTCAAAAGAATATGTACAGATTCAAATTGATTTCCTTGGTAATTCCGACTACTTAGGAAGATATTTGGATGTCCTTAGCTCTATGGAGGAGTGGCTATGAACACATTCCTCTTCTTCAGAAAATCCTATTGCATGGAAACATGAAAAAATCCGCGGATTGAGTTGCGAGAGTCTAGTCTAATTTGCGCCATTGGAAACCCTCCTCCCCTCGTCTTAAAATAAATACTAATCTCTCTTAAATATCCACGTTAGCTAAGTGGAGTGATTAGAAAAGACACTAGCTCCGTCCCGTCTCTCTGTTCAGGTCGTAGAGAAGTTGGGAGATTGTTCGAGAGCTCTCCATGTTGCTCATCGCGATCCACGCCAACTGAGACTCGTGACGCTTCAGCGATCTGAAACAGAAAAAAAAGCCGATGAATTTTAGTTTCTCTATATGATTTCAATTTAGTAAAAACGACTACCTCCTGCCTAGTTCTGAGTAGTTGCAAAGGTTTTTGAGGATAAGGGCGGCGGTTAGTCGGATGCTTTTGGTGACGGGCCCTTCGTTGCTTTCTAAAAGTTCCTTCGCCTGTGCATTGAACTGGAGGGCGTGTCTTTTGATGGCATGGAAGGCTGCGTTTGGGGCATAGCCAGGGTGATTTACGGGCTGCGGCGGTGGAGGAGGAGCTTCTGAAACAACTCAACCAATCAAAAAAATGTTTTCCAATTTCAATGGGCAAGTAACACTTACCAATTTTATTTTTTCGTCGATAGAGAGCGACGTCGAGCGCCTGTTTGGAACAATGTCTATCCTGGAGGTGAGTCATGAGGGAGAACCTTTTCCTCAGGATCCCATCGCACCCACCCACCCCCCAATCACAGCGAACCGCATCAGCCAACGACTCTGGACTGTGCGACCCCAGGGCATGCAGCACCACCTTAAAAAAAAACACGCTTCAATTAAACAATAACAAATTCATCGAATAATCTTCAGAATAACGTTATTTAAAAAATTATTCCAGATTATGAATCCGTTGTGCTCATTGGATTTGATGTGGATAATAAGATTGAATACCTGCTCGTGCTTGATGAAGCGCTGTCCACATCCTATCCACTCACAAAGGAACGGCGTCTCAGAGTCTAGCTGCTCTTGCGTTTTCTGAGATATCGAGCCCATCACAGTACTCGACGGAGTGGCTACTTTCAGTGGATTACGGCTTATCGTCGAAGTCAAGATCTTCCCTTCAGTCGCCAAGTTCACGACGTTATCTTGTGTGATGAGTGGAGGAAGAAGAGACGTCGCTTTGGCCGTTGGTTGGACGATGAAGTAGGTCTGCGTCGTCTGGTCAGGCGCTGAGGTGACGGGTTTCGTGAAAATGACCTTTGCACTGTGGATGCTCTGGTTGTTGGGCGTCTGCAGGAGGATTTGCTGGCCAGGCGAAAAGACGAGTTGGCGGGCAAATGTGAATTGGTTGGAGGAGGGGTGGTTGACGGCGAGGCGTAGTGGAAGTGTCACTGCCCTCGCTGGCTGCGGCGAATCCTTAGGTGTCGCAGACGTCATCACCGAAGAGATCGCATAGGTAAACTCCTTTGGCCCATCTGCTGGCGGCGGCGTCGAGAAGCGAGGTGACAAAGGAGTCGAACTCTCAGTCCTTTCCACACCATTGTTCGCATGCTCTATAAACGATGGTCTAAGTTAGTAAATTTTAAGTTCTTAATTGTGTTTATATTGCTGATACGGTACTTGTTTAGATTAAACTTATAGTTTGGATGTTGTAATTCACGGAATACGTTACTAATTTAAAATTATAATAAAATGTTTGAATGAAAAGGAGGTCTTTGAGTGAAAATACAATGGAAAGTAACCTTGGTGTTCTGCTTGGGCGCTCCCATTGGGGACGGAGTCACAACGTTTTTTGGCAGGTGGTGGTTGGTCAGCCGTGCTTCCTACGGAATTTTCTGAACTCGCCGAGCGTGTCCTTTTGAGACCAAACTGCTCCGGCGGCACAACTATCAAGTCCCGTATCTCGTTGAACTTTTCGAGGAGCTCTGCGTCATCGATACTGAGGTGGGCAATGTCTGAGGGACTGTGGGCTATCTCACCGCCACCAGACATGAGAACAGTTTCTGGTGCGGGAATGGGTTTGGGAATTGG
Organism: Holacanthella duospinosa; assembly: GCA_002738285.1. NCBI lineage: Eukaryota > Metazoa > Arthropoda > Collembola > Poduromorpha > Neanuridae > Holacanthella > Holacanthella duospinosa. The sequence continues at coordinate 104,623 of NIPM01000076.1, read as the reverse complement.
CTCAGCCGAAATCCGATTGGGCAGGTCGGAGGCAGAGTAGAAAGTCATCTGTTCTTTGAGAGTACTTTTATGGGTAAGATCCCGGATGTGGTTCTCTCCTTTTTCAATCTTATCGAAAAGTTCTAGCCCACGATCACTTATCCGGAGGTCACGGTTACTCACAAGTCCATTTAAATTCTCTCGCGGGATTACTTTCCGCTCCAGTAAATCTACTAACATTCCTTTGAACTTTGGGCTCTTGTGCTCATCCTTCGAATCGCCAGACTCATCGGACTAAAACAAAACACATGAAAAGATATGTATCAAAACCAAACGATAATACTGCCACGAGATCTAGATTTGGTTGTGAGTTTCAACAAAAGCAATGTCAAGATGATTAAAAACTAAATATGTTAAGTGTTTACGTTGATTCCGTTGGAGAGAATTCCCTGGAAGGAGGTGGGCGGGTGTGATGAGTCTGTGGAGGCGGAACTCTGCGCAGAGGAGGAGGGAGACGAAAGGGGTTCGTCCTTGACCTCCACCCCGTTCACTTTTGGCTCTTTTGTCTTCCTTGACCCTCTGGCACTCTTCCCTCCTCCTCTCTTCGTTTCCGATGCCTGGAGACGCTTCTGTTGGCGCTGTGTCACCTGCGGAAAAATGAAACTTTAACATTCATTTACACACTTCCAAACTGAGGTTAATAAATTTCGTACTCCATGCCATTGCAGTAGTTCTACGACATTCCTATCTTAGGCCTTGTTAGTTTCAAACCCACAGCTCACACCAAGGGAGTACTAAAAGTTGAGGATACACTACCCTAAAATCTCTATGCAGCCCACAAATCACATTAAGTGAAAATGATCCAAATTATTCTGATTCCGTCATTCAAATTCAACTCAGTTGTGTAGAATTTTCGTTTTCTTTTCTCAATTGTGGTAAGAATTAATCAAAATAGTTGAAGTAGAGATTTTTGGGTAGATATTGTTAATTAAAACATGCGGATTTCGTAAACTGAAGAAGTGAAGTGGCCAACCGTGGAAAGACTCCGAATAGTTTACCTTGGAAGCTAGTAAGCTTCTAATAGCAGAGGATGTTGGTTTGGGAAGATTGCTATCATTTCCGGAACGTTTTCCCTTCCCTTTCTTCTTCTGAGAAGAAAATACGAAGCAGATGAGTAGAGCTACACTTCCTAACAACCTTTCTCCACTCAATTCATCCACTCTACACTCGTTCACCTTTCCAATCAGATTGACTAAAAAGAAGAGATGGGCTTACCCCTCCTTGGGCAGACTTCCCCTTTGGCGGTCTCGATAGGGTGGCTTTGAGAATTGGAGACGCTGTCTTGCTCTCTCGTCCCACACCAACACACTCATCCACTTTCACTTCTTCTGCAAACACAATTCAATTTAAATTTTTTATTTAGTTTTCTATTTATACAAAGCTTCTTTTTAGTCTCACCTGTAGAAGGGCGGAGTTTTACTTCCGCAGAGATAGTTTTGATTGGCTGCGGAGTCCCTCCTAACCCTACGTTCGTCATCTTCGGCCGAAGTCCTTCCACAAAGAGAAGAGGAGCTCCACCAAAGTTTTTCACGGCTGGACCAATCCCAGCTCCATAAGTACACCTAACAACAACCATCAAAAATTTTGTAAATAAATTAACTAACCCAGCCTGCTTGGTGGATTAAAGCATTAGACTTCTTACTTGAGAGAATTGATGAATTGTTCGAGAGATAGAGTGGTAGTGGGTTGGTTTCTGGCGGATGAGTACATGCGATACATTTTCCCTTGTTCGATTGAGCACCCTGCCACTTCCTCAAAGGCACCCTTTGCCCACGCAACCGCCCATGCCTCCTCACTAACGACGCCCCCTGGGCTCACTAGACTCAAGGAAGGCAGAAATGCCTAAGAACAACCAGAACAAGGTTTACAACATTTTCAATTAGGGCTCCGAATGACTCTGAGCCACTTGACTCTGACTCATTGATTCCTCGGAGTCACTGATTTTGAGTGAATCTCCTCCTTCGTGATTCAGCATATTTGAATGTGACTCACTGACGAAGTCGTGACACAGAGTCACAGAGTACATGGAATTTACTATTTCTGGAACATATGAATTTTATGAAATAAAATTTCGGTAAATTTAACAGATAAATTTTATTTCATAAAATTCACCTGTTAAATTTACCGTATAAAGAAAAAAAAAAATTTTTTTTGTTAAAGCTTCTTTTAATTTCAATCACCAAGCTCTGACTCAAGCTCATGAGTGATTTTTGAAGAGTCACTGAGTCATGCAACTGAGTCAATTTGAAACTTATGACTGACTCAATTGGAAATTGGGAGTCCGTGAGACATGACCCTGAGTCACCTGACTCTGACTCTGACTCAGAATAAAATGGGAGCCATTTGCAGCCCTAGTTCCAATTATCAAATTTAGTTTGAAACGTAAAATAAAATTATTCCCGACACAATTATGCTTTGATTTGCTAAGAGGTGGAAAACGAAAATTATTATATGTTGTGGTTTACCTGTGCCTGAGGCTCTTGGAAGGGTAGATGAGGTTGTGCCTTGAGAAGAGGAGGTGGAGATTGTGGATGGATGCCGTTTTGAGGGCATCTGGTATTGACAGATGTCTCTTCTCTCGTCTGGTTGATTGGGATAGGTTGAAGAGGCGGTGGATTGGAGATAAGTATGGGAGTAGCGTGGATGAAGGCAGATGGACTCTGTTTCTCTATCTTCATGCTGAGAGGAGGAGGTGTTGAGATTAAGGCAGGAGGGTTAGAAACCCCTTCTTTGGGTATAGATTTGGGGAGCTGCGATATCGTTGTAATGGGTGAAGAAGTGGGTGCAGGAGGCTGTTGCGAGGCTACGGGAGGGTTTTCAGGAGGATGGGGTTGCGGGGGAAGTTGGTGGAGGGCGGGGTGTCCTACCAGGGTCTCCACAACGCGCATGTGGATGCATCCTGTCGGACCGTAGCTTTGCGCCTAGAAAAACAATAAACAATAGCATTATTCACCACCACTGAAAGCAGAAAGAAGTTAGATGGAGATATTTATCTTACTTCTACGGTGACTAGTGCGAGTAGGGTGTCAATGGCTCCTTGTACATGGGCTAGTTGGTCAGGGAGTCCTTCTTGGGCGAGAGATGAGATGGCAAGGAGAGCTTCTAGGGCGTAGATGAGAAGCATGATATCATTAAGGGTGAGGAGGTCAGTGAGACGGCGTAGAAAGTTTCGGTCTAAGAGACGGGAAAGAACTGGCTCATTCTCCTCCTCTCTGGACCACTCACGAAGAGTCTCAAGGGAACGGAGAACGCGGAATCTGTCTGGAGAAAATAGCCCTTCGGCAACTAGCGACAATGCCATTGAGAAGTAAGGATTCTCCACAGGGTCTTCGAGACGCATGTAGCGGGCGATGTTACCTAGAGTATCGAGTGATAGCTGACTCAGGCATCCGTACGAGCACTGAGCACTTACTAGAATGAACCTATTCCAATAACAGATAAAGATTAATCTCGAATATTATATAATCTCTCGTTCAATATCATCATGTTTCCATCAGTTCTAAATTCCAATGACATTTGAGATTCTTGGATAACCTGAGTAGGTGCGTGTTTTGTCCCATGACCTCTGCGTTGACCTTGTCAAAACTTAGATTCCTGATAATACTGGCAACTTGGAGAATCCGTTGGCCTATCTTTTCTGTACTCTTGGTATAATTTTCGAGAGAGTTGATCTCCATCTTCTCCTCCTCTGGTATAGAGTCAAAGACAGTGGGTTGACGCAAGCACGGGCACCTAAGGAATAATTAATTTTACATTAAAATTCTTACCTAACCATTTTGAATATTTATTTACTACATTTCGTTAAAATGAATAATTTATAAAAACGGGAAATTACCTAGGACAGCATGATTCGCAGTCGACGTTGGATGCCGAGAGATCCTTGTCAAGGAGGTCCCATATAGCCTCCTTCTCTACGTCTGGCCCTTGAATTTCTTCCCCTTCCTCTTCTTCTTCCTCTTCCTCTTCCCTTCGCTTCTTTTCTTCACACCCATCCTCCCCTATGGATGCTTTCGACTCATCTTGACTCAAACCAGAAACCCTGCTCCCTCCATCCACAGTCTCCAAGGGTTCCTCTTCCGTAGCCTGAGGTTGTGGCTCTTCATACTCTTCTTCGTATGACTCTTCGTCAAGGGACCCTCCAGCATTGATCCCTATGGTAGCTTGGTATCTCTCTAACGAGCACTCGCATAGTAACTCCCGCACGTCTGCGTTCGTCACCGTCCTCCGCCAGAAGTCTTGAAAATTGAGACCACGCCCCCGTTCGTAGGTCTCTTCCATGAGGATACGCGTATTGCCTGATAAACACAAAAGACGCATTGAATATATCCAACCAATTGTTTCGTGTTTAAAATGAAACATCTGGTTGTTGGATGTTGGCTTACAATGGTTGAAGATGCCTGCATGAGCGAGGAGGAGGTCCATTAGGGCGGGACCTTTGGAAAAATTAATTGCATGCCTAGTCTCATTTGAGAGGAGGGTACAAACGGAAATGGCCATGTCCTGCTCGTTAGGAAGAGGACTCGAGAGGGAAAGAACCAATCGCTCGTATTCCCCCGTCAGGCAACTTTTCCGTCGAAGCAACTCCTCCCGAATAGGATCTACAATTAAACAAAAACTTATTAATACTCACTAGCATATTGATAAACTTCTCACATAATTCCTAAACTTGAGCCTGTGCAAATGTACATTTTCAAGTGATTGTTTTGGGTGACTAAGGATACGTTAGAACAATTTACTTTGGAAGTATGGAATTGTGTAGAGAAAGAAGTGAGTGATGTTGGGACAAGACACAAGAGGAACCCTGACCTAGAGAGTCCAGTGACAAAAAAGAAAGGATTGGCATTGGGAGGATCAGCTGATTCCTTGCTCTTGAGGAAGGGAAACTGTAATAAGATTCCGTAATAGAGTGAAAGGAGACAAGAGAGAGGCCATTCATTCAGAGAAGACCTTCTTGAGACCATCGCCTCTATCTCATCCGCACGGTTTCTATCAACGAAAACCAAAGTCAAATTCATTTCGAGAATTAATATATTCGACACAGAAATTGTCTTTGACAATGCCAATGGTGGAGGTCAATTTCTTTGTTTTATCATCTGAACTTTAGCAATTACTAAATGTACCTAACAACCATGGTTCGGATTAAGATAAACATAGGGAGTGTTGAGCAGTAATATTACCTGAAAGGTTTGATTGAGTAGAAGTGGGTAGGGGCGGTGGGTTGGTGGGTTTCGGGGGGTTGTATCTCCGACGGTGGCGGAGGTCATCGTACTCATCATCTTCATTATTCTTCCCATCAACATCTTCTCCCAGGAAATGAATCTTCTCATACAATTCCAGGTTCCTCAAAACAAGAATAAAAACCATTTAGGCATGACAATGGAACTTGTTATAAGTTTTCTCATCAGAATAAAAGCTACTTATAATACTAACTTCATATTGAGGCTATGGAATTTATTATCGCTTTGATGAAATTTCTAACTCACCTGGCCAAAGCCTTAGGATAAAATTGTAATTTACATATCATCTAAATTTATTCATACCTATACTTTTCCTAGATTTGTCTTCTACTTAAATTTTAAAATAACAAGCATTATAGACATAATTAACGCTATGTTAAGCTATGATCGTCAGAAATTTTGAACCCTTCTTCACCAGTCCATGATGCCGCTTTCTTTAATAATCTCGTAACACATAAGTTATAGCCTTTTCTATGGGGATAAATTATGTGTAGTACATTGGAAATCCCACAGAAGTTCTCTTGTGTGTTGATAAAGTAGGTAGAGTGTTCATTTTCATAGCGAACTCACTCTCATCGCTATGAGTTATAGAGTGAGAATTTGGCTAGAACAAGACTTAAAAACCAAAGACTGAACATGAGAGGGAATCCCTCCAAAAGTCAGGGAAGAAACGACCCTGGACTTTACCTACTCAAAGCATAACTCCAGACAATAGATTCACTTTCACTCTGCAGCAGGTGGAATCATCACTATACACAAGATCGAGACGATGAGAGAGAGAGAGAGAGAGAGAGAGACCCATAGAATGCTCATACCCTCCCAGAAACACAAATTAATGACAACTTTCATCTAATTTTTCTCGCCCTAGGTCTGCTGGACAGTCTTGAGTTCCTACTGCGATTACATTATCCCAATCCAATTACCTACACTAAAAATATAATTCTACAGGATTACAAACTCATCTCTACAGTTAAGACGACGATTTTGAATTCCAGACTAACAGATTTCGTTCCCATACAAAATTTTTGATCTAACAAAATGTAATCAAATTTAAAAATATTGCTGTAGAGTAGATTAGAAATTCTCAAGAACCATGAGAAACGTACCACTCTAACTACAACGTTAATCTTTTAGTAATTGTTTCCATTAATAAAATTATGGAGTATGATGGAATTGATGAAAAAGAAATTGTGTCCATGCGTCCAAGTAGTAATCATGTTCATAAGCTTTCCTAATAATAATCAGTCCAAGTAATTCCTATTCCTATTCAATTCGTCCCATGTAATAATGTAGGTTTAGAGAATGAGTTTCCCTGATTGGTCCGTGGTCCTTTGAACAAGATCGACTCAAGTCGGAGAAGACGCAGGAAGAGGCCATAAAGCGATTTACGAGAGCCATTAACCCTTTCCATCAAATGAACTCAAGATCCCTTCAAATATTCCATTCCGTCTGTATATTTCTACCAAAATTTTACCAATTATTACCTAAAACGGCACAAACTAATGCTAAAACAAGATGAGCTAGTTATCATTACAAGTAGCCTTATCTTCCATTTATTTGAGACGAATTTGGAGTGATTCGTATGGATCAACAAACAATTCAAATGCAAATGACGAAGAGGTAATGACTAGTGAGCGAACAACAATTAAAGACGAAACCAAGTGCGTTGGTCTTTGAATTCCATTCCCATCGTAAAGGAGTTCTCAGGAGAATGAACATTGATAAAAATCCGTTTCGAAATATAATGATCACTGGAGAATATCATATTAGTTAGAATGCAGAGTATGGCTTAGCGAACTAGCAAATTAAATGATATTCAATCTAACAGAAGAACGTCTTAGTTCAGCTAACTTTTTTAAATTTGATTTTAGAAACTGCATCTACCATTTAAAAGAAGACACATTTCAGTGGTTGACTTATTTAAATAATCCTATCATTTTGTTGGCATTTATGACGAAGCAATGATTTTGAATTCAAATATGTAACGCCCAACTGAGTCGATTTAATTCAATACTATGTTTAAGGGAATAGGTAGTCAAACTTACTTGTGGTAAATTCGCTTAATGACGACGCTGCTGTTCGTGGCCTTGGGAATGCGAAAATATTTGAGTAAGTCATCCCACTCATCCTTGACATTGACCTAGAAAGAAAGAAAAAATTTGGGCATGAGAAACTGATCTAGTTGAAATGGACTGTTTTAGTCCAGTCCAGAACTGATTCAGAAATGGTGGCAAATTACCAAGAAACTTTTAGGATACTCCCTAGGATTTCAATTCAATCAATCCTTAACAGGAAACAGTAAAAAAAAACCTAACTGAAAATTATGTTTTTCTTTAGCTAAAGCATTTCGTCTTACGTTATTTTTTAGTTAGGTTTAGATAAATTTTTTTTCGGTAGAAAATAATAGACTGTTTACCTTTTCCCAGCCACCGCGGGAGGTGACGACTTGGTACAGAAGATATAAATCGATTTCTTTACCGTTGATTTTCAAGTTCTCGTCAACTGTGATCCTGCAACAGTAAACAAAACATCATAGTTTATAATTAACTGACAGTTTTGGAAATATAGTCCTGTTGGGAAATTTTAGATTTACTAATATCTTCAATTCAATTCATATCAGAAGCAGAAACAGTCTTTGTTGTTAAACATAGAGCAAAAATTTTCCACCTCAGCTTAGCCTAATGAAGGTATTAATAGAAACCGATACCTACCATAATCAACCCGAATTAGTTGTATGTACGACCTTGTCATGAATTAATCTATCAAATCTTTATCCAATCAGACTACAGTTGAAGAGCCCTTGGTTAGATTTAGACAGATGGTACTATCCGCTTTCTCCCAAAGTACCTCCCAGTTATTCTTTTTCTTTAGTCATTCTTTGAGTTTTACTGTATATGATTGTTGTTTACTTATTTCATTAAATTTTTACTGAAAACAAAGAGTAAACGTTGAAAAACCTAAAGAAAACCTTAGAAGTGGGAGGTAAGATTGGATGAAGCGGTTAGCACTCATTGCTTAAATCCAACCAAACCCTTTCTGTACTTTTATCATGTTATCCATAGAAGCTGTCTAATCCTGTTTAACTTGCAATAAAAATTAGTTGATAATTTGTCCCACCTGTCAACTAAAAAAAAAGAACATAGAAGTAAAGTTATACAACTAGAGATTGGGCGTTCTGTAAATGAGTATAAAGTTGATATAATTAAGTTGTAATGTCCAGGATGAGGATGTCATGAGATGAGTTGTTTGAAGAGTGTAAATATAAAAGAGCTGGGTGTAAAATATAAAGTGTATAAAAGTGGTCTTACCCCCTTGATTGGTGGAAGGTGGTAAGGTCCCTGAGAAAGGCCCCCCTTGCGGAGTCGAGGGGGTCCTTGGTTCGGCGGTCACCGACGGAGGGTCCACTGCCACTTCCTCTCATCGTCGTCCTTCGCTACATGAGACTCAGAGTCACATAACAGTCTCTTGGTCGAATGGAAGCGAGAGAATGACTCTTCCCTGAGAAGACAGACGGGGGGCCTGCGCAGGCGGCGAAGAGCCCCTATCGATCACACAACCTCACCAGCACCCCGGCACATCCACACAAAAACCCCATCTCTCACACACCCCATGCAGTGCACCCAACCCGAAACCACAATAACCGTTGTCTAAAAAAACAAAAAAAAATTAATCCCTACCCCTCAACCAATCATACATCTAAATCTAATCATAAGAGGATAATAAATCAAAATTTTGAAACTCAGACTTCAGTATGGACTGTATGTCTCAGGATTTTGTGGGGAGCAAATACCATTGTCTCACGTGGCCGATTAGAATGCCTGAAGGTGGCAAACTGATTTGACAATTTGCACTGGCTAATTGTCTCAACCTTTTTCTTTTTACCTGACTCATGAATAAACTAAGGAATTTTTATTCTACATAACACTAAAATCGTACCTTAAATTCTTAGCAAAAAAATAATAATAAAATCTTGAAAAAAAAAATGAAAAACCTTACTGTTAGCCAATTGAAAAAATTGATTAAAATTCATAAATCATAAACTTATTTTGATTAAAAATTGAGTAGGATTTAGAACAGCGGCTGTTGATACACACTCGCTGGGTTATTTACCTTTAGGTTTCTATCATAGGCTTAAAAACCCCGAAAGATATTTCAGAAACTTGTCACATTTAACCTTAAAAAAGAGCATCAACACTCGCTGTCTAAATCCAACCAAAAATTGAAAAAAAAAATTTGTAAAAATTTATTAAATTTTTGTAAAAATTTATTAAATTTTTGTAAAAATTTACTAAATTTTTGTAAAAATAAATTAAATTTTTGTAAAAATAAATTAAATTTTGTTAATTTGTTAGTTAAATTTTGCATAAGTTTGTAGTATTTGTGAAGGGTACGAACTGTGGGTGTAGACGTATCCGTGTTTTGACTGTGTTGTTTCTTTGTTTGAATGGGCGACGACAGCGCCTAAGTGGGGAATTCTTGTTGTATTGGAGGAGCACGTGTAAAAACCCCCATAGGAAACCTCATGCATTCCACTCACTTTTATTCCGTCTCTCGAGTAACAATGGAGCAATAATGAATTGCTCAGTGCTCAGTCTTTGTTAATAAGGAAGGGGATAGAAACAATTAATTAGAAGATGCCAGGGCCTATGAAAAGGCGAAAGTATCATCAAGGAAACACAACAGAGAAGAAAAAGTACCGGACGAAACGGCGACGAAGGGACGTGGATCAGATTGTCCTCGAAGACTTGGTTCCAGAGAGAAAGGCACAACTTGAGAATCAACCATTTGATCTTGACTTTCCTGGTGGAGGTCAATTTTACTGCATCCATTGTGCGTAAGTTCCATTTACACTATATTCGGATTACTTCTTACAATACTTTCTTAGCGAATTAACTCAAATTTTGAAAGAAAAAAAAATTTTAGAAATTTTTACTTACTAGTACAGAGTGCTCAAAGATTTTAGAAACTGACTTTGCTTTTACTGTACCTCCTCCCTGTTTGTCGTGGTGTATGGTTTCTACACCACTTGGTGTTGTGTGAAATCTTCACTCCCTCCACTTTTTGATTTTCACACCGAATCGTCGAGTAGATTTGGCTCAGATCCTAACATCTTACCAGTTTGGGATAAAGTGGAGAAAGAGGGTATGAGATTTGTTGGGACATATTGTAAAACAGAAATTCCGGGTGTCAGTAAATTAATGTTGCTATAACGAGATTGCCGTCAAGTTCAACTGTGTAACCAAACAAGAAATTTTTAAACGACAATGAGCTTTGACTGTATTTTTCGACGAATGCATAATCATTTCTTATAAACAAAATTTAAATTTGATTCGGACAACGTTCTATTAAAATTCGATTAAATTTTTACCGTTAAATTTTTTTGTTTGAGTATAGTAGTAGTATTGGTTTCACTAATTATAATATGATTGATATTCTGGTTTTGTTGTTTTAGAAAACATTGTATCTCTGAGCACGCACTCACTGAGCACCGTCGAGGTAAAATACACAAGAAAAGGGTGAAGGAAACCGAAGAAGTACCTTACTCTGTGGAAGAATCTGTAAAAGCAGCAGGTCAAGGGTCATATATTCCTCCACCTGTCAGAGGTTCTCGCAAGAGGAAGCTCTCAGAAAGCTAGTCACTCTCTACTTTCTCATCCATATTTTTATTCCTTTTTCTAAGGTACATCACTCTTGAAGGGTCATGACAATATCTCATATTATCTATTGATTTGATTATAGATAATTCAATTAGTTAGTTAAATACGTTTCCGTATCATGAGGTACGGGATTATGAGTTCCGTTGCTCGTACGTTGAGCTGTCCGTCTTATATCGCTCGTTATGGCACATGGGTTCTTTCACGATTTGCCCAGCTTAACACTGGTAAGGAACAAGTAAATTTAATGTTAAATTTTATAATGAAAATTTTTCTTATTTTTTCTCTATACTAGGTCGACTTCAGCCTGTCCTTGAAGTAGAACGAGTTCTGTCTCAGGAATCCATATATGTGGAGTCCATTGGAAGCCGGAAACTTGACGTCACTTTTGACCCCAGTCGGATCTCTGCTCTCTTCGAGCGAGCGAAGCAGTTGAAGGGACAGATGCGAGCGGCAGAAGTTCTTCGGAAGGATAACGCGCTCCAAGTTCAGGAGATGATACATCTTCTGAAAGAAGACTCCTTCAATACAGACAACATCAAAGGTCTCCGAGAGACCGGGAAGAGTCTTCGTGATGGACTGAGAAGAACTACTTTAGAATTTAACGTCGCTAACGACGAGTTGGTCGACCTCATTCTCTTACTCCCAAATATCCTCCATCCCAGGTATATCGATTACACATATTCTATCATAAACAAAACCTCTATTGTTATATTTGAAATAATTTGTTTTAGAACCCCTCGGACGGAAGGAGAAGTCATAAGAGAAGTGGAACCGTCCGCAGGAGTCACTCTTTGGCAGACACCGAAGAATCTTAGATGGGAAAGAATTACAGGTGAGTACATTCTTTATCTTTCTCCCTTCGTATTCGTCGAAGATGATGAGGATTTACCTACATTGTTTGAATCATCCCTGATGACAAAATTTTAATTACAACTGACTTATGGAACCAATGACAGAAATTAATTTTACTGTTGGAAATGGTGGATTTCATTCTGAGTTTCTGGTTGGTAGGTGTGAGTGTGTATCCAGAGTTCTTGAGTGGTAATGGTCTTTTGGTGGAATTGGATTTGGCTGCCAAGTCTCAGAAATATTTACTGCAGCATGGCTTCGTCGAGACAGGGAATGTGGACTTTGTCAAGAGAGTTCTCCTCGACGGAGCAGGACTTGACCCTTCACAGTTTCTACGCGTTAGACAGGTACAAACACCAGAATATTATTTTATTTTAGTGTAGAAATATATTTATATCATTTAAATTAGCAAAATTTACTTTTTATTTCTAAGAATTTGGATTCTTACGAGCTCAAAGTTGTATTTTAGTGTTGATTAGGAAAGGTTTAAGGCATGAGTTCCTTAAGAATGCTTCAAGTGATGTGTATTTACCTACATTGTCTGATCAAAAACATGATTAGAGCTTTATAAACCCACTGATGAAGTTTTTTTTTTTCTCTGCATTTTTCTTGATCATAATTTCTGAATTGATTTCTTAAACTTCATATATTTTTCCTTCATTTTTCAGCCGAAGAATTTGAACGGTGTGGAGCATGCGACATACTTGGTTGGTGGTAGTAGTTTTCCTGCTTTTCTGGCACTCTTTGCGCAGTCTCTCCTCCATAATGATGACGTTCTCCCAATCCGATATTTCGTCATTGGTCGAAAATATGAAAAGAAGGGAGGGACTCTTCCATTCCAGCACTCCACAGTACAGGCTTTTGTTGCCTGTAGGGACGAGGCAGAGGAAGAGTTAGAGTTTGAGCGCATGACTACTCTCATGGAAGAATTTTACGCTGAGAAGATGGGGCTTTCTTTCAAAACACATCTTCTCCCTGCCCCCCAGCTCAAACCTTATGAGAAAAAGAAGGTAAATTTCAACTCATCTTGAAAGATATTATGTCCTTTCAAATTCTGATTAAGTATTCATTGACTAGGTCGTCTTTGTGAGCTCTGAGGATAAGGTCATCGGTGGATTTGGGTCTGTAGGAGACTATGTGAGCAAACGTCTCATTTCCTGTTACATTGACCCCAATCGCTCCCCCAAATTCCTCCACTTCCTCACAGGTTCATTCCTACACATCACCAACCTCCTCCGACCCTCTCTCAAAGAACCCCCACTCTGAACCACAACCATTAGTATTATTAACTCAATCTCCCTCTAAATTTCTTTGTATCCTTAGTTTTGGTTTTATTTACCTGTTGCCTTACCTGTGAGAGAATCATAGGAGTTATAGGAGTTGGGATTTGGAAAAGTTGATATTGAAATGAACAGGTTTGTAGATTTAAATGGAAAACTTCCATTGGGCTCAATTCCCATGTATTCATCACTCCAAGGCACATAACTTCCCTCGTGTAAAAAAAAAATAATTTTTTTTTTTGCCAGAGTAAAAGTAAACTATTACAAAGACTCAGGATTTGAAGAGTAAACGTATATCTTTATAACTAGTAGGAAGGAATAAAAATGTGGATATGTTGTAATCGTAATCTTGAAAAGCTTGTCTGGTGCTTAGGTTATTTCTGTAACAATTTCCGTGTGATAGAGCGGGAGAGCGTCTGAGAGGATGATAGAGTCGAGTTCTCCAAGACCATCTGCTCTTATTGTTGATTTTCTTCTTTTGTCTTGGAGTGCGTGTGTCTACGGAGTCAATGGACCCAACTCCTATCCTTTCCCTAATTTTCGCTTTCGTCTTCCGCCCACTCCCTCAACACCATGAACACATATGTAAGTACGTTTTTTTTTATTTCTAATAATTACTTAATCATTTTTGAAATCATATTACTAAATAATTTCGTATGAAATATTCTTAAGGGTTTCTATATTAATTTTTATTTCAATATACCATTTATTTAGTAATGTATTACATAATCTGTTGGGATGCTTACGTAGANTTATTTCTAATAATTACTTAATCATTTTTGAAATCATATTACTAAATAATTTCGTACGAAATATTCTTAAGGGTTTCTATATTAATTTTTATTTCAATATACCATTTATTTAGTAATGTATTACATAATCTGTTGGGATGCTTACGTAGAACATAACCTTATTAGGGAGGACTGATTACATTTGTAAAACATAGGTTGACCTGGAGTGCTCGAGTTTAGCTAACTAACGAAATTTATTAATAGATTTTTCAAAACAAATTTAGAACCTAAGAATTAGCAAAGGGTAGCCAAATATATCCACGAAGGTCAAGTAGAAAAAAAAATGGACTTTCTGTATAATAACCACTTGTTAGCTAAATTTCTAAAGCCTATTATAATTGCTCTTGAATAAAGCTATCCTTGAACCAGTTTTCATGTAAATTAAAAATATATATATTAAATAGATTTGCGGTCATTACCATACCATTGGATAGTCATATTGCCAAATGAAAGGTCAAGTGTAGTCAAAGAGGAATTATTATTATTTCTTTGTAGAATAAACAGTCTATGGCATATGGGAATGGATTTCATTGAAAGGTTGAAAATAGTAGATTGTACTGAAAATACAGAAGGAATTGAATAATAATTTAATTATTATTGATTTGATTGTTAAAAATGGGAAGAATCATGGGCATATGGCAATGGCAGTAAGGTTAGATTTAATTTAATGCTGACATGGATTGTGGATTGTTTTGATGATTGATTGAGGATTCTTGTCAAGTTATATTAATCCAAAACATTTGTCAGACAGGGCATATTAAAATGAATAATGAAACTTTTATCAACCTCATCAAAACTCATAAGTTTGGCATTACTTTTTTTTTTACTGACGAAANTAATAATAATTATTATTGATTTGATTGTTAAAAATGGGAAGAATCATGGGCATATGGCAATGGCAGTAAGGTTAGATTTAATTTAATGCTGACATGGATTGTGGATTGTTTTGATGATTGATTGAGGATTCTTGTCAAGTTATATTAATCCAAAACATTTGTCAGACAGGGCATATTAAAATGAATAATGAAACTTTTATCAACCTCATCAAAACTCATAAGTTTGGCATTACTTTTTTTTTTACTGACGAAAGTTTAAAGATTGAAAAAGTAGTAAAATTGCAGTGACCAGGGGCAGACCATGACCCTTTAGAGATAAATCTGAGAAAGACGGAGGATTGCTAAATATAAGAAATCTGTTTGGTGGATATTGTTTGATTAGGTTAAGTAATAATGGATTTATAGCGCTTTAGTATTTAATCTCATTGGATGATTTTCTTCTTCCAATGAGAATAGCTCAAAGTCAGAGGTCAAGAGAAGAGTACTTTAGCCCTTAGTTTTGTCATAATTCTTAGTAAGAATAAAATTAAGTCTCCTAGTTTAATGGTCTATTAAGCTGTCTCCAATAAGATATAAATGAATGAAATTTATATTAGTTTCATCTTGTAGAGTACCCATTTTATAATCTCTTTCTCTGATTGACATGATGGAGTCGTTGGGTTGGAACAACGGCGTCAAAGATCCGTCTTACCCAATCTCAAAATTATATTTCTTTCTAACAATTCTAGAATTTATTCAGACTCATGCACTTGTCCTTGAGTCCTTTGCTTAATTCAATTAACTAAACTATTTCCTACAGATATCAGAGGTTTATACAATTCTCTATTACTTTTTTTTTATTCANTTAACTAAACTATTTCCTACAGATATCAGAGGTTTATACAATTCTCTATTACTTTTTTTTTTATTCAAACTGTTGGACGAGAGAGCCTTGATAATAGTTTTTATGATTTTCCAAACAGTGATAAGGNATATTTCTTTCTAACAATTCTAGAATTTATTCAGACTCATGCACTTGTCCTTGAGTCCTTTGCTTAATTCAATTAACTAAACTATTTCCTACAGATATCAGAGGTTTATACAATTCTCTATTACTTTTTTTTTATTCAAACTGTTGGACGAGAGAGCCTTGATAATAGTTTTTATGATTTTCCAAACAGTGATAAGGGTTTGTTATGCGTAGATCTAAAGTTCCTTGACTATTATTTGACATTCAGAGAATCTTGTATGGGAATGTTCTGAGGCTCACAGTCTCAGTCTTAGACTCAATTAGATAGGAGTCAAAAGGTCATTCTCAGATGTGTCATTCCTTATGAAAAAGACAAGTCACTGTCAGACGACGAAAGACATCCATTCAGACACAGTCACCATCACACAGTACTAAAATTATTACCTTCAATTTATACCTTCAAAAAGTTTGTAAGTTAATAACTGACATCTATAGATTTAGATTTTTAGAAGGATTTATATCTTTGACCATTTTGGAACGACACTACGCATGCGCATCCTAAAGATATTTTTATATAAGGCGTGGGCGCGAATCTGTAAAAAACGGTTCTGCTAAGATGGTCGCACGCCTTATAATATTTGACTATAAACTTCAACTTTATATTTGACTTAGGAAAAACTTCAAATTTATTATTATTTTTTTTNTTATAATATTTGACTATAAACTTCAACTTTATATTTGACTTAGGAAAAACTTCAAATTTATTATTATTTTTTTTTAGAAACTCAATAAACAATCAACAATTGAAATCAATTTCGANTGTAAAAAACGGTTCTGCTAAGATGGTCGCACGCCTTATAATATTTGACTATAAACTTCAACTTTATATTTGACTTAGGAAAAACTTCAAATTTATTATTATTTTTTTTAGAAACTCAATAAACAATCAACAATTGAAATCAATTTCGAAAAAAAAAAATATTTTTTTTCCGATTTCATGATTAGTAATTGTGTTTCTGACATTATCTTTGGACTGGCGTGGTAGACACCTATTTGAAATTGCCAGCGTTGAGTTCCAGAATATGGTCACTGTGTGGGGATTACTTGGACGATTTGATAGTTTCTTGGAATTTTCTTCTTTATTGTGTAGTTGTTACCGTTACTACTGAATGTATCTAATCAGGTGCGTTATATATGGCGTGGTTCTTGGTGTTATGAGTTTAACCGCAATTCAGACAATGGAAGAAGCAATTGATAAACAATTCTTCATGGGTTTTAATATTACATTTTCAATTTGGAGTTGGGATTTGGGAGGGACAAAAGTTTTGTTTCGCAGTTTAAAAAACCCTAGACCCTCTTCTATTTATTTATAATTTTTCATTGTCTTCTAGAGAATGGAAGTACTATAAAAAAATTAATCTTTTTCTGGTGCCCTAGGACTAATAGATGTGAAGGAATATATNGGGAGGGACAAAAGTTTTGTTTCGCAGTTTAAAAAACCCTAGACCCTCTTCTATTTATTTATAATTTTTCATTGTTTTCTAGAGAATGGAAGTACTATAAAAAAATTAATCTTTTTCTGGTGCCCTAGGACTAATAGAAGTGAAGGAATATATAATACCCTTCTACAAGTTGCCACATATAGACATATAGCTCTTTGGGTACTAATAGCAGGAAATGGGCCGTCTTTGTGGTGGGACTAAATCCACGACTTCCGTCTACCAAAGTAAGAACTTTGACAGGAAATTTAAGAAAAAAAAATGAAATGAAAATTTTGTAATTTCTATATATTTTGTTTGGTTTCAGTTTTTTCTAGCTTGTTATTGGTCATTGTGTTGAGTGGGCAGAGCTGGGGGATCCTCAATGTCGAAGAGTTTTTCCCAGATCTCGGCGGAGACCTCACGAGAGTTCAATGGGCACATGCCGTCAACTCACAGGAGGAACTTCTCCGAGCTGTAGAAGGTATTCGACCAATTTCAATGGTTTCTTTGGAATTAGTAGATGCATATTTATTTAAACAATTCATAATTCTACTGTATAAAAACCCACCTGTTTCTTTTTTTTTATTGGAAAATATTATTTCAGGGACTGCTATGATGTTGGAAGCGGACATCTTGATGGGCCTAACTCCTGGATCCACTGTGCCTGAGCCAATCATGGCTCACCCGCCAAATGTGACCTCTAACCTTTCCTTCAAAGGGTTCCTGGCCACCCTCATCAGAGAGAATAAGGAGATGGGCAGAAAGAAAGGAATGAAATTGGACTTTAAAGACTTGGGTTCTGTTGAGCCGGTTCTCTCGATGCTCGAGCATGAATTAGAAAACAACGATTTAAATTTTCCTGTTTGGCTCAATGCAGACGTACTCAAAGGCCCAATAAACTCAACAAAGGAACCCATCAATGGAACCGCCTTTATCCGCCTCGCCAAACGTTATCTTCCTACTGCTACACTATCCCTCGGTTGGACCACTCGCTTCGGAAGTGACGATATCAATACAGGTCAGTCAACCCATGAACTATACAAAAACCGATTACATAAAAATTATTCTACTAAAGCTTGATTCAATAATCTCTTCATTTCTAGACCCTAGTAATCCTAATTTATCAAGAATCAATGGGCGGAGAAGTGGTTACACGGACCAAAATGTAAAAGACATGGTTGATCTTATCTCACATAATTGGGACGGCCCACTCACTTTTGCAGGTAAGAATTTCTATGAGATAAAACTTTACATTTATTTTACTGACCATTCCTGTCTCCTTCCAGTGAGAGCTGGACTCATCACAATTTCCAAGGAATCAGGGACTCAGTTAACAAGGCTACTCGCAGAAACTTTAGTCATGGACGTAACGTTCACGATCTGGTCAGCTCCTGATGACCCTGTGGACACTAAAAAACTCAAAAATTGGATCCTCATGCAACAAGGAAATTTATATATTGACCTCCCATTTGACATCGACGAAGGACCACTTATCCTTCCAGAGAGACCGTTGGGTAGGATTGATCAACTCCAGAGCTCAAGCAGCAGATCCAAGCCCATACTTACACTCCTCTCTGTAGTTACCGCTGTTGCAGTCTCAGTTCAAAATTAGTCAGTGAATTTATAAGGTACTCAGGAATTGTGAGAATTTTGTATCCTAAAGGAAATTAAGCTAAAGACTACGGGTGAAAGTGGTTGAAAGACTATTGAAAAGTGTTCTTAATTGAATAATTATTTATTTTTCTAACCTCTTCTCATTGATAGAGTAATTGGCTGAGGGAGGGAGCGGTGGGTGATTGGATTGATCAGGTAAGTATTAGAAACTACGATCCTAAAGACCTTTATTAATAATAATAGAGACGTAGAGAGTGTAGACTTTATTCAACTGTTCCCAATCTTCAGCCAACTTAATTACTCTAATTCCAATTAATGAAACTAGAGAATAAATCAATACAAAAATTGTTAAGGTCATTGTGTCTTAAGTACAGGAATTGATCACAAAATGGATTCTAGTGTATGGTTACATTCGGTATACGGTAGATGGGAGAGAAAAAGTGAGTATAGGGATTGTGAGAGCCTTCTAGATGAACTCAAATAAAAAGTATATTAAAATGGGATTTCCCGCCGTTATTTCTTACAGTCCTTTCAGGCTCGTAACAAAATCATTTATTTTTCTCACTCACCAATGCAATGTCATTTGGAATCGTTATAATATCATATTGAATTTGGGATTGAAATTATGAAAACTTAATTTTTAAATTAGACTATAATTTGAAAAATAAATGATTACTATATAATAATTCCAACTACTAAGCCCTCATGAGGACGCCCAATAATCAATAATGGTCACTGATAAGATAATCAAAAAATATGAATGAATTGCTCAAAACCAGTTCATGTTCATGGCCAAGGTTGCTATAAAGAATTAATCTAAACTAGCTATGACATCAGTGATTTTAGCAAGGTTGCTATGAGAATTATTGAACAACAATTTATTCTTCATAGTTAGTAACCTTGTTCATGGCAATTACATAATTTAAAGAATTAGCCTCATCATCCAACGCAGCATCGCAGTTTCAATTTTCGGAACTCTGTCACTGGATGAAAAACTAAAATTAGAAAAAGTTCTGTTAATTTAGTTTTTCTAATTTTTGACTGTTATAATTCAAAATTAATAAAATAAAGTGAAAATTTTGAAAATTTTGTAAAAACGGTGTCTGACGGTCCTGAAAGTAGTGAAAATTAGTCTCATAAGAAGTTCTCTCTTTGTGGTGAGGAGTGTGAGAGAAAAGGGGAGTTTGTTTTGAGACTGATTAAGGTCTGTCTGTCCGTTTGTTTATCCCGGGGACGCCGCCACCACAGGAACTCTGTCAATTCTGTACAACCCAGTTCATCAATTAAAATTTTTAATTAACTCTCATTAATCATCAGGTTTCTCATTGAGGAATTAGATTTTCGAGTTCTAAACCAACTACACTTCTTCGTCAGTCTTACATCTTTAAAATCTTACAACTGGAACAACCTCAATCTTGAGACACATTCAGGGGTTCAGGTTCAGGTTCAGGTNCCTGAAAGTAGTGAAAATTAGTCTCATAAGAAGTTCTCTCTTTGTGGTGAGGAGTGTGAGAGAAAAGGGGAGTTGGTTTTGAGACTGATTAAGGTCTGTCTGTCCGTTTGTTTATCCCGGGGACGCCGCCACCACAGGAAGTCTGTCAATTCTGTACAACCCAGTTCATCAATTAAAATTTTTAATTAACTCTCATTAATCATCAGGTTTCTCATTGAGGAATTGGATTTTCGAGTTCTAAACCAACTACACTTCTTCGTCAGTCTTACATCTTTAAAATCTTACAACTGGAACAACCTCAATCTTGAGACACATTCAGAGGTTCAGGTTCAGGTTCAGGTAAAATTCAATTTCACTCAAACCACACATGTTAATTGAATTGATTCAATTGTTCTGCTCCAGAGATAGATTAGATTGAGGTAATGCACATATCGCTGAATGGTACCTCACGTAAGAAAGATTACCACATAACTTGACTTAGTGAAACCTCAGGGAGGTTACAGGCAGGAGTTAGAATGAACTATCCATATCGGAGGTGACAATATCTACCTTACTACTTGAATCGATTCAGCTGATTTTTAAGTAAACTAAATATAAGAAAGGGAATGTGATGAAGTGATAAAGTGAGTTTGTGTTTGTATTTGTGTTGTACTAGGACTAGGTGTAGGATGTCAAGAGGAGGGAAGAAGGTATGTCGGGAGGGAGGTTCTTCTACTGAAGCAATTCTTTACCCTGGAGGATGTAAGGAGGTTAGTGACGAGATGCACGTGGATGAACTCATTCGTCGTCTCAAAGTCCTCGCTTCGACCTTCCAGAGCATGGGTCAAGAGGAGAATGCTTATGACGAGTATGTTCCTCTTTGTTTACTTCTGGCAGAAGAAGCCTTTCTCAACCACTCCTCCAAAGACGTACGTCTCCTTCTCGCCTGCTGTATCGCTGATATTCTCAGGATATATGCACCAGAAGCTCCTTACAAGGACCAGGAACAGGTCAAAGTATGTTACCACCTATATATTACATTATAAGTTTAACTTATGTATGTAATTGAGACTTGGACTTGAACCAAACTCAAAAGTTTGGCCAAAGTCGAGTAAAGTTTTGCTACCTAGCGATTCATAATAAGTGACATACCAAGTAAATGAAAAAAAAANTTGGCCAAAGTCGAGTAAAGTTTTGCTACCTAGCGATTCATAATAAGTGACATACCAAGTAAATGAAAAAAAAATGGTAAAAAAATTTTGTTAACTTATTTTGAATCGCTAAGTACAAGTTAACAAGTCTTTACCAAACCATTTCCTTTGAATTGAGAATCAAAAATTGAATTTTATTGACCTTGAACTTTTTATAATTGANTTGGCCAAAGTCGAGTAAAGTTTTGCTACCTAGCGATTCATAATAAGTGACATACCAAGTAAATGAAAAAAAAAATGGTAAAAAAATTTTGTTAACTTATTTTGAATCGCTAAGTACAAGTTAACAAGCCTTTACCAAACCATTTCCTTTGAATTGAGAATCAAAAATTGAATTTTATTGACCTTGAACTTTTTATAATTGAATTGCTAATTGCTTTTGCAAGTAAATAATGAGATTTGTGATTTATTGCAGACGATTTTCAAGTTCCTGATCGAGCAGCTGGAGGGTCTGAAGGATCCCAAGGACCCTGCCTTCAAGCGCTACTTCTACCTCCTCGAGAACCTCGCCTACGTCAAATCTTTCAACATGCTCTTTGAGCTAGAGGATGCGCAGGATATTTTCTGTACACTCTTCGGCCTAATCTTCCAAATCGTCAAGTGAGTCGGAAGTATGTGGGTGTGAGTAAAGCAATGGACATGAGCCTGTCTCTCTTCCAGTGACGAGCACTCGGGGAAAGTCAAGTCCTTCATGCTCGATGTTCTTTGTCCTCTCATTACGGAATGTGACACTGTCTCCAACGAGCTGCTCAACATCATCATGGTTAACATCGTAGAGCCTGTCAAAACCTCAAAGAAAAACGCTTACCAACTAGCCAAGGACCTTATTGTCAAGTGCTCGGAGACTCTAGAGCCATACATTCAAAATGTAATTTGTACTAAGTTATTCTTACAAATCAAACCATATATGTTAATTTGTTTGCCTTCTAGTTTTTTAACCAAGTCCTCATCTGTGGAAAGGAGGACTTGAATTTATTCATGAGTCAGAAAGTAAGTACAGTCACTTCACTACTCCAAACACAAAGAATATTTTAATAATGAATGCAGGACGTTCTTTTGTAAATTTTAAAACTAACTGGGGAGAATTTATTTGCGACTAGTTTTCAATTGTGATTCGTCTTGATGGTTTCAGGTATACGACTTGATTTATGAATTGAACCACATATGCCCCTCAATACTACTCTCGGTGATTCCCCAGCTAGAGTATAAACTCAAAAGTTCGGACGTGACAGAGCGAATCGGATCAGTTTCTCTACTCGCTCGGATGTTTTCGGAAAAAGAGTCGAGTCTCGCTGTAAACCATAACCAACTCTGGCAAGCCTTTCTCGGCAGGTGAATTCTTTTAAAGATATGTGTTCATTTGAACTGCTAAACTAAACTCACTTCCACAGGTTCAACGACATCTGTATTCCTATCAGAATCAAATGTGTCCAATATTCTATGCACTTCCTCCTCAATCATCCTGAACTACGCACTGACATTGTAGAGACATTGAAAGTAACCAAATCTTATAATCTTCTTCTGAGCATGCGTGTACATTATACTTATGGATTTGACCTTAGTTGAGACAACATGACGGGGAGGAGAATGTGAGGTTTGAAGTTGTGAAGGCAATCGTAGCCACGGCTAAGTTGGACTTTGCTGTTGTTTCCGAGAGTGAGGATTTGTTGAACTACGTGAAAGAAAGGACGCTTGACAAAAAGGTAGTTCTTCGTTGTTTACTAAAGATCTACAGATTAATCTCAAGGTTGTTGGATTTTCAGTTCAAAATTCGCCGGGAAGCGCTCCAGGGTTTGGCTCTTATTTACAAGACTCACTTGAGTGCAGAATACGTACCAGATCCGACCAGGAAGGCTGTCACCTGGATCAAGGACAAAATACTCCATGCTTACTACATATCCTCGCTAGATGATCGGTAACTCCGTCCAATTCTGTAAATGTGATAAATGGTGATATAGTTTATAGGAAGTGGTTGTTTTGTTAGGATCCTTGTGGAGAGGTTGCTGAACGGTTGTCTGGTTCCATTCCAGCTACCTTCAGAAGAGCGCATGCTCAAACTCCTCTATCTTTATGGAACCATCGACGAACATGCATCTCGCGCCTTTGTCGAGATACAGAAAAATTTGCTTTTGTAAGAAATTCATCTAATTCATTAGTATATTTTCACATGGGAACGCTATTACAGGGTACGTAGACATGTGGCAGAGTTGCTCAACTGTGTCCGCAACTTCGACAAGCAAACTCCAGAGACCGAGCGTCAGCTAAGTGTTCGAATTTCTCAGTTGACAAAGTTCCTCCCTGACCCAGTTAAAGCTTCCGAGTTTCTGTGCAAGTTTGCAGCGGATCTGAAACAGGATAAGCAGCTCATGAGCATCATGGAACTCATCGTCAGTCCAATCACCGACTGCAAAGTCTGTGCAGACAGTGTCGTAAGTACATTAACTCTCAATTAGTAATTAATGATTATCTATTCTGTTCCTTGTCTACCTCAACTTTCGTTTTTAGAATTTAGTGTTGAAGAAATTGGGTGCTCCTGTCATGACAAATTTGTACTATAACACAATCAAAATCCTCCTCCAGCGCATGTCTTCGGTACTCATTGATAGGGACGCACTGATTGTAAGTCGAGATACTTTTTTGACATTGGGTCTGAATAAAATTTAGTTGATACTCTTAATTCTCTGTTAGTAGTGGTTAAATATATGTGATTCTGTTTTCAGAAACTCCTGAGTATTCTCCATTCCTGTCGCCTCGCTAACAAAGAAGTTCTCAAGAGTCTAGGGATGAGTAAGGAAATGGCCATCGAGAGGGGTCTTCGGCTTGTCACTGTGAGATACAAATTTTCTCGGAATAGTAGTTTTCTGTGACAAAATTGAACGGAATTCTGTAATATGAGACAATTCGTTTCAGGTTCTGGCCTTTGTCTTTCCTAATCACTTCGGAGAAGAGCAGACCCTCACCCTTCTCATCCGCCTCCTCACATTGGTCACAGAGAATCTACAACCAGCCGTCCTCACCGCACTCACATACATCGGCAAGGCCAAGCCGATTGGTAAATACTATTCACTTAACCCTTCACCTCCAGTTACATACGAAAACCATACACTTTTCTTCGTAGGTCAGTACCAAGTTCCACTTATGGGTATTTTGGTTCCACACTGTCAGAACATGCTCGTGACAGGTACGCCAAAGCAAGGGAAGGAGGCTATTCGTTGCCTCTACACCAATATGACCCCTGCTACTCGTCTTCAGACCTTCAGCCAAGTCGTGGAGGCCTTGAAAGCGAACCTGGAACCAGGGAACAGTAGCTACCGCACATCGATTGTGGGTCTTGGTCACATCGCCTACCTCATGCCTGAAGAGTTTAGAAATGAGATGAGAGGAATTGTCTCCCAAAAAGTTGTCAAGGAACTCCTTGTCAATCCCCCAAGGACCGACGACGACAGATACAAGAACCCTGACCCTTGGTGCGAGGAGGACGACCTCCCGGAAATTACGAGAGCCATGATCGCAGGGCTCAAGACCACCGTCCGATGGCTTCTCGGACTCAAATCTGACTACAAATCAGCCTCTAAGACATTCAAAATGTTGACTGCCTTTGTCGAAACAGGTTAGTAACGCGATTCTAAGCGAAATTATTGTACAAAAATATCAAATACAATGATTTTGTATTGGATTGACTCACTGACTTCTCGACAACAAGAAAAAAAAAACATTTTTATATCGGAATTTTTTTTTAAATTTATTAGGTGGAGGTTTCATCAATGCGAAAGTTGACTTTAGCGAGGCTGAGAAATCGTGGTTACGACTTGCTGCAGGTTCAGCTATGCTAAAAATTTGTGAACAGAAGGGAGTGGGTGACCAGTTTACGGCTGCGCAGTTTTGCACCCTCTCCAAACTCATGAACGACGAAGTGGTTGAGGTGAGGAATAAATTTGCGACGAAGCTCCATCGAGGGCTGGCACGCGGAATCCCACACAAGTGCCTCCCTCTAGATTTTATGGGGTTCTACGCCTTGGGTGGCTACGAGATGGATAGAAAACAGAGATCACTTCTCAAAGGGTTCATGCTCTCTGATGTAAGCAAGCGAAGGGAGTATATTAAAGGTCTCCTTGTCTCTGCCTCCGAGAGAGCCACTGAGCAGCTTCCTCACATCATGCCAGACTACATGCTTGTATTCTCCGTACCCGTACTCACGCACAGTCCCAGGTGAGTCAAGAAAATGATCTTTTAAGTTCCATTAGAGATTAATTAATCTAGGCCGGATGAATAACTTTGATTTGAATATAGATACACGTCGTACATGGACCAAGACGAGTTGAGTCAGATCAAAGACTGTCTCTGGTTCGTCCTTGAACCTCTCATCCTCAAAAATGAGAGCTACTCCTTTGGGTTCTATAAGTCTCTCATCGAAAGGATGAAGAACCATGTCGACTCCCTTGAGCCAGAGAATGAAGAAGTCAATTCTAAAATGTACGCTGTTTGTGACATCGCGCTTGGCCTTATCCTGCAACGATCCACTTCGTTCGAGATGAAAGATTATCCTTCAGAACCACGCATTCCTCCCATGTACTTCAAAAGACATGAGGATCCCTTTTTTTCGAATGCACGATCCTACTTACCCCCTGACATGCAGTATGCCGCACCCAAAAAGGCAGGAATTCCAATCTCCGTCGTCTCAGAGACGGCTAAGCGCCAAGGAAGGAAATTGAAAAGGGAATGCCAGGCTCTGGATGAGCATGGAAATGTGTCCATCGATGCTCAACCAATGGATGCCACGCAGACTCGACTGGAAATACCAGGCATTCAGACCGAAACTGACGACGAAGAGCCAGCTCCTAAGACATTGAGACTGACACGACGGAGTGCCGCAGCAGCAGCAGCCGCCACTGCATCTCTAAAACCGACCGAAGTCTCAGTTAGTAGTCCCGTCCAAACAGATCCCCCACCGAATGGGACAGAAGTACAAGGAGAAACCATTACAGGAGAGATACAAGGTAGCTAAAAATTAGTTTATTTTGTCTAAATATTTGAAGGAAAGAAAGGAAAAAGTAAAGTTCGTTGATTATTTACAGAGATGGAGACAGAGGAGGTAGTAGGTATCCCTGAGTTGGAAGCATCTACTTGCGCAGACACAGATGAGATGGTAGTTCTAAGTGGATTAGAGGAAGTAGAAGAAGAGGAAGAAATGCCAGAACTCCCACTTCAAGTCCCTCTTCCACTCAATGAGGAAATCCAGGTGGAGGATGAGGAGCCAAAGGCAAGTAGTCGTCGAGGAAGGCCGAGGAAAACCGAACACACGAAAATCGTGTCACTTCCTCCCGATGAAGGAAGGAGTCTCCGGACACGTTCAGGAGTTACCACCAGAGGTCGTGGGAAAATCTAAGACGAGTCCAACGATATAGACTTAATGCTACAATACCCTTCATTTATACCTACCCACTTTACTTTTTTCCTTCATACCATATGAAAATAAATAACTATTCTAGGAAACATATCAGACATAGGTGAGTATACCGGGAATATATTTTAAAAATTATTACCAAAAACTTAAGTTGTTTTTGTTTGGTGAAGAGTGTGTAACATGATGATTGTAAAGTGAATGTGTTATTCTAGACGACAAGTCGCCGTTCTACGAGTTTATTTCTATTTGCTTTGTGTGAGTAAGAATAGTAGGTAGTTTGTAAGATGGAGATTCGGACGGGCAAGAGCAGAGAGAAATGGTGTGTGGTGATTGGTTGTTTAGAGATCGGAGAGATGTAGTTGTTGGACTGCATGGTGAATGTGAGAGAACTCCTCCTCTGAAGGGTCAAGTGTAGAGTGGGTGTAAGAGAGGAGGAAGTGACATGTTCCTCCATCTTCCTCAGGGAACCCCTTGGGCAAAAACTCTCTTCCACGTTTTTCAAATTCGAATCCAGTACTCTCTATCAAGAATCTTGAGAAATAGATCAAGAAATCAAATATCTAAAGTACACGAAATCAAAATGATCTAGTTTTGTCTCGGAGTACCTGTGCGTGGTTGGAGAAACGTTTATTTTGAGTGGTTCACTTCCTGACTCGAATTTATTAGCGAGAGTGACGTTGTTCCCAAAGAGGCAGTATCGTGGCATTTTTACTCCCACTACACCTGCCAACACTGAGCCCGTGTGTAGACCAATCCGCATCTACAACAGAATCATTTTCTTTAAAAAAAAAACTAATTTACCAATTGAAAAAAATTCTTCATTTGTGATAATACTCTGATTGGCTGTCCATCATGTGTTCGATGGTTACCACAAGTCCTCATCATCATCAATGCCATCCACGCTATCTGTTGTGCGTGTGTTGGGCTCTGACGATGTAAACCTCCTGCCACACAGTAGGCGTCGCCGATTGTTTCCACCTGGATAAAATAAAAAAAAAAAAATGGAAATATAGATTGTGTTTGGAGTAAAGTTATGAAGGTGAAGGGTTGTTGATAATAGAAATTCTAGAAGAGTGGTTAAATTGTTGGGTATTGGATAAATTTTATAAGCGATTGATATGGTTGGAAGAATTGAAGCATATGGTGGTCATTGAGTCTGATCCAATAGTAATAGAAACTCAAAAATAAAAAAATAAAATCCTCAACTTCTTCATTGAAGCGGGAGAATTGGTTTCAATTTCTATACCTAACGCTTGAGAAGAGTTTTGAGAGCTAAGGTTTGAACATTTTGAGTCTTATGAAACCTCAAGTCGATTCTGGATTGTGATTGGTTGATGTTGTTTGGCATGTACCTGGAGTTACTAGGTCTCAAGTCCGTTTGGATTTGGATTTCCCTCTAGACATGGACGGATGGATCAAAATGATTAGAATTCTGAATCAATTTCCCGCCAAAACCAAAATTGAATTTTGGATGAATGAATTCGGCGCCAAATACAAATTCTTATTTTTTCATGCTTGACTCATTCAATGAAAGAAAAGAAATTAGTCGATGATGGATATGAGCAGATCATATGAGCAGATATGAGCCATTCCCATTTATCCCAATCACACTTAATTAACTTATCACCAAAATCAACTTTCTACACTTTCATTTTTCACCTCCTGACTCTTAATTCCCCCATAAACTGGATCTTCACGACTCAAATCATGTAACTTGGCCCCTTTTTTTTTTTTTTTTTTTTTTTTTTTTTTTTGAGAAAGATGCAATATATTCCATAAAAATGAATATATTTTTTTCAGTTTTTGCACTAAATTGCAGTAACATGATATTTTTTAGAAAGAGTCTTGGATTAAGGGTTTCGAAAGATAAAAGACCTATGATAAGGGATTTGTTTCTGTTAAACTTGAATCTAACGAGTCGGTAGTAATAGTACATGACATGAAAAATGAAGATGAAAAATGTTACAATTCTTTTCAAATCCTGAATTTAAAATTGTAGAGATTCTTCGTTGGATAAAAAGTTGGAGAAGAAGTTTCTGTAAAGCGTTATAGATGTTTAATCGGAAAATCCAATGATATAGGTGATTTAGTAGGTCCGAGAAAAACGAAAGTCTAGGAAATGGTTGTAGTATTTTGTAATTTGGCGGATTCTATATGTGAGACATAAACATGGATTATCGCTTCCCGTAACTTCCATTTCTAAAATTGGATTCATAATTTATGGATCCAGTCTCACTTAGTCGTGGGATTATTCCTTCAAATGGCAACAAGTACATTTATTATTTCTACAATACACACAATACCACTATTCTGTCGTCTTCCCAATTTTAATCACAAAACATACAACCCCATCTCAAACCCTACTACTTTTCTCTTTTTTTTTTTTGATTTCTTACTTATTCATCCTACAATCTATCCTACGAACTACCTACTTTCTAGAAAAAAAANGCAACAAGTACATTTATTATTTCTACAATACACACAATACCACTATTCTGTCGTCTTCCCAATTTTAATCACAACCCCATCTCAAACCCTACTACTTTTCTCTTTTTTTTTTTTTTGATTTCTTACTTATTCATCCTACAATCTATCCTACGAACTACCTACTTTCTAGAAAAAAAAAAAAAAAAAATTTTTCTGAAAAAGTGAACTACCGAAAAGGCTTCTTCTCTACATGAATTATCTTACCCTTTGTTATTAAAAAGTAAATAAAAAAATAAATATAAATAAAAAATTTTATTGGGTAATAGTGGCGTAATGTGAGAATCCAAAGAAGCCTAAATGTTTTTAAATTATAACTAACCATTTCTGTTTTGCAATTGGTTCTATGAGATTAGGTCTGATCTCATAGCCTCTCAACTGTCAGAATTGGGTACTCTTTCCTCATTGGTCAGTGGAGTCGAGAGTGACAGAAGTCGCGGATTCTGTGGATTAGGAGGATGCCATGGTTAGGTCTAATCTTTTAAGCCTCTCAACTCACCGACAATTGAAGGCGCTTAGAAAGAGCGGGATTCCCACCTGTTTGAACATTTTGACCACCACAACAACCTAAATCTATTCTCAATTTCTTTAAAAAGAACCTTCAAGGGTTTACTAAAGATAAGTCTAGGCGTGAGAAAGGGATCAGAAATTGGTTAGGTTCAAGTGTCCAAGATCTTTAGCTCGTGTCTGAGACTTAGAGAAAGATAATTTTTATGGGGCAGAAAGAGAAAACCGTTTGTTTGATGTTCCTTGATGTTGAAAAGCACGAGTTTTGAAAGAACCAATGAGTTTCGATGAACCCTACAACCTTTGTCCACACGCACTCTTCAAAGAATCCTTTATAATACTTTATGTCAAATACATTTCACTGACCATATCAAATCAACCAATAAGAATCAATCATTCCTACTAAACATAACGTAAACTAGAAAAACTAACTCTTACCTTAACCATTTTTCACTAATAGAATCCAAACTCCTCTAACTTTATTTTTTTTTTCCAATGAAAGATTCTAGAAAATTTACCTCTTTACGTAATACTATGGAATAATCCAACAACCTTTTCAATTTTATGAGTTTTTTATTGTTGAAAAAAAAAATAAGAAAAAGATGGTAAGNAAACATAACGTAAACTAGAAAAACTAACTCTTACCTTAACCATTTTTCACTAATAGAATCCAAACTCCTCTAACCTTATTTTTTTTTTCCAATGAAAGATTCTAGAAAATTTACCTCTTTACGTAATACTATCGAATAATCCAACAACCTTTTCAATTTTATGAGTTTTTTATTGTTGAAAAAAAAAATAAGAAAAAGATGGTAAGNCGAATAATCCAACAACCTTTTCAATTTTATGAGTTTTTTATTGTTGAAAAAAAAAATAAGAAAAAGATGGTAAGGGAGTTAGAGGCTTTGTTCCTTCCAATTTCAGTTATTTCATTACTCCGTCTTTACGATCATTGTTTTCTTGAATTGATCCAAAGTCGAGAGCCATTGGCTATAATTATCTCCGCTTCAGCCAATAATCTCTTTCATCCAGTCAACTCTTAGTCCAAGACGAAATTAAACTCCAGACCCGCGGAGATTCGAATGGATGGACACAATGGAGGAGAGACTCAATACAAACTACTTCTTTACAACTATCTTCTCCAACCAATCAAAAAAGAACAAGAAAGAGGTCGCTTCTTCTCTCTTGTTTTTTTTTTCAACTACAGGGTGTCCAAAAAATCATTGAGATTCTTATCCTCGCAATTTTAATTTGACTTTGAACCCTGATTTCCAAGTTTATCATCAATTTGACGAATTACGAATTGAGTCCTAATATACTAATCTAACACTTTCGTTTACTCAACTCAAGAATTATACATTATATATATTTATTTACCTTACTGAAAAAAAAATTTATAATATAGGGTTATCCGGTTTGGAACAGAGTTCGAAAAAAAAATCCGACTTTAATATAAATTGAAACAAAAATTGAATTTATTGAAATGAAAATTCATTTTTTTTTTAGATTTCTACAGTTCAATCGTTTTGAATAACTTCCGTTATGCTTGCACTTACTTGTCGTAACTCGTGCTCAATTGAATAAGACAGGNTAGATTTCTACAATTCAATCGTTTTGAATAACTTCCGTTATGCTTGCACTTACTTGTCGTAACTCGTGCTCAATTGAATAAGACAGGAAATTGGGATTTTAACTTTACAAGTTTCCCATTTATCATCTATTCCATGATTGGTTCCCTTTGTAAATGTGGATCATCGGTCATGACTAACTTTTCCATCTTCTTGTCAGTCTCTTGTTTACTTTTATTAGGCTAAAAGTATGAAATTGATCTCTGGTTTATTGAGTATCGGTTTCATTTTAATACCCGGGCGGAACCAGAGGTCTCGGTAGGATAATTTATATTTGCATGAGTTTCCAAATGTCATTTCATTAAGTGAATGATGGGAAGTTAGAGAAGAATGAAGAGGAAACAATAAGGATATTCTAGAATCACCTCCTCATTGGTTCCTTTGGTTCCGATGACAAGACTGGATAAGAAAACCAATTGGTAACCGGGAACAGGTCATTTCAAAATGGACATGAGACATAAGAATGAGCAAATGTTGTAGGGAAAATGATAGAAATGACATAACCGCTGAGAGTTGATATATTTGCGGTTAATAATGATACAGTTCATTTCCTCTGAATGGAAGATTCCGTCTCTCTTGCCTAATTCCATTATGTCCACTCTCCATCCCTTCCTATTCAATATCCCTGACAATGGAGGGAAATTCAAAAGACTCCAATCCAATCCAGCTCCAATCAATCAACCTACATTTCCTCATAAATCCAGCTCAATTCCAGATTACTCTCTCCTATACTCTCTATTATGCATAAATTTGAATTAATATAAGGTACAGAAAGCTGCCAACAAAATAAAAAAAAAAAAAAAAATTTTACAACATCGCTTGAGATTTGAGCCTCCAACTTGAAATTAACGATATTTTACTCTAACCACTCCTCTAGTTTGTTAAAATCTATTCCCGATATTTCCTAAACTATTAAGATCCGAAGTAAATAAAAAAAGAAAAAATGTCAACCTATATATTCGTGTAATGTCGTGCAGTATTATAGTCTATTTTTGTTTTGTTTTATAATAACTTTTTGCGTCAAACACGACACATAATGTGTGAAACTAGTAAGGGTTAACAAGAAAAGAAAAAGAATTCGTTAATAGTTTTTACCTTGTAAACATCTAGTTGTCCGCAATATGCGTCAAATTGAGTGTACAAGTTCTGTAGCATTGTGACAACCATCATGGGCGTGGCCGTAGAACAGATTGATGTAAAGCCTACAATATCACTGAACAGCATCGTTACGTTCTCGTGCATTTTAGCCTCAATTGTTTCACCTAAGTGTGAGGTCAAAGGTGAGATGTGATTGGTATAAAATTATATAGTTAGTGTACTGTAATAAGTCTCACCTAACCAGAGTCTCTTGGCAATGTCCTTGGGGAATATGAGATGAAGGAGAGAAACGTTTTTCTCTCTCTCACGATCCACAGCCTTCGAGGCTTCTTCAATGGACTGACGGAGCTTGTCCATCCGACGTTTCAACCCATCCTAAAAAAAAATTATTGATAACAAAGAATTAGTACAGAAATTAAACACATTTTGAATTCATTCTCTGAAATTCACCTCGATTTTCCTTACTTAAAGCCTAACAATATTAAGAGAAAACGAATAGAATAGACAAAAGAGACTCATTTCGTATTCTTTGTAATTTTAAACCTTGGTTCCAAAGAACATGAATGAGTCAGTCGACACTTTGACTCAATTATTAACAAGCCTTATATCATCTTAAATTTTACAAAGCTTCGAATAAATTAGAAACACGATCCAAACTATTATTCTACAAAGTCTTTCAAAATGAATGACTCAAGAAAATCCAATAATTCAAATTAAGTTAATTTCAATATTATAATTTTATTCATTCAAAAATCTTCTAGTCTATAGTTTTTCGTTAGATTAAAAAAAATGGCTTCCTTTCTAAACCAAATTTGTAGTAAGTGGTGGTGAAAATATGGGTTATATAGAGTTTAGTCAAAGGAGTAAAAAATTTTCTATGTTGATATGAGTGAGTGTGACGAGAGAGATAAGGAGTGGATTTGAAAGAAGCCGCCAAAATGAACGTTATTGGAGATGACATCTTCTCAAATAAGCACTGTACATTTTAGACAAGGATTTTCCCTCCTAATCCCATTCAAATCAAAAATAGACTTTCCTTTTGTCCCTTTGTCTCTTTCTCCGTACGGAACAGTCCTTGTCTTGGAAACCTACCAAAAACGAAACGGACTTCATCCCCACACACATCTATCTATCTTCCCATCAATCATAAAAATTATCAAAAAATTTCAACATTATTATAAAAATCTACTTAACCCACAGTACCAACTACATAATCTCAACCAGTATTACTGACAGTGTAGGAGTACAGTACTATCACAGTGTAGGAGTTAATGTGAAGTGATTCATACCTGCGCACGAGCTTGTTCGCCTACTAAAATGACATCTCTAGTTGCATCATGTATGGGTATGTCTGAGATGTAGAGACCTCTGGTGGTGAGACCTTCGAGACCATCGATGAGAGGTGATCCAAGGAAAAGGATACACTCTGACTCCCAACAGTCAATCATTTGACCCTTGAGTTCCATCCCCTAGAAAAAGATAGATGAGGATAGAACATGCTACTCACTAAATAAAATACCAATCCGAATTTCAACTCCTACTTTTAGTCAAGTCGTTTCTTTAGTCATTTGAACTTGAAATTAATGAGACTAGAAATTAGAAATTGAAAAAAATAAAAATGAAGTATACTCCTAGTTAAAATTAGAATCTTTAGTCTTTACTGGTATCTAGGGTTTGGTAGCATGAGTATGTCATTTGTTAGAGAAGTTACTGATCAGAATTTACGGATGGTTTGGTAGTAATAGGTCTTGTTTCATTTGATTTTAAGATAGGAGAACAGCTTTCCGGAAGATAAAATCCAAAATCATAAACGAGATTCATTACGTCCCACTTTCCATCCGTAAACTACTGCCAAAATACAGAGTGTTCTGGATTATTTTTCTTATCCTTTCTCTTCCAATGGTCTTTTAGTAGAGAAAAGAAAAATAATTTCAAAGACTCTGTACTCCAAATCGGTAGATATGAACCTTTTATGACCCAATCACCCATCAAACAATGAAACTTAACTTCCATTGCAAAAAGATCGTAAGGCAGTAGAGATTCTTGAAATAGGAATATATTTATCAACTTTTCTTTTCTAATTTTCTCAACCGGAAGCAATTTTTATTGGAGTCTGTACCCCTTAGCTACTCTTCATTAGGAACAAATTGGCAGACACTTCACGAATATATCACTACAGCGACACGTTAACTCGACTCAGTTACCAGTTACCACTTCAGAGAAATTTAGGAAAAGAAAAAAGCATATGAAAAAGACAATAATTATTGTATAAGGAAGAAGTTAGACGTAATACCTCTGCTAGATTTGGTCCATTGTTTCTCGCTAGATGGCTTAGTCTCAGTAGAAATGGAGTGTTGAGTCTTTGAAAAATGGAATCGAAAGATATCTCATTCTCGAGATCTGGACGTACAAAGTGGAAGAAGTGTGTGACTTTTGGGAGTTCATCATTCATTGGTTGTTGGAGAAAAGATGGCGCAAAGAGTTTGAGTAGACTCGACCCTAGCTGGACAATGCAGAGGTCCTTGTCAAGGACAAAGTGCCATGGAAAGGCTTGACTGAACATCCGGACGGAGAGACCCAAATCCTTAGGGTGTTGGGAAACTCCGACTAGAGATAGTGGGAGATTCAAACTCTGTAAGATTTCGATTCTAAAGACGAAAGTGAGTGAACCAGGATGAGAATCTGGTTTATGTGATTTGTCAATGACAATGTCCGATGTGTAGAGTTCTGTCGAGATGGTGTAAAGAAGGCTTTCGAAGAATGACCCTACAAGTTGTTCCCCAGATAATGTTCGGTAGACTACAGAATAGTGCATGCGCTCATGACTTAATGCTAAATCATGCGCAGGACTCAGAGCCCCAGCTTCCCGTGTTGTGATAATCGTTTCCTTGATGTTTTGCATCATAGCCAATCTGTACAAAACCCATTTTCCAATATTAATTTTAAAAATTATAATTTTTAATGTTGTTTTTAAACATCAATTTCTCAATTCCAACCATTCTAAAATAACATCCAAAAATCTCAATTTTCACAAAAAAAAAAAAAAAAAAAAAAAAAAAATCATGACTCCTGTTCCAACATCCAATGATCGTAGAGACTTGATTTTTCCAAACCAATTTTCCAAACCAAAGACTCCAATTTTTTTCTCAAACTGTTACCCGTTTTCCACAAAAAAAAAAATTGGTTGTAGCTAAGATTATATGGCACGAAGCTATACAAGCATGTTTTCCCTTAGTAAAGAGCATATGGGGTAAAAATAGCTTCCAGTGCTCATACGGTTCAGGGCTGCACTGTATAAATTTTAAAATTTGTATCCATATGTAAGATTAGCACAGTCTTTGTCAAAAAAATATATATATTATTGTAAAAAAAAAAAAGTTGCACAAAAAAAAAAGTTTTTTTACTAACCCTTGGCTGGAATGCTTCAAGACCTCAAGGACACCATCAAGGTTGACTAAAAAGTTGGGTAAGTCAGGTCCAAGGGCTCTATAAGCCCGTTCAAACTGAACAACCAATACGGAGAAATAAATAACTCCCAAGGCTTTTACAAACTCCTCCTCTTTTCCTAAAATTCAGATTAAATTTAATATTATTCAAGCGTATCTCTGATTAAGGATTAAGGATGTTATTTTAATTTAGGTTAATGAGCCCAAGTGAGCACACTAACACTGTACTGCACTCGTTCGAAACTCTTACTTCTAAAGACCAACTTTTATCTAACAAAGTTACCCAACCACTTTTTACCAATGTCAAACTCACTTTCTCCAAAAATGAGTTAAGGGAAGTTAATAATTAAGAATTGAGTGGGAGTCATTTGAACTCTAATTCAAGTTCTGTAGTATGTAGTTGTCNAATGAGTTAAGGGAAGTTAATAATTAAGAATTGAGTGGGAGTCATTTGAACTCTAATTCAAGTTCTGTAGTATGTAGTTGTCTCACATAAAACATCATACTCATTCTCTCAAATCTTAAAACAACATTCTTCACTCAAGTCTTACACTTCATGTTTTCTCAATTACACAATTGTGTTAATAAATAACAAAATGTAAAGAATTTGGCTAGATTTTAACCTAATTTTGGAGAAAGTTGATGAAAAGAGGAAAAATATGAGGTATAAAAGAGAATATTTAACCCTTATGAGACCAAAAAAGTAAGAGTAGCCAGTGAAGATTTGTGCATGAGACCATGATGATAGGTCTCCTTGTGTCATCATAACATAAGTGACTCTTAACACCTAACTCATAGTTTATTTTATTATTGAGTCTCTCACCTGGTTACTATGAGAGGATGACACTCTTTTCATCTTTTCATCTTCCTCACTTAGATGGTAGAGAATCCTTCCGACATCCTGTCCCCTAACTCTAACTCTAATAATTTCCCTATTCTCATTTACAAATAAGTTTCTTCTATTGATTAAAAGGTTATTTGATTGAGTGTAGACTAGACATTCAAAATTGGAAAGGAGTAAATTAGAAAGAATGTTTAAGTGTTTTAATTTAGTGTAAAGTAAGTGATTGAGGTGGGTTGTTGAAAGTAGCTAATTTCGTATTTATTTGCTTTCCCTTCTCTTGAATTCCAATTTCCCTTTGAGGAAATTGTTTCTTGAGTTTTCGTCGTCTTAATCCAATTCCGATGGAGACTAAATTTCATTAGGTGAAAGTCAAAGGGGTCTA
The DNA here is from genome assembly GCA_002738285.1 of Holacanthella duospinosa. NCBI lineage: Eukaryota > Metazoa > Arthropoda > Collembola > Poduromorpha > Neanuridae > Holacanthella > Holacanthella duospinosa. The sequence continues at coordinate 67,454 of NIPM01000076.1, read as the reverse complement.
AATCAGAGTTAGAGAAACCCATTTCAAAACCCGCCACTTTCAAATGACCCATAAAACTAAGCCAGGTTTATTCTTACAATTTCACCACTTTCTCTCATCCAAAATCTCAGTCTTTCTCTTACAACCTAAACCTAAACCTAACTCTTCCTCCAATCACCTTTCGTCTCTTGTCTCCATACACCTATGACCTACTCTCCTCTCCTTATGCCTTACTACCAAAAAAAAACTATAAGAAAACACTAACAACTTTCACCACACACGGATCATCTCTTCTTATTACCGTCAAACTTCACAAGATATGGTTCCTCATTTTTTTGGAATTTTTTTTTTGGTCTTCAACAATATCTTCTAAAAAGTAAAAGCACCTTGTGCATTTAACATTAATCTCTTTTCACTTAANACTATAAGAAAACACTAACAACTTTCACCACACACGGATCATCTCTTCTTATTACCGTCAAACTTCACAAGATATGGTTCCTCATTTTTTTTGGAATTTTTTTTTTTGGTCTTCAACAATATCTTCTAAAAAGTAAAAGCACCTTGTGCATTTAACATTAATCTCTTTTCACTTAATTAGCTCCTAGCTAAAAACAGACACCTGCTACACCACACTTTACACCATTTTCTCTTTCCCAATTTAATTATACTGTCCAAGTAAGAAGATGTCGTCCATAAGGTTTTCTAATTCATTTTCTCTATTCTAATATTCTCTCTTCTACCCCATATCTTCTCATACCTTCTATCTTAACTTGTTGAAAAACAACAGAGAGGAGTTTGGTAGTTTCACTAAAATAAGTTAAAACTTTGTAATAAAATGTTGAATAATAAAAGGGTGTTGTGGATTTAGAAGAAAAAAAAACAAGTTATCCTAGGTTTGTCCCATTTGAAGAAAGTGTGTATATTTTAAAATTGAACTCCTTACAGTCAAGTGTACTGTAAAATGGGTTGAGTAGAGAGATATAAAAATGAGGGGAAAAGAAATTAAATTTTCTCCGAGATTAGAATATGGTTTGTAAAAGAAATGAATGGGCGTGTCCTCTGTTCCCTTGGGAATGGAAATGGTCCTGATTTTGTAAGAATCTATAGACTCTTGGATAGGATAGAAGAAGAAAGTGGTAATTGTTGATTGTTATTTNGGGTTTGGTAGTTTCACTAAAATAAGTTAAAACTTTGTAATAAAATGTTGAATAATAAAAGGGTGTTGTGGATTTAGAAGAAGAAAAAAACAAGCTATCCTAGGTTTGTCCCATTTGAAGAAAGTGTGTATATTTTAAAATTGAACTCCTTACAGTCAAGTGTACTGTAGAATGGGTTGAGTAGAGAGATATAAAAATGAGGGGAAAAGAAATTAAATTTTCTCCGAGATTAGAATATGGTTTGTAAAAGAAATGAATGGGCGTGTCCTCTGTTCCCTTGGGAATGGAAATGGTCCTGATTTTGTAAGAATCTATAGACTCTTGGATAGGATAGAAGAAGAAAGTGGTAATTGTTGATTGTTATTTTGAGTAGTGAAAGTTGGTGGAGTGGAGTGTGAGGGTGTGGTTGAGTTTGAGTCTCTCCATTGGGCCATTCTCATTAGTCCCTGTCCTTGTGTCTTAAGTCTCTCCTTTAATCATCCTGTCCTCTGTCGATAACTTCTCATCACGTCCTACTAAATCCCAGACATCTACTCTTAATTTAACAAACACCACATGCTTTCAACCCTAACACCTTACAAAAACCACCACAAATCCTCCTTAATTCTTACAACTTTTTCTCATTAAATGTTCACTTAATACCACTTAAACCCTACTTTCTATTTCACCTTTGTCTTTTTGACTCTCCATCATCCCTCATCTACTCCTTAAGAGACAGAGTCCTTCATTTTATTAACTCAATACTTTTACATTCTTAGGATTTACAACCACTCCTCCTAACTTAGAACTTACCTTACTCATTTTCATTACAATCTAATGGGGTGAGGGGGAAGGGGAAGGGGGGAAGTATGAAAACTTTTTTTTTTACAAAACTACTCATCATTCCATTCCCGTCAGTCAACTTTCAGCTAAAGAATCTACTTATTAAACTTTATTTCAAAGAACTTTTTCAAAAGTATCTTAAAAACAACGGAGATTTAAGCTCTAGAAAAATTTACAATAAAAACAACATAGAAAATAGTAAAAATAGTAAAAAAAAATAACATTTTCCTTAAAGTAACTAATGAATGAAAACAAGGATTTACAAAAATAAAAAAAAAATATTTTTTTTTAGATAAGATGCAGGGTGTCTTAAGCTTTTAGATATCCATTTTCTTCACTTTCTCCAAGTCTCATATTTTATTATATGTATAAGTAGCTAAGATGGAGTGAAGATGAGACACAAAAAATCAAGTGATAAATCAAACTTGAAAAATTTATGTCTTAAGTGAAAACTCACATTTGTCAACTTTAAAAACTGAGCTAGCTAAGACATTAAAACTAGGTTTAAAAAAAAAGTCAAGAAACGTAAAGTCAAGGATTTGATAGTTTTAAACATATAAGAGTCATACAGATAATATGCTCGTCTAAACCTGGAAGCACCTTGCCCGCGGTTAAAAAAATAAAAATAAAAAGAATAAGAGCTTGACTCAGAGTCCCTTTTTCATTTTTAGAGAAATATGTACAAGGACCACCAACTAAATCCGGGCCTTCTTTCTCCGCCTTTCACCAAAATCGGCTTGGGTCAGCCGACAAACAAGTAGTGAATAATAGCGACGNACAAATATGTACAAGGACCACCAAATAAATCCGGGCCTTCTTTCTCCGCCTTTCACCAAAATCGGCTTGGGTCAGCCNAGAAATATGTACAAGGACCACCAACTAAATCCGGGCCTTCTTTCTCCGCCTTTCACCAAAATCGGCTTGGGTCAGCCGACAAACAAGTAGTGAATAATAGCGACGTGAAGTTAGCTGACAAATTTTGAAATTTTTTTATTTTTAATTATGGATATTCTAATGTAACATTCGTCACTCCCGACAACTTGATCTCAATCTAAAAAACAAAAAACAAGAGATTGACTTTAAGGTGTAGGAAGGATGAAAGAAAACCTAAACTCCACAATATTAGGGGTTTTTTCTTAAATGCTGCCTTGCAAAATTTATCTTTTGTCCTAATAGGTTAACTTGACATCCTAACAGCAATTTCCTAATTACCTTTATCGATCCCGGATTAATTTTCCTTTGAAGCATAATTTTTTATTTACAAAAATTGTTTAAAACAGGATCATGTTTCTTTCCGTTTACAATTTAGTACCAGGAAAATACAAAAATTAGTCTCGGATTAATTTGCCACTACAAATATATTTTTTGAAAATTTCAAAATACTTTACGATATAAACTTGTTTTTCTAGTTTAAACCCATATTTGATACCAGTAAAATGCCAAAATTAGTGGCGGATTAATCTGGCCCCATGTAAATTGTATTTGTAAACCGTAAAAATCATTCCGAAATAAATTAAAACCACTTATTAAGCATTCATATAGACGATGGTTCCAGAAAAACACAAAATTTATTGGCGGATTAATTTGACTTGAAAATAAATAAATAAATTTTTTTTTTGAAAATCTCAAAAATCTATCCGAAAAAGGTCATCACTTACTAAGAATTGAAAAATAGATACAGTTACATAAAAATAACTTTAGTCGCAGATTTCTTACGTAAGTATTTTACTATTTTCAAAAAAAATTTTGTGGGACCAAATAATCCGCGACTAATTTTGGTATTTTACTGGTACTAAATTGTAAACGGGAGAAAATATGATCCTGTTTTAAACAATTTTTGTAAATAAAAAATTATGCTTCAAAGGAAAATTAATCCGGGATCGATAAAGGTAATTAGGAAATTGTTGTTAAGAAAACTTGTTAATCTATTAGGACAAATGATAAATTTTACAAGGCAGCATAACCCCTAATGTTGTGGAGTTTAGGTTTTCTTTCATGCTCCCTACACCTCTTTTTTCAGAGTGAGATCAAGGTGTCGGGAGTGACGAATGACACATTAGAATATCTATAATTAAAAAAAAATTCAAAATTTGTCAGCTAACTTCACGTCTATTATTCACTGCTTGTTTGCCGGCTGACTCAAGCCGATTTTGTGAAAGGCGGAGAAAGAAGGGCCGGGTTTATTTGGTGGTCCTTGTAGTAAGTAAGAAGGTCTTATGTTGGTGAAAGTTGGAGAAAGCATTACTTNGTTTGCCGGCTGACTCAAGCCGATTTTGTGAAAGGCGGAGAAAGAAGGGCCGGGTTTATTTGGTGGTCCTTGTAGTAAGTAAGAAGGTCTTATGTTGGTGAAAGTTGGAGAAAGCATTACTTTTAAACCCATCATGGTGAAAAGAGTATTAAAAATAGGCATAGAAAAATAAGAAGAAAAAAAAATAAATAAAACTTGAAGTGGAGAGAGGTAAAGTATGTAAGAGAGCGTGGGAGGGTGCCTTGAAGGGGTAAATCTATTGTCATTATTATTTATAGGACATTTCCTTTAAGTTCATGCTTCAAGAGAAAGTATGAGTAGTCTAATGTGAACATGTGCTTTCTCCTTTGAGCTCAATTCCTTTACGAATTTATTTCAATTGGTTTGAATATAATTCAAGAGCTCGATTGGTTATTTGTTACCTACCTGGAAAAAGTTGGTTGGCGATAGTGACAATTTGTGGGAAGTGATTGTGTGAAGAGGAGTGGTATTTCATAATCCGCGCTTTCCCGTCTTCTCTCCCGCTCTCAGAGTTATTCAACTCGAGGTCAAGGCCTTCTCTGTAGAATAAAAATACAACATGTCTAAAAAATATTAAAAAGTATCCACATTCTCTACTTTCAACATAATTCCTCTTCATTGTTGATTATTTACAATGGATAAGGAAGAAAAAAAATGTGCGAAACAAAATTATTCAAAGATTAACTAAATTCAAAAATTTTTTCCTTCTTTCCAGGAAGTTGTTCCGCGCACTACCTCAAATCAACCCACTATTCACAATTTTGTCTCACCAGAGTTGGTCAAAATGTGGGTGATTCCATAAGGTAGTGTGAAGAAACTGGAGAGCAAAGAAGAAGAAAAAAACATAACCAAATTTGTTTTCGTTTTCAAATTCCATTTATCAAAGATTTCATCGTAGCTCAATCCAATTTGATAGTTTAGATGTAAACGGTAAGCGACAAAGAGTAGTCTAAAACTTTAGACACCCTGTATAAGAAAGGAGAAAGTGGAGCGGGAAAAACAAACAGAGAATGTGGACTCATTTTGAAGACAGAAGGACTGGATTTTAAGAAAACAGGAGGGGGTTTATATGAAGGGAAAACAAACAAATCAAGTGGTCCTAAATGAGGAGGGTAATTAGGCTGAGAAAATAAGAGGAAATGAAATACAAACAGTGAGGAGGGATATGACAAGCCAAAGACTCTATCTACACCAAATGACAAACAATGACAACCAACTCAAACAAAAACACATACTCTTTACTTTAACTTTATCATATGACCCTCTTACAACACAAAATCATACTATAATTACTCTTTTTTCAATTTACTACCTCTTTTTTTATCTCAAATACAACTAAAGACAACTAAATACACACATTACAACAGTCAGAAGAAATTTAAGAGGAAAGTTGTCTCACACTTCTACGCCTACTTTCAGATCTGGGCAAATTAAATTAAATTTTATATTAAATAATATTTATACAATACATGACTTATTACTCAATTAACTGTTATAATTTGTAATAGAATTTATATGAATTTAAATACACTACGTTTAAAATTTTTTAATATAGGGACTAATGAGAAAAAAATTAAAATAGATTCCGTAGCTCAACTAAATATTGTCTACATTCTGTAGGTTTTTATATTAAGTTAAAAATATCTTACATATGCATGGCGACAGGTGAGAGAAAATGGGAATTTTAATATGCAAAGTTCCCTTTGGCGCTTTCTTTCATCTTTACCTAAATTCGATGGAAGGAAGAGAATCATTATGCAGAGTTGAGCAAAGACCTAATACTCTTCTATACCAAAGAACCCCGCCTCTTTCAAAATATTATACATTTAGATATTGATAAGCATGTGTGTGTACGTTTCGAAAAAAAAATATTGGTTCTACGCCAAATTTTAATTGACTGTCGAAAACAGAAGACATATTTACATAAGTCTGTTACAAAATAAGCGAAGAGAGATCAACATAAGATAAATTAAGCAAATAATGATTGGAGTTTAGCTTGAAGTTATTAATCCGGACAACATATGGGGTGAATTGAGAATAATTTATTGAAACACCTGATTGAATTTCAATTCTATAAAATTATTCAATGTTTTTAACTCTAGGCTTAAAATTGAAATGAATGGGATTGAAATAATAACAATAGTAATAATAATAATTGAAAAGTATGACAAACATCTACTCACTTAATTAAAAAGTTAGTTAGATAATAGTATCATTTGGAATAGATTCTTTGTCGAATTTTGGGTGAAAGGCAAAAGATTAGGAAAATAGGGAAAAAATTTTGAGTTAATTGAAATCAATTGCCCATATGTTAAGTTTGGAATTGACCTTTCTTCGGTTGTGTGAATTAAATGTTTAAACTAGTTTCTAAATTGAGGCACATGAGTACTATGACTCATGAGGTATTATTTTTTTTTTCTCACTTTGGTAAATGGAGTCAAAAGTTCAAAATTTGAATTTTGATCCAAGTCCACGTGTTTTCACTTTCATTTGAGTGTAAAAATGAAGAGTCGAGGTGTAGTGAGAGAACTCTTTCCATAAAAACATCGTCAGACTCATAATAAAAAACTTAATTTCGAGAATTGGGAAATCGTATTTTTCCACTCTGTTTTTATGATGATGAGACATTAGGGTGGGCGTTAATGAATTTTTTTTACGGTCGGAATTCGTAGATAATCACAATTCTTTTGAAAATTAAGACCATCTCACACTTCTTAATAATGAAAAAAAAAACTCATCATTGTGCAAAAAAAACTCATCATTGTGCAAAAAAAAAAAAAAATCCTTTAGAAAAGAGCACCATGGGAGGTCAACTCAAACTATCTGACCTTTCACATTATTACTTTGAGTACAATGTTTGANACTCATCATTGTGCAAAAAAAAACTCATCATTGTGCAAAAAAAAAAAAAAAAAATCCTTTAGAAAAGAGCACCATGGGAGGTCAACTCAAACTATCTGACCTTTCACATTATTACTTTGAGTACAATGTTTGAAATACCGGAAGACGAGAGGAAAGATAAAAGTTGAGTAGAGTTGGGCAAAATTTTGATCTCATCNAACTCATCATTGTGCAAAAAAAACTCATCATTGTGCAAAAAAAAAAAAAAATCCTTTAGAAAAGAGCACCATGGGAGGTCAACTCAAACTATCTGACCTTTCACATTATTACTTTGAGTACAATGTTTGAAATACCGGAAGACGAGAGGAAAGATAAAAGTTGAGTAGAGTTGGGCAAAATTTTGATCTCATCCACTCCACTTAATCTCTGAAGAGGAAATCATCTGAAATGCCCAACTCTGTCATCTTTTTGAATATACATCTTTTGGGATGATTTATGACTCTTACTATATGTCTTATCTGTATGAGAAATAAAAAAAAAGTGGTGATGTGATGTACGTGAGAGAATGATTTCTCTTACTCTGTACCCCTTACTTCCGGATTTTCGAGAACCTTTTCGAATATTATATTTTTTGTGGTTTCCGCTAACGGGCCCTGTCATGTGGTTTGGAATCCCTTAACTAGAAAACAAGGAACCTTAATGGAACATTTTATGCCTAATAGCTTTCTTAATGTCCTACAAACCAACATCTAATCGCATTATGCTTCCTATCAACACAAATTTTTCAAAACATCTCAAAAGGCAGTGTAATTTGGGATTTTGTTCCGTAGAATTATGCCGCAGACTAACTATTTCCTTCTTGACATCCTAGCTTAAAAAATATATATATATATATAATGTCATGTAGACATCAAACCTTAAGGTTTGAGAAAATTGGATTTTTCATATGCTAAAGTCTCAAGCATATATGGGCAAACTCAATTCTCAAGCACATAAGTAAATATTGAGTTCCTACAAGAAATCTTGTATTCTTACAGCTAAAAAATAAAATAAAATTTCAAATCGTTTTATTTTGAATATAGTGGATATGGAGAGAGGCAATGAGAGTATTGAGTGAAAGTGTCCGGTTCCGTTGAGTTAAGAGAATCACTATAAAATTCGGCGTCTCGATTTTTTTTTTTTTTTTGTTAGAGATTGGTCTTTTGTTTCCTGATCTCTTCGGAGATTTACCTTATTTTGGTTGCGATGTTTCGGAATTGAGGGTATGTCTCTTGCATCCGGAAAAGTGCCTCCTGAAGCAGCTCATCCTGAAAAGAGGCAATTAGGCCCTGGTTAGACTCTCGACCAATCACAAACCACCAATCACTCCAATCAATACGAACAAAAGAAGAGAGAACTCTTTGAATTTACACGCCTCTGGAGACCTCTCGCTTAATCCCAACAAATACCAACAAATCCCACTTTTCCGGACCAATTCACATTTCGTAGCTAGACAAGATAAAATAGAAATGTAAAACTAGAAAATTCATGATTCGGCTCTTTGAGAAACATGGACTACATGGACAAAAGACGAAAGAGTTGGCTAGAATACGATTAGAATTATATCCTACTTTTACTTACTATTAGAAGGAATACGAGAGACGAACTTTAGTTATTCAGACGAACAATAGAACAAATTACCTTATCATCAACCACAATCAGAAATCTAACTATCACTCCATACATTTACCACATTTCATCAGAAATGTATTTATAAATGATTTCAGAATGTATAAATATGACCATCTATGCGCACTTTATCTAATACTAGTTTTATACTTTCATTTCCTTTCATTCTTCACCATACCGTTCCCACTCTGTTATTTTCTTTTTATTTCGGTTGACTAGAAACGAAAAAAAAAAAAAAAAAAAAAAAAGANAGAAAGAAGAAGGAATTCAATCTTCTTTCTCTTGTTAAAAAAAAAATAATAAAAAGTTTTAATTTTTGTTTGAAAAAATTGAAATAAGAGTTTGTGTTGTTGAGAGTGACTGTGATGTAAATATTCTTTCTCAAAAAAAAAAAAAAAAAACTCTTCTCATCGGATTATAACTTTTCACTTGAAGATATGTTCTGAGTGCTTGGAATCTTTTTATTTAAAAAGAAAAGCAGTTCCTGTCCGTGTGTTGTAGTTTCCATTGGAAATGGTAGAGAGAAAGTCTTTAATATTGGGCCATAATTGAATTAGAGGGATTGAATCCATGAGAAAAGGGATAATAATACTCTCACAAAACTTTTCATAAAGTCTCAAACTAACTATCAAAAACTTTTTAATTTCTTTCTGGCTACTTTTCATTTCCTTTTTACTTTCTTTACTACGAAACAAAAGACTTTGAATCCTTAAAAATTCCCTCCAACACCTCCGTTTTCTTCACTATTAAGACTTAATTACAAAAAAAGAAGGAAACTAACTCCACCAATTAAAAAAAAAAATAAAAAAATACTTGTACCCATTCTCAAATTACTTGATAATATTTCTTACTTTTCTATTACTCTACTAAAAACCCTGTCAGATTTTTATCCGTTAGAAAAGTTTAGACTAGACTCAACGACTACAGGGTGATTAATCGTTTTTATTCCCAACCTTAGAAACTCTATGTTCACTTAATCTGATTTCTATATGTCATGGTCCACTTATAGACATACAAATATCTACACAAAAACTTTAGAAACACGCCTGCGTCCCTTCAAACTCAAATCCAAATGAAATTGAAATTAGTTTAATCAACTATTTCATCATTATGGTAGACAAAGAAGAAAAGAAAAAAGAAGATGATAAGTCCCACAGTATTTCGTAGCAATTTCATAAAACCCTGTTGGAATAGAAAAAAAAAAAAAAAAAATCATGAAAATTCTTTCAATAGAATTATTACAAAGGAGTCTAAGGTATAGAAAAGTAGAAGAGACTCATCCACTGTAAATCCTACCCACCGATGATGTTCACTGTAGATGAACTTTTGAAAATTATTCTATTTCTTATAGTATCTCTCTCATCAAATACGTTAGAAGTTTTATTTCAATATATTTGAGACAAGATTTTGAGTATATCCGGAGTTATTCTAGTGGAGTCTGTTCACTTTAGTTTTCTCTACCCGTATTATACTTTTGAGTAGGATTGACGAGCTCGTGGGAGGACGGAATAAAATATAAGCCCAATACCTGTCAACATTTGACACCCAACCTCTGCCCTTTGTCCGCGGTTTGAATAGAGTTTTTTTTTTTATCCATTCCCTTGTTTTTATGATTATGTAACAAATGGAAGGGAATTTGGTAGTTGAATTGAAAGTGACATGGATAATTCTAATCTTGTTTCTTTTCTTTCCACTGTCTCCCAGTTCAAAGGTCGCGGGTCCTCTCAACTAAACTACAGAATTGGATTTATCAGACAATCTTCTCCGAATGGACTTTTTTTTTCTCTTTTTTTTTTTTTTTTCGTTTTTCTTTTTATGAGATGACTTTCTCCTTGTATATTTCTAAATGCAGAATTTCCTTATTTTCCTCTCCATTCACCTTCCTATTGGAATAATCAAAATGTATTCTTCTCCTGCGGTGGGTAAAAGAGAAAAGAGACTTTCTCTTTCTCAGTGTAGGGCATTCAACAAAAGAATCTGGGGTTCTAAATTTAATAATCATTTTCTATATGTTGAGGGAGGTATTGAAGAAATGAAAAGAATGAAAAATGAATATTTTCTTTACTCCATTCATCAACCCATGTTTTTCAGTAGAGAGAAAGTCAAACGATCCACATGAATTAAATTCATGACATCCATTCCATCACAATACAAAACCACACTCCACTCAATACCACTACATTCAAAATTTATATACATTTACCAACCAAAAAAAAATTTTTTTTTTTTTTNAAAATTTTTTTTTAAAAAAAAATTTTTTTTTTTTTGCCCATTTATAAATTTTATTTGCCCATTCTTTCGTGTACAGTAAGAGACTAAAGTTTAAGGACTCTCTATTCTTGTGATGCTTTCCACTACTTCTTCCTCTGATAATTTTGTTAAAGAAATAGTTTCGGATTTATATAATTTTCGTTTGTGGGAAAGTGTTGAGATTCAAAATTCGTATCTTTTATCCTTTGCAATTAGCAGTAGACTAAAGTTTCTTTATTATCTCTTTNCCTTTGCAATTAGCAGTAGACTAAAGTTTCTTTATTATCTCTTTGTTCCCCCTCTGACACTTGTTCTAATGAAGTTTTCTGAGGCGGGAAAACTTTCTCTTCCACTCCAACTGTGGGGAAATGAAAGATTCTTTGCCCCACGGCACAATTCAACATTCACCTCCTCTTCACAAAAAACAAAACTTTCTCATTCAAAAAAGTATAAACTTTCTACCCAACGAAGCAAGAAAGTTCTAAAGTCATGTCAGCAAATTTTGAATTGTGATTGGTAGGAAAAGTTTTAACGTACCTGTGGGACAACAAGTGCGATAATAGCAGAACTTAGAGACGAGAGATTGAGATCATCTGAATTTTGACCCACAAAGTCCATACTTGGTCCTTGACCTTGAGAGAGTCGATGACCTCCACCCAACTTACCACTACTAAATGGACAACTCATTCTCTCCACTAAATACCTCCGTCACTGAAAATTTGACACATCAAAAATCCTTTAGTTTACTACAAAATGACAGGAAACAGAAGTCTTACGATTTACGAACAGATAGTTTTATAACTAACAGACAAACTTCTCATACTTATAAACTCTCTTCCTTCACTCATAATTCCATAAATTCTAACAAACTTTTCTTTTTTTTTTTATAAAATTTCATTTTGAAAATAGTAGAAAACTGTCTCTTTTTTTTACAACTCTGATAAAGTCTCAAACTTTGACTTGTCCCATGTGAGAGTGTGAGTGACATATTTTTCTAGGTAGTTATATAAAATTTTTTAAGTTTTTTTTTATTTATTTTTTTTGTTTTAAGTTTCAACTAGCTTATCAACACCAACTACCTATTAACGTCAAGGACTCTGAGATGGGATACATTGCACTAGTTGTGTATTTTCTAAACTCCATGTTAACCCATAATATCCTCAAGTAAGTACTTCCTAATCCTANTGACTTGTCCCATGTGAGAGTGTGAGTGACATATTTTTCTAGGTAGTTATATAAAATTTTTTAAGTTTTTTTTTTATTTATTTATTTTTTTTAAGTTTCAACTAGCTTATCAACACCAACTACCTATTAACGTCAAGGACTCTGAGATGGGATATNACCTATTAACGTCAAGGACTCTGAGATGGGATACATTGCACTAGTTGTGTATTTTCTAAACTCCATGTTAACCCATAATATCCTCAAGTAAGTACTTCCTAATCCTACTGCTCGTCTTATAAGCTCAAATTCAGTCAATATTGCTTCTAGTGTATACAAATACATTCCATCCTACATCATTCTTTTTGGCTCTAAAGTTCAAAGCTAGTGATTTAGGCGGTTGAAAATTGGCTCAAAGTCTCAAATGATTTTCACTTTCGTTTTGAGAATAAACAAGTCTGAAGATATGGAGGTTTGAAATCTCTAGTGAATCGAAAATTCTGTCTAATATTTTCTTGAGTATGGAGAGTGTATTGAAAAGATTCTATCGTCCGTCTGTTCTCATATTATTCTCTAACTGTGTCCGTAGGATGGATGTGGTACTCTCATTTTGAGTCCGTTTCCATCTCAGAAAGTCATTTTCTCGTTTTGAGAGAGAAAACATTAATCTTAGGATCCAGTCTCACTTTCTTCGAGATGAAAGTGAGACTTTCTTCTTCCCGCAGTTACCCTCCAGGTATTTTACACTCATGAGCACTTCCTTTCCTCAAATCAAAAAAAAAAAAAAAAAAAAAACTTACAAAGGGTTCGCTCTACCACTCCACTAAATATTTCACTCACATTTCCATCAGACCCAAGGGAATTTTCACTTGGGAAATACCTTATTCAATTCTTACCAAACTCACTTATGAATTATGAATTTTAAGTTCAATGTGTCATTTCCACACTCAATATATACCTACTAACAAAAAATTTGAATTTTATTTTCTTCAAGTTTTTTTCTTCTTCAAACCCTGGGAATGATTTTTGATTTTCCCATTTCTTTTTTAAATAAATTACAGTTATTTATGTATCAAAAGTTCAACTGATCTTAAGAACTTTTACACCATTGTACATTTTTTTAAGTAGGTATGTAATAATCATCAAATTTAATAGTATACGGACACATTTTGTGCTGTTATCTACTTGATGGCTGATAAAATTAAACAAATTCTTTATACTTTACTGATTATATTATTGAGTAGTGAACAATATTGTTGTTAAAAAAAAATCTTAAAATTTATGAAATTCCTTATTTTTAGTAAGTAAAATTAAGCATAAAACTTTCTCCCTCATTTGTGAGGTTGTTATAATAAATTCTTAAATGATGTGTAACCATTGAAAGTGATGTCAACTGTACTCAAAGTCATCTCCATAAATTGTATAAAAAGTTTATAAAGTACATTTTAAAAAGGGCGTAAACTCTCAGTTTTTATTATTACTTTCATTTTTTATTATTACTTTCTTTTTATAAAGTATAAATTTGACTAGAAACATGTGGCAGTGAAAGTTTTGTTTCATATGTTTTTACTCTTAAAAAAAATCTACAATTATTATAACCTTATTAGAATTTTAAATTTATGAAAACTGTTTAATGATACTTGAGAGAAAATCCCATATCAATTATGAATACACTTTACCAAAAAAAAAAAAAAAAAAAAAAATTCAGTTTTGTAACTGTTCAAATATATAAATTAATTATAATGAATAATTGAACTCTCTGTCCTAATAAAGTAATGTAGTTGATACTCAGAAGAAGTATTGAGTTTATTGACTTTTGAATTGATGTTTTTAAAAAATATGATTAAGGAATGGATAACTTACGTTTTGAGAGTTGGTATTATGAAAGTGAGTCTGATTCTGATGACAGAGACGAAGGGTTTCTAGGAAACTGAAAAGACTTGAACCAATGAGAAGAGTCCTAACTCTTATAACTCAATTACTATCATAAGAATGGTTGCCATTGTTATTGGAAATTGAAAAAGTCCAATTGTCCATGAGAGAGTAAGTAAATTGTATGAAATTCACATCTGTTCTTCCATAGACTTGATTCTGATTCGTTGAGAATTGGATTGAGGGAGAATAAATTAACTTTCACTTTTGTCCAAGTAGATTAAAAAAAAAAAAAAAAAAAAAAAAAAAAAACGAAAAAAAAAAAAGTTCCCAAAAGTCGAGATGGTAGGAATGGCGTGTTTTTCTCCAATTTCCTTGGAATGGTCCTTTTCCTAATTCCAAAGACTAATTGGGAATTATTTCTTCTAAATTATTTCTTTCGTTCCTCTGGAGTCGGTAGTTTGGGTATGAGCCTCTTCTCTTCACTCCTGAGTCCTCACAGAGAAAAATTAAGAGAAAGTGAGAGACTCCAGTTCCAGTGGCCCTTCTTCCAACGCTTCGGAAAATCAAAATGAGAATTATTAGGAGGGATTCTGGTGATTTTTGGCGGTTTGTTTTTGAAGTCTCTTCCACCGAATATAACCGAAGGAGGAGAGAGAGACTTTCTCTCTCTTGCAAATGCTTTCTCCGTCTGCCTTCTCTCCAAAAACATCACTCTACCTCCTTACAAACCTAGCCACATACACTCAATACACAACCACACACTTCATCTTACTATTTACATCGCAAAAAATTGATTGATTTATTTATTTTCTATCAAATTTTATCATTTTTTATATCCTTTTCTTTCATATACTTCCCAATTTTAAAAAAAAATTTCTTTTCCTTATCAATATGGACTTTTTGTTCATTTCCACTAGTAACCAAAAAGATTAATTCGTTCTGTCATAACTTTCACCGAAACACATAATAGTAGAAATACTACATGCGAACCTAATTTAAAATTCACATGTAAAAAAAAAAAAAAAAATAAATAAATAAAAAAATAAAAAAATTTTTCGTTGGCTAACTAGGCCTTTGATATACTTAAATTAGTAAAGAGCGTTAAGTCACTTTTGTCCATTTGAGTTAAAAAAAAAGTAATACTGACAGTTTGAGTTAATCTTTCTAAATTATGTAAATACACTATTTAAAAACATCAACTTAAGGAAGACTTTTAAATTAATATTATGTATATTCCTTATTTAGTATATAAGTATCTCATATGTCTAGATTATATAACACTAGAATATACAGTATATACTATAATAATTTTTGAAATTTATTTTTACTTGAGTAAATCCCCAAACTTATTAATTATTATTATTTCTATTTAATTCATTTTGAGTTACCTTCAAAATACCTACTTCAAAATGGAGTAGTTGAACAAAACGTTTAGTATGTAGTAGGATTTAAAAAAAAAGAAGATATTTGAGAGAATGAGTTTTATGAAAAATTTTTTAATTTAATATCTAAAAAAAAATTTTTTTTTTTTTTTTTATAAAAAATAAAAATCTGAATGTAATGGTGGTTAAATAGTCCTAAAACGTCTGTTCCCTCTCTGAAATGTATTTTGGTGAGGGTTTTTAGTATTTTTTGGTAACGCTTGCGTCTGGTTCTGTCTCACTACACACTCCTTTCTCTTCTCTCGACTTTTTCCATACTTTCTCCTGATGGAATTCTTGACACAACGACCACCAACAACTCATGACCCTATGGTCAACACATACACAACTCATCTACACACTACACTCCAGAACATGGATATGGATAGTTTAGAACAAGACAAAGTAGTGAGATAAGTTATGAAAAAGTTATCAAAAGTTGGAAATCAACTCATCACATCCTGTCATCTATGCTAAATTATTCCAAAAAAAAAAAAAAAAANCATCTACACACTACACTCCAGAACATGGATATGGATAGTTTAGAACAAGACAAAGTAGTGAGATAAGTTATGAAAAAGTTATCAAAAGTTGGAAATCAACTCATCACATCCTGTCATCTATGCTAAATTATTCCAAGAAAAAAAAAAAAAAAAATATTTTTTCTCTATTCTCAAGGCCCAATGTTTTCATCTGATGTTGGGTACTGGAAGGGATTAGTGAGTATGGCTGTGTTATATTTCTAAGAAATGGTTGTGGGTAGTGTGGGACTTAATGGTCTCATAACTCAAGCAACTACCTTTCTCAGGGATTCTGTCTACTGTCCAATGGCCTGTTTCCGCCGTCTGGAAATGCTTAGTAGGGCTAAGGAGAGTGGAAGTAGGTTGGATCATGAATGGTAATGGCTAGATGAGACTTTTTCTTCCGTCTTTCTTAATGATTTATTTCTTTTCCCAAGGAAATTCTCAACGAATCGGAGATAGTCTCTTCAATTTACTTACATTTACAAAATGTTTCTAATCAATCAATCCATCCATCAATCATATTCTCAATCTCAAACATTCATTACTTACAACTCCCAAACTATAAACATTCACCACAACTTTTTGCCAACTACAAACAATACTTTTCCTCTCAAAATCCTAATGGATTCAAGACAATCATTCAAGGACATGGATTTTTTTTTTTTTTTTTTTTTTTAATTTCAAAAAAAAAAAAAAAAAAGTTTCTATTGTCAATTGCGTATAGTTTTTAGATAGTAAAATACTCAACCTGTCTCTCCAGAAGCCTTCAATTACAAGAAACATAAAGAGAAAGTTGATTATTCCTTACGGGAAAGTTCTATGGGTAAGTGACAGCTGAGGAGAATGTACAAAGAACTCAAGAGGGAAATCGTAAAAAGTGCTAAATTTTTTTTTTTCAGCTAAGAATCGATTGTTCAATGGGAAGGTTTCCCATTGTGTCGATTAAGTGTCCTTAGCTCCATTTCGGAGTGACACCTCAAGAAATTCTACTTGGTTGCATCTGAATATGGAATCAGGAAGTCAAAATTCAAACATAGTTGAGAGAAGAGAGAGAAAAAAAAATCAATCCAATGGTTCTAGAATTTTATCCAAAGTGAAATCTTGAATAGGATCAAAAGTCAGACTGAAAGTAGTAGAAATTTAACTTAAATCGGTGAAACTTTATTCCACTTTCTTCTTCAGATGAGTTTCGCACCAATACCCTTTTTTTAGCGCTACATTTAAACTTTATCTATAGCGTCTGTTTACTACTACTACTTACTACTAGAAAAAAAAAGAAAAAGAAAAAAAAAAATTTTTTTTTTCTTGAAGAAAAAGTCAAATGATCAAGAAGAGTGTTGAGTTGTTACAAGTGGGATTTGTACAAGTTTAGTCAAACTTTTGTATCCTTATGTCGTCGCACTTTCAAAAAAAAAAAAAAGCTATTATTGATTTTACAATATTACGTTATTTTTTTTTCAAAAATCCATATAATACAAAAAGAATAATAAAAAAAAAGAAGAAAGGAATACTTGAGCTAAATTATGTATCAGGAATTTTTATTTTGAAAATATTAATTTTGCCAGAAAAAAAAAAGTTTTTTTTTTTAAATTCCCACTACTTCAACATACGGGAATAGAACAAAAGTTAGGCTAACCTCTGCATTTTGATAAAAACGTCTCAAAGTAACCGCATAGGATATTACTAAAAGCATATTTTTTTATAGGAGGGATAAAAAGAGGAAACTGTAAATACGGAAATGTAGGGTTGGTTTTTATTTTTTTATTTTTATTTTTTTCATTTTGAGACTCGAAGAGAACGTTGGTTTGTCTGAAGCCTTTTTCTTTTTTTTTTTTTTTTATAAAAATTGAAAGTCAAGCGGAAAAATATCAATTTTGTCTTTGAATAAGTATGATATTTTTAGATGGTTTGGTTGATAGAAGCNTTTTGTTTTTTTTTTTATAAAAATTGAAAGTCAAGCGGAAAAATATCAATTTTGTCTTTGAATAAGTATGATATTTTTGGATGGTTTGGTTGATAGAAGTGGATGGTTGTTAGGATTTGAAAAAGTGGTTGAGCAGGAGTATTTTGAGTTATTAGTGATGAATTTCTAGAAAGTAGGCTGGCGTGTGAAAATGAATTCCCTCTCCACTTTTGTCTAAATTTCCTTGTTTTTCATTCCTTTTTCGGATCCAGTTTCTCGTCTTTCCCCTGTCTTTGGATCCTAGAGACTTTCTCCACTTTCTCCACTTTCTCCACTTTCTCCACTTTCTCCACTTTCTCTTCACCCACTTCCGCTCATATAAAGGTCTGCAGAGACTCTCTCTCCATTCAGTATCACCTACCACCTCATTCAGCTCACACCACAAACTATACCTTCTCATCAAACCCAACACACCACAAACCACTCAGTCAACGGTCCTACAAATTTTTTTTCCCACCATCCATCCTCTATTCACTCTCTATAATTTCAACACATAGAGTTAGGTTGTCTTAGGTTAGTCAATTAGTGTCAAAAAACCTTGAGGAAATAAGTAAAGAGAAAGCATGAGCGGAAGGTGGCTTAGAGTTACAACCTGATAATTTCAAAATGACTAAACATACAGGAGAAGAAAAAGTTTTGTAACAAGGGAAAGAGCCAATTAGAGTCAAGAACAGCAGGTGCTTGTCAGGAAAATTTAAAAAAAATAAAAAACAACAAAAATAATCAACAAAGGGAACAAAGTAAGAGAGGGAGAGAAAGTAGAAGAACTCAAAGAAATGGTAAGTAAAACTTTCCAGTTAAAAAAATATAAATTATGAAATTTTTTTAGAAATTTACTTTTATAACCAAAGATTTGGTTATATGGTAGATAGAAAATCTATTTTAAGATGTAAATCCAAAGTCTCTTAAGTCTTTTGGTGGGAGAAAAAAAAAAGAATCAAACTTTTCTTTACTTTCTTTTCGTCTCATTTTTCTATGTCGTAGCCAATAAAATTTAGAGTTGGGAACTCTAAGTTGACTACGACAAAAAAGTTTATCGTTTGATTAATTAACTCAATTATAAATTTAGCTCGTTTTCTCTCCTCTATTGTATTTCTCATAGTGTCATGGAACATAGAACCATGTGAAATTGTGTAGAAATCGACAAAGGTAATTCAAAATTTAACTTCTCTGTTGTAATTATCACATTATTTTTGCCACATAAAAGAAAAACATATATATATATAAAATTTTTTATTGTGTAAAGACGATAAGAAAGATACAATAAAGTTTTCTAGACTATTACAAATTGTATGGTTGCGTTCTTAAAGTAAGCATGCGCAGAATCCGTGAATCCTGACTGGTAAGTACTTTTAAATTCGACCAATCCGATGAACTCCCAAAAGTTGATGAGTTAAGTACAAGTTGACTTATCAATGGTGTCCTTATAAGAAAATGCTATACTCTATCTTTATCTTTCTGTACATCATAATGTACAAGGTGATTTAATGAAATCGGTCTTAAANTTCTTAAAGTAAGCATGCGCAGAATCCGTGAATCCTGACTGGTAAGTACTTTTAAATTCGACCAATCCGATGAAATCCCAAAACTTGATGAGTTAAGTACAAGTTGACTTATCAATGGTGTCCTTATAACAAAATGCTATACTCTATCTTTATCTTTCTGTACATCATAATGTACAAGGTGATTTAATGAAATCGGTCTTAAANGAAAATGCTATACTCTATCTTTATCTTTCTGTACATCATAATGTACAAGGTGATTTAATGAAATCGGTCTTAAATATCTTATATCTTATCTTGATCCCTTAACCCCTTATCTAATTAAATTTAACTCCCAACTATCTCAAGTAACCCCATTCAGTTTCAATAGTTATGTTAAGTGAATGATTAAAACAATAAAATTCATACTTATAAGAAAAACCAAGCCACGCTACCGTCTAACTCTTTAGAAGAATGAAGGGTTGCGCATGACAAACCCAGATTGAAAAATTTGAGAAATTTTGGTGGCAATTTCAAAATTTTTTTGTGGGTACTTATCTTACTTATTTTCATTGATTAGAAGATTTAAAAAATAAATTTTTTAATAGTAACTACTCTTAGCTTTTGATCAACTATATGGACACTACTGATAATTCACCTTGTATAAAAACTCGTTTGAGTAGCTATAATGAGTATTTCCGGTTCCATTATATTGCCAAACAAAAGAATCCATTCCTTTGTATTTTGCAAAAAAAAAAATAAAATAATAATAGGTAAAAAATGAACTTTTTTTTTCAAACTTTCTCCCGACTGAAGTGCACTCAAATGAGGCAACGAACTTCTCATTTTATTATAAAAAAAAAATTGTGGAAAGTTCCTATACTAATTTAGTTTCAAAGATATTTGATTTATAACCGAAAAAGTTGACAATAGAATTAAGTATATTTTGAATTTATAGACTCCTGAATCTTAATTTCTTTTTTACTCTATTGAATTTTCAGTACGGATTTGTAAATTACGCATTGGAACTCCTTGTTTTGAGAAACTTTGGAGAAGAAACATGGGAGAAAATCAAGTAACTTGAATTTACATTTTTATATCATAACTCTTTAGTTTTTAATTTATTACAAGAACTTTATGTTTTGTTCTCTACGACACCATTTCCAACCACCTGGTCCATTTTTTACCTGACATTTTTTTTTTTTTTTTTTTATTCTCAAATTCAAAGAAATTTCTTACACAATGCTTTCACTTGGTGAAAGCATTCCATATGTTTAAAATGTCTGATGATGAATGAACATTTTGTGAAAGATAAAATAATTTTCAAAAGAAAAATTTTCCACATGGACTACCACTATAATTATATTTAAAAAGAAATCAGTTTAGTTGTAATTTCTTCAATTCCCTGAGTATTGGAGCCTGATGGACGATGAGAGTGAGACAATTTCAATTATCTGAAACATGGGAGTGAAATTTGAAAATTAAAAAAAAAATTGTAACTATTCATGATAAATTAGTAAGCGGTGGAACTTGGAAAGAATGAGAAGACACTATATTTATTTTTTTTCTCGAAAAAGAATATTAAGAAATGATTGAAAAGATGTTGTTTTTTTTTTTGATAAAAAGTATGATTGTAATTTTGAATATTTTCTCAGGAATATTCCTACTTTCTCTGTCTCCCGGTGTATTTTTTTAGAACCGGAAGAGAAAATCCTAGTTTTATGGCTCGGGTTTTTTTTTTCTTATTTCTTCTCAGGAGAAAGTAGCTCAATTTTCTTTCTCCCTCGTCACCCAAATTAATGAATATTTAATTTATGGATCCTTCTGCACTTGTTGCGACGCTCAACATTCTCATTCAAAATACCCGCTCTCTACTTTCTCTCTGTCTCATTTCTCCCCATCTCATTTCTCTACTCTTTTCTCTTTTTTTTTCTTTTTTTAATTTACTTCAACTGAAGTCTCTCAAAGAAATTATTCATCTTTCCAACCTATTTAATAATTCTAAAAATATTTTCTTCCTATTTTAATTGTAGAGAAAATTAAAAAAAAAAAAAAAAAAAAAAAAAATTTAATAAAAAAAAAATACTACTGCTGATTATTTTCTTTTTTTAAATATGTGTAGAGTGAAACATAGAATTATTCCCTTCGTTTTATGTGATATTTGTAGTCATAAAATTTTGATCTCAATGTTGAAAAGTTGTTGGGAAAAAGTTGAAAAGGAAGCATTATGAGAGAAATTGTAAAGTTTGCTTGGAAACCTTCTGATGTAGTTCCTCTACGGATGTTTTAAAGTGAAAAGAAGAAACTTTTCTTCAACTTGTTATTTGATTTATATAATTTTTTTTTTTTTTTTTTTTTAGAAAGGAAGCGGAAGTTGTGATGGAGGGGCAGTTCTTGGTGAGACAGATTTACGAGGACGAGCTCACATACAATATTGTTGGAGCTGCGGAGAAAGTTCTCAGTGAGTTCTACACTTGTAATCATAGCCCATTACGCGCATTAGAACACAACACATTAGTCAACAAATCAGATACAGAAGTTTCAAAATCAAAATTAAAAAAAAAAAAAAAAAAATTTTACTAAAAATATTTCAAATTCAATTTTTGGTCTAATTATGTAGTAAGTAAGTAAAATAGCGAATAATATAGAAACCTAAGATAGAAAGAAAAAAAAAGTTGGTTTTAGTCCATACCAGGGTTCGAAGTCAGATTTAAATCCTGATTTAAATCCTGATTTAAATCCGATTTAAATCCACGAATAAAAATCAATGATTTTTTGGATTTTTATTTTTTACCCACTTAGACAAACTTGAAGATAAATTTAAGCACTAACACTACATCCAAATTCAGATTCCTAGCTTCAATTTTGTTTTTGGTGAAATAAAGTACTTTAACACTTGTAAATTTTGAATTTGAAGAAATTTTTTCAAAAAAAATTTGTAATCTGCAAATTAAAAAAAAAAAAAAAATTTTTTTTTCAATGCCCTTTCAGACATCATATTTTTGATTTTTGACAATTAAAAAATAAANAATTTGTAATCTGCAAATTAAAAAAAAAATTTTTTTTTTTCAATGCCCTTTCAGACATCATATTTTTGATTTTTGACAATTAAAAAATAAAAATCCAAAAAATCCAAAAAATCGGATTTAAATCCAAAAAATCGGATTTTTTGGATTTTTATATAAAAATCCGATTTTTTGGATTTTTATATAAAAATCCGATTTTTTCGAACTCTGGTCCATACTCCATACTCGTTGCTGGAGAAAGTATTAGAGAAAGAAAAGAGTTAAAAAAAAACGGAAAAAAAAAATTTCAACTCTTCATCTTTTTTCCATAAATTTTTTTTCCCAGGGAGTATTTTTTTTATATAAATATCATTGAAAGTAGTAAGTGATATGGTTTGAAGAAAAAAAAAATTAAACCACTAGGAAGGATGTAAAGGTTGAGCCTTCGGTTCAGGAGTAATGACAAAGGGGGGTGTCTGTTAGATTTATTGGGTTTCAAAAATTTACTCCCAATGGTCATAACCTTTGACCCTTTTATCTCAACTGATTTTCCTTTTTCTTTTTCTTTTTTTTTTCAAAAAATTTCACCAGCTACCACTGTATTGTATCTATGATTTTTTGGGTAAAAACTAAGTCCCCAAGTCCTTAGTAAATTATCTAAAAGCAATACTAATAAAACTAATCTCTTTTTTTGGCTCTTTTGGGTTTTTTTTTGGTGTAAAGAGTATGTTATTACTTACATAGGGTCAAATTTTAGTTGTAAAAGAAATAAAGTTTGAATGGACGGAATGTTATGGTATAAAAAGGCATTGATGTAATGGTGTTAGTGGTACTTAAGTCCTGTACATGGTGATGAAGAGAGATATGGGTTAAAAGGAGAAATATGTATTTTTGAATGAAATCTCTTCTGCCCTGCCCTCATCCCTTCTAAATCATCTCTTCCCGCTCTAATCCTTTCTTCTCAGCCAAACTTCCTCTACACTTTCTCCACAGTCAAAAGTTATAAGAATCAGGTGAAACTCTCTCCTCACTCTTCCATCCAACAAAAAACTACTCAATCTCATTTCTTCATCTACTTTCTCTACTCTAAAAACACATTCTTCCTCACATAAACTCACTTTTTTTAAACTTTTACAACAATTTATTTAACTAATGCAATAAGCGTTTCCTTTTTTTTTTTTTTTACTTTTTTTTCAAATTGTGATTGGACTGAGGAATTCTCATCAAACTCATTTTACTTTTATACACAAAATCTTCGTTATAAACTTTTCTTACGCCTCGGCCTCAGTAGTAGTAGTTTCGTATCAAATGAAAAAAAAAAATTTTTTTTTTAAGATTAATTTTTTCTTATTAGATATCCCTGCGCAAGCCATCTTGGAACTCTTTGGGAACATGTTTTTTGACTTTTGTGTTGAGTCAGGCTATGACAGGATCCTCCAAGTCCTTGGTGCCACACCAAGGGACTTTCTCCAGGTGAGGAGTGACTTTTAAAATGATTGAATTTCATTTTTAATCATCTAATAGAAACGATTTGTTTTAGAACTTGGATGCTCTCCATGATCATTTATCGACGATATATCCAGGCATGCGTGCTCCGTCTTTCCGTTGTACAGATAGACCAGGTGACGGAAGCCTCATACTCCACTACTACTCTGACAGACCTGGTCTCGAGTCCATTGTCATTGGCATCGTCAAGGTAACTAGATATAAACTACTACTCTGCCTCAAGCATCTAATCAGAACTTTTTGCTTTTTCATATACCGTAATTCCTCTGTTTTCTAACTCCAGGGGACGTAAATAAATCTGAGAAGGCTCAGAAGTTAGATACTGGTGTTACATGACTGATTTTCTAAATGTTAAAAGATTGGAGTAGTTTTATGTGAGGAGAATAATTCAAAGTTCTGTCTAATATTACTTTTATGGTCTGAGTGTATAAAAATGTATGAAATGGAGCATAAATGTGTGTAAAATATTTGGTAAGTGTAATGAAATGAGATATGGTTCCTAATCCTAAGTCCTGCTCTTTTTCAGTCTCCCGGGTGTAAAAATGATCTCGTTTTTAATTCGGTTGAGGAGACTCGAGAGTCGGATTAATACGTCCACTTTACCAAATACGAACAAGGCAAGAAAGCGTAGAGAATCTTCTCAAACATTACAAAAAAAAACTGTGAATTCTGTCTCAGACAATTTAGGACAATTTAACCCCGCTCTTTTATCGTCTAACGATTTGAAATTTTTATATTATCATTAAATTATTTGTTTCAGGCAGTTGCTAGTAAACTCCATGGAACAGAAGTAGAAGTAGGTGTACTTCAATCAAAATTTTCCTGCGCAGGCGCAGATCACGTCCAATTTCTTATTTCTGAGAAAAAGTGCCGAGAAAAGGAAGAACTCCTTATCACCACCGACGCCTCGACTCATACCAACTTTCCATTTCTTTACACAGGTTATGTTATTATGTTATATGCGTAGTTATGCGCCGACTCAAAAATATTCACCGCCATTTTTCAAAACTCAAACTAATCGTATTGTTTGAGTTAATAAAAAATTAGATTCTAAAACACTCTGTATGTAATTAATTTTGTTCAATGTCTAATTTGAAATGATATGGGCGGGAGAGTTTATATGATAAAATATGTGGTGAAAAATGTCTGTTTAATCTGATTAATGTATGTTTTTTTTTTGCAGAACCCCGTATCAGTCCAGAGACTTTTTGCAAGGCATTTCCGTTCCATTTGGTCTTCGACAGGGACATGATAGTCCGACAAGCGGGCACTGCCATTGCACGAGTCATACCTCAGACCCAACAAAACATTAACCTCACCCACATTCTAGAAATGGTGACCCTACATTTTATATATTTTTTTACATTTTTCAGTAAAAAAATGTAAAAAAAAATTTTTTTACGTTTTATTTTTCGTCTCAAAAAAGCTATATTCTACAAACAGGAAAGTTTGAAAATGACTTCAGCTTGAATTATATTAGCTCATTATAAGCGCCGGATATCCGGCGAGTATACCTAGACAGCTTGGATTAGAAATGTCATAAAACTTTTTCCCAGTGACAAATTTTTGTCAATTTTTTCTAAGTATTATTTCCAAGGTTTTCATTTTTGGGTGGAGCTAATATATATATAAACGTGATGATTTTTTTTTCTTCTTCTTTCTCGTCACCATTCTTGGGTGTGGTTATAGTGATTATCTGATGTGACAGTTTTCATATTAGGATTTCATTTCATTGACCTTCCAGTTCTAAGTATTTGATGAGATGATTGTGATTGGTTTGTTTTAATTTTCAGGTTCGTCCACATATGGAACTAAGTTTTACAAATATTCTTTCCCACATCAACACCATCTATGTTCTTCGAACTACAGAACCACTCTTGGCTTCTGAATTCCTTACACCAGAGCTTCAACTGAGTGAGCACTCACGTATGCGACTCAAGGTAGGTAGTAGGTTCAACTTCATCCTTATTCATGAGCCCAGGGACTTGAGTCCATTAGATTCGACATTGATGGTTGATAATGTTGTTTGGAAGGTCTTTTCTGAATCCTTTTGTATCCAATGTTTATTGATTAGTAGATATCACTCCTAGTCGACAGACCTAGTGGTAGATGTACTGTGAGTCTGAGGGCCCTCTCTCAAGTCCCTTTAAGGAAAAAGAGACTCTGTACTTGAGTTATGAGCCTCTTGAGGACTTGAGACTGGAATACAAATGGACTCACGAACAACGAAACTTACACACAACTTATATTCTCCTACTTATCAATAACCAAACTACTTTTCTCCACGCACTTTCAACTTTTCCTCTCCCAATCCCAACTCTCTCCCAAGGCATTTTCTTCAAAAATCTTCAAATTAGGTTCTTGTAAATCTAGAGGATATTAGGCATGGTTCCAAATTTAAACAAAAAAAAATACGTTCTTCCGTTGGTGTATTGAGTAGATTATTGTTTCCTTTGAGTCGGTTGAGGGATAGTTTGTTGAAAAAAAAAGAAAAAAAAAAGGTTAAAACGAGAGGAAATCGGAAATCAATATCCATTTCACTTGTGTAAAATATTTGGTTTTCTAGGGTGAGATGCTGTATGTGAGTGAAAGGGATCTCATGTTGTTCCTGTCCTCACCATCGGTGCTAAATCTGGATGACCTCACTCGACGAGGTCTCTATCTCAGTGACATTCCGCTTCATGATGCCACACGTGACCTCGTCCTTCTCAGCGAACAATTTGAAGCAGAGTACAAGCTCACACAGAATCTAGAAATTCTTACTGACAAGCTCCAACAGACACATAGGCATAATATTCATTTTTCTTATAATCCTTTACTTCCTAATCCTACTAATCTCGCCTGTCTCAAACTTTTTGAATTTATTAGATAGAAATTTATATTTTACATCATAATTCTAGGGAATTGGAGACAGAGAAACAAAAAACAGACAGTTTACTCTACTCCGTCCTACCGGCGACAGTTGCAAATGAACTCCGTCACCAGCGTCCAGTCCCAGCCAAAAGATATCCTTGTGTTACACTCCTTTTCTCTGGTGTTGTGGGTTTTACAAACTACTGTGCACGAAACTGTGACACGCCCATGCGTATTGTTCAACTTCTCAACGCCATCTATACTACATTTGACGTTCTTACTGATCCAAAGAAGAATCCAAACGTCTACAAGGTAAGGGATATGTGGAGAACACGGTGTGACAGTTGTTTAGTATTCAAATACAAAAATTATGTTAAAAATACCAATAATCTTCAAAGTTTATACATCCCAATAGTATTTTTTTTTTCAAAAGAAATAAGGTTCTACTGAATGAAATTAAAAGATTTGATCATGCACAGGTAGAGACTGTGGGTGACAAGTACATGGCTGTGAGTGGACTTCCTGAACCTTGTTCTTCACATGCAAAGTGTATGGCTGGCCTTGCTCTTGACATGATGGACCTCACTGATCAGATAAAATACGAAGATACTGACGTCGTAAGAATTATTAAATTTACTATTGTGTATGATTCATAAACGAAAAATTTTTTTCTAGAAAATCACTATAGGAATCCATTCTGGGGAAGTCGTGACAGGTGTAATTGGTCAACGAATGCCACGCTACTGCCTCTTTGGTAATATTGTCAACATCACAAGTCGATGTGAGACGACTGGTACTTCTGGTAGAATCAATGTCTCAGAAGATGCTTACAAGTAACCATTCATTCTCTACTGTTATTCTTCTAAATTATACATGATTTAAATAAATTAAAATTTTCAGATGGCTCCAAAAAGGTGAAAATTATGATCCATCATTTCATTTTGAATGTCGTGGGCCAGTTCAAATGAAAGGAAAGGCAGAACCAATGAATATGTATTTTTTGAGTCGAAAACTTCCAGAAATATCTATTGACTCCCCTACTTCTGCTTCAGTATCGTTGGATTTAGAACTTGGTCGACTTGTTGAGAGTACTGAAGCAGAAGAAGTATCAGAAATTTCAAATTTTACTACTCAAGAAGTAGGTTCTTCTAAAACCTGACATAAGAAGAAAAAACGTAAATCACGTGACTGTGGTTCCTCCTCTTTCTGCACCATTTTGTAACTTTATTTGCTTATTTTTTACATTCAAACTCGATAAATGATGAGTTTAATATCTCAAAAAGTTTACACAAAACTTGGATTTCTTTAACAAAATTTAAGATTATATAACAAATTTTTTGCACTCACATTTTTTATTTTATTTTTTATTCACATTATATTAATATCACTTTTTTTTTTTAAATTATCTGCGGAATCAATACTACAAATATTATTTGTTTTTGTAAATAAGAAATGTCAGAAAGAGTTAGCTCTAATAAGAGATGGTGCTGTTAGAAATGGTAGGAAGTAAAACTATGACTAATCTAGTATTAAGTGAAATTAAAATCATCAATTAAGGTCATATCACACTTTCAAATTGAAATAAAAAAGTAAAAATCAAAAATATATTCTTTGACTCATTTTCATTTAAATTTACTAACAAAAGAACTAATTTTGTGAGTGTAATTCAATCTTCAGTGTTTTAGAGTATCAAATTTCATTCCAAATTACTTAAATTTTAAAAAGAAAATGAATATAATATTGTGACAAAAGTCTTCATTTAGGAAACTTCGTGTTAAATTTTAAGACAACAACAGGATAATTTTTTATAGTGACTTGAGGGTATTAGTTATCATTTTTGGGGTTTTTTTTTTTGTGACAAATGTGATCCGGCCTTAAGAAAACAAATTTTAAATCAAGTTCAAGTTTCCCTCGTCTCCTTCATTTTGGAGGGAAATTCAAATATGGATATGTCCTCCTTCCATTGGATCCCTACTAATGAGTTCTTTTACTAACCTTCTAGTGACAACATTCAAGGAGCTTAATGTATTTTTTCTTATATAAAAACATGCAATGTAAACATAGTGAGAGAAGATTAACTTCTCATGAGAATAAACAAACCCAGTCTCAACTTTTTTTTTTTACCGTACTTTCTTTTATGTTAAATTTTTTTTTATGATTTCTTGAGGCAAGTACTTCCTTAGGGGTTCGTTGGTCACCGGTGAATGAATTTGCAAAAATAAACATAAGAAAGCTTCATCAACAATCCTCAGTTTTTTGCAAACCTTCATCTCATTCGCACTTTCCTAAACTTTCAAAGCCTAAGAGAGATTTACCAAGTTTTTATAACAATAATAGTGTAGAAATTCAGTCCATACATTATTGAACTTTTTATACTGTTTTTATACTGTTTTTATACTGTTTTTTTTTCATCTACCAATACCTCCATATAAATGTACAAAAATTCAGTGTCTAAAAAAGTACATTTAAATCAACATTAAAAAAAAAAAGTCTGATTTTTTTTATACACAATGCTTTTTAGCTTAAAAACTTATGACTATTGTGCAGTGTTTTTTTTCTTCTGATGAATCAGTTCACTAANACTTTCCTAAACTTTCAAAGCCTAAGAGAGATTTACCAAGTTTTTATAACAATAATAGTGTAGAAATTCAGTCCGTACATTATTGAACTTTTTATACTGTTTTTATACTGTTTTTATACTGTTTTTTTTTTCATCTACCAATACCTCCATATAAATGTACAAAAATTCAGTGTCTAAAAAAGTACATTTAAATCAACATTAAAAAAAAAAGTCTGATTTTTTTATAAACAATGCTTTTTAGCTTAAAAACTTATGACTATTGTGCAGTGTTTTTTTTCTTCTGATGAATCAGTTCACTAAGNACAATGCTTTTTAGCTTAAAAACTTATGACTATTGTGCAGTGTTTTTTTTCTTCTGATGAATCAGTTCACTAAGTTTCTGTGTTATTTTTGCAATTCTAACCAGACTATGAAAAACATCAAATTTTGAAACTCATCAAATTAAAACTTTTGAAATAATCCTATATGAACAATCTAATCAAAAAAATTCTTTACGTTTCCACGATTTTGTAATTGTTGTAAAATTATTGTAAAACAAAATTCATCCATGTATTGAACTTCTTTAGTAGTACGTCTGAAGGTTAGTTATTTATTTTCTAAAACGTTTTTATGAAAAAATTTTTATTTGGAATATCAATTTAATCTCAAACTTTATATTAGTTGGAGTATTGTGCCGCTGCCATTAGAAAAAAATTTCAAAATTATCGAGTCTACAATTTTTCTCAAGTAAGAATTATGTGAATTGGAAAGTTTTTAATTTAGTCTAAATTCATCTATGAATCTATAAATCATTAAAGAATAGGAATAATGATGTAAATTGAATAAAAAGAAGTGATTTCTTATATAAGAAATGAGAAAACCACAGAAGACCGTTGTATTTGTTGGTAATCTTGTCAGAATATTAGGAAATATCTGTAATCCGAAACCAAAATCTTAGATATTATTACATGGGCTCATTTTCCATGGGAAAGAGAGATTAGATTTATTACAGTAAATAAGGAATAATGGAATTGTAATTGCCATTACAATAGAAATCAACAAGAAAAAGTGAAGAGCGTGAAGGAGTAAAGAACTTGGGATAATTTGAATTTCCCTCTCTCTCGGAACGACCATTCACCTTCAAAAACGTTAATTTTTAATTTTAATTTTATATTTTACCGCCACTACATTACTCCATAGAAACAGGAATCTATCAGATTTATCCCCATAAACATATGAATTCATCTTATGGTTAATTAGTCTACGGATGGTTCACCCGTTTCAACGGTTTATTATATTCATTTATCATTNT
Organism: Holacanthella duospinosa; assembly: GCA_002738285.1. Classification (NCBI taxonomy): domain Eukaryota; kingdom Metazoa; phylum Arthropoda; class Collembola; order Poduromorpha; family Neanuridae; genus Holacanthella; species Holacanthella duospinosa. The sequence goes on along the minus strand of NIPM01000076.1, from coordinate 36,804 downwards.
GAATTCATCTTATGGTTAATTAGTCTACGGATGGTTCACCCGTTTCAACGGTTTATTATATTCATTTATCATTTATTAAACTTAACGTTAAAGTCAATTATCAAAAAAAAAAAGATTTTTTATTTATTTACAAAACTCACAATTTGATTATTCAATTAGTCGTATAGACGTATTTGTGATATATTTGGTGACTTTATAAGATTTCTGTTTAATTTGCCCATATGTANAAATTAGTCGTATAGACGTATTTGTGATATATTTGGTGACTTTATAAGATTTCTGTTTAATTTGCCCATATGTAGTTAAATACCGAGAAGTAAATTCTCGGATTGAAGATTGAAAATTTCTATTGGGAAATGTCTGCAACTGAGAGAGCAGTAATCTACGTTGACTCGGGTTCAAATCTCTCCAGTCTCAGTCCATCTTCAAGTCCCACCTCTTCCCCTCAGTATGGAAAAGGTGGGAAATTTAAAACTACCAATGGAATTAATTCCCAAGTAAACAACTACGTTATTAAAATTCAAATTGGAGAAGAAGGAATTTTAAAACGACCGGTTCGAATTGACGTTGGAAATTTCCATCATCGACAAAGGGCATCTGCACAGATACGAAATTCTGATGGAGATGATTCAATTATAGAAAGTTGTAGTGGCCAATCATCACCAAGATCTGATATGACTCCACCTCCTCGCATGAATCAAAGACTAAAACTAAACGCTTCTTCTAGTTTTGGTTCTGAAACAAGCGAAAGTGATACAGAGTCTGATATTTCTGCTCCTGAGTATTTTCAATCTTCTACTCCATTTCAAATTTCAAATTTCCCTACCACTCATCATCAAAATCAACCATGTTCTGCTGCACAGTTTGCTCGAAGGGAAATACTAGGTAGAATTTTTTTTTAACAATTATTATGAATTCATTTTTAGTTTTTTATTTTGATTTATTTATTTTTCTTTCATACGGGTGAATTTCCCGGTTTTCCCGGTAAATAGTAAAAATAGAGCTGGGCAAATTCTAAACCCAGAAATTTAATTATATAGGAATTGGACATACATATTTAGAAGAAGTGGATTTGATTGGACGAAGTTCTATGGATGCAGTTGCATTATCTACACTTAAACAAAATCTAAATGCAAGTCTTATAAAAGTTTTCTCAGATCAATTGGATTTTAAACGTCCCCCATCATGTCCGGCTCCAGCTCCACCAATAAATGAATTGAATTCAAAATTACCGCTCATCAAAATACCTACTAATCCATCCGACTCAACTTGTAAAGTACACATTGATGAAAGTTCGTTTCATTTGGACGAATTTCGAGATGGGAATGTAGAAGATGGATGTGAGAATGAATCACATGAGTCATTGAGTGGAAATTTCGCTGGTTACAGGGATTTATTTCATCGAGGAGTTGAAATTGATGGTCCCCGCCAAATTATGAGTGACAAAGGAACAATTCGTGGAGTTCGGAATCGTGTTCGAGACGGAATTGCCACTTTTCTCCAATCAACGGATTCAAAGGTAACGAATTCATTACCTACGCCTTTTTTTTTTTTTTTTTTTTTTTTTTTGGGGTTCTTAAATGTTTTGGAACCACTGGGCATGAAGAGCTGAGTAGAATAAATCTGTAAATATTTCCTATGGATTATTAGGCAGTACATGCTCAATGGTTGGGTAGTAAGTTTAAGAGAATTTTAAAACTCATGTGTATTTCTCTAATATTATAAGAATTCGGTTTCGGTAGTTTGGATTTAGGGAATGACGATTGGTTGAAAATTAACCCTAGTGTGTCCGCATTCCTACAGCTCAACTCAATTAATCATACTCAATGGGTAACTTTTATGTAGGAATTATGTAAATTTTTTCCAACGCCCCGATCAACACGATTCCCCTGATGTGTAAAATCTTGACGAGGTCATCCAGTCTTCACTCTAGGTCAAAATCAAATTTTCATTTAAGCGGGAGACGCCTCTCAAACCCAATAACCGGTCCATCACTCTCGTCTAATGTTAATTTTGAACTGATAGATTAATACATTACAAAAATCATATTATAATCATTATCCTACGACTTCATTTAAAAAAAAACAGTTTGAACTTTTAGAGTATGACCTCTAAGGTTTCAGATTATACCTCAACTTTTAGTTATCACAACGGTGACATTTCATCTCAGCGTTAAAACTCTTCTAAATTTGATAATAATTTTTGTCAATAGGAAATTTCAAATGAAAATTTCACTTTGGAAAGTTTCAGCTTAACCAATCATTCCAAAATGATGAACAATTGTTCCACAAAAACTTGTACTCCTTTTTTCAATTTTCAGAATTAGTCAACCTAATTAGTCAACCTAAGATCCTAAGAAGTTAATATTAGATACATAGAGTTGTTTCTTAGGAAAGTTTTTTTTTTTTTTACAAATCTCTGGACTCAAAATGTTTGATATTTCGTCCTGGTTTGAGTGAAAAGTTCATGAGAGGAGGTCAACATGGTTGGTCAACCGAAACCAAGAGTGACTCCAATGGCACAGGACGAAGGAAGTAGCACGCATGAGCAAGAAACCTTTCATCACCAACCACCACTAATCCCAACCGAAACCAAAACAATAATTACACAAGAATGGTTAGATCTGACGCAAGAGTGGTGAGTGGTGATGGTGAGGTTCTAAGGTTCCATTGTTTCAATTCTTAATATATATTGTTGTTTTTATAAAATGTCGCCTTGTCCATGTGAGGAACCTCGACTCTGAGGTTTATCCATTGTTTTCTAGAGACAAGAGAAACAGCTTGTAAGAGGTATCCGACAGTCTCTCTCTCTACAAATCACCCAGCCATCTGCATTTTCTTATTTTTAGCCCTAACGGGACTCAATCCTTGCAAAAATTGAGGTTTCTTACAATGAAATTTTGAGATTTTTTGAGCCTTGAATGGCCAACTAGGTTTCTCAGACGATCTTTAGACCATTATCCTCACCTATACTTCACAGAGCATGAACTTGAGCCTTAATTTCGTCTCACAAGTAGGACCGCTCAAANCCATTATCCTCACCTATACTTCACAGAGCATGAACTTGAGCCTTAATTTCGTCTCACAAGTAGGACCGCTCAAATATATTATAATATCATGTGACCTTAGCTCAAGTCTCAAAAAAAAACACTTTTTCAATCATATTAACTCTCAGAGATCAGAGAACGAACAAGATTATAGAGAATATTAATTTTTTANCCATTATCCTCACCTATACTTCACAGAGCATGAACTTGAGCCTTAATTTCGTCTCACAAGTAGGACCGCTCAAAATTAAAACACCTTCAAATATTATTATAATATCATCTGACCTTAGCTCAAGTCTCAAAAAACAAACACTTTTTCAATCATATTAACTCTCAGAGATCAGAGAACGAACAAGATTATAGAGAATATTAATTTTTTATTCAAAAATATTCTCAATTAATTTATTAAATTTAACACCTATGTACTAACCTTTGAGAACTTTTTTAGTTGAATTCCTCACTAATCTTGTGTACTACTATCAAAATCTACAAAATATTTAATCATACTTAAAATGCTTTTGGCCTATATTTTATTCTGGAGAAAATAATGTTTGTAAAGACAAATTTTTAACCTAACTAAATGTGATCCTCATAAATTAAAAATGAAAATCTCTTAAAATCTTAACCTTTTACGTAAACAAATTTTTGGTTTCGNGAAAATCTCTTAACATCTTAACCTTTTACGTAAACAAATTTTTATTTCATAAGTACAAACAGTGCATAAGCTTCTGACATTGTAGTGGAAAATTCTCCAGGTAAGTCCTAAACCCACACCCGTGCGCTTATGGGCATAATGTATAAAAAAAAATTCATATTTACTAATCAATTTAAAATTTATGTAAGTAAACTGACTTGGTATCAAGTTGAGTCGTAATACTATCAGAGCTAATAGATCCTGTTACAAGAATAATTAATAATAGTGTATTGAAGCTACTAATTTATTTTCCTTAAATTCTAAATTACGTCTTTTTTCTCTTATTTATGTCAAAAATGTATAATCATAAAATGTATAAATTTTTTACATAATATTGAATTATATTCCAAATTATTACAGACTCCATTCAAGCTTAAGCTTCGAATGGATTTGTTAAAATTACAAAGTCAATATTTCTTACCGTTATCCATTTCTCAATGGATTTACAGATTAAACTCTCGAAACTGCGTCAAGAGTTAACTAACTTTTTATGAATGAGAGCAACATTGTTGTGCGTAAAAAACTTGAATTACTTTTTTTTTTCTTTTAATTTTCACCTACATTCTCCTGACGTGACGGTTCGAAAGGAAGGTGTGTAGAGTGGGAAAATTAAGACAAAAGATAATTAGCATAGGTGCGACAGAGTTAGAAAAAGTTTAACCAATCCCACCACGCCTTTCCATTGATTCTTGACCAATTGTGTGAAATGTTGATTTTATAAATTTGTTAATTTTGATGGAATTGTGAAATATTTGTATAAACTTTGGTTAGGATAAGAGAAAGTGAGAGGTCATATTGAGTAAGTATTGATGAGGATGTCCAACATTGGGACTTGAGTGGGTGATAATTGAGTCCATGAGAAGAGAAAGTTTAAAAATTCCTTAAGTATACACGGTTCGGGATTATTTTAAGCTCAGTTTAGACTTTGTAGTCAGAATGATTTAAATATTAATCTATGGCGTGAGTCATAAATAATAAAAATAGATAAATTTAACAAATTGTGTTACTAAAGATGGTTCTTAACTCCTCTCCCACCGGTTCATAATTGAGAAGTAAGATTTACAGACTTCTACCTACATATTTTCTATTCTTTGTAGAGTTACAATGAACGGGAGGAAGGGCGAGTGGTTGTATACGTTACAAGTATGGGAGTAGTGAGGGAAACTTTTCAGCGATGTCAGAAGGTCAAGGCTATTCTACGAAACCTCCTCGTCAGATTCGATGAAAGAGATTGCTACATGAATGCAGGCGTACAAGCTGAAATCCGTCAAAGAATCCCAATTGAAGAACAACGAAAAGATTTTTTGAAAAAATCTCATTTGTCTAATGGTTCTGCACATGTGCAGAAGAACAATCAATCCAAAACCTTAAACCTCTTCCATCTACCAAGAGTATTCATAGAGGGTCAATATCTAGGAGTAAGTTAGTTCATTCTTGGCAATTCATATCATGTCCTGAAAAGTATCAAAAGTTGATCAGTTTCAATTAAATATTTTAGAAGTTACTTCTAGAGTCAACACTCATGTCTTAGTAGTATTTACTTGTTAATATTTAATTTGTATTTCAGGGAGCAGATACAATTGAGAAACTCAATGAAACTGGGGAATTGCGAAAGTTACTCCAACCATACAAGGTAATCAACATAATATGCTTTCGGCCGTGCTCAGAATGATTTCAACAAATCACAAGGACAAAGAGTGTCGAAAACTATATCGTTTTTTTGATTTTTTCAAATTAAATAAGAATCTAAGACAAGAACGCAGACAGACCAATAATTGTATAAACCACTCCAGCTACATTGTTCGCGGTTAACAATGGAACAGAATAATATAACATTAAAACTGGAAGCACTAGGAGTAAACCATGAGTATGTATAGTTTTATTTTTGGTTAGATAGATTGAGAGGGCTTGAACGAGTGCTGTCATTCGCCACGTTCTATTTATATTTGAAGGAAAAGTAATTCACGTTTAATTAACTCCAATTTAACTAATNATTGTTCGCGGTTAACAATGGAACAGAATAATATAACATTAAAACTGGAAGCACTAGGAGTAAACCATGAGTATTCATAGTTTTATTTTTGGTTAGATAGATTGAGAGGGCTTGAACGAGTCCTGTCATTCGCCACGTTCTATTTATATTTGAAGGAAAAGTAATTCACGTTTAATTAACTCCAATTTAACTAATTATAGAATTATTCACTACCGGGAATTTTTAACTAAAAGAAACCAAATGGAATTTTTCCTTCACAATTAAAAAAAAAGGTCAATGACCTATGTTTCTTCCTTGTTGGTTATTAAAAATGAAAGGAATTCTGCGCGNAACAATTAAAAAAAAAGGTCAATGACCTATGTTTCTTCCTTGTTGGTTATTAAAAATGAAAGGAATTCTGCGCGTCTTTATCTACTACCGTTGGTTCAATCATACCTAAAGAATGAATCAGATGACATGTGCATGTAATCGGACTAAAACTTGTCACATGTCAACTTTTCAACATGTGACTCATGTCACATGATTTGGCCTGTAAGACTCAAGTACTCAAGGGTTAATTTATATAAAAATCAACATCATAATTTCAATTCATAAATGATAATCTTTCTAGAGTGTTTCTGTGCTGAGTACGTGTGAAAATTGTGGTGGATTTCGAATGTTACCGTGCCCAGTCTGCAATGGGTCTAAGAAATCTGTCCATAGGAACCATTTCACAGAAGAATTTGTGGCACTCAAATGTATGCACTGTGACACCTCAGGACTTGTCAAATGTCATCGATGTAATATTTGACCTATCTGACCTCTACCCAAAAAAAAAAACGACTAGGTTACTAAAAACTAAATTATTAGACCTTATCCTCCAATCTGGCACAGTTTCTCAGTCAATGTGCGAGAAACAAATTTTCCAATTTGTTGGAGAAACAATGGAATAATAATAATAATTAATATTATAAAATTAATAATAATTATTCATGTACTTTATATTTATTTCTACACAACTATAATAGTTCATAAGCTCATCTTCCATTTTGTAATCAAAAATCATTTTGTCTCCATTAGGAGTCATGAAATAATTATTGTCAATTTGGAGTAGATATTGTGTCAATTTACGTAAAAAAAAAACAAAAAAACTGGTGTTTTAAAAGTGGAACTGAAGGCACTTGAAGTGCTATAAGATTTCAAAAATATAAGAATCCGACATATTGTGATTGTCGTTAGATACAACAAATTTTGGTACTAGATTAATGGTTTTGGTATTAAAGTCTAATGAATAAAAATCCAAAAATTAGCACCAGCAATATTTATTAACTTTAATTTCATATAATCATTAATAGTCTATTATCAGCATAACCCCAGAGATTCAAAATAATTTGAGGGAAAAAAATAATATGTAAAAAGAAATCCTGTGATTGGTCCTATGAAGTGAATAGTGCACCGACAGAGTGAGTTCCGTCGTCATTGTTTAAATTTGGTCCCAAATCCACGCAAACTACTCTATGAGTAGCATATTTGCTCCCTTTCACCACTAAACTAATTAAAGACTAGATAAATACAACTCATCAATAATTAAATATTAACTTNTATTTGCTCCCTTTCACCACTAAACTAATTAAAGACTAGATAAATACAACTCATCAATAATTAAATATTAACTTTACTTAATAAATAATTCATTTTAACTATAACTATATTAACTCAAACTTAATCTAACCCATCGTTGTCTTTGATTTAATTTTTTTTTTTGAATGATCAAATTCGTTGTTACTGAGAATTGGCATTATTGAATAAGACAAACCGCTGGTCCCAANTATTTGCTCCCTTTCACCACTAAACTAATTAAAGACTAGATAAATACAACTCATCAATAATTAAATATTAACTTACTTAATAAATAATTCATTTTAATAACTATATTAACTCAAACTTAATCTAACCCATCGTTGTCTTTGATTTAATTTTTTTTTGAATGATCAAATTCGTTGTTACTGAGAATTGGCATTATTGAATAAGACAAACCGCTGGTCCCAATGGCATCAACAATTTTTTTTTTGGCAAATAAGGACCTTATATTANATGGCATCAACAATTTTTTTTTTGGCAAATAAGGACCTTATATTAGCTCATAAGTAGCACCTTGACTCTCAGAAGAATGGAATGAGTACTCCATATGCTACCACTACTGACTCATATTCTAATAATCTCTTACTACGTTACTACTGTAGGACTACTTTTGAAAAAAAAAAAAATTATTTAAATTTTAAACTTCCCACTGCATGATTCAAATAGTTGAGTTCAAGATGGATGTGACTCAGCGCAGTTTCAAGTTTTTCAACTGAATCCAATTCCTCTACAGTCTGTGTAAAGGGATCATAACGGACTTCGTAAGGTCGTGACATTGACTCCTGTACCCACTCTCTACACAACAATTTACATTTCATCAATTTATTATAAATATTATAATTTATATTTTATCTACCTGTAGTAGTAGTGAATTTTGTTAGTATTTTGTAAAAAAATTTTTTANAAATATTATAATTTATATTTTATCTACCTGTAGTAGTAGTGAATTTTGTTAGTATTTTGTAAAAAAATTTTTTAGCTCACCTGAATTTATCCTTGACATCATGGAAGCTGTCTGCAACAAAGTAAACGTCTTGAAAATCCTGATCCTGNTAAATATATAATTTATATTTTATCTACCTGTAGTAGTAGTGAATTTTGTTAGTATTTTGTAAAAAAATTTTTTAACTCACCTGAATTTATCCTTGACATCATGGAAGCTGTCTGCAACAAAGTAAACGTCTTGAAAATCCTGATCCTGNGCTCACCTGAATTTATCCTTGACATCATGGAAGCTGTCTGCAACAAAGTAAACGTCTTGAAAATCCTGATCCTGGTATGGTTGGACAGCTGTGGTAGTGGGTTCGAATCGACGCCGTTCTGGTTTTTCTGAAAGCGCATGCTCCAACTCTCCGTAGCTACTCAATAATCCTGCGCCGTAGGCCTTCACCTCATCTTTCTCTTTACACAATCCAAACTCAACGGTGAACCAATAGAGCTAAATACCAAAACAATTGTAGAACAAACACATTATATATAATTACAAATCTTGTAGCTGGTTTTATACAAAATGAAAAAAAAAATTTTTTTTGTTTTTAACCGTGGAAAATTTCTCAATTTCTTCATCAAGAGCTCCTAATGAAGCGAGGCCCAACTCCTGTGAGAACTGTGCAAAGAATGGGTCAGCTAGCATGGGGACATGTCCCAAGAGTTCATGAATGCAATCCCTGTAGAATGAAAGTTCAGAGACAAAAAATCAAGACTTGAAGTGAATACTTGAAGGTGTGAGGTCGTCATTGACTTACGGTTCAGGGGAGTGGTCTGGTGATGAGGCATGACGTACATACTGCGTGCATTGGAACACACGGAAAGCCAAACTTGCCAAGAAATCACGCGCAGTGAGTAGACCAGCCGCTGGTCGAAGAATGAAACCAGTACGTCCTGAAATTAGGTTAAAAAAATATTCTCATCACATCACAACTACATACATTCGGCTAATGCTTTGAAAATCATTAGCAAATTGGAGCCATCTGCCATTTTCTTTGAAGTATCCCGCCAATTCACCTTGCCTAAGTCTTTACTTTTTTATAAACAATTTAGAAAATAATCAAATAAGAACGTCTTGTTGAGACTACATAAAACTCGGTTATGATTTGAATATCTAGCACACTTTTAGAGTCTTTAACAATTATTGAAACAAATGTACAACGATGCCAAAATTGTTTAAAATTAATGATTTATGTGAAGAAGGCGTGAAAATGATCTAAATTGATCACGCTTTCACAAAAAAAAAAAAAATATAAAAAAATAAAAAATATAGGTGTTTTACTCTGCAAAAAGTCAGAAATATCCTGAAGCTGGGGAATACTGTCCTCCTTGTAACCAACTTCCTTCTGCAAGAGAGTGAAGGCGTCAATGTACTGCTTGCACGCATGCGTCGAGAGAAGAGACACCAAACGACGAAAGACGTGACCCCATGTACGAATCTCATCCGCTGCATACTCAACACGCGGAATTCTCTCCCCACTAAATCATATAGTCATAATTCGTTATAAAATCGTATGGAAACTTATATCTAGTAAAGTAAATTTTATAATCTCTTACAATTTATAGTCGAATGCAATATCTGCAATCATTTTACGTCTTGCACGGTAGACTTTGTCTGCAAATCCGGGATGGTCCATATCTAAATCTGGCTCAAATTTGGTCATGAGATGGTTACAGAGGTCGAGTTCAGAGATGTGCTTTGGAAACCATGGAGCTAGAAAGCAGAGATAGAGATTAAATTACTATTTCAAAATTCCCACACTTTTCACCTGTATAAGATCCTTGTGTGGAGACGACACTAACTGAAGTGATAGCCTGACTTTGTCGTAAAGATTTGATCAAATTCACAAAGTTGACAGGAGTGATTTGGACCTTTACCATGATGTCGTACTTGGAGGCAACGGAGCGAGAGATACGGCTCTCCATATGAACCATACTTCCTTTACAATTCTAAAAAAAGATTCAAATCAACCTCTCATTTATCTTCCATTTTATCAAAACTAACAACGCAAAGTTTCAAAATTTGTAAAAAAAAAATAAATTTTTCTCATTGTAATATTCATTCCTTCAAAGGGTTATTTTTAAACCTGTTCCTTACATCTATTGTCTTGATAATTCTTGCCAATGCGACAATGCCTTCCTTGAGAGACAATAGAATTGTTGCTTCCTGTAACTTTGGTTCCTGATGCTTGGTTGCTCCTGTGATTGGCGACTGGTCAGCCAATGGAGGACCAATGGGAAGCAGACTCTCGTCCACAAACAATAAATCATCTTCAGAAATTTCAGAATCATGTGACACTTGGCGAATCTCCTCTAGCCAAGTTCGTTTGCTCTCTTTGTTCACTTGAGTCTCGAATCGTGCGTCGCCGACAAGAGAACGCCGTCTCGACGGGTATCCATTCTGATGGCGGAAAATTAAAAAAAAAAAAAAAAATCAAATCACCTGGGTTATAAGACAAGAATCATTTCCATCATTTCTAAGAATGGATTTGAAATCCCATGGTCATAATCTTAATAGTAAGTCTAAATGGTAGATTTTGAGAGGTTATGACCTTTGTGAAGATTGAGTCATTCCTATTGGTAGCCTGAGCTCCTAAGGAAGAGAGGGAAGGTAAATGAATTTCCTCCTATGAAATTGAGTAAGCGAAAGTGATCGATTCAGAACCAATTTCATTGGAGGAATGGAGAATTAATTCAATATTAAACCATCTCATCTTCAAAGGGATCCTTCCAAAGAGACTTTCACTCTCAGGCAAATTTAGACAATAGAAATAGAACTCCCTTCACTTAACACACACTTTTCTCTTTACATATTCAAATAGAAAGTTAGTCAAACTATTTTAGCCTTTTAGAACCTATTTTAGATTTTCTTTTTGTTACTTTCTCAAAAATAAGCAAAAGGTAGCCAGTACACAAACATGAATAGAAGAAAACAATAGGCCTAAATTGAGCCAACATACATAAATTCACTAAGAAAATGGAATTTTCCATTAGAAAAGACTTTTGTCCCATTGCTATTATAGAAGGTTTACCAAGGAATTATGTTTAATTTATTTATAAAACTAACTCCCAAAGTTCTTAAGATTCTGAGACGTACTGTACATAAAAATCACATAACTTTGAGAATATAAAATTTTCTTTAATTTTGAATTTACTTTAGTTTAGCAGTTCTCTATAGATTTAACAACTACCAGAAATCATATTAAACTGAAATATGACTTGATTTGAGGATTATTGGAGTTCTAGAAACTATTATTCGTTGAAAGGCTCTAAATTCCTTTCTCAAAGTTGTGAAACTTTTTACAGTTTCTGGTCCACATCCAGATTAGAAGGTAAATCCAGAAATAAAAAAAAAAAAAGTGAAATTTTGGATTGACCAATAGGAGTGGAAGTTGTGTGGTGAGTGACAGGTCCTCTTGGTTTAAGGACTTTCTCTACTTCTGAAGATGACAAAGTGAGACTCCTAATGGCTTTTCCTCGTAAGCTCCAACGACTTTGGAATTTTAACAAACCAAACTACCCTCATTCCTCCCTCACGGGATCCCATCATATCACGGAAAAATACGAATATTTCCTTTCACCAGACTCAACCACTCTAATTACTCATCTTCATCACCCACTTCTCTCGTCAACCTCACATTTTTCACAAAATTAAAATAAAATAAAATAAACCTACAATATTAGAAACTAACATAAAAAAATATTTAAGAAAATAATTCATTAAGATCCTTTAATACACATAGAAATCATCTGAATCCAACGGTTCAGTCGGTACAAAATATTTAACATTTTAATCTAGCCCCTTATCCAAATTGTCATTTATTGTTGTGACCATTACAAAATTTTCTCAGCTTGAACAAAAATTATTTGGATGATATGAAAATCACTTAAGTCATATTATATTTGACTAACTGACTCTTTTTGAATTCAGTTCCACATTTTGTTGAGGTATTTCTACTGAAATTCAACTTTCATTGGCTCTGTTGATAAGTACAGGGTGCCCAGAGATACTAGAAACTGAGCTTCGCTTTCACTTTTCACTATGGCTACTCATTTAATTTGATTCTAGTTTATTTAAGTCTCTAAAGTATCATTTTTAGAAAGGAAAATGGTATCCTACTTCGACACTCTTGTAAAAACAAGATTTTTAATCCTTCTTGTTTATGTATGAAAAAGCTATGAAAAGAAATTAAATTCAACATTTTGGATTGAGTTGAACGGTCGTGTACTAAAATACACNAAAAGAAAATGGTATCCTACTTCGACACTCTTGTAAAAACAAGATTTTTAATCCTTCTTGTTTATGTATGAAAAACCTATGAAAAGAAATTAAATTCAACATTTTGGATTGAGTTGAACGGTCGTGTACTAAAATACACACCATGTCCAACAGTCTGTTGGTAAGAGCCTTGAGAAACGGAACCACGCCCTGGTTTAGCCTTACATCTCTCCCGCAGCCCAAACCACAACACCTGGTTGTGCGGTGTATTCTTTAGTATGTACATATTTGAAAAAAACCCAACAATTATTGTTAAATTTGTCTAGTTTTCGTTTTTGTTTAATTCCACCCATCACGTGTTTAGATTTCATCTATTTCAAGTTTACATAGAAATGGAAATGGTTCTCATGGGAATAAATCAACTAACCCAAAATTTTACGAGAAAATTACGAAGTTGATCATTGGGCAAGGGAATCTAAAATTAAATTAAATTCTTTAATTCTTATTAAGATATTTCATAATAACTAATCAACTGAGAGTTAAGTTGGTAATTAANAATTAAATTCTTTAATTCTTATTAAGATATTTCATAATAACTAATCAACTGAGAGTTAAGTTGGTGTCTAAAATCAATCAAGTTGGCAATCCTGTAACCAACAGTAATTTCATACTTTGTCTAGCTTCCTAGATTTCAGTCATTTTGTCATAAAAAGCAGAATAGTGACTAAGCGATGACATAAAAGAAATTAATAGAAATAAAAGGCTGACTTTTAAAAATTTCTTAAAAAAAAATTTTTTTTTTGGGCACCCTGTATGAGTTTAGAGTTAGGTTCTTGTGAGGGAGGATGTTGTTGAAGTATGGTGAAAGTGGAGTACTTGTTGCCTCTAGGACTTGTACTTTCTTTTCATTTCTATATAGTTACCAATTCCTCCATTCTGTTAGTCCGGAAGAGACAAAAGCCCTTTTACCAAGGCACCTAGCCCTTCGGCAAACCAATTCAACTTCCTTTCCACAAGGAAATTAACTACAACGCCAGAACAAAGAAAAAATAACAAACGAAAATTGGACCTATTTTGAGAAGAAAAAAAAATAATTTTTTTCCAATAAATTTGTTGGATCTATCAATACTAAAGGAATCTACTTTCTCAAATTCCCTTTACTTCTCGTTTGTCTCAAAAGACTAAAATGAAGTCCAATATATATGGAAGACTCTGTATAAACCAGAAAGTCTCTATAATAAAGTAAATTATTGTAAAATGAGTCTTACCTCTATGCTATATGACTTTTTGATAGCGAACCTTTCCCTGCTCTTTCGGGTAGTGAGGATCATGTCCTCTTTTTTTGAATTAGCACTCGTGTCCACCGCGGCGTCAGTATCTCTCACTTGTCGCCGTATGATTCGAGAGAAGTCTGGTGAGTAAAAGTAAGGGTGTGGGTTGTAGGAGAAGTTGATGATACCGTACTTGAACTCCAGCCTATCACAGACAAGTCTCCTTGGATGACTCTTGTTTGAGTCAACCTGAGGATAAGGAACTTTAAGTCTCAACCCTTAGTCCACCTCCATGTCCTTATCCTTAATCTTAAGTTAATTGACTTGGGATTTGGTATTGTTAGTAAAAGTTTGTTGAGGAGAAAGTGTTTCCAGACTCAGTGGGAGTGAGAGACAGAGGGATAACTTTTCATACTTTCACCCCAACCACCAAATCAGACACAGACGGAAACCAGTTACTCTCACAGGGTCTCTCTAGTTCATAACTAACCATTTCATACACCTTTTTCTATTCCTTACTCACCTCACTTCACACTTTTCACTTTTCACTTTTTATATCTCACATTACTTCACACATATTATTAGAGAGACTTTAACGTTGATTCACGAAACAAATTTAAAATTTTTTACCTTTCATTCCATTCGCCAGAAAATTCTGTGAGACTTGACAAATGGTAAGAAAGTCTATACCCAAAAAGTTTAGACACCCTGTACATATATAACTCGAATATTCGATATCCAATCAAGTCAGGAGTTAATCCTTCTTATTTCCAGTCATATTCATTGAACAATACTATATATTAATACAGTTTCTTGTCTTATGTGTTCTTAACACCGCCGGAAGCTACTTTTGTCTAATGCTCTTTACTGCAGAAAGCAGTTAATTGCTTTTACGAATTTTTTGAGTTTAGTTTGGAAATTTTATTTTTTTATTTTTTTTTTTCTCTTGAAAGTTTCAGAAAGACCAAAAACAAAAAAAGTCCTTAACGTCACTAAATCAGAAGTTGNCTTGAAAGTTTCAGAAAGACCAAAAAAAAAAAAAGTCCTTAACGTCACTAAATGAGAAGTTCCATTTTTTTTTGTGCAAATTAAAATTTTTGAATATTTCTTTTGAGACAATGTTTGAAGAGAAGGGCGTTTGAAAAGAATAATCTAAGAATTTCAATTTTCAAAAAATTATATTGGATTTTTTTGTTTGATCTAGTGACTTTTGATCCTGTGACCGTAAGGACTGATTTATTATTATTTCAATCACTACTTTTAAATGATCTTTCTGAAATTGTTAAGAAACGAAATATAATGTAAAGACCACCCTGTGTTCCTTAACAAATAATGTTCATTTGCTATTGTTTTCTAAGGATTCTTCTAAAGTCCTAGCTCCCAGGGTTTCTCAATTGTTGTGAGAATGTTTTTTTACAGTGACATATTAAATAGAAAAATGAATTAGATAAACTTCCTATCATTAAATGTATTCAAGTCTTATAACCTTAATGATAGAAAAAATTTTACTTTTTAATTTCAACCGGAACTCTCTTCATTAATAAGAATTAAATTCTTAGTAATCCAATGAGAAAAACTAAACATCGTGAATCATAGCGCAAGCCCTAAGCTGGAGAAAGTATATTTGTATCCAAGAAATTTTTAGTGTGAGCTATTTCAAAGAAATTCTTCTAAACCGGAGGGTATTTATCTCTCAAAGATGACTGAAAAAGTGTTGTTTGAAAAATTGGATAACTTGAATGAAAAGTTGAAAAGTTATAAAATACTGAGAGAAAGGATTTCTAAGAAGTAACATAATTCTGAGACATTGAGAATAATCAAGTGAGGGTCTGGATTGAAATGTTTAAGTCCAATAGGTCCTAAGTTTAGAAACGTTGATCCGGGATTTTCTATCAATAGGATTAGTTAAGAATAATAATTTTTATCATAAAATAGGCTGAGGTCTAACAGAATTTCGTAGGATGTGGTTGAAGTCAGAGTAAGAGACTTGTAAGTCTACGTATACAGGGTGTCTCATCTTCAGTCCAAATCTAGCCAAGCAACAGATAATCACTATAAAGTATTTTTCCATTCTAATAATTACGAATCTAATGAATTCCTCACTCCAATTAACCCAAACACGTCTGGACTTGTGTCTAGGATTTAAGCTTTCTATACTAAATTCAACGGCTGTAATAAACTCCTGCTATATTATATCTAAATTCTCGGGCCGCTTAATTCATTACAACCGAAATTTACTGTACACAGAATATTTTTTTACATATTGTAGTCAAAGGGAAGAAAGTGGAATGTATAGGCTCAGAAGTATTCAATTTAATTAGCATGGCTTGGGTTGGTAACTTAATTAGCATGGCTTAGGTTGACAACCTAATTAGCATGGCTTGGGTTAGCAACTTAATTAGCGTGGCTTGGGTTGGGAACTTAATTAGCGTGGCTTGGGTTGGGAACTTAATTAGCGTAGCTTGGGTTGGGAGCTTAATTAGCGTAGCTTGGGTTGGGAACTTAATTAGCGTAGCTTGGGTTGGCTTATGAGCATGAATTCTATTAATTTTCAGGATCATTCGGTTGAAATGTTATTGAAACTGAATGTAAATAGTTGAGATAGTTGCCGAACTAGGTCTGAGATGAAGTGGGAGGGGCTTAGAGGAGGAAGTTGAAAAAGTATGAGCTAGATGATGAATTAGTGTAGGAGCATGTTACTGTGGACACATAGACCTATGAAGATGAGTGAGCCTGTATTGGTAGTAGGACTGAATGGGGTGGATTGAGAGACCGGAAGTTGGGGGAGAAATAGCGGAAGAACCCGTCCTAACGATTTCCGTTTTCTCTAAAAGGATTCTAATGGCTCAATCATTTCCATCCACTTACTCCCCATCCAATACATTACAAAACAGAAATAAGACTTTTACCAAAAAAAAAACTCACCTTTACTTACAGTCCAGAGAAAATAAAGAGTTACAGGGTAGAAAAAAAAGAGTCGAGGAATACTAATTTCAATGTATAGACTACTAAGATTAAATCATCGAGTAAGAAAAACTAACAAGTCATGCCAAAAAATCAAATAATACAACCAATATTACTAACTGTAGTCACTTTTACTAACTTATAAGCAGTTTTGCCACAAGCAACATTTTTTTTTCTTACAACCCGCTAACTCAAGTTGCATGCTGTCTGCTCTTTGACCCCTGCTCATTCACCACAGTTAATACATGAGGTCATAGTTTTCAGAAGAAAATAAAATTTACAACAAAACCATATTATGTTTCATCATCTACCTCTCTGAGAGTCATATTTGACCTCTACGAGATGACCAATGAGAGGCTAAACCAAGTTGAATTAAAAAAAAAACACGCTAAGGCAGTGAAGAGAAAAATTAATTTCCCTGGCTTAACAGATTAAGACTAGATTTAAAAAAAAACAATTTTTTTTTCAAAACATCACAAATTAGTTTGTCGTAGAGTAATTGAAGAGTAGCTGAATGCTAATTCAGCTTGTGATGGAAAATTCTTATTTCTTTTTCCTTTCTTGAGACGTATAGTGTGACAAAGATTCCACCCTAACATGTGCCCGCTATTTCTTTCTGAGAATCTTGTCTAAAGTTAACCAAAAATCGGAAAGGTCATTCAAATGTTAAAAAAAAAACATTTGTTAAATTGTACGAATATCTTGATCTCTCTCTCTTCTTTAAATAAAGTTCGAAATGAATATCGCTTGAGGATTGATTAAGTAAAAATGACTTTGACGACATAAGGAAATGAAAATGGCGTGCCTCTTAAAGTAAAATCATAATACATGTTGTGTTTCTCTCAATTGTACTAACTAGTTTTAAACCTTGATTACCTTAGGCTAATACAACTCTACTGGAACTACTACGTAGTAACCTTACTTAATTTGGTAATAATAATAATAATAATGAGATTTTGGAATATCATCCAGAATTGATTAGATTCAAATGACTCCGTTTTCGTAGTTGAAAATCCTCCTGCTTCTCTCCTGGCTCTAAGGTAAGTAAGTGACTGACTCAGGTTTGAGTCTTCTTGTCGGCAGAATAACAAAAATTAAAAAAATTCTTCTAGTTTCTCCGTGTTTAAGAAAGCTGAGGCTCAGGTTTACACTCTGTCTGTCGACGATCTGTACAAATGGTCTGAAACAAAAATTTACCAATTTGTTTAGTGTCCATTGTCATAGCTACAGTGTGCCCATACTTTTTCACATTCTGTTAACTTGTAAGTGGAAAGCAAGTGTATTCAAATACGAATATTTTATGCTTTCAGTTTACAAGCTAGCAGAGTGCGCAAAAATCTCGGCACTCTATCTCTCTACATATAATATCCGTACCTGGTGGTTGGGCCAGTCCTTTTTCTGGCAGAAAGAGGAGCAGTAGTGGACCACGTGGCAACCAGAGCACTCCAAAGTACCCTCTCTCCCGCAATTTTCACACTGAAAGGCAACAGAAAACAGTAAAAAAAATTAGTTTGCAAAAAAAAGACAGTTGAAGAGAAAGAACGTGAGGAATTTTTTTGTTCTGGCAGGGTCCTTATTAGATAAGTTATGTCTTATTTCACTTACTGTATTTGTGGGTAGGGGTTTGAAGGAATCAGGATCTAGTACTTCGATAGAGTAGGTCTGAATTCTGTTGGAGTCGAAAATTCGTAGAATTTGTGGCTGACCGACAATGGGATTCTGGACAAGAGTGGTCTGGACAGAAGCCTGGAGTTGAGAACGAAGACTCTCGGCCTCAGCCAGACTCCGTTCCTTCAACTCAGAAACAAGACTCTTGAGACCAGCCGATGCACTCACAAGGCTCTCCACCGCCTGAACCATACATCATTTCTCAATTCAATACAAAAAAGAAATAACTGTTGCACTTACGTCTTCGACCACTTTCCATGCTTCTTGCGTCGACGGTGGAAGAGAGACTTGGTTTATCTTGAGAAGGGCCTGTGTGAGGGGGTTGAGGGGCAGGCCAAGTGGGGTCCCTGGTGTCGCCATGTCACATGACTCATCAGTGTTAGAGTCCTTAGACGTAAGCCTCTCGAGCTTTGTCCCTTTTAGCTGCTCCGACCCTTGACCTTTGCGTTTCCGTTGGTAAGGAGTGAACGGCCGAATGGGGCCAGTCTGCAACCACAACACAACCAATTATTACACATGTTCAACAACCGAATCCACAAACTTCTATTCGTTTCCATTGTAAGGATTTTAAAAGGCATAGTTTTGAAAATTTTGTAAGTTGTTGAGTCATACGGCGGTTGCGTCGTCGACGCAATTGGAGCAAATGCAAGAGGAGGCATGAGGAATGAGGAAGCCTTTGTCGATGAGTGTCTGGAGAGTTCTTCCTCCGAAGCGAATACTCCTCTTCCAATCCTTAGAGTTACCCCTCCCACACAGTGCTTCAAACTCCGTGGGTGTATACCACTCCGTCCCCAGTTTGATACATTTTCCTTTGTTCCCAGACCCAAATTTGGTCTTATGGAGCTCTGCATTCGTGTCCTTACACCGGATTGGCAACACTGGTGCAGAAACAGCCTCCTCCCATGTCAAATGGGAGTTGGAAGGAAGGGCTTCTGGGAGGGATTGGACGATATGGTGCTGCTGACCGCCCAACTCTGTCCCCATCGACACCCCCATACCACCACCACCATTCTGAAAACATAAGCAATTTTAACACTCTTAATCAAACATTTTTTCACGAAGGAATTCATTAATAAGTAAACATATTGATATTGTCATCTACCGTCTCAGTATCTGCAATGACGGTATATGGAGTGAGAGGTATAGTAATGATGGTATTTCCCGCGTCGTCCTGCGTATGATGGTGGTGGTTGGACATGTTCACTGACAGCGTCTGTGTAGGGTGGTGTGTCACGTGGTGAGAGAGAGTGACTTGTTGGAGGGGGTCGTCCATGAGGGATTCTGCCTCTCCAGATTCACTCAGTCCTTCCAGGCTCACCTGAAACAGACCAAATAGTCATTCAAAACCATATAACACTACTACAATGAAATCTACAGGATGTCTTAAAAATCCCTAGAGAATGGAGAAAAAAGTTTTTCATCCCCGAAAACTTTTCTGAATTAGAAATTATGTAGTGATGAGTTTGCGTGGGGAAAGTTACATTAAGGGACCGATCCCACACGTGTTTTTTTTGCTCGTGTTTCTTAACAATATTTTATTCAATTTGTATCCTGCAATATGTACAATAGTATGTCCCAACAAATCTAGCGCCTGCTTTCTAAACTCGTCAAAAAATGAAAAAAATTGAAAGCCATTCTTCGCGATGCTCCTGCGCGAAAATCAAAATTCAGACGTTTGCTGTACGACTTGGTGTAGTGGAAAAACTTTACTCTTTCACTTTTTGATTTTCGCGACGATGCGTCGAGATGTATATTGTCTCACCTTCACCCGAGTCTTTAGTGAGCAGATTAGGAGTAAAATTGTTGAAAATTAAAACTCTTACATACTCTACCTGTTTTGGTAGTGACAAAAGTCATTACACCAAACCTTAAAAATGGTGTAATTAATAGTTTTGCCGCGATGAAGTCGAAACCAGAACCAGCCGATGCAGCAGCGATAACAAACAGAATTACAGAATTCATTACAACCTAGCTCAGCTAATTGTCGCCTGTTTCGGTGGAAATAGCTGAATCGGTGGCCGATTCATTGGCTTGCCGATGCATCGCGGCTACACTAGTTAATTAGAGAGAACTCACTGATTTGGGGAATATGTGATCACAGACCCCTTAATTTACAAAGGTTTGGTTCTTTGTCATACCCCTGAGACAGTAATAGCTTGAGGATCGTGGTGATGTTTAGTGACGACTGCTGTGAGGATGGTGGCTCTGTCGTGAGTGATGATGTCTGAACCCTCATCCCCCATAGAGCACTCCTCAATTTCCTCCTCCAAAGTCTCAACTTCAACATTTCCTGTCTGTCCCATGATCCTCTGGACACTCAGATGGTTTCCATCGTTATTCTTCATTCGACCTGTCACTATACAATGGAGTTCTGTTGTCAAATCTGGGCTCACCACTTCCTCCTTCCCAATACCCATTCCATCGGGACCAATATCAACGTCTTGTCTGACCTCAGGGCTCACTGGGCAGCTCACTGGACAGGAGGATAGGTTCGTGAGTTGGGTCACTACTTTCGTTGTCATGAGTTTTCTTTGATGGTGTTGGGAGTGATGTTGAGAGGGTTCGGTTGTTGTGAGGACGACGGTGTCGTCTGCCATGGTTCTCCGCTCGATCTGAGCCAGACGAATATCGTCAGTGGTTAGCTGGGACTGGGAGTTGGGTCGTTTGAGACCCAGGGCACCCACTACACTCCGCATTCGCATTATGACAGACAAGAAATGAGAGGCTCATAGTCCAGACTGTCCAGACTCAATCCATCAGACCTGAAGACTGTGGTACCAAAGACTTCAGCTGATGTATCCCTTGACCCCTGACCTAGGCCTCTTTCAACTCCATCACACTAAGGCCTCTTCACTTGTCAGAGAAAGAAAAAGGAAACTTTCCCACAACTTCTGTTTACAACCCTACTAAACTAGCAAAAATCTATGTCACCGTCACCACCTAAAACTAAGGATTGGACAATGTAAATATTCAATGACTGAATCTTTTTTTTTTAAATTTATTCCTCATCTGCTTTGTGACAAAATTAAGGCTGTAGTAAAGGAACAGGTGAAAATTATCTTAAAGACATTCTCCGGCAGAACGTTACATTGTACCTTACCATTTATTTATTTTGTATTTGAAACCGTAGTTTATACATACCTTTGTGAGTAGTTTGAAGAGTGAACACGGTATCACGTTCATGACACTTGAGGTAAGCTTTGGTCTCTCGTCTTTATCTCCCATGCAAGTCAACCACAGCTTAGAATATAAGAAAAAACAAATTTCCGAGTCATTGACATTCATTTAGTTGGAGCTGTGAAGCTGTGATTGGCTCGCTTCCAAAAGGTGATCAATGATCAACATCAAGCTCCGGGTAATTACATAAATGTACATTTGAGGATAGGAAATACATTTTACAGTAAACCTTGGATCCTCCTATTATAATAATTAGTTGGGATCTAAAACGTCTATCTTAGGTTGTGTAACAGAGTTTCATTTTCATTTCCAAAACTTCAGATGACCAGGTCAAAAGCATGTCAGATTCATAATTTTCTCAAAAATTATTAATTGGGGATTATAATAATGGGAATGGCTTAGCTCAATTCTAGAGGGGTTTTACTTGTTCGTCAAGTCTGGCTAATCCAAACCAAATTCTGATTGGGGAAAGTATTTAAATTTAAAAAATTTCTTTTTCTGTTTCAAAAAAACCCAGTATGTTTTAATGGTTTTAAGAATTAGGACATGGATTAGTAATTCAAAAAAGAATTGACTACTGATTAGATTACCTGAAGTGTGTTTGTGACAATAATTATTAGTGTTTTAGAAGAAGATTGACTGTGACATAAAGAGTATTGAGTGATTTGAGTCTTTGTGCGACTGTCGTCAATTCCTTTCTCAACTCAAAAACTTATTCGAAATTATTGAACCAAGATACGAGATACGAAGAGGGCCGAGGTTCACCTCTTTAGATATACCCATATCAACTAATCGATTACTACCCACCCAATAATCCTCAACAATTAAACTTATTACCTCATTCATTTTATTTATGTTTATCAACCTATTTTCAGGTTTTTGTGTGCCTTTTGATTTCTCTAAAACACTTTCATTTTTCAGCAATAGATATGGGAGAACTTTCCTGGTGGAATGTATTGCTGGGAAGTGAGGATATTGCCCAAAGCTGCATAAATCCATCCATTCTGGGCAAAATTCTATGTGAGATTGTGGATTGGGTGGAGGGTGGGTTTTGGGTGAAATCCTGTTGCGATGAGGCACTGAGGATGTATTTCTTTTTCACACAGAGTTGAGTGACAATGGGTGAGAGAGTTTAGAGAGGTAATACATATTATTATTATTGTATTCTGGACCGACTTTCTCTTGTATAAAAGATTTGAATAATATGTCGTAGACATTGTTGAACTCGGAATCTGGGTAATAATACAGAATTACAGTGTGGTCAGATTTTTTACACCCTACTAACTCCAGTATGAGAGCATCTCATACAAATAACCGTTAGTGGTTTCATTTAACAAGTTAGCAGGATTTGAAAAATTCTCAGCACCTTCTACATGAGGTTGAAGATCGAGTAATTTTTTTTTATTTTCATGAAGTCAGAAATAATTTTCTAGAAAGTAAAACTTTCACTTTTAACAGAGATGGGCAAAATCATGAACGATTACAATTAAATTAACTTTTTGTTAGCTAGAGAAGATGCGGAACAATATTTTTAAGTTTAAAAGTTAAGTTTTTTACTTCTTTTTACAAGACAACTGTCGCAAGACAGAGACTTGCGTAATACTTTGTTAACTTACCTGATTGAATTTGAATTTTGAGAAGGCTAAGAACGTAGGTATAAGTCCATAATTTTGAGCCATCAGACAATCTGTTCGTTCTTTTGCAAAATGGGTGGAGGGGAGGAGTTGCTGCTGAGCGTGGAAAGAGTAGAGGACGATGTCCCATTGGAGACGGGTTTCAAAACCCCACTTTCTTTGGCGCTACTTCCTGATTGGCTCGGCGGTGACTGGTTGCTTCTATTATGAAGAGGGATGGGGGCATTGGTTCCGTTGGAGATGTGGCTCTGTCGGTGAGAGTGAGGGTGTTGTTTGTGAGTCTGTCCATGGTGATTATTGGGGTGGTGGGTTTTGGGGAGGTTCATGTCTGAGAGGAGGAGTGTCCCTGAAGAATTTTCACTCACGCTGCATCGAATGTCCTTTTTTGAACCTTGGTGAGAACTTCTAAGTTCGCTAAAGTCGCACTCACGGTCAGACTCCGTCTAGAAGGTGATCAAATGAAAAGTTAGGTTGAAGAGAGCACGGTGTGGATGGGAATACCTGTCTGGGGTGTGTCTGTGGGAATGGAGTGAGTCTGTCAGAAGTATCGGATCCACAGGAGGAACTCTCACTCAGTTGATCAGAGTTTCCAAACTTCCTGGCAGCCCTGGGGGAAGGGGGTGGTGGTCTTCTGGAACAAACTTGTGATTGGACATGCTCACAAATCCGACGGAACCTTCGGATGTTTCCGGAAAGAAGAATAAAGGTGATTGCGTAGAGGAATTCTCTCTCGTGTTGCGAATGTGGATGGGTCGGTGGCTTTGGGACGGCAGAGATGTCCACTTGGAATCGGACTTGGCGCTGGAACATTGCTGGTCCAGAGGAACCTCGCTTGTACTCTACCTTGAAGGACATCGGACTTGCCACACTATGACTCAGTTCCGCTACCTGTAACATAAGAACATTTCGAATTATACAAATTTGCTTTTTTTTTCAAACATGAACATCTAGACGGATTATACAGTGAGCTCTACTATCTCAAATTGTGATTCAGTTCTTCAATCACTTAGTCAGTCCCTTGGCTACATTCATGTAACTTTCATCCTTCTAATTTAAATTGGAGGTTTGGGCAAGATGAGCGTAAAGAAAGATAGTGTATGTGAATCTCACCGAGAGGAATGCATGTATAAGGTCAGCCTTGACTGTAGCAAGTGGCTTCCCGCGCACAAGAATAGTATAAGCCTCGTCTCTCTCTGACCCCATCAAACTTCCAAACCATGACCTCTTTGTGAGCTCAGGTGAGCTCTCTGGCGTGAGGTGGACTTCCTCGGTTGACACTAATACAGAAGCTAATGTCAAGACACAACTACTAGTGTTCAAACTTGAGGGATATGGGAACCTTGTAGCTTCCTTCTGTGGAACCGTGGTGAGCCTAGGAAGGAATTTTTGAGCGTGTTGAGACGGGATCTCCAATGGGCGAGGTGCGGTGAGCCAGGGGGCGTGTTAGGAGTAGGGAGGAGAGTAGGGAGGTTGGTGGTTTCTGGTTCTGCGTTGAGTCCTTGCGATGAGCCCAAGTTGGTGAGGCGATGGGCTGTCTTTGTTGGTGGCTTTGGGGAAGGCGCAGGAGATGGCGCACAGAGGGACACACTCCCCTGGAGACTAGGTCGACGATGACGGCTGAAATCACAAGACCAGCAGAACGAAAGAGCACATCAGAGTTAAGAATGTCTTAGACATGTCTTGAGTATGGTATTTAAATTCGTAGATTGGACTTACTTGTAGAGATGTCTCCTAGGAGTAATTGGTGAGCCCTCTGAGATTCTGTCAAAGTGATATGCCGTAGGATGACCGTTGACTTTGTCTATGCGCTTCCTCGGTGGGTCGAGACTAGGAGGGGCGGAGGAGACAGAGGTGGAGACTGAGCTAGCGACAGAACTCGAGTTGAGGAGAGGAATGGAAGAGAGAGATTCTCTTCGCTGTAGGCCGCATTCGCTATCGTCCTCTCGCGATGGCTTTCGTCGTTTCCGATCCAACAGTAAAAAGTAAATTACTTTCTCTGTATTGTGGCTAATAAGAAAGAGAGAGGAGGATTGTGTAACTCATAGACTTCAAGGTAAGGGACTAAGGTTTGGTCTTACTTGGGTGAGAGGAGGTCGAGGATGAGTTTGTCCCGATCCTTGAAGCAGCCAAGACTGGCAATGGCCTGGAGTACATCAGGATCAACGGCATCTGCAGAGGGCAAGACATGAGTCTGGACAACATCCATCATGGGTAGCTCAAGTTCTAGCTCCCCCTTCCCTCCTGCAGTGACCCAAGAGTGTCGGTTAATCTCTGCCAACTGAAAAAGATAAAGAAAATTAAGGAAAAGTTCAAAAGTTGGATCTGACATACAGTGAGTCTCTTATCAGGAGGAACTTCCACCATCCCTCTGAGTAAATTCTGGCAATCAGGAGGCACAAAGTGGGGTATGTGGAACACACCCCTCTTCACTTTTTCAAGTAGCTGGCGAAGGTTATCGTCATCGAACGGAAGAGCCCCCACCAACAACGCATATAGAATCACTCCACATGACCAAACATCAGCCTTCTTCCCATCATATTTCTCACCCTGATAAAAACCATATTCTTCCCATCAATTCAATTTCCAATGTCTCATTTTATAAGAAAATGATTGTAACTGGTTCGCTTACTCTAATAACTTCTGGGCATGCGTAGTGAGGTGAGCCACAACTCGTCTCTAACATGCTTCCTTCTGGCTGTAGCGATGCCATACCAAAGTCAGCTACTTTAATGTTGTTCTTCTCGTCTAACAAAAGGTTCTCTGGTTTCAAATCCCGGTGGCTGTAAAATTGAGAGAGGGATATGTGAAGTATTTAAGAAAGTTGGCCTAAAATTATATTTGTGTGGATTAATTTTTCTCACCAGATGGAATGACTGTGGCAAAAGTCTAGAGCAGAAATAATTTGTCGGAAGAAACGTCGTGCTTCCTTTGGCGTGAGTCTGCCTTTCTTGACCAAGTAGTCGAAGAGCTCTCCTCCGGACACATGCTCAAGGATCAAGTACCTATCCGAAAGGTCAACTCAGCTCAACAGAGATCACTTCAACACAAGTGTCAGAGACATCTGTCAGAAACAAGTCTCAGAGACCACTTACAAATACTTCTTGTTTTCATACACATCGAAGAGACCAAGGACATGGGGATGCTCGATTAGTTTCATTATAGCTATTTCCCGCTCCACCTGGACAAAATCAAATTACAGAATTCCACAAAAAAAACATCCATCTTCCTTTGAATTGGCTAATAATAATAGTAAGTCTTACAATTTTTGGACATATTAAGATAATATTGTTTTTGGGAATTGAGGAAACACGTCATTCCCGATAGGAATGAAGAGTCTATAGGAAGAGGAACCCAATGAATGGTGACATATTTTCTGAATCATCAAAGGTTGATTGGTTTATTTGAAATTTTGCGCTCTGCATTAGATATAAATTTTTTACTCATCCTCCATGATAGGTCTGGGAGGAGTAAAGAAGAATCAAAAGTTGTGATTGGAGGATCAAATTCTAAGATACATCTATTTAGCCTATTCTTATACCTTAGAACGTCTTAGGTAATAAGTTAAGAAATGACGTATTAAGGCTAGTAGATTTAGGGATGTGCCAAACTTTATAATCTTATTATTCAGAAAGAGCATCTAGTTGAAATTAATTTATAATGAGTAGAATAAATTAAATTTTCTCTCTTAATGGATTTCAAGTCTGTTCTGTTAAAGTTGTAGCAAATATGTAAAAATTTTCAAATTCTAATTTCCGAATATTGTGAAGAGAAAATATGAAATTATAATTTCAAATCATACTCCTACCTTCATCAAAACGGATTCTGAGAGCTTCTCTCTGTTGATGATTTTGATGGCAACTTTCTTCCCGGTCACACAGTGCACTCCCAGTTTCACAAGCCCTGTCACAGAATTCAACCAATCACAAACTATTTTTATCATCAAATATACAAACTTAAAATTATCATACATATGAAACTATAAACTCCTTTACTAACTTTTTCCCATTCTCCGAAACTAATAACAAATGAAAATGTACTAACTTTCACCAAATCTTTACATCTTTTTCTTAAGACCAGTCAGCCCTTTTTCACAAGTAAAATCTCACTAAACCCTAACTCAAGTTGCATTTTCCAGACAAAAAAAAAAAAAAAAAAAAAAAACCAAAAGTACAACGAAATCAATCGATTCGAACATAAGAACACTATGTGAGATTCAATGGATTCCGTGCTTTGTACTTTCTTTTTGAAAAGAGAAAGGCACTCAACCCAAATAAGTTTCGCACAGTTTGCAAACTGTTACTGAATTATGCTGATATTAAAAAAAAAATCTGAACTACGCATGACTCAAATGACCGATTTGAAGCAATAAGTACAAATTTATAAACTATTTAAAGTATTTTAGGACAAAATTCAATTGATTTAGATACGGTAATAGATAAGATGATTATTGATCTCTATTCAAAGAGATCAATCTCCATAGGTGCCTACTGACAGAAAAAGCCTAAATATATTCATATTTAGACTACTACTTAGTAAACTGTCATCCACTACCGCTACCTAAATGCAATCCAGCTGGTAAAGATTCATGTTTAGTTATGTAATAAGTTTGTTTCTTTAAATTAAAAAAATTGGAGGGGTATAATAATAAAATGTATTGTCATCCCCGGACAAAAAACTAATGTATAAATTGATTGAATTAGGTAGGGAGGGAGTGTGTTTGATTCCGCCGTTGTGGAGAAAGTGAAGGGGACTCAAGAAAAAGTGTAATTCATAATGTATTTGTGTGATTGTTGTTAGTGAATATGTTGAAGTGCTCACCTGTCTGTCCTTTTCCGAGTGTTTTCTCTAGCCTATAAGGGCCTACAAATTGTAGATGATCCACGTGTAGTTCCTTGTTCTGCATTTCTATTGATATTTGTTATGGTAAGTTGAGGTGTGTAGGGTCCTAGATAGAGAGCCCTGGAGGGCTCTGCAGACTTTCTCCTCTTGTCAGAGACTGCGAGAGAAACCACGGAGTGTTGGATTGAAGAAAGTACGCATGTCATACTTTTCTCGGTCTAGTCCGAATCCCATCCGACACGCCTTTATCGATCATTCGCTTTCTCCCTAACACAAATACACTTTCCCCATTTTTATCCTTCCCATCCCAATTACTACATCAAATTTCATAGAGTCCCATCTCTCAAACAACCTCTCCTTATCCCATTATTCCCATATACATCTATCAACACTCATATACATTATACAAAACACATATCTTCTCTAATCACCATCTTTCATGTTTATACATTTTTACTCCGACTCTAGTTTGTTCTAAAGTGAAAGCAACTAATCATTTTTTTTTATATTACCACCTCCCACCTTCCCACTTAGTGGAGGATGAAAAGTACTGAGTCTTGAGAGGTTTTTGGAATCAGCTAACTTGGAAAATGAGTGGACTTTCTCAAATTATCATTAACCAATGTTTTATTTTGCAAGTTGGCAACAATGCTAAAACTTAAGACACTTTGTACAGTAGAAACTAACATAATGCTTATATCCTCATCAGAATCATACATGTATTCTTAACCTGCTCAATTTAAAGGTGAAAGCACCTAATACATTTTGAATGGATTCCTTTCACCTTACAAGTTGCCAAAGCGAGGTGTGAAAAGTTTAGATTTGATCATCTGCTACACCTTACACACATTTATAACAAATNACAAGTTGCCAAAGCGAGGTGTGAAAAGTTTAGATTTGATCATCTGCTACACCTTACACACATTTATAACAAATGTAACCTTGTAATTTACCTTATAATTTCAACTTATGATGACATGAGTCTTCAATGACTGCTAGTCATTACCTCAACTACCGTATATCTTATGCACAAGTTGTTGGCNACAAGTTGCCAAAGCGAGGTGTGAAAAGTTTAGATTTGATCATCTGCTACACCTTACACACATTTATAACAAATATAACCTTGTAATTTACCTTATAATTTCAACTGATGATGACATGAGTCTTCAATGACTGCTAGTCATTACCTCAACTACCGTATATCTTATGCACAAGTTGTTGGCNTATGATGACATGAGTCTTCAATGACTGCTAGTCATTACCTCAACTACCGTATATCTTATGCACAAGTTGTTGGCTTTATTTAAATTATTTTATTGGAATTATGTTACAAAAAATTCTAAAGATGAGTTACTATTGCTTTTTTTTAATTTAAAATTGCTATTGAACAAAAAATAAAGAAATGAGATTATTTAGTAAATTCTGTGATTGGCGACGGCCACCTTAAAACACTAGTTTATCTTGGTCATAGCGGGTTTTCAAAATTCAAAAAAGTATGATAGATTTTAGAATAGTTATTATTTATCATTGTGTATTGATCAGATACCAGTACCCTTTTTAATACGGGCAACAGAAAATGTAGTTCAAGAAACACCTATTTGATTCTGCTGATTATTCGACGACCGTATTACAAAAGAGTCAAATATTACTAAACCAAAGTTTTTACGTTCAATCTTTTCCCGTAACATGAATTTTGAATCGATATCCGCAACATAATTTAGAAAATTCAAATATTGAGACGGTGGCACTTTATAATTAGTTAAATTATAAAGAGTTTCATGAAAGTCTGCAGACACAGATTCTGCAGACAACGTAATTTAATTAAAAGTTACATAAAATGTCTTATGTAACTCGGACTGATGTTAGTTATTATTATTATTTGATTATTCCGTCGATAAGGCGGAACAAGACTGTTTTGTGATAGGATATTTGAATCATTGTCTATCAGGGGTACTGTACCGCATGGCTCAGCTTTTGGCGTGAGCCAGAGCCACTGGCTCACCCGAGCGGTGAGCCAGCTCATGAGCCATGGCTCTGGCTCCGCACTATTGTTGAGCTGGCGGATGAGCCAGAGCCATGGCTCATCGCTCAACATAAAAAAAGAGTTTTTCCCGTTAATATGCACATTTTGCTAAAAGTGAAAATGACCTAGTGAGAATAAGCCAACACTAATCATAATTATGAACTGGCTAAAGGCAAATTGACTTTCAGTGACCAAAAATTTCGAAAATTAAAAAAAAGTGATGATTTGGGAGAAAAAAAAATGAAAAATTAGGAAANGCTCATCGCTCAACATAAAAAAAGAGTTTTTCCCGTTAATATGCACATTTTGCTAAAAGTGAAAATGACCTAGTGAGAATAAGCCAACACTAATCATAATTATAAACTGGCTAAAGGCAAATTGACTTTCAGTGACCAAAAGTTTCGAAAATTAAAAAAAAGTGATGATTTGGGAGAAAAAAAAATGAAAAATTAGGAAAAAAGTGGAAGAATTTAAGGGAAAAGTTGAGCCATTGAGCCATGGCTCACAAGTTTTGTTGAGCTGGCTCTGGCTCAAAATTAGTAAATGAGCTAGAGCCATGCACTGGTTCTGGCTCAGAAATTCTTGTGAGCCAGCTCGAGCCAGAGCCAGAGCCATTGAGCCAGAGCCATCCGGCACACTAATCAGGGGGTCAGTTCGCCAAGACCTCTTCTCTCTTCCTTGTAGAAGAGAGCTAAGGCCATTTATTGTTGAAATAAAATCTTTGTCTTAAACTAGAGTCAATTGTTAGTAGTCAGTTGTCATCTTATTGGTTTTTAGAACTGAGTCAAAGTCAGTTAGTTTGTCAAGGCATCGGGTTTGGACAGTGAGAAGAGTCTATATCTGTCCATTCGTCAGTCTGATCTGTTGAGTTCTCGGTTTTAGAGCTTTTGGTTCGTCCAAGTGGGTATTCGGTGGAGCCGTCTGTCAACCAGCAGCATCAGAAGATATAGGGGATTCGACCTCCATATCAATATTTAAATTATTTGTCGAATCAAATTCGAATGTTAATTTTATAATTTTAATATTTTTCTTTCAATTATAAATTCACTGACCAAAGGAATTTGAACCCAAATTAGTTGGGTTCTATTAAAAATTGTTTCAATAGATGTGACAATGTAAGTAATAAAATGAGGACATATTCCTTAAATATTTTACAAAATGGGTACACATTTCTATAAAGTTTGATAAATGTGAACACTTCCCAATGAAATTGCATGAAGATAGGTTACGTTGCAAAGTATTTTATGTTAATTTCATTTTTTAACCCACAACTGACATATCCCAGTTTGGCGGTGTTGGATGGAAAGTGACCTTTCTCCACTATCCCTTGCGTCCCTCTCTTCCACTGCCTAGACGACAGACACCCTCATGAGGCGCCTGAAGTCTGGTTCCCGTGCCTTACAAAATCTAGCTTCTATGGATAATGCCTTCAAATGGATAACTGTCTTCCCAGTTACAGGTTTGTGTCACACTTGCTCTGCATGATTATATGATGCACTCTGACTGCTTTTGTTACTTAGCCTTAAAAGACCTTACTTTAAGTTGTGTTGGGATGAGTTGAGGAGTCTTTAAAAAATTCTGAAATTGGGTTGGGTTGGGTTGGGGAAACTTTAAAAAATTCTGAAGTTGGGTTGGGTTGGGTCGGGGAGACTTTAAAAAACTTCGAAGTTGGGTTGGGTTTGGTTTGGTTTTGGAGACTTTAAAAAATTTCGGTGTTGGGTTGGGTTGGGATAGGCGCTTGTGTTGCCCATCACTGATTGGGTGTGGTTTTCATTATGTTGGTCTTGTCAGCCAATCATTACGAGTAGAAGTAGAGTTAAAAAAATAGTTTTCTGACTGCGGGCTNAAAAAATTCTGAAGTTGGGTTGGGTTGGGTCGGGGAGACTTTAAAAAACTTCGAAGTTGGGTTGGGTTTGGTTTTGGAGACTTTAAAAAATTTCGGTGTTGGGTTGGGTTGGGGAGACTTTAAAAATTTCTGAAGTTGGGTTGGGTTGGGATAGGCGCTTGTGTTGCCCATCACTGGTTGGGTGTGGTTTTCATTATGTTGGTCTTGTCAGCCAATCATTACGAGTAGAAGTAGAGTTAAAAAAATAGTTTTCTGACTGCGGGCTATGTTCTGGATGAGACTTCGGTAGGAATATTTTTTAACTCTGGTGATTTTCATCACTGTTCAGCGATTAAAAATCAAAACGCTTGGTTTATACTTTAGTCACAATTTTCTCACTAAGACAACTTATCAGAATCAACAGGAGAATGTCATCTTCACTTCCTCCCGAGTCAGTTCAAAACTTAGAGTTTATCAGCAAAAATATCATGGATATCCGGAATAAAATTGACACTGCAATATTAGCAAGATCTGAGGTAATTTTTTTGGGAATCATAGCACGGAATATACCTAGAGGTGGGATTTAGACAGCTATTACTGACACTCTCTGGCTTATTTCCATTTAGGTCCATATTTTAAAAGCTTGAAATTAAATTATTCGAAAATGTTGCCACATTTAGGTTTAAAAAGCGCATCAGAAAGCGCATCCCAACTTCAACTTTTTTTTTGGTTGGATTGCACCAAAGAGGACCCAATATTTTCCCAATAGATCCTCCCAATAGATCCTCCCAATAGATCCTCCCAGAAAAAAAACTTAGAAAAATTTCACAATCATATTATGTCTCTCTTGAGCGATGAAATGACCTCTACAAATGTTGCTTAGAATAGTTCAGTGACCAACTTTTCCTAATAAAATTTTTCTCTGTGATCACTTGTTCAAATTTTTGAAAATTTTGAAAATTTAAAAAAACATTGAAAAATTTCACAATCATGTTATGTGTCCCTCTTGAGCGATGAAATGACCTCTACAAATGTTGCTTAGAATAGTTCAGTGACCAACTTTTCCTAATAAAATTTTTCTCTGTGATCACTTGTTCAAATTTTTGAAAATTTTGAAAATTTAAAAAAATATTGAAAAATTTCACAACCATATTATGTGTCCCTCTTAAGCGACCAAATAACCTCTACAAATATTGTCTAGAATCATTCAATGACCAACTATTCCTAATGACATTTTTCTCTATGATGACTTCCTGAGGTCAAGAATGATTGGATTTGACCTAAGGGGGGCCGTGAAAATTTCTAAGTTTTTAACATTAGATTCCCCATTTCGAAATTTTTCTAAGTACAAAATTTATTTCATGCCCATTATGACCGATATAATGACCTCCACAAAAGTTGCTCAATCCAGTGACACGAGTAACTTTTGCTTACAAACTTTTTCTCTGCGGTGACCTCAGCAAGTCAGAGGTCAAGGTGACCACCTATATTCCCTCATAACCAGCAAAATGACCTCTACAAAAGTTGCTCAACTCATCTATGCGAGTAACTTTTACTTACAAACTTTTTCTCTGCGGTGACCTCAAGAAGTCAGGTCACGGTGACCACATATTCCCTCATAGCCAGCAAAATGACCTCTATAAAAGTTGCTCAACTCATCTACGCGAGTAACTTTTACTTAAAAACTTTTTCTCTGCGGGGACCTCAAGAATCAGAGGTCAAGGTGACCACTTATATTACCTCATAACCAGCAAAATGACCTCTACAAAAGTTACTCAACTCAAATACGCGAGTAACTTTTACAAACTTTTTCTCCTATGAGCAAGTCACAGTGAAATTCTTCCATGTTTTTTTTCGCATAGAAATTCGTTTCATGACATTCTGAAGCGATTCTGAAAATTTTTTGAAAAAAGGTACAAAATTTGAAAATTTTCCCCTAAGTCCAAAATTTTGACTTCCGGTTACACTATAACCCAACAAAATTCATCTACAAAAGTTGCTCAGAATGAAAATCTGAACAACATTCAAAATAACAATTTTCTCTGTGGTGACCCAATCAGGAGAAAAGTCAGGTCAAAGGACAGGTCAATTTACATTGCGCTTATGGGTGGGGGCAAGGTAAAATTTTCTTTATTCTGGCGTTGTAAAGCTACTTTTTTAGCTTTGATTTTATTTTGCGCAAGCGTAACTTCAGCGACATTTATTGTTTTTTACGCCGGGAGAAATCCCGAATGGACCTAAGTCTGAGCGTGCCCTTAGCATTATGCCAGAAAACTAATCGTGTTAAGAGCACGTGCACGCTGTCCATCTAATTGGGACTCTATGCAGGTGTAGATTTTTCAGGATTAACTTGGAGACTTGTTTCAATTTATTTAATTGGGCCTGTTGGAGGAATTTTATACTCATATTTGTTTACTTAACACGTGCTCCCAACACGATTAGTTTTCTGGCATAATGCTAAGGACACGCTCAGACTTTGGCCCATTCGTGATTTCTTTCGGCGCAAAGAACAATAAGAGTGTCGCTGAAGTTACGCTTGCGAAAAATAAAATCAAAGCTAAAGAAGAAGCATTACAACGCCAGAATGAAAAAATTGGAAATGGATGAAATAACTCTACAAGACAAGTCTGAGTTTGCGCAATAGTCCTTTGTGGATCCATCCATAGTTTAATTCTATACCGAAAGAAATTAGATTATTATTAAGTTAATAACAAAAAGTTAATAAATAATAAATAATTGAACAGTACCTCAACCTCAGGGAATAAATTCATATTGTT